>CM045724.1:8425000-9625000 GCA_024703675.1 Drosophila nebulosa | reverse complement strand
GACGTAGCGTGGTAAGAGTCGATAGCTTCTCCATGGAGTTACTTATCGATGTGGTGGGAGTTGTTGTTGGTGTGCCTTTTGTTGTTATTGGTGTTGCTGCTGTTGTTGTTGTTGTTGTTGTTGTGGTCGTCGTTGTCGAAACTGGTCGAAAATGCGGCTCCATAAGCACATCATTTCCCTTATAACTTACAAAATCATCTCGCTCCCGATCTCGATCTCTTTCGCGACCATGCATCAAATATTTGCCACTCCGTCCACGGGCCCCGCCATCTTTGCTATATCTCTCAGCTGTATCCTCCATATCATCCACATCCACCTCATTGTTTTGTATCTCATCACGTAGAATCGATATATGACGCACATCTCCATACATGCGCTTCATCAGTCCCTGATTCTCATGGACGAAACGTCGCACCGCATGCCATGGATACGCCGAACCCGGCAAATGGCAAAATGCTTGCTTGCCCAGATCACAGGGAATGGCAGCCAGCATTTGGGCTCGACCACGTCGGGACATTTTGCCATTGGGACTGCACGAATTGGCTGAATCAAAGCCAAAACCTGAGCTATTATCGGGCAAATCGAAAGCTACAAACAGCAGGAAAACTATAATCAAAGCATTCAGCTGAAAAAGTGGAAAAAATAATCAAAAGTTACTTTAAATGCAGTCAATATATGTAAGTTGGAAACTTCAACAGGGAATGGCTGAATGAGTATTTAATGTCTATGCACATGGAGAGGGTGATGGACTTCACTTCAACTTCTGGCTCTCACTCAAATGGTAAACAATTTTTTTCGCCAGCGTGACGAGGCACAGCAGCCAAGGCAAAGCACACAAAAAGCGGGCCAGCCATATCAAAGTTTTACTTTCACGCAGAAGCCAACGCCAACTCAAACTCCAACTGCAACTTTAGCTTCATCATGGACTGGACAGTCATAAAGATGATCGATGTGCATTTGCATGCGGCTACTGCAAATGGTTGGCCGCAATCGCCAATGCAGCAGCCTCCTCCTCTTCTGCCTGCCTGCCTGCCTGTGCCTGCCTTCCGCCGCTTAACCTGGGCGCCGGCTCTAGCTCTTGAGCATCAAAAGTAATCAAAAGCGAAATGGGTTATTCAAGTAAAAGTAAATTGCGGCACAGGCAGCGGCAATGGCAGTGGCCAAAGCAGAGGCAGTGGCATGTGGTAAAAGAAAAAGAGAGGCAACCGTAACGACAACCAAACAACGAAGCTGACACCAACACCGATTGTATCTCTCCCCTTTTTTTTTTTGGTGATGGAGGCCCTTCAAAAACTTTCCTTTTCTGTTACTGTTTTTCTGATTTCTGTGTTGCACAATCCCCCAACCATGCCCATGCGGAGTTCCTGTCTCTCTTATGGTTCGAACCGGTTCGAAAAAAGAGCCAAAGCACAAAAAAAAAAACACCAACAAATTGAAATGCATTTAGTTATTATTGATTGTGAGTGATTCATACTGAAGCATGAAAAGAAAGTGTTAAACTTTTTTGTTTTGTCTATAGTAAGCATTTTACGTGTGTGTGTGTGTGCATGTTGTAGGTAGACAAAGTTAGGTAATGATTTAGGTAAAAATTCCGCCTGAGCTTTAAGCATTTTTTCCAGTATCTTTCCTCTCATTTTCTTTCACTAACTCGCTTTTGTTAAATGCTTTCAACACGCAGATGAAGCTCATGAAGATGCCCTTGATGATGGGCCATTAATCAGTCAAAATGAATGAATATTAAACTAATCAAATAATAATCGTCAGATATGAGATATATTTTTAGCAAAAATATAAATAAGCAAACAGGTCACAAAAAAAAAAAAACGATTAAAAACGGTCTTTAAATGGTAATTACTTTCTTTTATTGGTAATAATTTTTATTTTAATTGTCATAAAAAGTGTTGCCTTTCTTTTGTTGCTTTTAGTTTTAATTTTAATTTAACTTTGAAAATATTTCAAAGGAGCCTCTTAGAAATGCTGGTCCTGGCCCCACATATTCTTCTTTGTAAGTGCTCTTAAAGAAAATTTAAAAAAGATTTTTGCAGTTTTTAGTAATCATAAGTATTTTGCTTAAGAATAGTTTCTTAGATTTGAAACTAATCACTAAGCTGGTACATTTTCTTAAGAAGTTTAAGAGTTTTATAACAATTCCTTTGTTATACAATTTAGAATATATTCATGAACATTTTTTTTCCAGCTGCTGCCAACAGCTGTTGTTGGCTTTGAATTATTTGCAATTATATTTGTTAAAGAAAGTGTTTCAAAGTGGCAAATGGGGAGGATGAGACTGCAAAATTATGTTGATTACTGACTCTGACTTTCGAACTAATTTTGTGTGTGAGTTTTGAAAATTAAATTAGGTCACCACAAAGGTAAAGCCTGAAATGGAAAGCAAACAAAATGAAACGAATATATGTACGAGCAAACCCAAACCAAACCAAACCAAACCAACAAACAAGCACAAGATGACTTTCGCTTGACATGGGAAGGGTGCTGAGACAGCAGAGCAGAGCAGCATCCAAACCAAATTAAAATCGTTGAAAGGAGACAGGAGACCAGACACACAGACATATAGATAGACAGACAATCAAATAAATGTAAGACCAGCTACTTCTGATCGCTGAAAGCGATTCATTAACATTGTCTCATATGATTCTTGGAAGAACTGAAATTGGTAAACCATTGGCAGAAAACAGAAACAGAAAATAAAAAATTGGAGCACTAGTGTCAGACGGCCCGAACAAATCAATATGTCCAATCATCGACAACAACAACAGCAACATCAAGCAGCAATACGAGACGATGAGAGTTTTGCAACCAAATGGGCATTAAGTCAACTCGCATCGAGGAAGACATTTGTCACTCGAACAACAACAACAGCAACGACGACGACGACGACGACAACGACAGCATTGCAACACTTTAATATGTCAGCGACTTTCTACGAAAAGCAGAAGCCGACCAAGAGATGGAAAATCAGGAGGCTGAGGAGACGTAGAAGATGGAAAGGGGAGGGAGCAGAGCAGTGCAGTGCAGATCTTCGATCTCAGATGTTGCCTATGTCTTCATTTCCTAAATACAATGTTGCTGCTGATCTTGGCAATTGGCAATTGCAGCTAGAATGAATTATTTATAAATCAAGTTGGATGTTACATTTAACCAAATTCGGTTGCATTTGCTGATGTTGTTGTTGCTTCTAATGCCACAGCTGCTGCTGCTGCTTATTGGCAATTAACAGGGTGAAACTTCCACAAAAACAAAAGACTTAGGCCACAAACTTGACTTGCACCTCAGAGATACGATAATGCATATTCATGTTTTCAGTTGCTGTTTGGATTTGTGAATTGCTTTAAAGATTTCACTTGCCACCGGAAAAGGTAAGCCAAAGCCAAAAAAAAAACAAAAAAAAAAACAATGCGAAACTAAGAAATAAACGTTTAACTTTTCTCCCATTTTTGTATTTTTGGGCTCTTTGATTACCAAAAACAAACACAAAAATGAACCAAAATTCAAAACAAAATCAAGGTGAGCCGGTAAAAGAAAGTGAAACTTTTTTTTTTTATGATTTTCGTCTCTGTCTTCCCTTTTGCCTCCCCCTCGTTTCTGGGCCACCATTAACTTGTGTGATTGCGTAGTCATGCGTTAAAATATCTATCGAGTCCAACCCAATCTGAGTTGTAGCTACTACAGCGAAAATAGTTGTTAATATGCATAAAGCGCTTATCGATTTCAACACACACACACACACACAATTCGAAAGAAAACAAAGTAGAGGCAAACGTGTGACCATTTTGTAATTGCGTTTTCATTTTCATGTTGGTGGCAAAAATTTCAAAAACAAAATTAATTAAAGTCTTTTGAAGTAGGGAAAAAGCAAGGAAAGTTGTGGATAAAATATTCAGAGCGTAAACACAGACTAAAATAATTAGATTTCGAATTCTTCTTCTTAACCAATTAAATATGACCCTTTTTTCTATAGCTCTAAAATACATAAAATGTTCTCTTTAGAAATTCTGTTTATTCGTATATATAAGTGACATAATAAATTATAGGTTCATCATCTTTGTTTATCTTAATACATTTAAAAAGAGATTACACAATTCATACATTGATTTCATCGTTTTATTTCGAACTTACCGTTATGGGTTTTTTCATTTGAAATCGACAAATTCGATTTGTGAGCTGCTTCATTGTTTTACTTTCACTCACTACACAACAATGCAAAAAATTAGAAATTTGAAGGATTTTGCGAATTTTGAATGACAATGTTTCCACTTTTGTAATTTGTTTTAACGTTTGCAAACGGTTTTATTGGGGAGATAGCCCTTCGGCTAAATCGGTTTCATTTATGACTTTCAGTCTGGCGGTGGCATCACTCACAATAAACAACAATTTATTCACTCCACTACAATTGCGGCAATTGGGAAAAGTAAAATTCATATTTTCATTTGCCAAAAGAGTTTTTCACGTTGAAATAATTTCAGGCTTTTTTTTGTTTTTTTTGTTTTGTTACTTGTGTTTTTTGGGGACTGCAGTTTTTACGGCGACCTTTACAGTGCCCCGTTCGATTGTCGTTAGTCTTTTTCTTTTTTTTTCTTTTTTGTATTTTCGGTTAGGCACGTTCACACGCCTCGCACTCACGTTTGCAACTGCGGCGACACGGTAAGAGCCCCTAACTAAGCCCCAGTCCCGGCCCCAAAACCGAAGCTCACGACGTCGGATAGACAGAGATAGAAGAGCAGAGACTGTCGGCATAAGCGAAAACTGTGTGTTACCCTTTAACCAAAGAGTTAAAGAGTATATTCAAATTATGGAAATGTAATCCACCAACATCAAGATAACCAGTTTTAATTGTTTCGTGTATATATTAAAATTTATCGGTAACTGCTTAGCTCTTCCTTTCCTACAAGTGAAGTCATTTTTTTGAAGGTCTTTTATTTGTTTGACGTCGACGTCAAGCAATAAAACTTAGTGATCAATGACTGCAACTCTATATCAAAGTTAGCTCTTTAAATTGGATTTGTTTTTAAAATCAAACTGCCAGCTTTATAGGGTATTTCGAGGTTGATGCTATTACTTATGTGTTGGCTTTTTACAATGCGTTTGCAGGAAAACTTTTTCTTATTTATTATTCGACGTCGTCGTCGTCGTCGTAGTCGGGTGGTGGAGTAAAACTACAAACATTGAAAAACGAGCATCGCAAAAACTTGAAGACAAAAAGAAGAAAAAAAAAAAACAAAAACAAAAGAGCGCCACACGCAACGCCAATGATACAGAGTACAGTGGGCAAAAATACACTAAATATATATTATTTATTTATTAATTATAATTATAATTTATATAGACAAACTGGGTTATATTTTCATTTATTTACAATTAAAATGATTGATTTTTATATCGAGATGGTTCATGATTGGTGTGCCAATAGTTATTTTATTTATTTAAACAAATTATGACAGATTTCTCAACTTTCGTCCCACTGTTTTGTGGCAGACTTGAGTACCGAAGGCAAACGAACGCTAAAGACGAAGAACAACTTTACTTGCCTGTGTTCTGCCTTCTACTGTTGGGGGTGTTATGCGGGGGAGCGGGGGTGTGGTGGTGGGGGAGCTCTACGTTGCGTTGAGATGCGCCTGCTTAGTAGGTCAGTAGTGGACTTTTAGTTGTTGTTTCTTTGGGTTTTTGTTTTGATTCATTTTACATGGACCATGGCTTGACTTTTTTTCCCCTTCCCCTTTTTTTTTTGGCGCGCATCTTTTCCTTCGTGCAATATTATTGGGCGAGTCGAATTTACAAAGTTCCCATGGAGGAAAATCAAATGTTATTATACTTATGTTACCTAGGCGAGTATATTTCAAAGATCGCTTTGATAAATTACTATTTGAAATAATTCAAATTGAGGGAAAATAATTTATTATTTTGATTGACTAGCAGGTCGTCTACAATGCTTCGAGTAACCCTCGCATCCGTTCCTAGGTAACAGTTGAAAAACAACTTTTGTTTGCGCCGTTAATGTAACCTCAGTTTAATTATCGTTACTTGTATAATGTCTTCCTCAATGGCTCTCATCACATGCACGCCCCCAATATAATCACATCCATCTCTACGCCTACCGCCAAAACGTAAAAAGAAAAACCAACATCAACGTAAAATATTATTGAATTTTTCTTAACCATGTTAAATGAGCCTCGAAAAGGGAGGGGAAAAGGATTTGGCACGAGAAATAACAGATTTGCAGTTGAAATAAAATTAATTACACTAAAAATGTGTTCTTCAATAGAAATGTTTTGTTTTTATATTGACATTGTTTTTTAATCAATTTCTGCATCCAAATTATAGTTGCAACTAGATTTTCTAGTTGCGTGGGTGGTTTGTTTCCTTGTCTCCGCCCTACACCCTCTTTTCTAAGCTGTTTTGCCCAATTCGTGAAACTGGTTTCAGCTATTGCGAAATATTTGCAATATTGTTCTTTATTTTTTAAACATACACAAATAAATTTAAAGAAAAGTAGATTAAGGAAACTCTTTGCAAAATGAAGTCCATATACTTTCCCTTAAAGCTTGATTAAATGTAAATGAATCATTTCCAACTAAGATTATTTATGATCTACAATCCACCGAAAGGTTTACTAAGGCTAACAAAAAATATTGCGCAATCGGCTATCCCAGTTAATGGGCAATGAGCATAAAACTAAATACGACTTTTTAAGGGTATGGAAACTTCGACACTTTCAAAGTTTTTCTGTTTCTTTTCGAGTTTTTAGGGCGCTAAATGATTTTCTGTGTTTGATGTCTGTATCTGTGTGAGCTGTCAATATTTGGGGTAAGATAAGTGAAAGTGCAAAAGCAGTATTATTGGTTGTGGTTAACTTTTGCCGGCTGGTAACGAAGTTGATACTGGCATCGAATTCTCATAGCAGGTGCCGTTGGTTTTAGCTTATTAATAATTTACAAGAAGAATATTTGTATACCCTGTACCCATAGGGTAAAAGAGTATATTAAAGTTGCCACAATGTATGTAACCTATAATCTGTTTAATGTAAAAAAGCCAAGTTATGGGCATAAACTTTTTACGGGCAATGTCAAGGGGGCGGCAGCCGGGTGAGTGAGTGTTGGGGCATGCGATTGGTATGTATTTGGTCTAGGTCTAATAAAACGAAGAGTAAATAAAGGGCGCATTGGTAAAGGGTATAGCCCAGTCGGTGAGGCAACTTGCTTTTTTTATATTAACTATTTTCCTTATTACTCATTTTGTATTTTTTGTTGGATATTAATCATTTCGTCTATACAAATAATTTGTTAGCAAAATGACATCCAAAGAAGTAAAGAACAAACCCACAAAACACGTTCCACCACAGAGCCAGCCGCTGCCGACGCCGAAGCGTCTGTTGTGGTTGTGGTGCCTCTTGAAAACAAGGTAGACAATGTCTACTAGATAGAGAGAGAGAGAGAGTGGAAAAGAGAGATGGAGGAAGTTGAAAGTGTCCCACTGTTGAGAAATGGTCGATGACGTTTCCCATGCATTGCAACTGCCCCTTGTGTGTGTTCATTAGCGTCACGTTTATTGGTCGGAGGAAGAGAACATGTTACAGACGTCGAGGAAAGTGCGTTGCTGGCTGGCAAGAAGAAATGTTCAGACAGACATATGTATATACATATACAGATAATATGTTTCAAATTTTAGCAAACAGACAAATATATGTTCTACTTTCACCAAATTGCAACAATCTTGTAAGCGAGACAGAACGCTTAGAGTGGAAAAAAAAGGTCATTAACTAGATATGTTCTTCTTCCTTAATGGGAAGTGAAACCAAATAACTCCATCATTTTGCCCAATTTTATATGTTTATAATACAAATTTTAAAATAATTGTAACGGTCATCACACTTAAATTTGAAAATTGTTTTTTGTTTTGCCTTCCATTTTGATCAGTGTTGTTTTGGTTGCCTTCACCTGTTGCAGTTCCACCCAACCGCCTTCCAACCAACTGCGAGTAAGTTCGAGTTGCACCCATTTTTATTTACCAACACTGTTCCTATGTTTTCTACCACTTACTAGCACTTGGTTGGAAGGCGAAAAAATAACAAAAATCTGAGAATTTGCCTACGTATTATGTTTATAAAATGGATTTGGAGAACGAAAGAGTGCTAAAACTCATATTCCCTGAGGGCGTTCCAGAGAATCTACGAGGCAATCCAGAGTTGGACAACTATTTAAGCCAGCTTGGCACTTACAAAATCGAACAGCTAAAAAAGGAGCAAACTCGTCTGGCTGAGGAGACCAAAAGTATTTTGGAGAAAACACAGGATTTGGCCATTTCAAATTACAAGACGTTTATTACAACGGCAGAGAATTCTCGTTCAATATTCAATGAGTTCCAAAAGACAGAGGAGCAAGTGGGCACTCTCATTGCCAAGCTGCCAGCTTTTAGTGGAAAGTGTGAGCAATTCCTCAAAGATTCCGCGGAATTAAATGAGGAAAGACGTTTGAATTCCATTACATTGCAAAAGAATGCCCAATTACTGGAGATTTTAGAGTTGCCGCAATTGATGGAGCGTTGCATACGTGAGGGCCGCTACGAGGAGGCCTTGGAGCTGGCCAGCTATGTCCAGAAATTGGGCCAGCATCAGGGACACATCAATGTGGTAAAAGTAAGTAATGCGGAAATAGATGTGGGATTACCCTAACATTAATCGTGGCCATTTCAGAGCATTGTCCGATCCGTTGAGGCGCTGTGGCACACAATGCTGGTTCAGTTGGTGGCGCAATTACGTTTGGACTTGCAACTGCCCAAGTGCCTGCAGATTGTGGGCTATTTGCGTCGCATGCAGGCCTTTGGTGACAATGAACTTAAGCTGAAGTTCTTGCAAGCCCGTGACTCCTGGCTTACCACCTGCCTGGAGGCTATACCCTCGAAAGATGCCCAACAACATCTGACCAAAACCATTGAATTGACACGCATCAATCTGTTTAATATCATCACACAGTATCGTGCAATTTTTCCCCAGGAGGAGGAGCAGGAGGACACTAGATCTTCAGCCAGCTACAAGCCGCTGCATGGTGTCTCCTGCAATGGAGATCGCCTTTTTCAGGCTTGGCTACACCAGAAAATCAATGCTTTTCTCCGCACCCTCGAAACGGATTTGCAACGCGGCGTTAACTCAATTGAAACCGTATTGGGGCAATGCATGTACTTCGGTCTGTCATTTAGTCGCGTCGGTGCCGATTTTCGTGGCTTAATGGCACCGATTTTTGTACGTGTCATCCAATCCAGTTTCCTGTCAAGCATAGCCCGGGTCAATGAGCAATTTAATCATGAACTGGACAAATACACGCTTATTAATAAGGTCACTTTGCTGCACACACGCAAACAAATGGATCCGACGGCCGCTTTAACTGAATCATTTGCTCCGCCAGAAACACTATTGGATTTCTATCCCCTAGCCGCTCTCTGTAATGGCTATCTGAATGCACTAAATGAGCTGCGCTTATGTGCTCCGCAAGCTCTTGCGCCAGATGTCACGCATACCCTACAAAAATCTCTGGAAACGGTGGCTCAACGTGTCCTCGCATTCTACCGGCAAGAGCAGCAGGCGTTTACCGGCAATGAGCGTGAGACTTTCGTTAAGCTTTGCTCCTGCCTGGCCTATGACCTAGTACCCTACGTGCAGCGTTGTATTCATGGTGTTTTTCCTCCACAATCGTTAACCGTTCACCTGGGTATTAGTCTTCTGCAACTGGAACAACAGCAACTTACCTATTTGCAACAGTCCGACATATTAAAGCCCCTTAAGCATTTGCTCCCAACCAAAGTGATGGTGCAATCCTCTACACCAACTGCAGCAGAGGCGACAGCAGCAGCTGTTTCCATTGCAGCAGAAGGATGAAGCCAAAGCCTTTCATTTTATTCCAAATCTTCTTAGTTCAATGAAATTGATCAATATTGTTAAATGATAGTTCCATTAAAAATCTATAGCATTATTCAATCGAAGGTAATGCTTTCGGCATTGCTTTTTCAGAACAAATGGTCTTGCTGATGCTATTTCGTTCTTCCAACAATTACGGCGTGGTCTTTAAAGTTGACTTTGCTCATCTTCAGCAATTTCATCTTCTAAATCCTCTAATTTTAAACATTCGATGTTTTGAGTATGGTCAGGTAACCGTTCGTTCAGTTAAACAATATAAGCCATGCTAAGGCAACCGATACATAATCGATGCCCACATGATATCGATACTATCAACTTTGTGTAAAATAATTTGAAAGTCTAGCCCGCCATCGAATTTTAAAAGCACGTCGTGAAAGAAGAAAGAAACGTCAACTTTTGTGTACCCTTTTTAGTTTTTTCCGGTTACGTCAAAAAATGGTTTTAAATTTCCGTTATACCCATTAAGTATTCCTATTACTAATTAGCATTTGTCAATTAGTTTTTATAAGACACAAAAAGAAAGTTTGGAACGTAATGCGTTTAATCGTTATAAATTTAAAGGGTATATGAACTTCAAAGTTGGCTTCTATGATATTTAATTTTGTTTTATTTCTTAATTTGCGTGAGTGAGTTGATGTTTTCGAAGATCGCTGTTCCTGGTATACGCTTTCGAACAGTCCTTGCAACGAAATGGTCGATTTCCAGAGTGAGTGCGTTCATGTGCATCGCGGGCTCCTGTCTGTTTAAAGGATTTGGGGCAGTGGGAGCATTTAAAGGGGCGCTCCATGGTGTGAACACATCTATAATGTTCTTTGAGATTCCATCCGGTTTGAAAGACTTTGGAACACTCCGAGCACGGGAACTTTTTCTCTCCAGTATGAATTAGGCGGTGCCTTCGAAGATAATCCCCACATGAAAATGATTTGTCGCAGTCGGCACAGACATATGGCCGATTTCCAGTGTGTACATTAACGTGGGCAATTAGTTTATGTTTCTGCTTAAATGCCCTCGGACAGTGGGGACACTTGAGTTGATTTTGTTCATTTCCACTTTCTGGCTGCCAATGTGCATCTTCATTTTCCAAATCTTCGGTGTCTTCAACTTCGTTTGCTTTATAGTCGTTAGGTTGATTCTCATGCGCCTCATTGCCTGGCTCCTCTTTTATTAAAAAATACTCCTGCTCCTGTGTGACGTACTCTTCTTTTATGACTATATCGTGTTCCATTTCTGAACAACTCCCATCTTGCTTTTCTAATTTTTGGCAGAAATATTCATAGCTCTTCTGACACACCTCCCTAAACTGAAAAGCAGATATAGCCCATTCTCTACATGGTGGACAAATTTTTTGAGGTAGAGGGTCTCCGCGTATGACAAGTGTTCCAGTGCACTCCTTAATGATAAAGGCCAAGTCGGGCTTCGGTTCATCCGTTTTCTGTTGCTCCAGGAATATGTCCACCAACGATTCGCATGTAGTCCTACAAATTCGGCACAGGGACTCCATGATGAGAGACTTTAAATGAATGCGTTGCTTTTCAATTTTAGTTTTTGTTTATTTTTTGTGTGTACCGAGCAGCTGAGCAATCGATGTCAAGCATTTAATCGATAGTTTTGACATAACTCCAAAATCGATTATGTTAACCCGCCATCGAGTTTTTTAAAAATGAAATTCAAATAAAAGAATCGTCAACTTCCAACCACCTATTCGTAATTATTTTTGCAAAATGGTATTAAAATAAAAGTCCTATGCTTTGTTGATTAGCTAAATGCTTGATGTTTTTAAATATCGCTGTTCTTAGTATAGGCTTTCAGGCAGTCCGTTATCATTCGCAATGTCTTATCGAAAGTTTGCAAGTGTGACCGTTTTTGCACTGGGAAATTTTTTATTTGGAATTTCTCTATTGACGGCAACCAGTCGACCGTTACTTTTTGAATGTAGGAAATTTCGAATAGGACAGAACCACAAAAGAAAAGATTTTCAAATAAACGCGCCAATTTTTTGTTGACTCTTTTCTATAAACTTGTGACCACAAATAATTTTAAGATAAGGTAAGTGTGATTCCAGCTTAAAGCCACTTTGGGTAAACTGTTATTAAATTGCTAATAACATGTATAACAAATTCACAATAGATAAGATACAGAACAATTTCGTGCGGTCTTGTTAATTTACAGGCAACTAAACTCGTGTTTTTCGTTTGCACAAAGGGTTTCACCTCAATTGCTTTGGGATTAGTTTGGGTAGGGTTGAGAGGTCGCGAAAGTGCAATAATATTTTCGCGGCATGGACCGCGCCATTGCCTTGATGATCAAAAACCGACGTGGACCCTGTCTCTGCGGTTACGGCACCACCACCAAAGCCAAAAGCAAAGCTCCACCTTTAATAGTCGCAACATTTGCGTGGAAGGAGTGGCAGTAGGCCCATGGTTTCATCTTTTTTTTTTGTATTTTTTGTGATAGCGAACAATGACTAAATTTGGCCCCGAGAAAAAGCCGTGCCCCAATACGAGATTTCTCTTTGTCGAATCTGAATGCATGGCGCTGCGCCGTCGAAAATTGCCAGAATAACACATGGCAGCTGGAAAAGTGTATAGAACATGGACATGGCGGCTCAACGTAGTCCAGTGTATAGCAGCCAGAATGCGTTTGTGGCCTTTGTGGGTGATGGGTGATGGGTGACGGACCCAACGTCCAGGACTGATGCTGATGCTGATGGGTAACGGGCGCTTCTGTATTTTTAAGTCCACCGCTAAATACAAACGAAAGCACTCAAGCACAAGTTGCCCACGATTGGGATCGTGTATCGACGCAACAACAACAACAACAAAAAGCGCATACACACACACACACACACACACACACACACTTACACTCACAAACCTTTTGGCCAAAAGCGAAAAGCGGCCTAAACACACTGCTGACCAGGTTGAGAGAGAACTAGAGACAGAGACAGAGCCAGAACCAGAGCCGGAGTACCCATCATAGTACAAATGGAATTTGCGATTTTGATTGCGAATCGAAATAGATTTTGTGGTATTTGGCAAGCAGGGCGAAACAAGTGATCCCCTTTCCCCGAGCCACTCCACTCATCCTATTCTGCCCTGTCTCTCTCTCTCTCTCTGTATTCATTTGTTACTTTGCAATGGCCTAGGACAACATTGCGTATACGCGCTTTATTCAGTCTGTTGATTGATTCAGCTTTTCACTACGGCTTTTTACACGCCTTTTCATTTTGGTTTTTCTCCTCTTTTGCTTTTTGTAAGCATTCTATATTTGTTTTTTTTTTTTTTTGTTTCGTTTGGGGCTATACGTTCGAGTTAAATTTAAACCAAAAGTTGATTTTATTAAATAGCAAAAAGAGAATAAAATAATTTGAAAGAAAGGTTTAAGCATAAAACTTCCCAAAAGAAGTTAAAATCTCAACCAAATTGTACTGAAATCAATCATAACAAAGTCATTCGGGTTTGTGTTACATTTCACGACTCCTTTACATAAATTTCCCATTCACTTTTCGGTTTTCTAAGTACACATTAATCAGGCGAAGCTAACAAAATTTTTGCAAAACAAAAATCTGTCAAAGTCATGCTCGGTTTTTTTTTTCTCCTAAGCCCTCAGGCAGCGAAGCACATTAGCCAAGAAAAAGAACTAGAGGAAAAAGTATTCCCATCGACATCCACATGTCAACCAAGAATATCCTCCAGGCGCACTCAGTTTGGCATTGTCGTCATATCATCATCATCATCATCATCATCCTTATCATCCTCCATCATCATGAACAATAAAAAACCAAAGAGAGAAAAAAGAAGGAAAGAAAATTATACGAGTTTGAGTCTTGAGGAAATCTGATACTCTGCCCATTTACCCCGACGCCACTCTGCGCCGTGCCCCCTGCCCCCTGTGCCGGTTGCCCACCCCACGATAAGAAACGCGTCAAACTTTTCTTTTCTTTTCGTTTACATTTTTTTTCTCTCTCTCTCTTTTTATTTCTTCAGTTCGGCTAAAAAATGTGTGTTTGAAAAATCACTAAAGGATAACTGAAAGGATTCCCCTAAGGGTATTTCGCGTGAGCAAGTGATTTGTTTACGAATTTACATACAAACATATTGAGAGGTGTATGGGATGTGGGTGGGATATCCATCCATCCATCCATCCATCCATCTACCTACCTACCATACCACATTCCCAGGGTGTTTTCCAACTCGTTGAACAAGAGTATCAGCAGCAGTTCCCCAGTCCCCATTATATAGACTCGCTGATCCCTCCTAAGGGGTTGGGGGCGGGGAGTGTGGCAATAATTTTGCATAAAAAGTAACCAAAATTGAATTTAAGCATAAAATTGAATCTAACGCTACGGGAGAAGTATGAGAGGTATGGGTGAGCCGGCGTTAAGTGGCAAATTCAATTTTCACAATGTATGTTGACATTTATGAGACGCCATTTTCGGGTATCGATTTCTGTGCCCCAGACCACAGGCAGCAGCAGCATCATCATCATTAAACCATGCGATTTCCCTTCCACCTATCAGCCAACTAGTAAATAATGTAATTTATGAATTACAATTAAAAATACACATGAGTCTATCTTGGATGCCAGTCCTAGTCCTAGTCCATATCCTGTATCAATCAATGGGGGGGTAGTCCGTGCTTCGGTCATCATTTCTGCAGCTGGTGTAATAAAACTCCCCATTTGGTCATTTGGCAATTATCCCGATAAATTAGCAGCCAGACAATGTTCACTAAGCGGACAGAAGCGTCATTTGCTGCCACCCCCTTTTGGCGTTGGTCTCTTCGATGTACGCATCCTGTTTTTCATTTGACCATTGGACATGTATAGAAGACCCAGCTAAACAGGGTGAGGCATGGGAGTGCACCCAAAGTGTTGAAGGGTTTCGGCAAAGGCCAATTTTCCATAAATCTAAAACCAAAAATTTAACTCAAATAAAAGAAATTTGTCTAATTTTTGTTTTAAACAATTTTCGTTGCATACTTTTCTGAGTCTTTACACATTTACTGTCTAATCGAGTTCTAATATGAGAATTTTTATGGAACTTTTACCATGTTGTCGTAGTAAAATGTCCTAAGGATATTGGTACCATCCAAAGGAGAGTCATAAATGTATGACATCATATTTCAAACAGAACCGCAAAAGGAAGTTGACCATGAGAAAAATGTACAAAAGGCAAAAGGAGGAAAAGATGGGGAAGGAATGGTAGGGCGGTGGTGGGGGACTGCAGACCAACATTGTTATAAAAATACAAACAAACATGGCGAAACGACGAGCGAGAGCCAACCGAGAAGCCAAGCTTGACCAATGCCCAAGATGCTGCCCTTCCTCCCATTCCGCGCCCAAGACCAGCGACCAGAGAGAAAGACAGAGAGCAAGCAAAAAATGAGAGAGAAAAGCAACAGAAAGACAGAAAGTGTGAGAGAGAGAAGGAAATTATGAAGCTGAAGGAGCATGACGACGACCTGTGGCCGCCACAAAAAGCAAAACCAACAAAAAAAAAAAAAAAAAACGAAAAAGGAAAATACCGTGTGGCTTCTGCTCGGCAAAAATAAATCGCTGGAAACCGCCCCAAGTTGAGCGAGCAAGCGAGCGAGCCAGCCAGAGTTCTCGCCCCCAAAGCAGGAATAAAAAATTGAATGAAATATTTTTATAGCTAGAAAGAGACAGAGAACTGAGCAACAAAAAAAAGAAAAGAGAGAGGGAACGAGCCAGAAAGATGGAGCAAGGATATTGATGGGCAGCACTCGCAGAGGGAGAGGGGGGGTGGGACAAAAACTTTGCTTATCAAATATGAAGGAGCAGAAAGTGGGTCGGGCCTGAAACTGGACCTGGGCCTGGGCATCATAAAAGCCGCACCTAAGGGTAGTTAGGTGAAAAGTTTTACTGCGACAGGTAGGTCACCCACACAAACAAACGAAGCTATCCACCAACTCACCTGCCTGAGTATCTGCTTCTCCACCTTCTTGGGGTTTGGCTGTATCCTCCTCCTTTGCTCCTTTATGTATCTTACATATATTCCTTTTGTAGTCATAAAATGGCATATTGTGTGTAGTGTGTGGGTTTGGAACGGTGGAGGGGGGGTGGGGGGATAGGGAAGGGGCATGGATGTCCGAAAGGGGGAGGCTGCACACACGTGCGGATAATAAAAAATGTTTTACTTTTCAATCGACCAATAATACGGCATTCAATGGACGTGCGGACCTTTGCACACACACACACACACACACACACATGTATAACCCGTAGTTCAATCATCGTTAAAAAGAATTTCATTTTGAAAAATGCCAGAACTTCAATAAATTATATTGCCAAGGACAGAAACTGAGAACAGGGAACAAGGAACAGGCAAAATGGGAGGAAAATGGGGATTTTGTGCTGGTTTTTTTTTTCTCGTTTGGTTTGAAATTTTTCTCGACTTGCTGGCACCTTTCGCTATCATAACCACAATACAAAGAAAAGAATATATATCTATATATATATAAATGTGTGTGTATGTGTATGTATGTATATAGGTGGACAGGTGAATCGGGTCACCGCAATCGCCGCTGTTCACAGCCATTGTCCATTTTGCTCCGTGTCCGTGTTGGCCTGTGCCTGTGAGTTTCAAAAACGGAGTCTGAGTCCGAGGGACGAGCCAATGGCATTTTGAAGCTTTGGCTTCTCCACTTGCCCGCTCGATGGTTATTGGTTCGCGTTGCAATAATATAATATACACACAGACACACACACACACACACAAAGACACACACACACACACAGACACATACCCATGCATATACATACATTGTGAAATAAAAATTGCCCCATCCTCAGAAAAAAAGATGGAAGAGAAATGTAGGAAAGAGCAAAAAAAAAGGAAAGAAAAGAAAAAAAAAACCAAGTAGAAAATGAAGTGAAGGTGGAACGAGATTTTCCTCAACTTTGTTGCAACGCAGCGACATTTTTCCTGCGTTTTCTTCTTCCTCTGCACCTGTCCAGGGAATCGCCATCCGTTGTCGTCGTCTTCTTCCCGTACCAAAGTCCCCATTGCATTCCCCCCGACCTGAGATGGCTCTGCCATTGTCATAATGACGCGCATTCCTGGGCGTTTGCTTGCTCCACTATTATTGATTGCAGCTACTTTTGTGTTTATTTTCATTCCCGTTCTTTTCTTTTTTTTTGATTTTTTTTTTGGTTTTCACAACATTTGCTAATTAAGTCATTGAGGTTCTCCAATGAGGTAAAGGGCCAGGTGGCAATAACACTGAGGAAAATTTATAGCAAAGAATTCTCGTCTAGTTCTGGGTAAAAAAAAATTATGAAAACTTATAATAATTTTGATTTTTAGCAGCTCATAAGTGAGTGAACATGTTCTAACTTGTTCTTTTTCTTGGCTCACTCACCTTTCTCTTAGTTTTTTTAGGTATTTACTCACTGAATTATAATACAGACACAAAATATAGACAAAGATCGTTCAATGAGTTGCAAGCCATCAATGAATGTTTGCAAGATCAAACGAAAAAAGTAAGCCAGAAATTAACTGAACAATTGAGTTAGTGGTCAGCAAAAGAACTTGCAACTTATTGAACAGCTTAATTGTCATGAACCAGTTCAATTACTCACTTATGAGTAAACAGGTTCATTACTTCGCTAATTAAAATGTGAAGTAATGAACTGGTTAATCGAATTGGAACTATTATCTAACAGCCAAAGTATAAAAATACGACGGCTGACCAAGTAGGTACAAAAATGTCTAAATAAGAAACTGAAATATCATTAAAATGTCCAACAGTAATGTCTTATTAACTAAATCTAATGAAATTATAGAACTAACTAAAATGGTATAAATATAAAGCCCCCCACACACAACCCTCAAAAACTTCTTTATTAGAATTGTGTGTGTGTGTGTGTTCGTTTGTTGTGTGTGTAATGTGTGCTCTAGAAACGAATTTTAGCAATTTTTGCTTATTTTTTTTTTTTGTGTCGGCTAGTTTTGTTGGGCCAATTTATTTGAGCCATTAAAATTGTATGATAAAGCGAGGCCATTAATTGTGTTGCTTAATTTTCGTTTTAACGCATTTTATCAAGCCCAGCCCCAAGCCCCAAGACCCGCCGAAGTCCAAAGCCCAAAGCTAGGCCAAATACATGAACAAAGAAGGTCGGACAATAAAAGGAAGAAGCTCAACTTTTTGGAGAAACATTTTTCTATCACTCCTGCCTCCTCTCCTCTCCCCACAGAGCGTCCGGTTGCTTCGTGGCTAGAAGTGGATGATGTTTTAGTTCGTCTAATGTGTTTTTATTTGTAGCCAAAACGTAAAAGACCAAAAAAATCGATGTATACTATAGATAGACTTTAGCCAGGAGGAGGACACTGGGCGCTGTTAACGGGAAATGAAAGGGGATACCCGTTCCCTGGGCTCATATTGTTCTTCTAATTGCGGTGTTGCAAATACCAAAAGCATTCGAGAGGTGATTAATAAGTAGCCAAATGTACAATTAAATCCTTTTACAGTGCAATGTTGTTTAAGCTATTCTAGGCTATTCTACTCTATCCTCTGCAAGGATATGAAATCAAGAGTTACTTAACTCAAAACAAATCTAAAAAGAAATAATTACACAAACTTAGTCAATTGCTTTAACTCTTTCGGTTTTAACCCTTTTCTTTTTATGCATGCAAATTGTCCTTGCGCAGTTAAAACTGGCTCATTTTGTGTAGCATACTTTTTGGCTGTTGTCAAAATAAACCCTCGCTAAAACAGGGACCAAAATTGTAATATAGG
This sequence comes from Drosophila nebulosa, assembly GCA_024703675.1. NCBI lineage: Eukaryota > Metazoa > Arthropoda > Insecta > Diptera > Drosophilidae > Drosophila > Drosophila nebulosa. Next base: position 9,606,316 of record CM045724.1, on the reverse strand, counting down.
CCGTTGCTATCTGGCATAAATTGAATTTCATAAAGGATACTTTTATGTCCATTATATATTTACGCACACACGCACAAGCACACATATACAAACGCACGCACACAGGAAGGCATTGACCACTGATGAAACACATAAGGAAAAAAAAAAGGGAGACGGACTTCTTCTCTTTGGGTGCTGTTCCTGTTCTCATATCTTAACGTCTTTCGTTTATTCTGGCCATGACTATATACCGATAAGTATATATATTTTCCACACATACATACATATACATACATATAAATACTCATATAGGTATATACACATACAATTCATGGGTTGAGGGTATATATGATTTTTATTGTTATTGTTTTGTCCTTTTATGATGTTGCACGTATCGCAGTAACTTAGCCTCGCATGTCTGTTGCTCTCTTCTTCTTTCTTTGGGTGTTTGTGTGTGTCTGTGTGTATGTTAAGATAAATACACAACACATAGAAGAAAAATCGAAAGGAAAATGGAAAAAATGAAACAATAACAAAACTCGCTTGCGGGGGGGGAGTGGTAGAGTTCATCTCCCTCAATCTCTTCCCATCCGCATTCCCCTTACCATTCTATTTATATATATGTTATGTATGTATGTATGTATATGATTCTGTCTGTATAAGGTTATAATTGGGTGGCATTCACCGACTCAGAGAGACTGTGAGGGGGTGGCTTGGCGTGCGTTTTTCCTGGGTTTTTCACCCCCAAAAAAAAATAAAATAAAATGCTGCCTGCCTGCCGCCTTCTGCCTTCACGTTTTTCTTTCCACTTTGTTGATTTAAGCGTTGATATCGTCGTCGCAGTAGTCGTCGTCGTCGTTGTGGCCTTATGTTCTGTGTGTGTGGGTGGGTGAATGTGTGTGTGTGTGTGTGTGCGTGTATTTTTAAGGGCTGCTCGAAGTTTGCTGACGAGTTTCCTTTTCTGCCTGTGTGTTTGTGGTTGTAATTTGGCCGCCACAACAGCAACAACAACATGCAACTGACTCGGGGGTTTTTCCTTACAATTTTTTTTTGTTGACTCTCCTCGGTTGGAGGTATATGAAAGTTTATGGATTATGATATACACATAACTTGATGTAATAACCACAGCCCTATGGTCGGCAGGGATACTCGATTGGTGGGCGTAACTCTAGCTGCTGATTGGCTAGCCGAAATTCATAATTCTTGTGGTTATTAGATTTCCGGTTTTTCGTAACACAAAAATGGCGTAAGATTTGAACGTTTGACCTGGTGTCAGAACCTTAAACTGGCAATATAAAAATCTAAATCTAATCTAAAAATATTAAAATAATACTTTCGACTGTTCCAATTTCTCATTATGTTAGTAGTTTAATGTGAAATTCAGACAGTCAAAAAGAGTAGTTAAAAATTTGAGTTTGTTTTTTTTTGACTCAATTTTTGTAAGTTTTCAATGGTTTTTTCAGCGCTTTGTTTAAATGAGGCTTATTTTGAAGCTTTAGGACATTCAAAAAGACCTTTAAAGATTTCAAAAACTAAATTCTTGACTATCTTTCTACAATTTCTCTCGTTTTCTTTAAATAATAATATTATAACCTAATTTTGTTCTTTTTTGTCCCCAACTTTTACTCAATTTTTGTCAGATTGCAATAATATTTTATAGTTTCATTTGCCAGACGATCAATCTGCGGGTTTGAGAGTGGGGGGGGGACTACCATTTCATTTTTATTGGTTTTGCTTTTAGAGTTTCCGATTTTTTTCCACACACACATCCCGCACCATTCCCGCACACTTTGCACTACGAGTTTTAATACGGACTTTGCTTAGCTCTCAGATGGGTTTCGATACTCATTTTTGTTGTATTTTTTTTTAAGCTGGACATTGCTTACACTTGTCTTGGTTTGTGTCTCTCTCTGTGTGTGTGTGTGTGTGTGCATGTATGAATCTGCTTTTTCTTTCTTCTTTTACTTTTTATTTTTTTGCTTCCGGTAGTTTTTCAGCATTTTCTACGGAAAAAAGTAGATTTATTATAAGCTGCTCACATACGTAAGAGGGAAATAGAAAGTTCTATATGACGAGAGAGAGAGAGAGAGAGAGAGAGAGAAAGGAGAGAGATAAGTTAGTCTTATGTGTGTGTGTGTGTGTGTGTGTGTGTGTGTGTGTGTGTGTGTGTGAAAGTTTGCTACGTGCACTCTTATGGCGGAAAAAACGTGACTCGATACACGAAAGCTTGCACATGAGTTTCCATTTTCTCTATGTTTGCTTATGTCTGTGGGGTATATAATGTATATAATTATATATACATATGAATGTATGTGTATGTGTATGTGTGTCTTAAGTCGAGTTAAGCAAGCTTAGTTTAAAAGTACAATACATCAAACTTTGCTTTTGGAAATCAAACGAAGTGAACTTTATATATAGGAAGAGGATATGGTAACTTGTAGTAATAATATAAAAATCTTTTCGCAGATCATTTTCCTCTTTAGAACTAGATCAAAGACAACTGTTTCAAAGAGTCCCAAGAATTCACTTACAATGTTGCTTAAGAAGTAGATTTTCAATATTCTAAAACTGTGATCCTAAAAAGTATGCTATAAATATTATATGCAAAATTACGAAAACATTTTCAGGCTTCTTTCGAAAAGTGTAGAGTTGGCCAAGCTTCAGCTCAATTTAAATGAAACAGGTGAGTTAAATATTTTTATACTCGTTTTTATTTTGTCTGCAATTGTCGCTTTCTTCTCTACCAACCTCTTCCCTTCTCTTTCTCTATCTCTCTCTTACTCCCTCTGTGTGTGTGTGTGTGTCTCACATGCTCCTTCTCACTTTTCTTCTTAATTTTTTTTTTGCTTTTCAATTTTTTCCACATTTTTATGGCAAGGATGGAGGAAAAGGCCAACGCTGCAAAAACAAATTTGCCGCAAAACTAAATGTGTTTGTGGCGTTTGATAGCGTCAGTCGACCCTCTCCGCCTTTTCCCTCCCCCCCCCCCCTTCCCCCAACACCATGCCCATTCCCTTCGTTCACCGCTTGTTGGCCCAAGGTGAGAAACGCGACTAGCCAAACCAAGCGATAGAAGTATATGAAAAAAATTGGAATTGGAATGGGAATGGGAATGAGAATGAGAAAGAAAAAGAGCGAAGAAGAAAACAAAATTAATTTTATCCTTTCCATTTCCGTTGTTGCGTGTGCGGTTTTTCGTGCTCTCTCTCTTTCTCTCTCTCTGTCTCTTTCTATCCCTCTCGTTAAGTTTAGGTGTGTGGGTGCCTTTTTCTAGGTGGTTTTTCATTTCCATCATTTTCAGGGTTTTTTTTCTCATTCCTCTATACATAGTTTGGTTCTGTTTTATTTTTTCATGTTTTTTTTTGTTTTTTTTTTGTTGTCTTTTGTTATAAATCTTGAGGTTGAGCACTCGACTGGACGCCATTTTTTATTTTTCACCTTCTCCTTTCACGGCATTGTCTACTTAGAGAACGTGTGCACCACTGAGCGGTGCTTATTTTTCAATACTGTCAGTTCTCTCTCTCTGGTCAGAAAATTGTCGCTGGGGAGCGCACGCTATGGCAGGAGAGTTGGTCCTGACCAGACAGCCATCCTTTACTCAGATTGCCCAAACAAAAAAAAAAAAAATAATCAAACAGGAAAACGAAGAAGAGAAAGAACGAGCTTGCACATATGTACAAGGATATGCTTTATCTGCGAAATAATTTATAGAAGAATCAAATGAAATGGATTTTGTGAAAGGGTTTTTTCTTCAATAATTTTTTCTACCTTCTAGGACCGACCCACGGGATGGAGAATGTAATCGAATTTGATGTGTTTAAGGTCTGAAAAAAGTTTCGAAAATAACCAAAAACTGCTGAAATCAACTAAGCCATAACTTAAAGGTGTCACTCCCCAAAATCTTGTAGTCATTCATTCAATGTCATCTTTCTGTCGTAGTTTTCATTGTCTGGCAACTTTATTTGTTTGACTGGCAGACAACGTCGTTCCATCATTTAAACCCTTTCGTCAGTCAGCCTTTATCCTTGCCTGGCCCTGGCCTGCCGCCATAATGAAAGGCATAAAATTATGTGAGCAATGCTAAAATTTTAATTCCAAATTTGATTCTGGCTACGAAAAAGCAAGACTTTTTGCTCATTTCCACCCACTTTAGCTCACTCTCCAGAAGGCGTTACGCTATCGCGTCAAAGACATCTTGAATCTCTATCTCCTCCTATCTCCTCCAACCCCAGGGCCATCTTTCTTAAGGACCAAAGGCATTTTTCGTGTTGCCTTATGCCGAAAATGACATCAAAAAGTGCCAACTGAATGGGTGGAGAGTGACGAGGTTGACTGTCTAGGCGAAGGGTTCATTGCGGTGGTATGAAGAAATGTCTACGGATTGCTGCTGAAACAAACTCACGGACGGATGGATGGATGGATGGATAGATGGGTGGATGGGATGGGGAATGGTTTAACGGGTTGCTGCTATCTTCATAATGACTTTGAAGTGTCAAACAATTTTCCGTCTTTTGGATTGGCGCTTGTCTTTTGCAAGGTAAAAATTAAAATTGTTTTATTTTTTTTGTGATGAAGATATAATTATATTTTAATTGAAATGAAATTGCTGTTCCAAAAAGTGTCATGTAAATAGAAAAACTTAAGGATTATTTTGAAGGGTTCTTTTCAAAAAAAGAAAACCTAAAAAGGGACCAGTTTAGTATTTGGTATAAATTAACTTTTATGTACCAGGGAAAATTTCTTGTAAAACAAACTATTTTGTTGTTGGTTTTTCTAACAGAATTTAATATGCCATGCAGGCAGCAAAAAGTTGCCAAAGTTGAGTTGTTCTTCTTCTTCTTCTTCTTCATCTGCTTTGTTCCTTATGAAGTTGCCCTGGAAGAACAAAAAGAATGGTAGAAAAAATTTGCAGAGGGCTAACTGCCCATAAGCCCAGCCAGAAAACTTCAGCCCAGGTCACTCTGTCCAGGGAAAATCAATTTAATTTCTTTTTTTTTTTTTTTGGTTTTGTGTGTGTTATGTACTCATGTTTATCGAAAGCCATGGGAAAACATAAGAATGAGAATGAGACTAACACTTGAGGGGGTGTTGCCCGAGGTGGAAATTTCACTTAAGTCACTTTGAACTTGCTTTTTGTGAGAGAAAGTTAAGTTACTGGCTAGTTCTTAGCCTTTCTCTCTGCGTGTGTGTGTGTGTGTGTGTGTGTGTGTGTGTGTGTGTCCCTGGGGAGTGACCATTAGTTTGGCATATTTACATTTCCTCCATTTGTATGATGTGGCGACATTTGCCAACCAAACTGGTCCTTGTCCTCTTTGTCCTTGCCTGAAGTTTCCTCAAGTTTTTCTCAAAATTTTTTATATTTAGCAGGTGGTTCATCCTACTCCTTATGGAACAAAGGGTCAGTCGACAAAACTTCTTGTAGAGTTAAAATTAAATTTCTTGTCATAGAGAAAGAGACGGGGAAGAGTTGCATCATTTCTGATGCCCGATCTTCAGGATGAAATGAATATTTAAAATCTCGATTTCTTGGAATATTTGAAGAAAGAAGGAGCAGAGTTTTCATTATTTCTGCATTGAGTTTTTCACCAGGATTAAAAGAAATATCAAAGAAAGTTGGCAAACAAAGCATTAGGGCCAAAAACAAAAAAAAAGACTCGGCCAAATAATTACTTTGCTGCTAATTAATTTGTTTCATTTTGACTTACCATTCATCTGCAGTAATTTTTTCTTTTTTTATTCGCTTTCTCTGGCTTATTTTGCTATTAACGACAAAAGCAACGAACGGCATATAATTAAATAAATCAGGCAATGAGTGGGACGCAAGGAGGGAGACAAGAGGCAATCTACATTTTAATGAAAATTGCATTTTAATTTCCATAAGCAAGAATCTTTCGTTCTTTCTTGCTTCACTCACGTTTTTCCCACTGTCCTTGCTCCTAATTAAATTGCCTTGGAACCATTGTAGGCCCCCCGCCCCCACCGTCTGGCTTCTATGGAAAGAAGAACCTTCATAATTTCCCTCAAAATGTGGCTTAAAATAATTGCCCAAAATTACTTTAAATGGACGCACTGTCCGAGAATCCTAAACAAAAAAAAAAAAAAAAAAAAAAAAAATAGAACCGAGGACAACCAACCTAAAGGAAGAGAAAAAAAAACCAGAAAATGTCCACTCGGATGTGTTTGTCTTTTTTTTTTGCTTCTATTTTTGTTTTTGGTTAGCTGTCGCTCACGTAGGCAGTGTCCATGTAATTAAATTAAAATGGAAAATTTACTCGTACTGTGGATTAAATTAATTTTCATTTGCATTTGCATAAGTTTGTTCCATGCGCCATTCCCTTTACCTAACCTTACGTTGTCTCTTTTCGTTTTGCTCTTTCCCTTTTCGGTGCTAATTCATTAATTCCTTTCATTATGCCATTTATTGCTGAATTTACTGGAAATGTTCCTTTCATTTTTGTTATTTCAGCCTCAATGCCCCGTTTCATGGCCGTTTTCTCTAATTGTGATTGAACGTGAACTGACCAACAGAGCAAACTTTCTTTCGAAGGGATCATCGAGTGAAAATAAGTAAAGCATACTTTTAGGATGCACAAGACAGCGTAAAGTAACACTGTGCTTCAGGTTAGCAAATGCCATTATTTTCAGACATGTTGTTCTAAATATTGGAAACCCTTGCGAACGGAAAACAGAAGTAAGTATGGAAAATCCACTTGACTTTTCTCTCTTAGAACAAACCATTTAAAAGGCTTTACTTTGTTAATTACTTTCAAATAACAAACAAATACCCAGCGATCTTATTTTCTCAACCTTTTCGCATTGCTCGAAGGGCTTGCTTTCTTTTCTAAAAAAAAGAAACCCAAACCTAAACCCAAAACGCAAAGAATGAACAAAAAGTAAATGAAAATTGCAATTTTATTTATTGTTATGTACACATTTTTCTGTTATATTTCTTTTCTTTTTTTTTTTCTGTGTTGCTCCAACTCGAGACGAGCTTATGTAAATTTATTTATTTTGCGTAATTTTTCTTGTAGCTTTTTTTTCTTGTTGGTCCTTTTTGCTAGGCGAAAGGAAAAAAATTTAATTAGAATAAAAAGAGGCAACCGTAGGGAGTGAGTAGGCAGGGCTAAAGCGAGGCAAAATTAAAATGAAATGAGCAGAAAGAAAAGCGACAGAGACAGAGAGAGAGAGAGAAAGGGAGAAGAAACAAGCAAGGAGCAAGAAAAAAAATGCAAAGTACACGGCGGCCTGGCTTTGTGCCGTGCAAGATTTTCTGCTTCTGGCGTTGTAAATTTTCTCCTCCCATAATAAGGCAAAAGTTGTGCAATTTTCATGTGTAACTGACAGGGGCCAGAACATTTTGTAATGAGACCCCTCTTGCCCATTACCCGACCCCTTTTGGCATTGGCCAGCCGTCAGGTCCCCCCTCCCTCCAAGCAGGATCCTTTCCGGCTGTCAGTGGACAAAGGTTGCTACTACGGTCAGCAGGCCGCCATGTCGCGTCGAGTCGCGTCTGTTCTCTGACTTGAGGGAATTTTCGCGCAGCCATGTTAACCCTCCCCTCCTTCTCCTCCTCTTACTGCCTTCTTTCATTTAAGGCATGTAAATTATAACCAATAAAAAAATGTTTAAAAAAAACCAGAGAAAAGAAAAAATACTGTGGAAATTTCATTTTAAAAATACCCAAAACCACATGGCAATAGCTTAGAAATTTGTATTTGTGCTTAATTACACATTTTGTTTATGACTTGATACTGTACCTATGTACATATGTGTATGTAAATATATATATATATAGAATCCAGGGGATGTATCCTTATTTGCCGTCGCTCAATTATGGCAAGCTTTACGTATCGTTACGTTAGTTTGAGTCAAATTTAATTACGTCGTATTATGGAATTTATATGACACAAGCACTCCAGGACTCCAGCTCTAGATACACTCCCAACTCCGCACTCCCCTCCCCCCCCCCCCACTAACCAGCTCACCCACATGCCACACTTTGTCATTTGGAGTGGGATTAATTATGATGTTTTTGGGCCCTAAGTTGAATGTGTATCCTTTGGCACAGGATTTAAATGAAATGTAATAATTTTTGTTGAAGGATTTTAATTTCGGAATTTTGTGAAACAATTTTGTACACATAATAAATTTGTCAGCTTTATGTAAGCGTTTCATAAGGAATGTCTACTCACATAATGAAATTCCAGCTACAAAAATAACTAACAAAATTATTATAAATTTGTAATTTAAAAGAAAACAAAACAAGTGGAAACTAGAATAGAAACCTAATTTTTCTTAATGTAGAATTTTACTTTGAATCAGATACTTTTTAAAAATTTTCCCGAAACAAATAAATAATCAATTAATTTGTTTAATATTTGAAACTTAAGCTACAACAGAAGCAGCTCGTATTGCTTCATTTCGTTGTAATTCCCAACTGATTCAAGCGCTGTTGTAGTCTAATTGCAATGCAATCCTAGAGAATTCATCTTTTGATACAAAATAATCGATAATTGTATATTATTAATCGTGCTAACACGATGCTTATTTTCTTTGCGAGAGTTTTTTACTCTTAATTAATAATATTCCACTATATATTGATTATATGATGGCATTAGTAATATTTTTCAAGTTTTTGTCTAATCGAATCGCAATCGGAGTACAGTTAACAAGAATTTTAGCTGCTATGCTAATGTTTCGAGCTACGCAAAATAAAAAGCCGTGCTCATTGCCAAATTATCGCTCGTTAATTCAAATGGCAGAGACCACAAATTTGGATTAGTGTGTGTGTGTGTGTGTGTGTGTGTGTGTGTGTGCCAAATGCCAAAATAGTCGCTATTCAAAGTAACAGCTCACATAGAATTCTGCTTGCTATAGAATTCCATTTGTCTATGGCATCGACTGGAACGGAGGGTTAACCTCTTTTACATATGGCAAATGGGGGTATCTGGTTTATGGAGCGATGGGGAGGGGGGTATGGTCGAAAACTGAAACGTTTTACATTTTCGAAAATAAGCATTTGGAAAAAAACAATGCTTAAAATAACGACAATAAACGGTGAGTTCAGTTGGAGGTTTACCTCACACACACACACACACACGCACGCATTCACACTCACACTAACACTCACACACTCACACTCACAGAAAATACAATCGAAAATGGAGCCAATTTACCAAAACAAAGCAACATTATCTCGATTCTATAAAATTACTCACAATATTTGGCATTTTCCATTTGAGAATATGCAGCCACACTATTTTTGTAGATCCCTCAACTGGCCTTAGATGGCTTGATTATGCATACTCTTGTCTTAATGAATATTGACATCGATTATATACATTTTAATTTGGTGTTGTTCTCGACTAATTGCTGATACGTGCCGACCCCTTCGTGTGGCTCCACTGCCCCACATCCTTCTAGTCGTTCTCCTCCAAAGCCTCACCGCCTTTGGGTGTTTTCATTTGTAAACTTCCGGCTGGACTGGGAGGGGGTCCTGACGTTATTTTAATAACGTGCATGCTGCGCATTTAGGATAACATCTGAATTTATGTAACGGCGCACAAACAAAGATGGCAGGCAAAAGGCAGGCGGCTGGCACGTTGCGAAGAGCCAGGACGAGCACGAGGACGTGGCTGTATGATGATATCCCGGGGTTGGTGACACATACATTCGCACACACACACACACACACCCAAGTCGGAGGAGAAAGATCCAAATGAAAACTGATGCGGATTAGTATTTAAAATAATGTCCTGCAGGGATATAACTTTTTTCCTCGCACCGCCGCAGTCTTTGGGCCTTATTTTTTTTTCTCTCTTTTCGTCCTGTTTCTGTTGTTTTTCTTCTCACTTTATTTATTTATTTTTTATTTTTATATTGTTTTTTTTTTCGTTTTTTTTTTTTGTGTCCCAGCTTTTTCTGTTGTTTTTAATTCCCTTGCTGCGATTCCTTCTGGGGAATGTTTCATAAAATTTATATTTGCAGATAAGTCTGAGAGATTTCTGGGTGTTGGACAATTTTTTTTATTACAAGACAATTTACATATTTTTCTTGTTAAAATTCCTTAGCCTCCTCTCTCCTCGTGTCATATGAATTTTTGTGTTCCTTTTTTTTTTTTTTGTTTTTCGTTTGTTGTTCTTTGTTGTTGGATGTCCCCCATTTTCCTTGTTGCTGAATTAATGTTAATTTTTATTACACTTGCATTGTCCTGTCCTGGTTGGGCATTCTCCCACCTCCCTCCCTTCCTCCACGCCACCCACTTAACTCATTTAAATTCAAGTTTGTTTTGTGTTTGTTTCTGTGTGAACGTAGAAAAAGAACTGCCAATTGGGGAGAAAATGTTAATAATAAAACAACAGAATGAATCGAATCGAATCGTATTCGAGAATGTTTTGGAGGGGAAATCGAAAAATAATAAAAATGCAAAATGGACGAGTCTGCCGTCCCCCTTGTCCCCCTGGTCCACCACGCTCATTAAGTATTCCCTAAGCAAATTCTATTAATTATCGTTATGTCCTTTTGATTGGTTGATTGGTTGGTTGGAATGTTGCCTGCTGTTTGCCTTGTCCTTCAATGCTCTTAATATAATCTGCAAATAGGATTTTCCAATTATTCTGTCGTAAAATGTGGAAAAACTTTTGCATCAGCTTAGTTATATTTGGAATCTGAATTTAAGCTAAGCCTAATTTAGATCAGATTTTCAGAAACTGCAGAGGAATTAAGAAGAGTTACCTGTGTGTTTGATTCCCCTTAAAAGATGGACTCCATTCGTGGAATTGCACATTTTCTCTTTTCCATAACCAATTTCATGTAAACTAGTCAACGAGTGAATATTTCAAATAGTTGCTGAACCATATAAATTCAATCACCCAACCAAGCTAACGGTCGATGGGCAAAATCCAACCCAAAAGCATAAAACTCTTATAACATGAAGATGAAAATGAAATTGCAAAAACCTGCAAGGAGTGAGAGAGAGAGAGAGAGAGAGAAAGAGCTGAGGCAGGAAGGGGGGCGGGGAGGCACACTCACAATCGAGTACATACACGACATGACAATAACTTTGACTTGACCATTCGACCGTTGCTCATATCTGGCCAGGGCCAAAAGGATTGCCTTTGCACAGTCTGGACATGCCTGTTTGTTTGTACTTGGAACTGCCATTTTAAATGGCACATGTGGCCAGTATGAAAAGGAAGAGGTGAAGGATTAGATGCAGACGTAGAGACAGGTATACACATACATACACACATACACACACACACATAGATATCGTTGGTCTTTTTTCGTCTAACCAGAGATACTAAACAAAGAGAAATATTTATGCGTTGACCAACTTCAATTTTAGCTCCATTTACAAACTACTCAAGTCTCTCCACACTCCACTTCACTCCACTCTACTCCACTCCGCTCCCATCTCTCTCTCCTCCGTTCTTGGGGCCTGCGGGCATGAAAGCCAAAAATTTCAAATTCAAATCCAATTCGAAATCAAATCAAAGCAAAAAGAAAACTCCCATTGCAATTTCCCCTGCTGCCAACTCACCCCATCCCCCCCCCCCCCCCCCGCCGACACCATACACCATCTCTTAGCCATTGCTATTCCTTTTTGCTGCTGTTTATGATGAAAAATGTCCAAAATTACATTTTACCAGTTGGTTCTCGATTCGGTCAGTTCGTCCATGTGTATTGTGACTGCAAAGGGGAGGGGCATGGGGAATGGGGAATGGTACGGGGGGTAGTTGGGTTTCGAAAGGGTCAGTCCGAGTTCGAGTCCGAGACAAGACTCAACTCCGAATTGTGCATTAATATTTAATAATATGAATTGTTGATTGAAACATTTCGTAGTACAACAACAACAACAACAACAACAACAAATTGCTCATCTTCCTCCGTCCGTGTGGCCTGTCCCATTTCGTCAGTTAGATGTGAGCTTTGATTTTATTTGTTTATTGCAAATTGAATTGGGAATAATTCAGCAAACAGACAAAGTATCAATTTCCCCAAAAATAAAAAAGAAATACATCATTTATTTAAGAACTTTTCGACATTAAAATTTCAATGACCAATATTCATTCGCATTTAAACTTAGTAAAAGTATTATAATTCCAAAATGCAGTCAAAGTGTTGGTAATTTTTGCTAAAGCTTCCCAATAGTCCTATAACAAATATATATTTTATTTTAGATTTTCGAATTCTTTTGGTATATATACAGGCAACCAAATAGTGCTCCCCCATTTCGCCTGTTAAACTAAAACTCTTCTCTAACAAGAAGTTTTTAAACTAAGAAGAGTTCCATTAGAAAAAACTTCTTTATAATGTTAGACACAAAGAGGAAGAGGAATATTTAGTTGAGTTAATTAGTGTTTTCTGTGTATTCTAGCTATCAAAGACGAACCGATTACCACATTCTACAAAAACTGATACACAAAAACGCCAAATCCTTATTTCAAAATGGGTTTTTGAAAATTTTTAGAAAGTTTTTTAGTTCAGCGAAATGCTTTTCTAGGCAAGAAAATTGAAATTTCCAAAAAATTGATACTATTTACTTTGCTGTGGTATAAAAAATTGTTTACTAACTTAACATTTTGTACATTTTTTTGGGCCTGGCGATTAACAAAGCTTTTAAGACTAGACTTGTTGGAATATTTTTCCAAGAAGTCCAGAATTAAATCAGTTACTGACTGAAAAGACTTCTGTATAATCTTTTTAAAAACTTTTGGTTTAGGCTGTATATAGACCATAGAGAAGAGGAATCGATATGAAACCGAAAGAAGAATTCCGTTTATTTTCCATAAGAGAAATTAAAAAAAAATAAAATCAAGTGCACACTTTTGGGGGTTGGTCGAAAGCGCCAATTGCAAAGTGTTAGCCAGACATTATGTAAGAAAAATGCTAAATAAGCGCTTAATGCATAATCTGAACGAGGTTTTTCCACATAAAAGGTATCTGTGTGTGTGTGTGTGTGTGTGAGTGTGGGGCCTCAAATGCCCCCGCACAATGCGGACATGGACTTGGACAGATATGGGCATAATGTATGACTGCCATTTTATATGCGCCTTTTGAAAAATGTGCTGACACTTTGGGTTGGAGACGGTCTTTGGAATCGAGCCGTGGGGGAGCAGAGTAATGGCATTGGTGCGAAAGGGTTGACCCCAAACGCAATTGACCACGTGTGCGTGTCCAGTGAAGGTGGATGGCAATGGTCAAGCTTCAGCCCCCTGTTTATTTTTGGGTTGTGTGTGTGGTAAAATCCTTTTATCATTTAAATGGCATATGGCAAAAGGCAGTTTTTATTTTTATAATCCAAACCCCCAGTCCAAGTCGCACTCTCTCTCTCTCTCTCTCTGTCTCTCTGAAGGTGGAGAAGACACGGAAGTTTGCTGTGGAAATGGAAAAAGTCGGCGAAACAAATCACACAAAATTTGTAAATGTCCATTGTCAAGCGGTTAGATATGTTCCGCTATACCTATTCCTAGATTCAGTAGATGGCTTTCATTCTACTGCTACTGCTTTAGTCCATTTATTAATTTGCTCCAGACGTAATCCCATCCGCTTGCGACAGCAGGACTCCTTCTCTAACTCCAACTCCAACCAACTCCTCCATTTCATCTAAAGTCCGACGCCATCTCCATCTCCATCTCCCTCTACTCGGCCATTCGCTCTGCACGATTTTGCGTTTTTCAATAAAGCAAAAAGAACAATTTGCCTCACAGCAGGTGGAGATTTAGCTTTACTACTTGGAGGGGGAGCGGGTAGAAGATGATGATGCCGGGGGGTTGTATGTGTGTACAACGAGTAAGAATGAAGGACATTGCCCTCCTGTGGCGTCAATTTTGTGTCACTTTCTGTGCGTAATTTTTAGTCTCCAGCGACTTTGATTGGCGGCCATTAAAAATTTTGTTCACATCCTGACGGTCATGTGATTGATGATTCGTACATGATCTTTTGGTTACACAATTATTTAAGGCAAGTTTTTCACTCCCAAAAGGGGTTGGCAAACAAAAGAAAGTCGAATCATTTCTCTATAAGTGACCAGCGATCTAAAGTATTTTAAATTTGAATCCCCAAATATGTCCATTACAATTCTATTAATCTCTACTAAAACCAAGTTCTTCTTGTAAGATGGCAATACTGTTAAGAAGTGTTAGTAAACGGTATTAGGAAAAAGTGTTGGTAAACAGCTTTCAATCTATATGTCTACTTCTTTTTCGCCTAATGATAACAACATTCCATTTGATCATAAATCAAAAACGCCCACTTGAAGCCACCCAAAAGAGAGAAACAAAATATAACCCGATATAGTCAATTTCTTTTTCCCCTTGAATATAACTCTCTAACTCTTCCACAACGTTAACCCCAATATGCCCAATATATAACTAAAAAATATCAAAACAGATGCGACGACGACACCTTTTTGCTAGCCCTGCCCTTGCCCCTGCCCTTGCTCTTGCCCCAGGCTCAGCCCCTTGACTAATGATGTGCCAACAAATTTAACGCTACCGGTTACCCCGTTACGCATCTATCCGGAAGAGATATCGCCTCGACTTGACTCGATAAAAATAAAAAATGACTGAGAGTCTAATTCACTTAACAACACCAAAAAACACCAACAAATTTGACAATGAAAATCATATGTCATCATTATTAACACTGAGATGATTCCATTTTCCACGACAATGGCCCGCACATATGGCCCGCTTCCACTCCGTGAAACTAAGCGGATAATTTCGAAATAATATCATAATCATAAGCATCAGCAGTGCCGTACACCCAAGGGGGTTGCAACCCTCTCTCTCTCTCTCTCTCTCTCTATCTATCTCTAACTCGCCCGGAAAGTGCGGCAAGTCAACCTGCGGCGTTGGCTGCGTTTGAAATTGCGCACTTGGCCCAGCCGCTCACTCTCCTCCCCCCTTTCACCTAGGCGCAAGGGCGTTGCGGCGGAGGACTTTAAAATCTTTACAATGGAAAAAGGGAAATTATGGTAAGTGAAGTGATATGAAAACTCAAAATGAAAATATGTCAAAATGTCTTTGTACGCCTGCCAACCCTGTCATGAAGTTGTTGTTGTTTCTCCCTTTTCTACGGATAAGTAAGTATATTTTTTTTTTTTTATTTTGCATATTAAATTAAAATAATGAAATTTTGGAAACTTGTTGTTTACATTGTACGGCAATAAACGAAAGGAATCTGGATGGATGGTTGGGATGAAAGGGCATGAAAAGACACCCTTAGAAATTCAGCAAATAAAACAAAGCAATTGGAAAATTATGTACTTGTCCTAAGGCCAACCCCCGAAAAGTATGCTTTTTATAATAAGCATTAGCAAAAAGTGTTTTCCAAGTGGGCGTGGTTGGGCAAATGTCCAGTTTCTTATTTCGATTTACACAGAGAGTCAACTGTAAAAAGGGCAATATTCAAGGATTAAAAGATGACAGATTTGAGTTAATTTGGAAAATTTTAAAAGTTTTAATGCAAACTAATTTAAAGGTAAAACAAGTTATTCTAATATTTCTTTAGTTCTACTAGCTTATAGAAGTTGTTATAATTTCCAACAATTGTCGTAGTTAGCATTAAATTGAATTTGCATCAATTTCGAATTTATATATTGACCATCTGGCAGGACTGCGAAACGATTCATTCGATTAACTTTGAAATTTCCAAAATGATGATTCCATTAGCCCTGTTAGCTCTCGGCGCCTGCGGCCAAAACATGGTCAAAATTCCGGACACCTAACATTCTACCCCCACCCCCCCCCTCCACACGTTTCGAAACACTTGTGAAAATTCCCAAATGTCTACTTTTTTCTTCTTCTCCAAACTGAGTTTTAAGCTGCTTTTAATAAATGCGACACAAAATTGAATTTTCATAACGGCTTCGTGTGGTCCTTGTCCTTGCACTTGTCCTTTTTGACACCACCAACAAACGCTTGCAAAAGGCAAGCAAGGGGGGTAGCAGCAGGAGAAGCAACACTCACTTAAAAAGTGATTCATGGACAAAGTCACCCTGGTAAACAATAAAAAAAAAAATACGTAGTGACAAAGGGCGTTTAGAGGTGGGGAACTAGTCGGGTTGTATTTATTTACTGTTTTGTCACCTTGTGCGGAAAGATTTGTAAGCAAAATGCATATAAACATTCATATAATCATACGCACATTGGCCATACCGACAGATTCTATACCCTAAACTTTACACTTTCAAGTCAGGTGAAGGTTTCTACTTTTGTTCCATTTAAATAGCTTTTGCAGGTGAAATTTTTTTTTACATGTGATATGCAAATTTTGACTTACTTTAGCCAGGGTTTCTCTTCCTCTATGATAGGCGTAATTAAATTATACTTAAACATATTTCCAGCGAATAACCAGAAAGTCTCACCTTGCCAGTGTCTCAGTCGGTTTATCAACTGTCTACGGTTGAGTTGCTTAGGGTTAAGTACCTTTGGCATGTAGTTCATGTAGCTTTGAGTGGGAGAAGGAGAAGGAGTTGGAGTTGGTTTGACTATCAAAAATTTATGCATTCATGTCATAAAAACAAAAACCAAGTGAGTGTTTTTTATGTTTATTTCTATATAATTTCTAATAATTTCCCATAAGACTCAGAAACGTGCGACATTTCGTTTCAAGAAAAGCGATAAAATTATGAAAATGCGTGCAGCAATTGCCCACAGTCTTACCTGAATGCCCAGGGGTTTTATATACTACTTATATATATATGTACATACATATATGGAGCTGGAGCTGGAGGCACTAAATGAACATGTCATAAGCGCGACTCTTGCACTACTTCATCCCAAACACGTTCATTTGTTCGAGTTATTTGTTCCAAGAATCACAGCTCAGCACGCGCGAGCATGAGACATGACAGTAGGGGGGGGACAAACCAGGCATAGGGCAAGGCCAGGGGCAGGGACAGAGACAGGGACAGGAATGAGAAAAGACTTGGCTTGGAATATGACAAGTGGTTTCGTTACTAAATCACAGAAAGATGATGATGGAAGGGGCAACAAACAAATCAATACGAATTCACATTGAAAATATTTTCATTTAGAAAACCGTTTAACTATTTCCTTAAAAGATTTCACTTGTAACTAGCAATTTTCAACCATTGGGATCCTTCAAATAACTTTTCACTTCAGAAATTCCACTGTATATAGAGAGAATAATGACTATGTTCTATTTTCATTTCCAATATTTTACATTCTTCTTAAATTATTCGCTTGAAGTTTGAAAAAAAAAAAAAATGTTACACCTCTCTAGAATTTAGCCTAATCGAATTTGCATTAAACGATGAGCAGCTAATAATCTGTAAACCGAATTAAAAAGAACTTAAGAGGGGCGTCCAAGAGGAAAAGCACAAAAGAAAAAAAATCCTGAGACGAGCAAAGCGAATGCCCAAAAAGATTAGCCAAGAAAAAAAAAGAAAGGAAGGAAGAAAAAAAAAACAAGCCACTTCTAGCCCCCAAAAGTCTGTGAACTGAAAATATTTCCAACAAATTAAAGCTAATGAAAGTACCTCCATTTCCCCCCTCCTCTTGGACCAGTTCTTCTTTCTATGGCCACCTCAAGAAAAACTGACAGCCATAATTCATGACCGTCTCCATCTTCTGCTTTTTCTTCTTCTTCTTTTTGATGCTGAAGTATTGCCACGCCCTGGCTGTGAAAAATGTAGATGCCTCTTCAGCCTTCTGTGCCCCCTGCTTCTCCTGCCGCCTGCTGACTCCTGGCTCATCTAATGATAATGATAACAAAACATGCCTCAAGCCCTGAAGTCAGAAAAGTTTTTGACATGCCGCGCTCCGTTTCCATTTGCCATCCTGCTTCCACTCCCAACTCTCACTCCCACTCCAACTCCCACTCCCACTCCATTTGAGGCACTTCCTCTCTTTGCATCTTGGCATCCCTTGAGCTTGACTGAAGCATATTTCCATATAATTCATTCATTTTGGCCCATCCATTCATTTTCTTAGAAAATGTGAATTCTTGCGCATCATCATTGTTTGATTGCTCGTGCTTTATATTGTATGTACGGTTGTATATATATATATGTATATATATATTCCGGAGTGTACATTTTCCAAACTTTATTTTTCATTTTGTTTTGCATTTGCCCCCCTCCCCCCCCATTGGGCAAGTTGTCGGTGTGTTGCGACTTTTCACTTTGGTGTTTCGTGAAATCGCTTGATAAATTGGGGTCGAAATCATTATAAGCGTTACTCTCATTCATGGCCATCAATTTATTTTTTTTTTTTTTGTTGGCCTTCCTGTTTCCTTCCTGGCGAATTGGGGTAAGTAGGTTAAATGAGTTCAATATCAACAATAATATATTATTTATATTGTAAAGAGTTTGCAAATTTTTCCATCCGTAACTGATGCATTGAGTGATGGAACATGAATTTTGTTTTTGTATTTTCATTTGATTTGGTTTAACATATAAAACCAGGACCGCCACAAGGCATGTGCAGGCGGTGGGGCCAACCAGGGCCCCCAAGGGCCTAATGTGCAACAACCAGATTTTCATCAACGATGTTTTTATAATTTTGGTATAATTTGCAATGTAAAAAATGTGCATAAATATAAGAAATTGTTTGAATGAAAATATAACGCTGTTATCCATCTCTCATGACCTTTAAACGTATTTTTTTTTTTTTTTTTTTTTTATAGAAATCGACTTTGGAAAGCCCACTATGAGATTTCAGAAATCATTTTACAAGGGCCCCCTAGGAAATCTTGCACTAGGGCCCTGTATAAAACTGTATTAAACTGCAAAGAATGAGCAAGAATTTGTTAAAATTTTAACTCAAGCCAACATGTTCTAATTACATCCTTTTTCATTTTTCAGTCTCTAGCCTGCTTACTTTATTTGATTTGAATAATATTGATTTGGAAGCAAATTTAAAAACGTTTTACACTTGGTTTTGAGGAGTCATTTTTTTCTCTGTGGTATTACTCACTTTCAAAACTGAATCGGATTTCCAAAATTGAAGAGTATATATTTGTTATTTAATAAAATCCATTTAAGTTACTGCCATGATCAGTTTTAAATACATATTTGAACCCAGTTCGTTTGCCCATATAGCATTGTAGACCAAATTTGACAATGGTCGCCTGAGATATTGACCTTAAAATTATGCTGATGCAACAACCTTTCTCCCAAGAGGTTAACACTTGAATTCCAGGAGGGGAGCGGGAGGGCGAGTCAGAGGGGACTGCAATAACCATAACCGAATTATATCTCACACTGAAACGAATTTCATCAAACTGATCGATCGACTGGCAATCAGTCTTAGAAATCGATTCAAAAACATTTGATTAGCCAATTTATGGCACGTTCCGCCGTCATCGCCGCCAAGAAGATGAAGAAGAAGCAGAAGAATTTGGAGCGACGACTTGTGCATGACCATAAAGTAAAGACACCGACTACTCTTCGTGTGTGTGTGTGTGTGTCGTGAGTGTGTTAAGAATGCCGCAGCAGGCCAAAAGCAAAAAGGAGACAGCAACAACAAAAAAAAAAAAAAAAAAAAATTATTGCAACTGCCGCCAGGTGCTCGGCGCATGTCAACATGAGTTTCATAAATGGCCAACAGCAGCGGCGCAACATTTTGTCAGTCAGCAACAGCATCAACAGCAGCAACAACAAAATGCATTATATTCTTCTTTGTTGTTGTTGTTGGCTGTGTCGCTTATGTTGCTTATGCCTTTATGTGTCGCTTTGGTATTCAGTTCAATTTTTTCTGCTTATTTATTTAATTTCTTGCCTGTTTGTTTGTTTGTTTTTTTTTATTATTTGTACCAATTTTGGCAACTGGTTATGAAGTCTCATTAAATCTAATTTTTAATTAGCCAAGTTTTTTTTCGTTTCGCTTGTTGTGCTGTGGTGGGGGTGGTGGTGGTGGTGGTGGTGGGGGAGGTGGGTGTGTGAGTGGTAAAAACATTTGATAATTTCATAATTTGTTGCATAAAGTTGCTGTCATCGATAAATATTTAACATTCTCTCACACGCACAAAAATCAAAACAAATTTGGCAACTTAACCATCATTTGTTTAATGACAGAAACTACAACTAGTTAGTTAGTTAGTTAGCTAGTCGTCGATCATCGCCCGTTGTGGCAGATTTAACAAATTGATTGACGGCTAATGATCACAAATGGTAATGCCACGGCGAACAATTCTGATCGACAACTCGATTCGTGATCGGAGATCGGTAATCGGAGATCGGAGAGTCTGGGGTGCGGACAGAGATAGTTGGGATGCCTCTCTGACAATGATGATGATGATGAAATGTGGTCCACTGGGGGAATAGTATGTATGTATAATGTGTAGTTGTAAGCAAGTTTGCCACACTGATTTGACTTTATTAAATTAGGCGAAACCGATTGGCAAATAAATCAAAAAAAAAAATAAAAACGAGTTCAAAATTTGTGTCACCTTACAAAATGTGAAACTGAATAGCGAATCGAAAACGACACGAAAACTAAAACTAACCGAATTGGCCATCGCCTTGTACGTGATCATTTTATTGAGCACATTTGACTATTATTAGGGAAATTTAACACACAATTTTCGCGTATTTATGGTAACATGAAAAACCAGGCAACAAGATTTCATGCAATTGGCATTGCGCAAATTGTGGTCATAATTGCCATAAATATCGAACGATCGATCGGTCGATCGATCTGTGTGGACTTGTATGATTAATTAGAGTTTATACACTGGAAAAAATACCAAGCCAAGTTCAATCAAATCTAAAGTGATCTTTGACATTATACTTGATGGTGGGTGGACTTACTTTGACCCTTTGACCCTTCACTGGGCCTGCTGGTGTCTGCTGCAGAGTATTGAATGCCTCATCTTCATCTCAGAAGATTCTGTCTATCATCTATGATCTTAGAATTTCATCACTTTAGCGTGATTTAGACATAACTTTTCTCAAAGAGATGGCTTAAATTTCATTCGCTCTTTCAGTGAGAATCTGTCTTTATGGTTTTTCGCCTAGTGCATTGGAGTCAAAGTGTCGTGATCGTAACAATTTCATTGTCGTGATGCCGTCAACGCCCACAAGCAGATACATACATACATATATATATAAAATAATTTGTGGCCAAGTTGTTGTTGTTTGCTCTTTGTCTGGTAACTCAACGGAAGTTGATTTGCTTATTGGCTTAATGCTCGTTTAGACAAACATTTGGCAGCGACTAATCGAGCAAATAAAACAAGCTATATCTCTCTTGTTTCTCGATATGCATATTAACTGATTTGCGTTTGAGACATATCTCAGTCTCAGTCTCAGTCTCAGTTTGAGTCTCTGAGTTACGGCCAGTCGCTTGTGACTTTGTGGTGTTCGCTTTGTCATTCAAATTGCCATCTATAGAAACAAAATTTGCATATTTTGGTTTTGGTTTTGGTTTTGGTTTTTTTATTTGTCAATTTTTTGTTCGTTTTTATGAGCATTATAAAAATTTGCGTGATGGATACACGAAAACGATTAGGTTTAATTTTTATGTTTCAATTCAAATGGAATTTATTTTGAGATTCACCTGACGACTCCTCCCTCTCTCCTCCCTAATGATTGAAATTGGTTGGAACCAAAACGAAAAGTTGGGCTTAATTGCAGGACAAAATGGCAAAAGGAAGGAAAAATGACACTTGAGACAGACTTGATGCAAATTGGACATAATTCACGCGAATGCAAGTGGATGGCAAAACTTTGGTTAAATAATTTCAAATGAAACTTTTTCTAGACATGCACTAAATAATTGAATTAGTTAGTAGTGGATGAAAAGGAGCAGCATCAAAACAAGTGCCAAAGCGGAAACGGAAGTGGCAACAGAGAGAGAGATAGAGAGAGCTGACAAGCCAAAAAGATTTCTATAAGAATTTGATTTGCCAAAGAAACCTCGACAAGTATGTAACTAAGATGGTGGAAATGGGCAAGGAAATCGGGTCTAACCACAAGGTTTTTTTGAAAAACTTTACTCATTTTCAAAATTACAATGTTGCCGCAAGCGTGGAGCATTTACCGCAAGCCAAGCCAAGCCAAGCCGAGCCGAGCACCCTTCCAACTAGAAAAATCTAAACGTAAGCAAAGTCAATTTGAAAAGTTGTCGGCGGCAGCGGCAGGAGCAGCATCTTTTGATGATGACAAAGAGTAGAAGAGAAAGAGAAGGTGGGCTGCGGCATCTCTGCAGCTGCTGCTCTCGTCTTTAGCAGACATTTTTCTGCTTTTCGCAAAAGTTTTGTTGGCTCAACCACTTGACGCTCGGTTACCTACCCAACACCCACCAACACCCACCACCCACACCGCTGAACCGCTGCCTTTGAACAGAGTAAAATTATTGTATGCTCTTCGTGGGACAAAAGGGAAGACAGCAGCAAGATATTCACTTTTTCTCTCTCTCTTCCCCTCTCTTCCCCTCTTATTCTTCTTTTTCTTATTCTTGGCTCTGCTGCGGATGCTGCGGTAAATCAATTTCTGCAAATGAGATTTTTCAATTATAAATCAATTTTCCATTAAAATTACTTTTTACGCAGCTTCTTTGAGCAACCTCCCCGACCCCAGACCCCCGCCCCCCCTTGCACGCACACACGACCCATTCCAAGAACTTTGATAGATTCTTTAATGGTTGCTGGGTGGCGAAAAGTTTCGCAGAGACCTTCGCCTCAAGTGTGGGAAACGTTTATTTAAGCCATAATAAATGATATGTGGCCATGTAAAATACGATAAATGTGACCAAGGATTAAAATCGAAGAATATTTTCTATAATTTAAGCCAACTTTGAGATTTACTATGAGAATGAAGATTGTGATATGTGATCTTTGAATTCCTAAGTTCTTTTTTTTTTTTTTTTGTTAAAGCGAAACGACATTTGATCTGTTTCCGTGATGTGCGAGAGACAAAAATGCACTTCGTTTCGATTTTGCGGCTCTTAATTAAATTGTGAATTATGGCCTTCGATTTGCCAAACGCCATAAAGGCCACAAAAACAAAATATGGCCAAGAAGAGATATACATAGCAGAGAGAGAGAGAGAGAGAGAGACATTCGAGGAGAGCAAGACGGAACTGGCCAAAACTGGCGACTTTGGGCTGTCTACAATAAACGTGGCAATGAGGCGAGCATAAAGTTTTATGAGGCAACCATCCAACACAAAAACCATCCATCAGAGCTCACATTGAATGTGGAATGACTGTGACGACATCGAGCGATATTAAATTATAAATGAATGAATGCAGTTTTATGATACAAAAAAGCAAAAAAAAAAAAAAAAAAGCAGTTGAAGTTGGAGTTGAAGTTGAAGTTGGAGTTTTGTCGCCAAGCAGCGCTCCAGATACCCATTTGACCAAAAGGCCCAATGCAGAGGAAAAAGAGATAATGATGCAACCTGAGATGCAACAGCAACAACAACAACAACAACAGCAACAGAGACAACGGTACCAACAACCAACCGGCCAGACCATAAATCGCAGCATGAGACAGAAATCTCAACGTCCAGAGAGAAGTCGACATGTCCATTGACGTCATTCGTCATAAAGTTTTGCAGTATTTATGAGTTGTGGTAATTAATAAATTTTGTGGCTAGAAATTGCAATAACAACAACAACAACAACGGAAAAAGAAAGAAAAATTGAACGTAAACTTAGCCAAACAGAATTTTCGCTTATGATCTAGGCAACAAAAAAGTCTCTGGCCAAATGATTGATTCCCCTCAATAAAAAAAACCAAAAGAGTAAAACCACAAAACAAAAAAAAGGCTTATTTATGACGCACGTGGCCAAGAAAGGTATGAAACGCGTCGGGGTCACCATTTATCGATGCATACATGCCTTGGCCGATCAATCACACTTACAATTTTAAAAATGTTTCGTCTTTCTCTCTTTTTCTGTTTTTTTTTTTTTTTTTTTTTTTTTTGATAAATGTCACACGCCTCGTGCCAACAGTTGAAAATGTTCCCCTCCAACAACATCCCCCGAAGGCATTTACCACACCACCGCAAAAGTAGCATTTTCTTGGAATTTTTTTTTACTAAAACCATTCTCAAGGATATGCCATTACAATAAAGTATCCTGAACTGGGATCTGGAGTTGGAGCTGGAGTTGGAGCTGGAATTGCAGCTCGGGTCCCAAAGCGATTTTTTGTTCATGTCTCCTTCTTGTTTTTTTTTTTTGTCGTGTCGTCGTCGTTGTTGTTGCGCTCCTTGTTCGCCTCGTCTGGGCTGTCTTGCGTGTCTGACAATCCTTTAATTTATGCAGCTCGAGGGAGAACTTTGATTTTTTGTTTTTGTTTTATGGGATTTAGTATGTAATTAGTTAGTATTTGATTTCATTTGAAAACTTACTCATAATCTTCCATGGCCATGCATAGTTTTTCGCATTCCTTTTGGTTTCGAAATCGATTCGAATTTCCACCAGAGCCCTTATAAATGAACTCCAAACAGGTATTCAATTCGGAGTTGTAGGTGTACTTAAGAAATCCGGTCTTTGTCGAGTCCACCTTGCCAACTGAATGCTCCTCACAGCAGGCTTTGGGATAAGCTAAGTTTTGTGAATTGCTGTTAAATGAATTGCAAATTATTTAAATTTAAAAAAAAGCACCTACGATTGCCTTTGCCCAAACCACAGCTGAAGAAAAAACAAATGGTAAATACTATAACAGATACAGACAGAGTTGACATTTCGCTTTTACTAAATTAAAGTTATAAATTCCACTAGTTTTACGTAATACCAATTCGTTTTGCTATTCATCATGGTATAATGTGACATTTTACTTCATTTTAAAGTGGAACTGAATTTCTATATGATTAAAAAAGTTAATTTCACTTATATTTCTATTCTATGTATACTCTTTTCTTTTGTTATTTCTTTGCTTTGGAATAATATTATGTGTTCTCAGTCTAAAGTTTAGAATTGGTGACCCCGACGTTTTAGTCTTTCAGTTTTATTTCTAGTTTACACTTTTAAAATTAACTCTTCTTTGCTTTAGTATTATTTTTTGGGCTTCTGAAGTCGATATCGTATGCTTGTACATCCCACTAAGTTGACATTAAGAATTGGTGACCCCGACGTTTTAGTCTTTCAGTTTTATTTCTAGTTTACACTTTTGAAATTAACTTTTCTTTGCTTTTGGATATTATTTTGGACTGTTGAAATCAATATCGTATGCTTGTACATCCCACTAAGTTTAAGTTTAGAATTGGTGACCCCGACGTTTTAGACTTTTAGTTTTTTTTTGTAGTTTACACTTTTAAAATTAACTCTTCTTTGCTTTAGTATATTTTTTTGGGCTTCTGAAGTCGATATCGTATGCTTGTATATCCCACTAAGTTCAAATTAAAAATTGGTGACCACGACGTATCACAAAATTTAATATTTATTTCAAGTGTACGAAAGATAAGTGAACTGACTGTATGAGTACTTTAGAAACCAGTATTATCAGTAGACTTTGTTTGAGACTTCGCTTTTTCGATGCTAGAACTAGTTGAGAATTACAACTATATAAGGCGCAAAATGGGAGGAAATTGAAGTCTTAGTTTTAGGTTGAAGTTTAAAACAAAAGACAAAATAATTTAATAACTACTTCAATTACAAACTATCTAAAGAGAGAGACGATTTTCCCTTGAAATCACGAATTTTGCACAGATACGCTCGATTTCAATCCGATTTCAGCTGTGTGCCTTGCATTAGTTTTTAAAAATAATAGACAAATGCTCATTAGATATATGTCAACTGGCAATTGTTTGTTGTTACAGACGTTGTCCTCTTGACGCCCTTCTCTTTTATCGTAAGAAACCATAAATTCAAGGGATACCTTCCAAATCCAAATCCAGAGATCCACTTGAAAGGAATTCAACTAGCCCACTCCCTCTCTCTCTATCTCGCTCTCTCTCTATCTCTCTCTTAGTATGTTTCCAGTTGTTTGGACTCAACACATTTGTAACAATATTTGGAAACTAATTTTAGAACTCCAATGCTCGAGCCACATTTGACAGTCTCAAATATTTTAGGATAGATTTTTGACATGCGTCTTGTGATTTGTCATTGACATCATTCAGAGCATACTACAAGATGTAGGAGAGGAGTTGTCGGAGATGTCGGAGACGTGTGGGCCACCCCCTCCCACCCGGAAAAGTGCAGACAAACGGGCTGCATTGGATCTGAAGACTGTTGGGCACTTCATTTGTCCCGCTTGGATAAACAAAAATGATATCAAGTTGAATGGTGGAATAAGGGTGACAGGGAGGGGAAAGGGAAGGTATATATATGTATATATATTAGGTCGCCGCCTTCGTCTACGTCATGCGCCATGCGTCGCCACATTTTCTAATTGATTTTCAAATGCTTCAGTTTGTATAAATAATTGCGTTTTTGACATTCTCATTCCGTTTCAGTATATTCCATATTTTCCAGTCTCGTCGCATCCGAGGGGAGGAAGGCCCTTCGAGATTTAGCTTAATTGCGCTCTAGTGGGGCGCGGCCAGCATTTTGGTTAATTTTTCGAAATCTTTTGAAGCCTCTCAACAAGAGAGAGAGTGAGAGAGAGTGGGAGAGAGAGGCAAACGTTTTGTATATTACAATAATTTAATTTATGTTTGCTATTTATTATTTTCTAAATTGTTTTGGAACGTGCCGCTGACTATTTGGTCTTTCAAGTTTCCTGCTCTGGGCTTTGCTTTCCATAAATTTCATCAACTAATGATGATGTGTTTTAGTTTTCTTTCTTGTCTATTTTGGCTATTTTTGGGCAACATTTTCCCTGCAGTTCGATGCACTAGCCAGTTGCACCATCCGATCCCGCATTATAATCCACGTTAATGTGCCCTCACATTTGGTTCTCCATATTCTTAAAAACTTAATCCTTTTGCCTCTGCATCCCTATGATACGTGATAAGTTTCTAATGGAGAGTTCAAATTTGAAATATAAAATTGACTAATTTATATGGTTTTAGAAGGATTTATTTTTGGTGGTAAAGAAAATCTTCTTCATTTTATTTTAAGAACTTCACGACCTTTTCAAAAAAGAAATTCTGTTTTCACAGTTAAGTAAAACCACATAAAAAGAGACAACTTTAAAATAAAATTTCATTAATTTTTTTTCTTTTGCATTATTTTTGGCACAAATCTTGCATAAAGAGAATTTGGTTGAATTTGGCTACTTTGTAAGAGGAGCAAACAGTGAGTGAGTCTACGCTTATCAAATCCTTTGACAGATGACATGAAAATTCGCTTTCTAGAGAACACGTGAGCATGTATGTACATACATATATATTCAATATCATGTCTATAAACTGAACCCTTTGGCGTAATATTAATCTTTAGTACCCCACCCCCGCTCCACCAACCAACCCATGAGCCCAACCAACCATCATCATGTGATGGTGATACATCAAACAAGATTGACAATGCCCATGATTCAGATCAATAATTCGTCCTGTTATATGTGCCTACTTCTCGTTTTGGTTTTTGGTGACAAGAAAAAAGCGAAAATAATGCGTACAACATTTGGTTGCAACCCTTTTGACAATATAACATAAAAAAAAAAAAAAAAAAAACTGAAATGGAATAAAATCAAATTGAAGCGCCGTAAAAAATTGCAACTCTCGAGGGCGAGCGGAACAAACAAGTGCTGAATGACCGAGCACAAGAATCAAAGAGAGAGAGAGAGAGAGAGAGAAGGGGGGGCGACGTATGGGGAGTGTATGGGGCAAGGGTTTGATAGAGCGGAAATGAAATTAAGCGAAAATATGCTTTCGACTTGACTACATTAAATTAATCAATTTAATCAGTTAAATGGAGAATGCTGGGAGAACAATGAAGCCAATGGGAAAGGATGCTATACTTTAAGGGAGGGGCAGAGTTGCGAGAGGGGCGGAGAGGGGGGGGGGGGGGTACCGATCAAGCAAGCCATTAGCATGATTTAATGTTCCAGGTTCCAACTCCATAGTCATCACTTAATTAGCATAAAAAAGTTCTCGTTCTTATACGCATTCTAGGAATACGATTTTCTCTGTATCTCAGCATCGGCTTACTGTATAATTTTTATGATATCGCCTCGTCGAATGTGTGTTTTAATTTTTATTACCACCACCAACCGCCGCCGCCAACAGGTTGAGTTAAATTCGTATACCCTGTATACCCTGTATAAGCTGAAAGAGTATCTCTAAGATAGGTAAAAGAAGTTAGTGCCTATGCTTATCCTAATTGAGTTCTCTTCTAGGTCCATCAGGGAATTATTTCTTCTTGAAGAATCTTTCTTATCGTATTAAATGAAGTTACTATCCTTAAACTAGTCTATTATAAGCCTTCTGGAGTAAGCCATGTTACTACAGGGTATATCACAGTCGGTGACTTTATTTAAAGTCAAATTTATATCGTGTTGTTGTTTTGTTATATAGACAATTAATTCATCATTATTCGAGGTTTTCCTTTTGATTGGACTTTTTTTTCCCTCATCCCCTCTCTCTCTCTCACTCTCTCACTCTCTCACTCTCTAGAGGTAGGTCTCTCAGAGCCATCAAACTTTTGTTTGGTATTTTTCTTCATCGGTTTTTACGACTTCAAGCGAAATTTGTTCTGTCTGTTTTGGTTTGTTTTGCTTTGCTTTGGTTTTTTGTTTAATTTTAATTTATTTACATTGAAATTCAATATTTGTTAAATGTATTTTTAATTTTATTAACTCTCAAATAAATCTGATGAAAAGGAATGCAAGTTATGGCCCATCCACTCTCATCCCACTCCGAAATGATTATTTAAATCTTTTGACGTCGGCATTCGTCGAATGATTTGAATATGACACATATCAAGACACCTCGTTAGCTTCAAAGATTTTTTTTAATGATCTGTTATGGAAATGAAGAAATTTCTGACTTTAATTTGATCGTCTTTAAGATCTTTACAAATCATATTTGATTACATTTTAAATACTACTGAAATGACGATTTTTCAAACGGGGTCATTAAACCGCAAATTAAAAGAGAAAGTCCTTTGAATTTTTAAGAAATTTTCGTGAACTCATCGAATATAAATTGTCTATGATTAAGCTTAATCTATGATAGTTCAAATCAATTGTTTCACTTTATAGAATGGTTTATTTTTCTTTTTCAGTACTCGAATGGTCAGATCCAATATGGGAAGCCGGCACAGACAATGGACTGCTCTCTCACACACACTTACCCAATCCCAGAGCCCAGAACTCGAAAAACAGAAGCGCAAATATGTGCAAATGGTGGCCAGAATGAAGTCAGAGGAGAGGAAGAGAGAGAGAGAGAGGGGGAGAACTCCCAAAGTTCGATGCATTTACGGAAATGTGTGCACAACATGCAACATAAATGGAAATGCCGTTTGGAAAACATATTGTTTTTGGGGGGAACACCTTCCCCATTTCCCCCATCAGATGCACTAATTTTCCAAACGCGCCCCATGAGGATGAGCAAAACGTGAGGAGAGGAGAGAAGTGGAGAGTTTTGTCCAGACTGTGTGAGCCATGGCGCACATTTTAGAAATTGGACGGCATTTTTCGTTGAATTGTGTGCTGATTGTAATTCATTCGATGCATGTGAATTTGTGCTGTTTGGACAGGGTATACAGAGTCGTTGGCCAACCAACCAACCAACCAACCAACCAAACGAGAGCCCATCGCCTCCTTCTACACTGAGGCCGCCGGCCTCCTTCTCCGGCCGCCAGTCGCTTCTCCATTCACTCACACAGAGAAAATTTGAAAATTTTGATTGCATGTTTCGATACAAAATGGCGCTAGGCAAAAACCCAAAAACGAACGAACGGGTACGGACAGTGCCACTGGAACTGATGCCCCTGCTGCTGCCCCTGCTGCTGCTGCTGCTCATGATGATGATGATGAGGCATGCCAATCCTGACGACGACGACGACGACGATGGCAAAGATTGCCTCAGTGGTCAATCGTGTTGAGGGGGAGGCAGGTTGTCTATGTGTGTGTGTGTGTGGGTGTGTGTGGGTGGGTGGGTGGGTGAGGAGGGGGCTAGCCAAATTGCAGTGCGTGCGTTGTGCGTTTCGGACCTCGGACTCTTTGGGCAAATGTGCATTTTAGATCGACGAAGCGTAAATTAGGATTTCAAAATGACATTTGGAATATTTACGACTTTACTAGCCAAAGCGAGCAGGGCAGCGTGGTGCGGTGAGGTGAGGAGAGGGTGAAGGGAATCGTTGTTGTTCATGGTAATTGCGTAGCCAGAGCCTAAAGCCCCACCATGTAATGTACATACAGGTGAAATGGAAAAAAGAGTTTGTCCATTCGCTTGTTGGTATAGGCAACGGGGTTCGGGTTACAGTTACAGTTACAGTTAGAAAGGGGTTTTGTGAACAGTTTTCGGGATCCTTTGTTGAATTATGCAACTTAAAATTGTGTACAAGTCGACTCAAAATTGGCAAAATAGAAGCCAGCCTTTTTTGATTGGCGGCCACGAGAGAAAATCAACAGAGGGCGAGCAGGGTAGTAGGGGAAAATTGTTTGATTGGTTGCAATTTCGTATTTAAATATTTTCGCAAGGCCACAAAGGCAAAAAACAAAAAAAACGAATTCATTTCATGTTTAGTCATTGAGTTTTTAGCTTAGTTTCTCTCTCTCTCCCAATTTCTAGAGAGTAATTCCTAGAGCTAACAATGTAACATAAAAAACCACTCACAATTCATTCATTTTCGGGTAGGTAATCAATCTCTTTTTCATAAAAGTCAAAGTCAACACACAAAAAAAAAAAAAAAAGAAGAACCAGCAAAAGAAAATGCTAAAAGAAAATCATACTTGCGTGCATAGTATACAATATTTTTTCCAATTTTCATTCAAAATAAATAAACATCATCAAAATGTCAGCAAACGAATGAAATGAATGAACGAATGTGAATGGGAAAGGGTCTGCCTGGGGGGAGGTCACAATTGGACTGGCATTTGCTTTTTATGAAACTATTTCAAAATGTGACAACGAATTCGCATAAAAATTTTTGTCAGCATCAACCGGCACACACCATGTGACACATGGGTGAAAATCAAACCAAATAAAATAAAAAGAAACTTTTCGTATTTTGTTTTTTTTCCTTTTCGTTGTTGTTGTTGTTGTTGTCATAGGAAAATGGAATAAATGTCAATATCATTCAGTTTCTGTCGCTTCTGTGTCGCCGTGTTTATTGACATTTTGGCAAACATTTTACGCCAAAAGCCTGAAATCTGAATTTCATGCAAAAATCGCACAGGGATTCGGTCCATCCGTCAGTTAGTCATTCACGTAGAGTGAGGACACCAAAAAAAAAAAAAAAAGAGAAGCAGCAACACGAACCCAATGGCACATGTCCTTATGAATGATGTGCTAATGTGACAGGACGACGCTGATGAACAGTTTCTGATTGAGTTGCACAGTGCACAGTGAGTTACGCTTGAATGGCCAACAGAATTAAAGTGGCCAAAAAGCTTCAAAATCGAAGAAGATCTAGACTCTATAAAGATAGCAATATTTGATTCTTATTCTTAATTTAGCTTTAACTACCTGATGCTTCTCCACTTTTCCACAAATTAAGTGGCGAAGAAGAATGATTCGATTTGATATAAATTCAGAGGGAAATGGAAGAAGGCACTGGGGATTCTCAATTGCCACCAGCGCGACATTTTACACCAGTTTGCCTAAGAGACAGAGAGAGAGAGAGAGAGAGAGAAAGTTGCCCCCCCTCCCCCTTAGAGAAAGTAAAAGACACTTGAACATGAAAATGGAAAATGAAAACGCCAAACAGTTGCCGCCTTCAAATTGAAGAAGAAGATATTTCCTTTGTCTTTTCGTTGTTGTTGTTATCATAAATGCATTCAAGTTGAAGTAATTTTCCTCTCCAGCCCCTCTTTCTCTTTCTCTCTCTCTCTCTCTCTTTTTGCATTCACTTTGATTTAATGCTGACTGCTGGATCCGAATAAGAAATACAACAATATTTTTTATTACTTCCGTTTGTCCTGCCTCGCCTACCCCGCCTGCCCCGCCTCGAACTCCAAACTTGTAACTAAATCATTTGAGTGGCAGCTCGTTTTTTTTTTTTTGGTTTTGTTTGCCTCAAAGCCTTGGCAACATTTCATAATTGTCCATTAATGTGCAAATCTGCGTGAGTAAATCCTTTCCAGCCAATATTTACATTATCCAAAATCATTTCCAACCACCCACCCAGAAGCGGCAATGTAAACATAACGCCTTCCTGCCACGTGCCACATGCCACATGCCTACAGCCATTGCCCCAGCAGCTCCTGTCATCGTGGCCTATTATCCTTTTGCTTAGAAATTACGCAACACACACACACACACACACACACATACATATTCCATAATGAAATTGCTCATAAAATTATAGCAACACCACCAAAAAATAAAGCGACTGCCTGCCTGCCCGCCTTCCTGCCTGCCTGGCTGCCTGTTCGCACATTGTCAAGGATGTCGAGGGTGCCAGGCCACCCCACGAATTATGAAATTATATATTTAACATTGGCCCAGGGTGAGCCTCGTCACACACACCACGGGCGGCGGGGGTTCGCGTGTTAACATCAAGTCAACATTTTTTTCTTCGATTCCGATCGAATCATCAGACATATTCCACAATAGATATATATCTTTACAGGCGGCAAATGTATGCCGCGTGCCGCTATTTAGCGTCTATTATAAGAAGCATAAGCCCCTTTCCCCCCTCCCCTGTGCGTTAGGCATATCCTGTTATCATGTTATCCTGTCATCATGCGCCGACAAAATTGTACAAAAAGATGATTTCATTTTTCCGGCATGAGTATTATCTCCGAATGAAGAGAAAGGGATATGGCAAATGTTCAACTTATTATGGGTAAGCTTTAACTTTATCGATTTTTCGAGTTCTGATCTTAAATCGGCAACTGCATTCTTCAGTTAAAGGATTAGTTACGCTTACTAGGGGACTCTTATGCCTCTTTATGCCGCCCGGTCGGCAATGACCTTGTGTGAAAATTCTACAATTTATCAAAATGTGTCCTTCAACTCCTTTGCTTTTAACCATTTACGTTTAGAATATTGAAAAATGATGTTTGCTCAATATTTGCATATCATTTCTCGCTCCGGCGAAGGACATGCAGAAATGTGGAAAGCGTGACGACCAAGGGCCAAATTCCTGGAAATTCTAGGAACTACAAAAACGCAACGCCCTCTCAAAAATCTTGCATATCCTTTAGCAATGACAAAGGGTAATAGCTAGCAAATCCGTTGCGCCGTATGCAAATTGCCTGCTCGATCGATTCTGCCGCTTCGCCCGCTCCGGTTTAGGCATAATTAGTACACAAAATATTTGGCCCTCTAATTGTAGAGCAAGGAAATAGGGAAGTGGAAGGAGAGCAAAATATAATCCCTTCAATCGGATTTTCCGGTCAGCGAGTGAGCGGGCGATTGAATCGATTCTACCTGCTGGCAAATTTTTGCACTAATTTTCGCGCAAGATCCTTTTTGGGAAGAATGTGTTTTTGTTTTGTTGTTGATTGATCCTGTTTGCGGGATATTTGCCAAGATGCGGTGAGGCGGATTGTTTGCGCTATTTTCATGCTGACCAATGTCCAGCTGGGACCTTAGTCTCTGGGATTAGAAGGAGTAGAGGACATGCAAAAGGAGAAAATGGGACATTTGAATAGGCGTTGCCATTGAGACAGTTTTCAGGATATTTAGCTCAGCTTAGTTGCACACACACACACACACACACACAGAGACAACTACCTCAATTGATTTGTCAAAATCTGTACACAATTTTGAAATATTTCATTGACCACCTACCTGCCCACTGGACAAAAAAAAAAAATGTACATAAGAAGAAAACCGGCCAAAGGAACTACCGCAGACCAAATTAAACTTCTTTGACAACTTTCAAGCTCCTCAGCCTGCTCGAATGCCAACAAAAACAAAGCAAAAATTAAATAAATCAATCAATTAAATTTTTATAAAAGCTTGAAAAATATTTGCCAAAAACACACAAAACCAGTCCCTGCTGCCCATGGACAAGTGGCGTCCTGCTCTTGACTCGGACTCGGGTCTGGGGGGTAATTAAAATTTCAGCTAATATATCTACCAACAGAGACAGAGACAAAGTCTCCCGTTTTGCGACAAGCATATGACAGTTTGACAAACGGCCGATCGTTGTCTCTCGTCTCTTGTCTCTCGTCTGTCGCCGCTGACTGAATTGAGATTTTGGAATTCCGACTATGTCCACTTTCGGGGGGACAAAAATCATATTAAGACGGGCACATTATAAAACGGACATGCCGAGAGGCCGCTCTTAACCAAATGGCTAAGAATGGGCCACGGCTCCCTTCGCCTTCGCATAACTTATTAAAAACAGAAAAGAGAAAGAAGACAAAAAAAACAAAAACAAAATGTTAAGGAATTGCTCCTCCTGAGAAATGTCTCTTGACAAAAATTGTTTTGCTCTGCTGCCAAGGGCATTTCATGGATGGACTTCACAGCGACTAAGCGCCACTTGGACAACGAGTTTTTCGCTCCTTTGGAACAAGAGCAACTGCCACTGGGCGCCATTCAATAGAACCGATGTGGGTTTTCCTCTTGCTAGATCTTTGTTTTCCCCTCCCACTCAATTATGCAATTAATAATTTTTAGCTTAAGTTTAATGATTGAGGAAAATGTGTGAGTTAAGTCATTTGCTTGGCATTTTCATCATACAATTATTGCCTTATAAATCTAAATGGATTTCCCCTAGATGAGGAGGCACGTTCACTCACACACACACACACACAGAGAGAGAGAGGAGGGCAATAAAAATGTTTTTCAAAAATATCATAATTTTTTTTTCCTCGATTTTGATTCCAATGAAATTATACAAGCGAGCCCATCTTCTTCTTCTTCTGCCCTTTTTGTTTGGGGTGGGGGGGGGGACCATTAAACGGGTTAAAATGAAACCGTAAAATGTGTCAATAAATTATGGAAAAACTAACATCAATTAAAAGTCGTAAAATCGCAGAGTCTGGCTCCCAGCAGCAGCAGCCGCAAGGTGGAATATAAGGAAAATGGAAAATGCATTGCAGTAGCTAATGACAGAAGAGAGAAAAGCAGCTGGATGGATGGGGGGAGAGAGAGAGAGAGAAGGAACCGCAATCGTATGATAGCTAATAAAATCTCTAGCCAGAAATAGAATAGATGAATACAAGCATAGATCGATTGTATATTGTTAATATTGAACACACACTGAGAGAGAAATGGTAAGAGACAGCTGCAGAGAGAGGACGATAGAGAGAGGGAGACAGGTTTTCAATAGAAAACCCATAAAATTTGTGGAAAAAATTGAAAACTAAACTTTTTGAGAAGAATAACAAATGCATTTCCATTTCATACAGAGAGAGAGAGAGCGGCGTTAGTTTGGGTGAGGGGGTGATAGGGAGGGGGGAGAGGTTGTATGGGTATGGGGAGTCATAAAATCATATAGAGAACACATGAGATGATTTTTATGGATATATTTTGTTTTTCACTGGTAATAATGCCACCAGTTTTGCTAGGCTCAGGTCACGACCCCGACCCCGACCCCGACCCCAGCACCGACACCGACGCCAACATCGAGGCCGGAAAATGGGTTGCTTGAAATTTTTGGTTTTCGGCTCATTTATGGCTTTTCAAATGTTTCCGCAACTATGTGTAAAGTATGCCAAAGAAATTTTCCTAACCGATCATAAAAATTTTCTCCCCATGAGCAGCGATAGTGGGTTAGAGTGAGAGAGAGAGAGAAAGTGTGTAAGAGAGTGTGCACGATCCTTGGCCTTGGGCGGTTATGTTTACCCATAATAAAAATATAAATTCTCTGGTTTACATTTAGAGCAGACATCACAATGCGCGATCAGAAGGAGATCGTAAACCTAAACATAGTTTCAGCATTTATGACCTCTTTCTTCCTCCCTTTCTCTCCCTCGCTTTCTTTATTTTCAGATTTCTAGGCACTTTCTTGCTTTTATCCTTTCGTCGAATGGCAGGATTATATATGTACTTACCTGTGAGAAACAATCTACAGCAAGTTCTTTGGCCTATGACACGCGCTCGTAAAACTTATCATTCGAGTGAAAACCAATTACACTAGCTTAAGCCTTTATCTAATTCCACAAATAAAACACTAATTGCAACTAATTATAGTATTTTTAATGGTTTCAAATTACCGGCTTGAGATTCAGTTTAATTGTCAAGAATAACGCAAGGTTAACTTTATTTCAAAAAAAAAAAAAATAAATAATAATTGACAGCTATATTGAATTCATTTTTCTCTTTTATTTTTATTTATTTTTTTTTTTTGTAGTAACGAAAAATTGCAAGCCACTTGATGATGGGTTGATAAATACAAAAGGACGCTGGGCTCGCCAAATTTCAAGTGAGAAGTGAATTGAAGTGAAGTGATTTTGTGTGGCTACCCGCAAAATTGAAGATGGCATCGCAGCAATCAAAA
The DNA here is from genome assembly GCA_024703675.1 of Drosophila nebulosa. NCBI lineage: Eukaryota > Metazoa > Arthropoda > Insecta > Diptera > Drosophilidae > Drosophila > Drosophila nebulosa. The sequence continues at coordinate 9,569,906 of CM045724.1, read as the reverse complement.
TGAATGCCACTCGAATGTCGTGCAAATATAATTTTCGCAACACTCGGCAAATAAATAAATAAAATAAATGCAACAAATGTTTAACCATAAGGGAGAAAGAGAGAAAGAGAGAGAGAGAGAGAAAGGAAGTAAGAGAAATCGCGCTAACTGAGTGCAATTGACAAAAGGAAGCCAACAATGAGTGGCTGGGAAAAGGGGGAATGGGGAAATGGGGATGGGCAAAGCGAATGATGAGCTTCGAGGAGCACTTCAGAAATTATGCGTGCGTGCGTGAGTGCGTGCGTGAGTGTGTGAGATGTGACAGACACGTACACTGAACGAAATGTTATGTTGATGCCTTTCGACCTAGAATGAGAACTTGAGAAATTGTTAAAAAATTAAAAACTATTTTTTAAAAGGTAAAGAAATATTATCTAATAAGCTTTTCTTCTAAAACTGAAAGTAAAGTTTGAGAACAGATCTGAATAGTAATTCTTACTAAAACTTTATTTATATTTTATATTTTTTTTATCATCCATTCCCCTTCCTGTTCCTAGCTTTTGTTCTTCTTTGCATATTCGTGTAATGAAACTTTAGTTCGCAACGATTCTAAAGAAATTTCACACTAAGTCATCCCCATTTTTAATTGTTCTTCTTTACAGTTATTTTCTCACTGTGTATGTTTTCTTTTGGAATTCAAAATTTCTAGCTTACTTTGTTGCTAGGGTAACTTTGATCTCCCCCCCTCTTTACCCCCCTCTATAATCCTACCCTCTATGTGATTGTGAATTGCGGTCTCTAGTTGGCACTCAAATCAAATTATGTCAAATATTTGATGAGTTTTGATTTGATTTGATTTGCGCAAAAATCAATCGAGTGAACAACCAATTCAAATGGCTAGGCCCATTGGGACCTGTCCTGCTGAGACAGGACATCCGCAAGGTTAGGAGATTAGGCGCCAGGCGTGCACCCAATAATTTCTCATACATTTTATATTATCCTTATCGCCGACTGACTGAGAGAGAATTATTCGACGAGGACAAGCGGCGCCTCACGATTGTCACTTCTTTTTACCCACGAAACCCATGTACGAAAATCTGAGAGGTACCTGAGATCCACCAGCACACAATTACATACATAGAGCACGATGATAATTTTGTCGCCAATTGTCTGCATTTCATTGACCAGCAACGAAACATGAACAAGTAAAAAAAAAAAAAAAACAGAATAACAAACGTTACATAAATACCGAAAAACCGATTTAGGGCAGGTAGGCAAAAGGTAAGTTTTCCCTTTTCTCTCTCTCTCTCTCTTTCTGTTTTTTTTTTTTTTTTAATTATTATTGCCCGGCATTTATGTTTTGTTCAAATAGGCCTAAAGACAAAGGGAAATCCTTTTTTAATATGGCCGGCGTCGGGATTCAAGGGATACGAGAACAAATTTATGGCCAAACCTCGAAAAGTTGTTGACATTTTTGTTATCTTTTCCACTTTTTTTTTTGTGTGTTGTTGTTGTCTTTGCTCTATCAATGAAATATTGATCAACTCAAGTGTTGAGGAGAAGGAGGAGGGGGTAAGGGTGTGTGTGTATGCAGGAATATATGTCTATGAAGATATCATTATATATTCCCAGTTTCTCCATTTTCACATTGATTTATTCGTAATTATATTCCCCATACCTGCCGCCTGCCCCTGCCCCTGCCCCTACCCCTGTCCCTACCCCTGCCCCTAGCCCTACCTTACCTTAGCCCCTATGTCAACAAAATATTCAAATCTCGCTCTATAAAAGTCATTTTTATAGTTGCCCTTGAGACTTCACGGTGAAGAGTTGTAAAAATCAAGATGAACTTCCTTCTCTCGGCTCCATCTCTCAGTTCAGTTCTGAGTTTGAAGTTTATTAAAGGACTCTATAAATGTATTTTTGGGAATTTTTATTATCGTCTTGATTGAAAGATTTATGTTATTCTCTGTGGTAACTACTTGAAATAAAATTTTTGTCTCTACTTAAAAGCATTTGATTACATAAAAATGGGTTTCTGTCCCCGCTACCGATGAAGTTCACTGATTAATTTGGAAAGGTGGTAAGAGAAGGGTTTCCAAACAAAATCAAATCAAATTTGATAAATTTGAAAATGTTGTAGGAAATTGCTTTCCAAGTCCAAAGATCATCTTAAATGTCTATATTAATCAAAAAGAATAAGTGTGCAGGAAGCTAAGTTTAAATTGTCATTACTGATATATGACTTATTCTAAATAATTTTATAGTCCTACAACTTAAAATTAGAGGTGGAAAACTATCGATAGTAGAAACAGTCGATAGCATTTAAAACGTAGCTTGCTTTAATATTAGATCAAAAAACAGTTGTAAATGCAAAAAGTCTATTCAACTAGAGCCTTAAAATATTCTTAATTTTTGTACCTTTTAACATTATTGAGGAAACAATTAAAATAATTTCTCAATTCGATTTCCGATTGTCATATAAAAGTATTATTTTTTTGTATTTTGGTAGCGAGCATGCAACTTTTTTAATGTTATTGGGACTATCGACTGTTTCTATTATCGATAGTTTTCCACCTCTAATTGGAATTTAGATTTTGTAGAAAAAAAATTGATTGAAATTTCAACTTTAGAAAATTAGTTGGAAAGTTTTTTATTTTTTTGTAAGAATTATTTTTTCAATCTCGAATGAATCTTTCTAACTTTGCTTAAAATCTCTCGCTTAGTCTTAGGCTGAGTCCTTCAAAAGATCCTTATACATATCTCTTTTATATATTTCATATATGGCTATAATTTTTTTCTTTTTAACTAAGAATTATTTCGTTTATTACCAACAACTCTCACATAATAATAAATCATTTAAAAAGGTGGTGAGGGGGTAGTGGAAAGGGGGGGGGGGGGCGGGAAAGGCACATACAAACATAGGTGAAAATAAAGTGCAGCAGCAACAGCTCATAAACCAAACATCAAACGTTTTTTTCAAGCGATTTAAATGAGTTCGAGTTTTGATAGAAATTTTTAACCTTAAGTTGCATGATCTGAATATATAATTCCAGTCCCAGAGATTGAATGGGGAAAATGGGGAGTGGAGAGAAAAGAGACAAAGAGAAAGGGAAGGGGGGGAGCCACAAAAAGGCGGCAAAAATGGTCAACATTAAAATCAAATAAAATTGTTGTCTTGGTTAAAATTCCAAAACGGTAGCGTCCCATAAAACTAGCCCCTACTCCTCTAACTCGCCTCCTCCTCCCCCCCCCCCCCCCTTACAGTTAATGCTTCTAGCGCAGAACAAGCACGTCCCAAAAAGAAACAGAGGCCTTTTCACATAACCATATTAAAATCTGTAAAATTATCGTTGAATATTTCAAGGAAATTAGACGAAGAAAAAAGGGCCCTGCCATAATTTTTATGACTCGTCCGACAAGTGTGAAAAGTTTGCGCGGTTAGAACAAACGAATCCTTTTGCCCAATGCCAAGTAACGTGCCTGCTCTCTATCCCATATCCCATATGCCATATCCCTAGCGTTTGTTTAGGTGGAAATTGCCATAATTATGAAATTGAAATGCTCGGCGCATGCGCGGCCCTTAATATGCGCGTTTTTCTTCAACGTTTTCTTATTTATTTTAGAGCGCCTGCATTTCCCATTAACCATTCTTGTTTTTTTTTTTTAATTTCGTGTGTATGCGTGTGTGTGTGTGTGTGTGTTTTTCCTTTGGGCATATATTTGTCTTTCGGTTTTCTGCGGCATATCCCTAAGGGGCTTTTTAAGGCCACCGCCAGGACTGAACATAAATCCTAAAAAAAAGAATAGGAGAACGAGAAAAAAAAAACAGGCGGAAGTAATTCCATTTCGACTTTTGGAATTGGAAATTTTTTATTCACTTTTTTTAAACGTCGCGTCGGAGATTTTCCCTTTTCCCTTTTGTTTTCGATTTTTAATTAGATCGACAAAGAAGAAGCCGCAAATAAGCATTCGATTTTTTTTTTTTTTTTGAGTTTTTTCGATCTTTTCCTGCAGATAAGAAAAAGAGAGAGAGAGAGAGCGGAGAAAGGGGATGGGATCAAAAAGGGTATTAGAAATGGGGTGACAAAAATCGAACTGCTGATGGAATATTTGATTATTATTTTTTTCTCTTTTCTCGTTCGTTTTTGTGTAACCGATAATAGGAGAAACAAAATGGTGAAAAAGGGAAACCTCCAAAGTGGGTTTGGTTTTTTTTTAGTTGGTATGAATCTAAGCCAAAATCCAGATCTAAGCCAAATCCAAATAATAATTTTGAATTTTGCATGACTTGGAGTTAACTTTTAGTTAGTTTTTCATTAGTTTGACCATTTAAGAGCATTTACTTGAGCTAATATAAAATTCGAGTGTGCCGAGTTTCCTTTTGTAAATGTTTTTTAAAATTAAAAGGTTTTTTGTTTGAAACTTAAATGAATCAATCTTAACAGATAATTATATTGGTTTTCGACTGAATAAAGAAATGAATGTGTCTATTGTTGGTTTTTTTTTTTGTTTTGTTTTTTGGTCTCTTAAGCTTTTTGTTCCATCAAAAAAGTTAATTAAGAACATTTTAATGATCAACTTTTTATTTGGATATTTAATTTGGCAATAATAGTACAAAATCACTCTATTGTCTATGTATATATGTATATATTGTTTATGGTTATGATGTTAATGGATTTTCAAAAATTGTTTATGCATTTTTTAACCCACACACACACACACACACGCGCGCGCACATATACAACTACATATATCATTTCAATCGGTGTATAAGCGCTTAACTTAACAGGGCCCTGTTATACATTTAGCATTTACATTAGAATGCCCCTTCGGCGTATAAGACTGTTAAGCTAACAGAAGAGCGAGAGTAACATTTCGAAAAAAAAGATAAAAAGAGAGGCGAACGAGGTAGTGGAAGAGAGAGAGAGAGAGAGAGAGAGCATGTGCGAAAGAGAGAGAGAGGCGAGTTGATTTTTTGTAGTTGTTGTTTTCGTTATGATTATGAGTGCTGTCGTTGTTCTGTGTGTGTGTGTGTGTGTGTGTGTGTCTGCGCGAGTATGCGTGTATGTGCGTGAATATGATGGCAGATATGAAAAAGGGCAGATCCATCCACTCACATACAGTGTTACAGTTACTCTAGGCGTCTAAGGGGCAATTTGAGTTCAATGTGTGGGTGTGCTGCCGGCGTCAAAGTCGAAGCACTGCCTCAATGTGAACGAATATGAGAGTTATGAATTATGTATATGCCATTGGTACATAAACAAACCCTCACTCACACACACACACAGACACCCAGTTAGAGGCGGGTACTCGTCCCCTCCCCCCACCACTCTCCACACTTTGACGGGTTTATGAGTGCGCCATTTTCTTACTGGTGCGCAAGGTGCCAGCCAGAGATTTGGCTTTTGGGTCGCTATATATTTTTTTTTTCTCATATTCTACCTTCCTTCTTTTAGCATTGTTTCTTTCAAGTTTTGTGTTTATTATATACTACTACTACTACTACATACATATACATATATATATTTTTTTCTACTCTCAACAGTTGCTGCATTTTATTGGCGCCCACCCTATCTACCCCCCAACCCCCTCCGCATAGCACCCATCCAGTGGAAATTTATGACAGTCGCTCGGCAGTCGAACCGAGCTCCAATCGACAACGACTTTGACTTAACGCTCGTCGGGGCAACGTGGCAGCGACGCCGACAGCAGCAGCAGCATTATTAATGCTTTCTTTTACATATTTATTCCTTTCTTTTTTTTTTTTTTTTTTGCTTGTTGCCATTGTTGTTTTTTTTCTTATTGGCAAATGAAGTAACTGTCGACTTAGCGCGCGCTCTCTCTTTAACTCTCTCTCTCTCTCTTTCTCTCTCCACTGTCTCCCAGGTTTTTTTTTTAGCTCCTTTTGTTCTAAAAGTAAAATAAAATCTTCAAAAAATTGCCTTAAAATCAAAAAATTTTAAAGATTGTAAAACGTGAATTTAACTAAATTTTTAATAATCAGAACCGACAATAAACAACTTGAAAAAGAACTTTAAAAGAACGAAGAACATGTTTATTAGTAATGCACTTTGATTAATTATTTGTTGTAATTTAATTTTGATTATTCATTCTTAAAAGCTAGCAAATGTTAGTCATAAATAATTTCTTGGTTATTTGTTGATCCTAAAGTGAGTTTTGACGCAAATCAAACCTTTTGTAATTACTCATAACTAATTTAAAAATGTTTTGCGGGTTTTTGAACAAAATTGTTAATTGATCAAACAATTGTTTTTGCTGAATCATAATCACAGTTGGTAAAAAATAAAAACATATTTTTAAACTTGAAAAAAGGTCTTTGTGTTGTTTAATATAGAAAGTACCAGAGATTCTATGGCTTAATGTGATTTTAGATTTGATGAAAAGTGCACAATTGACTGTTCTAGAAACCAACAAGTTTAAGAAATCAAAAGAGGTAAGAATCCTTGAGATAAATTCAAGGTAAGCATTCGAAAGATGAATTGGTCGTTGTTTTTTCACGGGTTTCTTAACCTAAGCGAGTTTAATGTATCCTTTATGCTTGAAGAAATCTTAGCAAGAGAAGAATAACAAAAAAAAAAAAAATAGCAGAAGAAAGTTACAAGGAAAACTCCTTGAATCGGGGAAATAAGAAAATAATTAAAGAAGTGGGAGGAGTTGCCCAAAAAGTCACGAACAAAAAAAATAAATAAAACATTTTGATGAATGGCTCATAATATTCATACACACACGCACATACGCACACACGTTTACCTATGTATGTATATATGTACATAAATGTATGTATGTATACACCCACACACAGAGAGACCAAGACGGCAAAACGATGAAACTGACGAATAAGCGAAGTCACCAACAACAACAACAAAACGCGAGAAAAAGAACCGAAAATCTTATAAAACCGAAATTAAAAAAAAAAAAAAAAACAACAATAGTAATAACATAAGGGACAGGGGAAGGGGGTGCGTATGGGTAACTCATAACTGAGACGAAAGCGCGCAAGAGCAGGAGAGAGAGAGATAGTGAGCAAGAAATGTTCAGGCGCATGAGTGCAAGTGAGTGAGATGGTGGGCCAAAAGGAAAAAGGGCCGTCGGTTAAGAAGGTGCGGGTTATAGGGAGAGGGGGGGGGGGGGTTGAACCAGTTGCTGCATATGAATTATGATAAATTATTAATCAAGAGCAAGCGAGAAGGAAGGAGACACAATCTGGTTAGCTAGCTAGCGAGCGAGCGAGCGAGAGAGGGAGAGGAAACGACCAACAGGCGGAAGGAACCGAACGCAGCCGAACTTTGATTCGTTTTTCTTTCTTTTTTATTCTCTCCCATGGCTCATAATTTTTCGAACAAGTTTCATAAATGCGCGCACAGGTAAGCAAGAGCGAGGGAGAGGGCAATAAGCGCAATAGCGAGAACGAGTAACAGTAATAGCAACAGTAACAGTAACGCTTACGAGTAACGTGTGCAAGCGAGATGCACAACGGCGCTGCGGCAGCGAAATTTAATAAAAATTATGATGGTGTGTGTGCGAGAGAGAGATATATGAAGCAGCAGTAATAATAAAAATGTACACACACCACCACCACCAACATCACCACCACCACCACTACCACTACCACTACTAACCTGAGAGCGAGAGAGAACGATGCGCAAACCAGTTCGTGTCCGAACGAACACGAGACGAAAGCACTCACTTGTATGAGTTGCGCGACGTTGGGCTCTTTTGTATGAGTTGGACTCTTTAGTCGTTCGATGTTCGGCCTCGTTAGTTCGATGAGATTTTGTGTTGTTTTTGTTTTCAAGCTGAGAAGTCGTGCGGGCGGAATTGTTGGAAATTTCGAATGAAACCGAAAAATCGAAATATTTTCAAAATAATTCGTATAATTCTCAAATAGTGCGTGCTACAATTTTGGTCATTGTAATTTCGACACCCGCGCTGAAACGTTCGTCGGTTGAAAGAAAAGCGGGAAAATCGAAAAATGCGTATACGTAATGCGCGGTGCCGTATTTAAATTCCAATTAATAAATTAATAAATATATATATATATCTACATATATAGTGTACATGTGTACGGAACCTGAAATGTATTTAAACAATCATACTATAAGTTATTAAAAAAAAAAAACAAAACAAGCGGCAAACATATTTTTAGACGACTGCCGACGGCAAAAATCATAAAAAAAGAAAGGTGTTTCGCTTGTGCGTGCATGTGTGTGTGCGTGTGTGTGTGTGAAATGAAAACAAATTAATCACAATTGATTCTGATTGAATTGAATATCGATATCTATATGCAAAAACGATCGCAAGCTAGCGGTGACTGTGCGACAGTGAGACAAGACTAAGCAGTACCCCTACTATGTATATAGGTGTGTATATACATACATATATAAACTATACCTCTATATACTTTACATATGTATATAGTATTATCAAAAAGGATATTTAACCAAAAGCAGGCTGGAATTCATTTTGCATTTTCTCTAAACAAAAATATATGCGAGGCAGCTTCAATCAACAGAAAGTTCCATGCAAAAAAGAAAGTTTTCTTATGCAGTTTTATCCTTAAAAAAAAATAAGGATATGGCAAGTAGGTTCATTCAGATGTCAGGTGGGATTTTCCAGAAATTCGTATTTAAGTTATTGCCAATAGGAATGGGGAGCTGGTTTTTTGTTTTTTTTCGAAAGCAGAAATTCGATTATTTATTTATTGATAACTGAATGTTATTTTAATTAATTAAAATTAATTGTAATGTGAACAATAATTTTTTTTGGCAGTTAGACAGGCGGCGGCGTCGGCTAAGTGAACATTTTTGCGTTTAAGTCAAAACATGGTTAAGTCATTTTGGCAATTGGTAATAAAATTGTTAAATTTACAATAACAATAAACAAACAGTCGAGAAGGGGGGGAGACGGTTTGTAGGACTGAGTAAGAGAAAGGAAGCGACAAAGAGAGCAAGAGAGAGAGAGACACGAAGAGAGAGGCTCAATTTGAGGGCATTGGCTTTGTATTTTATTTATTTTGCCTTTAATTTACATTGATTTTATTTTAGTTTCGCCTTAAACTGTTAGTTGTCTCACTTCCTCTCCGTATTCCCCTTTCCCTTTCCCTATGCCAACGCCATCTTTAGCGCGTGGGCGATCTATATCCACAAATATATATCGAATCTGTGTGCCTTTTCAAAGATTTATTTTTTTTGTTTTTTGTCTTACCAAAAGAATAGCAACTTTTGTATCTTTCAGATAAATAAATATGAAATTGTGGAAATGTGAAGAACCACAGGAAATTATATTTCTCATTGTTATTTCCATATATCTATATATAAATATATATATATTTTGTATATAGATATAAATTAAATTGTACAAGTTTAAAGGTGGATTAAGTCAAAACATAAATTTATCTCTCGTTATAGATGTAGTAAATTTGGAATAAAATATATTCCCCACCAAATGCGTAAATGAACTCAAGATTATCTTCTTCTTCTTCTTCGTATTCTTCAAATTGATGTATTCCCTTGTCGTTTTCATCAAACTATTCAAAAATCATTGTCATTATCACACTTAGTTAATCATTGTCAGCAATTTATAAATTGTCACTAAAAACCTCAACCACATGTCAAAAAAAAAAGCGACTATCTATGTATATATGTATATATATCATGCTATATAAATGTATCTAAAAGTTCCAACTAAATATTCTTTTTTTTTTATGTTTCGTTTTGCTTCAATGTTTTGGCTCGTAAATTTTATTCGAAGCGGCGGCCCCATTTTAGCTTTCAGCAAATCAATTTTTTGGGTTTTGGTTTTTTGTTTTTGTTTTTTTGTTTTTTTTTTAATGGAAAGAGTTGGCCATTTTATGTTTATTTTTTTGGTTGTTAAAAATTAATTAAAATTAATTCAATTATGTGGCAAATTAAGTAAAATTTGAATTAGTTTTTGCTTCAAATTGAAAGGAAATCAAATGGATAAACTTTAACTTTAGGAATTGTAAAAGCTTTTATAATGAAATTAAATAATATCTCATTTATATATATTGATAATATCTAATTTTCGTACCGGTTAAACTGGTTCACAATTTTTAAAACTCTTCGATTACATCTTAAACAATTGAGAAATAAATGCCAATTAAAAAAATTGAATTGACTTTAGGTACTTAAGCAAGTACTTTTCGATCAAGTTTCCTACAATGTTTTCCATTTGTATCGAACAATCAATCAATCAATCCATTGGACTTATAATTCTTCCATTGAACTTTCGAATACTTAAATATTGCATATAAATTTTTAGCTTTTGCCAATCGAAAATTCAGAAAGTAAAATGAATCCAAAGTATTCCCCTTTTCGAACTAAATTGCATACACTTAGGGCTTGCCATATTCACTCGTTGTCAGAGTCAGAGTCAGAGTCAGAGTCATATATATATATTGAATTTTTTATTTTATCATACCATATCATCGCATTGTGGGCAAAATATGCAAATAATTGACACAAACCGTCAAAAGGTGAAACAAATGTGCAGCCAATTGGAAAATGCAAAAGACAAAAGCAAACAATAACACAAAAAGAGAAACAAAAAAAAAAAAAGAGTGCAAAATAAAATCATAGTTGAACGATTTTTCAAAGAGTTTTTCCAGCAATCAGTTGAAATTATTAAAAATGTAACTTATTTATCTCTGTGTAATAAAGCGAACGCCTTTTGATCGAAGCAATTGAGAATTTGGTTTATTTGTTATATTTAAAAAATGAGAAGGAACTTTCAGTTCATTTCATTGTCATATTTGCTTTAAAAAAAACAGAAACAAATATCGAATATAATATTAATGCGATCGATATGCAAATGTTGCTGATAGGCCGCAAATTCAACGAGGAGTTGCCAGTTGCCAGTTGCCAATGTTTCCAACTCATTTCCCATTTTGCTCTTTCAATCTGTGTGATAAAAAGTTGCCTAACTCGTTTGATTTCTGTGCAGAAATATGCTTTATTATGGTTAGATAGATGGGCAGATAGCTAGGTAGGTAGGTAGGTAGGTAGGTCTACATAAATTATATTTTATGGCCGGCTTGTGCAATGGAGCGAGAGGGAGAGAGAGACTTAGAGAGGGAAAGAGAGCGCGAAATTGGCAAAGTTATTTGAAATTTATTTCGTTGACTTGATTTGGTTAACTTTTTATTTGATAAAAGCAAAAACAAAATGCAACACATGTCAACTGCTTATTGAAAATCAGCTGGAATCAGTTAGAGCTAGCTAATTGCTTGTACAACAGCAACAAGAAAATGTAATTGGCCATCTCCAATGCATTGCAATGAACAATTGTTGCCGATTAAGTCATATATGCAATTGCTCAGGCGGTTGGGGGGAGGGAGGGGTGGTGAAGACAGAGAAGCTGCCACTTATCGGGAAACCGGCAAGAGTTGTCTATTTTGGTATTATGTTGCCACTGCAACATGTGCCACACAGTGTGGCAAATCGATTGCTGTTGATCTTAGAGCGATCCCAAGAAAACTTTGTTACAATTTTTTGCTTAAAATAAATATTTTCCCTTTCTCATCTTTTGTGTGTTTTTTTGGTTTTTTTGGTGCCTTTTTTTCTTTTCGCAGACATAGCCAGTTCTGATCAGGAAGAGAATGGCGCTTGCTCGCCAGTGACAACAGCAACATCTAATGCCAGTCCCAGTCATAGAAGTCCTCAGCGTCACTTGGACTTGGAGATGTCATCTAACAGTGAAGTGAAATGTAAAGAAGAAGGCGAAGATACTAAATTACAGGCCAAACAATTGCCAGAGCAACAACAACAGCAACAACAACAACAGCAACAGCAACAACAATTTGTTGAAGATAATGCCAATGTGGCAGAGGAGAACGAAGAGGAGTTGGAGGACGAACCAATTGAGGATAATAATAACAAAGTTTCGATCATGACAAAACCTTCTCTGATAACCAGCATGGAGGAGGGGTCTACCAGACCGAATTCACCCAAGGCGAGTAAAGAAGAAGAAGAAGAAGAAGAAGTAAAGGAAATGGAAATGAAAATAGATATAGAAATGTCAGAGCAGGATCAGGATCAGAATGAGGATCAAGAGGAAGCGACTCCATTGAATAGCAATTTAATAGCAAAGTCAGAGCCAAACACATCCACTACACCAACGCCAACATCTGTGGCAGCAGCAGCAGCAGCAGCAGCAGCAGCGACACCTGGAGCTGCTCCTGTCACATTGGAGGCCATTCAAAATATGCAAATGGCCATTGCCCAATTTGCGGCAAAGACCATAGCAAACGGTTCGAATGGAGCCGATAATGAGACGGCAATGAAGCAATTGGCCTTTCTCCAACAGACGCTATTCAATCTGCAGCAGCAGCAACTATTCCAGATACAATTGATCCAGCAATTGCAGTCTCAACTGGCCTTGAATCAACAGACCAAGCAAAGCGACGAAGATGACGAGGAGGAGGATGAGGAGGAGCGAGAGCGTGAGCGGGAGCGGGATGCCGATGAAGAGGCAGAGGAAAGGGAAGAGCAGGAGACAGACACATACGAGGAGGAGGAACGCATTGCGGATATGGAGCTAAGGCAAAAGGCAGAGGCACGCATGGCCGAATCTAAGGCTCGTCAGCATTTGATCAATGCTGGAGTTCCGCTGCGAGATGGATCTCCCGTCGAGGGAGCGGAAGAGTCCTTGAAGAGAAGACGGCAAGAGACCGAGGAGCCAGAGGCAGAGGATGCGGATCAGCAGCCTAGTCGACGCATGGAATCCAATCAGCAGAATGCCATTGCCAAGCTGAAGGACATGGAGAATATGCCTTTGCCCTTCGGCTCTGACCTGGCCTCGAGCATCATTACCAATCACGACGATCATATGGCCGCTCCAGCGAATTCCCTTGATCTTTTGCAGAAACGTGCCCAAGAGGTTCTCGATTCCGCCTCCCAAGGTATTCTGGCCAACAATATGGCCGATGATTTCGCCTTTGGGGACAAAAACGGAGATGGCAAGAACCGGAATGAGCCCTTCTTCAAGCATCGTTGTCGCTACTGCGGCAAGGTGTTTGGCTCCGATTCGGCCCTCCAGATCCACATACGTTCCCATACCGGGGAACGACCCTTCAAGTGCAATGTGTGCGGCAGTCGATTCACCACCAAAGGCAATCTGAAAGTCCATTTCCAGAGACATGCGCAAAAGTTTCCGCATGTTCCCATGAATGCTACGCCCATACCCGAGCATATGGATAAATTTCATCCGCCCCTGCTCGATCAAATGTCACCGGATAGCTCGCCCACCCAATCACCTGCCCCCAGTTCAGTCAGCTCGGCGCCACAGCAGCAGCAGCCTCTGCCAGTCAGCTATTCGGCTACGCCGGCCTTTCCCGGACTTTATCGCTCACCCATGGATATATTGAAGTCTTTGGGCGGTAATCCGGCTAATTTGCCTCATCCATTTTTCCCTCAAATGTCGCAACTGAAGCCTAGCCAGGAGGAGATGCCAACAGATTTGAGTAAATCGTCGAGTCCGAGTTCACCGAGAGACAATGATGATGATGATGAGGACAATCATGGTTTGGTTGTCCCTGTTAAAACGGAAATAATCGAGGATAAGGAAGTCAGTGACAGGCAAAGGGAAGAAGAAGAGGCGGCCCCAATGGCAACAGCAGCAGCAGCAGGAAATGACTCTGAGATGGAACCAGAGCCCGAGCCATTGCCACTGGAGGTAAGAATCAAGGAGGAGCGTGTGGAGGAAGATAGCGAAAATGATCGCGAATCCGAACGTCGAGATTTAACGCCTCCGCCTGCCGCCGCCCCCAAGTCACCACAAATGGCCCAGCGATCTCTACAAAATCATCATCACCAGCTGCATCATCATCCTCATCATCCGCCGCCAGCTTATCCGCCAGTGATGCAACCAATACAACCGCCCGCCATTATCAATCCGCAGCCATCGCCAAAATCTCAAATGCATTTGGATCACTTGCCCACACCGGGACAATTGCCTCCTGCCATGCCGCCGCATCGGGAGGATTTCTTTAGCGAAAGGTTTCCACTCAATTTCACCAGCGCCGCTGTCGGAGCAAGTAAAACCCTCTCCCCCGAGCATCATTCCCCCATTCGATCACCAGCATCGGGACCACCGCCCATGGGTCCTCATGCTCATGGTCACGCTCACATTCCCCGCTCACCCTTCTTCAATCCCATCAAACACGAAATGGCAGCTCTCCTACCGCGTCCGCACAGCAATGACAACTCGTGGGAGAATTTCATTGAGGTATCCAATACATCGGAAACAATGAAGCTCAAGGAACTGATGAAGAACAAGAAGATCAGTGACCCGAATCAGTGTGTTGTCTGCGATCGGGTTCTATCATGCAAAAGTGCCCTCCAGATGCATTATCGCACCCATACCGGGGAAAGGCCCTTCAAGTGCCGCATCTGCGGACGAGCCTTCACCACGAAGGGTAACCTAAAGACTCACATGGCAGTGCATAAGATTCGGCCACCCATGCGGAACTTCCATCAGTGCCCCGTGTGCCATAAGAAGTATTCAAATGCTTTGGTATTGCAGCAGCATATACGTCTCCATACGGGAGAGCCCACCGATTTAACGCCGGAGCAGATACAGGCAGCTGAGATTCGCGATCCACCGCCCTCCATGATGCCGGGCCACTTTATGAATCCCTTCGCTGCTGCGGCAGCGTTTCACTTTGGCGCCATGCCGGGCGGCAGTCCAGGAAGTGCTGCCGGAGGCCAAGTACCTCCTGGCGGCCACATGGCCGCTCATCATAATGGCGCCGGCTTGGGTTCGGAGTCATCGCAGGGCGATTTGGATGATAATATGGATTGTGGTGATGACTTTGACGACGATGTGTCATCGGAGCATTTGTCCAATAGCCATTTGGCCGAGGAGGGCGGCGAACGTCCACGTTCGGGAGATGATTTCAAGTCGCTGCTCTTCGAGCAGAAATTGCGCATCGATGCTAGCGGAGTGGTTAATACCCAGGCCAATTCGGTGGGTTCAACATCGGCACCCACCAGTCCCACATCGCAACCGAATCCCAGCCTATCGCCGGCACGCTCGGATGTCTCACAGGGCGGTGCCCTAGATCTAACACCACGAGCCGCAGCCGCTGCCCCGCCAACCTCCAACTTGTCCACCTCACCAGCTTCAAGTGAACGCAAAGAGAAGACCCAATCGCCCGTGTCGCTGCCAATGCATCCGGCCGAAGCGCCAAG
This sequence comes from Drosophila nebulosa, assembly GCA_024703675.1. Lineage (NCBI taxonomy): Eukaryota > Metazoa > Arthropoda > Insecta > Diptera > Drosophilidae > Drosophila > Drosophila nebulosa. The sequence goes on along the minus strand of CM045724.1, from coordinate 9,554,697 downwards.
AAGAAGCCCAAGTGCCAGTGCTGCTGCTCCCCTACCTCCTTCCGTGGCCCTGGACTGCCTGCCTCCGGGACTGCAACATCATTTGCAGCAGCAGCATCAGCATCTCATGCAGCAACAAGCCGCTGCACTGCATCACCATCAGATGCAACAGCATGCCGCTGCCCTCCATCAGCAGCATCAGGAGCAACTGCGTCGCGAGGCTCAGGAAGCGCAGCAAAAAGCAGCAGCAGCCGCCGCCGCTGCAGCAGCTGCCGCGGCTGTCGCTCAACGACAGCAATCCCCTCCACAGCCTGGCAGTCCATCGTCCAATCAAGCACCCAATCAACCACCGAATCCCCTGATGGGCGCACGACCTCCGTTTGGCATGTTCCCCAATCTGCCGCTCTTTCCCCCCTCAACCACACAGAATATGTGCAATGCCATGAATCAGATAGCCCAGTCCGTAATGCCGGCGGCCCCCTTCAATCCGCTGGCCCTGAGCGGCGTACGGGGCAGCACCACATGCGGCATCTGCTACAAGACATTCCCCTGCCATTCGGCGCTCGAGATCCACTACAGAAGCCACACCAAGGAGCGGCCCTTCAAGTGCAATATATGCGATCGCGGTTTTACCACCAAGGTGAGTCTTTAGTTCGGATCACCAATGTGGTCCAAAGATTCAATTAGCAAACCATTTTAGGCTCCTGTGAGCAAATCTTTTTCCTGTTGCCTCGTTTTCAAGAAAGAACTAACCGAAAATGCTTTTTTTTTTCCCCAATTCCAGGGCAATCTCAAGCAGCATATGTTAACCCACAAAATTCGAGATATGGAACAGGAAACCTTTAGAAATCGCGCAGTAAAATGTAAGTTCTTTTTAAACTAAATCATTTACGCTAAATATTTTTCCGATTTGTAGTAAATAAAATTTAACTAAATCTCATTATTTTTTTTCCACCATTTTGTTCTTGTCTTTACAGATGAATGACTCGAGCGATAAATGCGATTAGGTAAAAATCCCAAATATAAAAGAACCAAATATGATCTCAAGAGGGTAAAAGAGTGTTAGGCGAAACGCGGAGCGGGGCTCACACATGGTTATAAACAAATCTTTTTTCGATATTTATAAAAATTGTGTTTGCCCACAAAAATATTATTTGATTGTTGTTTTTTCAAAAAAAAAAAAAAAAAAAAAAAAAAAAAGAAGGAAAAAAAACACGGAAAAATGGGCAATGTGAAATCTTCTTTTCATCGATTTTTCTTTCATAAACAATGTTTTTATGAGCCCCAAAAGAAGAAATCATAGTGGAAATTATCCAGAACAAGAAGAAGAAGAAGAAGAAGAAACAAGAAAATGAAACGTATCCAAAGATGTGCAACAAAAGCAATTTTTTTTCCCCCCCTGCAAAAGAGCTAAATAAAACCAGACTAGAGACTGATAGCGTTTCATGATAGCCCCCCCGAACACCCCCCACTCCAAAAAAGCTATAGAAAATCCCAAAAGAAATTGAGCTGAATCAGAAATCACAAATCAGATATAGCAACAGAATCAGAAGAGTATCAGAAGGCGTATGGTAAAAAAGAAATCAAAATTCGAATTTAAAACAAGCAACAACAAAAGGTATATATATACGATATACGATATATATGTATATATATGTATCTGATTGTATGTGTATATGATAAATGGTTAACTAACCTTTCAACACACACTCACACACAAACACACACACACACACTCATAACCATATGGGTTATATATATATATATATATACATTTATGTATTTCAAAATGTGCAATAATATGACACGCTATAAATTTTAGGCTTTTGTTTCCTACTACATGTATAACTCGTAAATTAGATTTATTATATTTTAATTTTAATTTTTCGCCTACCGCCCCCTCCCCCCCCCACACCTACCTTGTACATATACTTTAAAAACACACACAACTTTCAGGCATATTTCGAAATCAAATAATACAAAGAACAAAAAAAAAAAGAAAACAAAATAAAAACAACAAAAAAAAATGAGAAATTGTGATATTAAATGTATAAAACAACAACAAACAAAAAAAAAAAACAAAAAGAAAAAGGAAAAATTGAAATGGCAAAATGCTTTCCATATCACTTAACTGGCAAATTGTAAGAGAAAAAGTTTAAACAAATCGTACTACATTCATATTAGTTAATTTAGTTTTTAGTCGCTGCCATGGAGAAAGCATGAAAAATTTAGTTATTAATTTTCCAAACAGACACACACACACACACACACACTTACACACACTTACTCACACACAAACACCGCAACTTAATTTTCATTGATTAAGCGTAAAAATGTCTTAACTAAGTAAGTTTATAAACAATTATTTAAAATCTATGTACGAATAAGTAGGAGGGAGAATACCCTCAGAGGGGTAAGGGTATCTCTCGGATACAATGTTTATAAGCATATTTAGTCTCATAATTTATTATGCAAGCCCAAAACAACAAAATATGAAAAAGAATGAAACAAAAAGAACACAAAAAACTATAAATAAAGAAAACAAAAAAAAAAAAACAAAAAAAAGATATTAAAAAGAAAAAGCAAACAAATAAATATATTAATGTATTTAAGTTATGAAAAATTAATAAACAAATTTGTGTTTTGATTTCGGGGCAAAAAATCTTATCGACAATTTAAGATTTCTCAGGAACCATTGAAAATTCGTGGTAAGAGCGGCAGTGAGGGAGAGACAGGGAGAGAGAGAGAGAGACTTAACCTGAGTGGAGCTCAAACTGATCTTGGCTATAATAAAAATGATTGGTCTCTCAGATTTGTTTTTGTTTTGTTTTTTTTTTCTTTTCTGTTTTATCGCTCATAATATCTCTCAGTTCCCCAGTTTTGGAAATCGAAACGTTGGAATATCATCAACCTCATCATCATATCGACAAAATGAAATATTTTTATGGCCTTTTAAATTGATATTTCACCTTCAGCACAAGAAACGCTTCCAATACCCAGTACCTAAAAAGTTGGAATGGGGGTATATTAAGGGTCCCAAGAGAAGGAACCAAAGAATAAAGTTTTAGAAGATTCATCTGACTCTAAATGTGATCAACTTATATAGGGTATCATTTAGTCTTCTATGCCAAGGCTTGACTCTTTTGATCAGCTTGATCGTTTTTGTCGAATCGGTTGCTTGGCATTTTCCAGTTTGTCGTTAATCACAAAAATTTCTTGTTGACATCGCTTTGTCATCTTTTTTTTTTTTATAATGACGATCACCCGCTGAGTTCTGAGTTCTGAGAGTTAAGTGTGGGTTCTCAGTTAGTTTTTTTGGGCAAATTGATGAATGTTTTGAACTGGTTTCCACACACCAGAAAGGTTAAAGGTTTAATCGTCAATAATACGTTTGATTCTCTCTACTGAACATCTGCATGTAAGAATTATTTCAAATATTTTTGTCGACACAAGTAATTAGCTTGCACTGAAATGACGATGACAAATGCACCGGCAACAACACATTCTTCCCCCTCCTTAGCGCCTTTGGCCCTTTGTCTGTCAGCACCTTTCGTGTAGCCTGGAACAGACCTTCTTACACCCTTTGGACGCTAAGTAATTTTCAGGCTACTTTATCCTGCGTGTCTTCGTTCCCTTTTTGAGTTATTGGCCATGTTTAATGTTTAATTTGATGCATGTAATTGGTCTGTTCTTTGGCAGTTGGCTACCATTTATTTTAGTTTCAGTTTATTTATAAAAATTGCTTAACAGTTTTGTCACAGTTTTTACCCTTCGGCTTATGTATGTCTCTTCATTTATGTTGTGATGGCATTAAATTGAATGCTTAACAATCGGTCTGATAACTATTAAGATAACAACAACAACAACAATAACTACTACCATATTTGCTTTTGTCGCAGCGTCGCAGCGCAAAATCCTTGAAAACCGTTTGCAATAAATGCAAAAATCCTTACAAATAATATGAGAATGGTTATGGGCCACTCTCTGTGAGCTTATCGCTGGCATAAAAACAAAATACACAACCCAAAAAGAAAAACACACGCATACACCACCCATTTTCGCATTTTCGCATTTCCCATTTCCCATTTCCCATGGTTGGCCCATGGCACAAAAACAATCTAAACATGGAAAAATTGCACAAATTGCCTGGCTTCAGTTTCGGTTTGGGTTTCGGTTTCAGGCGGCATCTAAATGTTAGGAAAAGTTGAGTTGACTCAAACCCAAAATCCAACTCCTATTCGGGGAGCTGCTCTCTCTTACTCTCTCTCTCTCTTTGGCTAATATCTCGACGACCGACAAGCGACGACCAACGTCATCATCATTGTTGTTTTTTTTTCACCGCACAGTGGTTTCATGCCCATGTGTATAGGGTAAAAAAAAAAACTCACACTCATTGACTGCAATGAACTATTCGTTTCCTTTCTTTTTGTTTTCTAAGCAAAATATTGCATTGAAATGTTGAAACATTTTAAATACAAAGTATTCTTGCCATTAATTATATTCATTTGACGCTTAAAGCCTTTGCATTAATTCATTTTTTTGCACTTTAGAACAAATGTGCACCCAATGTGGAAGGGGCGAAACCATAGTTTAATAATATTCAAAGTTTCAAATCGAGTCAAATAGGGGTTATAGCCTAAAGATCTTTGACAGCTCATTTTTATTGAAATCTATGCTCTATTTATAGCAAATCGATTTGAATGGAATGTCAAGGAATTGACATTGAAAAAAAAAAAAAAAAAAAACAAGACAAAAATAGACACAGAAATGTTTCCATCTTCTTCAACTTGGCCAAGTTAAGGCTTATAGTCAATATGCCCCAAAAGAAAGTTAAGAATAATTGAATTGAAATTGGCCTAAGGCAACACCAAACAAATAGAAAATTGCATAAATAAAAATAATTAAATAATTAATGTCATTAAGTTAACAACAATTGTGTATATAGCTACCTATGTACATATATACGGTGGAACTTGCCTATAATAAATAGGCATAACATAGAGATAATCACTTTAGCAAGATTTGCCCTGTATATACTCTAAATAAATCATATGGAAATCAGTTTATGGCCTGCCAATATTTTGTTTTTGATGATATTTTTGTCTTTTGTCTCATATATATATACATATATATTTATTTAATTTATTGTTTCGCCACTAATGAGTTAACATTTATTAATGCCCAACAACGACAACAACAACAATGATACCCAAAAATACATCTTACCCTCTGCCTGTGTGTGTGTGTGTGTGTGTGTGTGTGAGTGTGAAACACGCAAAACAAATTGACCAAAATAAAGTTTATCAATTTTTAAATGCTTTTTTCATAAATTTTTATATGAAATCATTAAATTTTTTTTTTTTTTTTTGGTTTGTTGCAATCGGAAAAGGAAATTTTCGAAAGTCAATCGTGCTTGAATTTTTTTTTGGCGTTATCAAACCTGAAACCAAAACTGAACCATTTAATGTTAATTAACAAATTTGTCAAAAATTTTACTTAAACAATATGTAAAAATGTTGTCTTCTTTGTTCAACCTACGTGTCGTTCATTTAACTGTAGTTTTTTTGTAGGCCTTCTTCTTTGATCCACCACCAAAATGGTAAACCATTAAAAAAAAAAAAAAAAAAAAAAAAAACCAACCATCCAACCAAAGACCAACTTGTTGGCCAGAAACCAAAAATCCAAAACCAAACCAATTATTAATGTATACATATCTCGGATATATAGTATATCGGTGTGTAGGGAGCGCGTGTTATATCGCTTCTTAATGCTGCACTAGTTTGAGGTTTTTATTTATTTTTTCTTTCCTATCAATATAAATTATAATTTTGCATTTCCAGTTTTTTATTAGTTTGGCTTTTAAGAGTCTCTCTCTCTCTGTCGTTCAAGCATTGGTTTATGATAAATCAAAAATCGATTTCGTTTGTTTTTTTTTTTAAAGCTGAACTTTAAAATCAATATGATTTAAATATATGTACCCGCTTATACAGGTGTGTGTGTGTGAGTGTGTGTGTGTGTGTGTGTATGTAGTATGAATGGATATTTTGGGTCGTTAAATTTGGAACTACTAACATTTCGAGGCCTGTGGATTTAATTGATTTTGAAAGCTTTTGAATTTTGCATAATTCCATTTTCAGTTAATTAATTATATTTTTTTTATATTGTTGTGTTGTTGTTATTTTGTTTGTTCTTTTATGAAATTATGATGACTTTATTAACATTTTGTCGATGACCTCGGCGACCCTCGGTGGAAAATCGAAAGGAACTTTCTTTTAGGTTGGCCAATTTGTTCCACTGTGGCAACTAAACAACAGGCTTAACGACACTAGCAACACAAGTTTGTATGTACCACCAACAACAGCAATAACAACCACAACAACGGCAACAACAAAAAAAAAACACACACACACACACACACTTCAATAGGAAAAATCTAACGATTTGTTTGCATTTTTATTATTTCCTGCTACTGCCGCTGCCGAAAATTGTCACAAAAATAAAAATAACAACAATTTGGCGATGACTGCAGTTTTTGGGCAAACTGATACCCACCTTTCCACCTCCCCTACCTCTACTCTGCTCCTTAATGGTGTTTGAGTTTAGCCGTATCTTGTGTATCTGCAAGTGTCAGTTTGGCACATCATTTGGTCGACACACAATGGGCCAATGCCAGTGGCAAGCCTTCGCAAGTTTCGTTTGAGCCGCCGCCGAATGTTGCGCCTTGCATTTTGACGGCGGCAGATTTAGATTCGACTAAGACTTCTCCGGCTTTGAGGCCCAGCACTTCGTCAGAGTCATCGTCTATGGCATTTGACATGCGCTCGCATTTAGGCAACATTATGCATAGGATTAGTTGACACATTGACGACGACGACGACGACGACGACAACGAGGACGAGGACGAAGAGGACGATAAGGAAGACGACTATGAGGAAGGAGACTATTGCTACTGCAGGAGCAGCATCTTGTCTTTTTTTTTTTTTTGGGGGGTCTTGAGACACGTGCGTGCGTGGGGCGTCTGGCAGCTGGGTGGGCGTGTCAATGGTCTTCTCTTAGTAATCGACACCATAATCATAATATTGCACAGTGGCCAGATTAATTGGCTCTCTGCTTTGTGGCATTTTGATATTTGATTTACTTTTTTTTGTTTGCGGTTTTCTATTTTTCCAGCGATATTTACGCCACATTTATGCGGCACACTTGCCAGAGATTAGGGCAAAAATCCTAAACAATATTGGTATTTATCTTTTCCATCACAATGGAATTGCTCTTGAAGATAAGCAATGAGAAAAGAAAGCTAAATATACTTGAACTTGATAAAAGAAATGAAAGAAAATATTGTTTAAGGCTTTTGGGAAAATTCTACGTTTTTCACTTAATATCCACTTGTGCATGTTTTTCGTTTTGGCGAAAGTATGGCCAAATGACTCAACAGTTCTTACACTAAACAATAATTTCATTTTCGTACAATAACTTTCTAAAAATGTATTCGGTTCAGAAATGTTTAAAGCGTAGAACCTTTAATCCTTTGAAGTGAATATATTCCTGATATACCTGAAAGACGCTTGGTCGTTAATAACATTAAATTACATTGTTAAATTATATGAATCGATGCCTAATCGAATTTTCGAAGTTATAACAAACAAAGGCGGGACCACCCACTATTAATTTGTTAAAAAATATCAAGTATTTTAGTTATTAACAAAAAAAAGATTTATATTTTTTGACCTAAATCTAATGGCGCTTACCTGATGAACAAATTTTCAATACCCTTTTTTCATACTTCTTTCAAGAAAAATTATAATAAATTAATTTCATAACTTACAATATTCAAATTTGTCTTAGTTTAAAGAGAATTCACTAAATTATATTATAAAAATTTGAGTCAATTATTCCAAAAAGGGTTTGGTAGTGGGGGGGGGGGGGGGGGGTTCCTAATGACGCGCAGTGTATATTCTAGGTTTACGCAATTTCTACTCGAACTTGAAAACCACTGTCTGGGGTATTAGTTTCAGAGGCTTACATATTATAATAGGTTCCAACAAGTTTTAAGGAATTCGAAAATTTAGTTAAAGAGAAAATATATTATGTATCTCAGATTTAAAACCATACTAAATATCTTCCATAGAATTGAGAGATGGAATAGATGGAATCTTTTTTACATGAGCAAAGCATAAATTGCAATACATTTCATTAATTATATTGCGATTTAAAAGCTTATTACATAAGCATAGTTCGTGCTAAATTTAATTTAGATCGCACCACTACATCACATATCTCCCATGGTAAAGATCGTTCGAAAATAGAGTTTTTGATCAATAAAATTGCTTTTTTTTTTTAATTCTCGTCATAAAATTGTATTTATGCTTAAGTAAATTCTTTTCTAAATGACTATGAGAAATTCGATCAAGATCGAACTACTATATAAAACAGCTCCCTTAGGAACAAATGGAGGAACAAATGGAGATTTGTTCGAAATCTTTTTGTGTCATACGATGTTATTATCAAACTTGAACAAAATCGGTTAACTAGTTATGATAATAACAAAGTGAGTCCCTTCCCTTTGGCTTTATCTTTTAAAGAAATACTATTCTACCGACAATATTTAGCTTGACAATAAAATTTAGCTTATTTCAGGAAATATTTATTGAAAATCGTATGGAAGATGTCGACCGTTGCTCAAATGTCCATATGTAAGAAGATATCTGCTCACTTACATACAAGTCATTTCGTTAGAGAATCAAAGACAATGATTGCTCTGTCTTGGTGGGTAGAATGGGGGAAGGGGTGAGGACTGGGGGGTGAGCATATACTTGGGAATACGCCTTGTCAGATAATTTGCGTTTGGGCTCCATTGCAAATGATGAAGCATTAATCGGAGGACTTGTGGGACCAGCCCCATGGGCGTGTGTTGACCAAAAAACGAACGGAACGTGAAATAATCTTGGCCAACTCGAGTGATTCTAAGCGGGAACACTGCAAACCGTCGTCGTGATGTTGCTGACGTTAAAAATGAGCGGGACCGCCAGAGTGGACTTTTGCAGTAGTCAGCGCGATTTACTGCTTGGCTGCTTTGCCTTTTTACCCCGCCAACAAGAGTGGGGGGAGCGGGGTATGGGAGTGGGTGGAGAATTGGCGATTACATGAAAAACGGAGAAAAAAAAAAAATAACAGCCACTAGAAAAGCGAGTCAACTTTCAAGCAATTTTTACAGAGTAGTCCGATGAGAGAAAAAGAGAGGGATGAAGAGAGAAAGAGAGAGAGAGGGAGAGAGAAAATTACAACAATCCCCGCAATCCCAGCAGCAATTTTGCAAAATTTCCAATCCCACTGCTCCGGCTACAGTTCGTCAGTGATTTGTTTGCCAGTTGGCAATGTTGTTGCCTGATGCCCACCGCTGTTGCTGTTGCTGTTGCTGCTGTTGCTGCATGATGCTGATGATGAGTACCACACATCGACGACTCGATCTAATTTCTCATGTTGAAATCATCGATTCATCGTTTTGTGCTGCATTGTAAATCAACTGGAGCTGAAGTTGGAGCTGGAAATGGGGCCCCGGATATCAGTCTGAGGAATGGACACACAGAGTGTGTTTAATGCTGTGTGTGTTTGTGTGTGTGTGTGGGGGGGGGGTCTCTAACTATAGTTGGACCGCCTACCCATTCGTCCAATCAATCCCAGAAACATCGTATACGAGCCAACCACCCACCCAATGTTGGTGCTTTAATGCCAAATCTAAGCGGTTCAAACATATCTATATACATATAGTATATATATTTATTTTTTTTTTTTTTGTTGGCCGATTTGGGAAGCAGAAACGCGGCATAATTGCCGTTTTGTTCGGTTCGAGAGAGAGAGATACGAAAAGAGTCGGCGGATTTCTGAACTGAAAGTGGAAGCGAGACACCAAAGGGGCTGGCCCCCAAAAAAACAAAAAAAAAATTGCACGAGTGATATAAATGTGTGTGTGTGTTTCTGTGTCTGTGTGTGTGTGTGTGCGGCGAGTGTTTGGGTCAAATCAAAAAATCACAACAAAATTACTTGCCTGTCATGAAATTTGCCTCGATTTTTTTTTTGCTCTCTCTCTCTCTCTCTTCTTTTGTTGTTGTTATTGCGGATGCAAAACGTTTTTGCTATTTTATTTTGTCTTCCTTTCATTGCTCCTCCCTTCTTTGTCCCCCGATACCCTCGTGCCACAACGGGCGAGAAGAGTGCAAAGTGTTCATGTGCTTTGGAGGTTTGTTTCTAAACTTTGTTGTATAAATGTATATCTATAAGTGTGTGTGTGTATAATTTGAATTTACAGTCAGTGGGACGCCTTCCGCCAAATTATTGCCATGGCACAGTAGTTCACAAATCAATGAAAATTGTGAAGAACAAAAGTTCAAAAAGTAAATTAAAAAAAAAAAAGGAGAACCTTAAGCTCCTAAGTTTACTTTGTGTAAAGTATTTCTCCTTTAAAAAAAGTAATAAATTTTCAATAAATTAATCGATGGAGTTGATAGATAAGTACTAAACACTGACCTTTTGATATCGAAAACTGGTCTAGCTCTCTTGAAAAAATATTTCGAAACCGGTCGTTACATCTAACATATTTTTGTATCAATTTTTGGGTTAAAAATAGAAAAACGTAAGAAAGTCGTGTTGAAAAGTTTCTTTAAACAACTTTCAATTATAGTAGAAATTCTACTAATTTAAAAAAAAAAATGCAAACGAAGGCGTATTAATGGCAAGACTTGAATGAAATCTAGTATTAATTCCTAATTAATTAAGATTGGGTTGTGATTTTTTTTTTAATTTACAATACAATTTGAAATTCTTTAAGACCCATTCAAATCGGTTGCGGCAGAACTAGGATATAGCCTTGTTCTAATCGATTATATAAAATTTCACACTTTATATGAATTTCTTTCATTTTTTGCCTGTTCAGACCACTGTGGCCAAGCTCCAATCAACGTGACGTATGAGTGTTTGGTTGTTTGTCAGGCCAACTCGAACTGTGGGGAGGGGAGGGGGACTTGGTTTGATTGGAGTTGGAGTTAGGAATTGGGAGTTGGAAGTTCGGTTTTGAAGTTGGAGTTGGAGTCTGACCGGGTTGGAATATGCAATTATGTATTTTTAAGTTCATGTTTTTACATTGGCAATTTTTTTGTTGCCCCTTCTCTATATCTTCCACTCATTCTCATTGCCTGTTTCTGTCTGAGTGTATTTGCGAGTGTAAGTGTGTGTCTGTGTGTGTGTGTGTGTGTGTCTCTGTCTGGCCTCTTGCGGTGGTTGTTGCTGGTTCTGGCTATTCGCATTTGCGTCCAATTGCTGTAAATGTAAAATTGCAGCAATTTTCTATGACTCGACTCGATTGGAGACGATGATGATGACGACGACGACTACGACGACGACGCGAACACCGTTGCCTTGCCTGGCCTGTCCTGGCCTGGGCTGGCACTGGGGCTGGGGCAACTCTGGTGGTTTGGGCTTGATTGGCATCACCCTGCCATCCAGCCTGGCCACATCGCTGTGGTTGCGAGCCGAGTCGAGTCGAGTCTAACAACCGCCCTGTGGGTGGTAGCGGGCCCAGTTATTATGAATTGCAGCAAATTGCCAGGACCCCCCCACCCCCCTCCCCACAGCCACTACATACCACCGTCTCTTATATGTAGTCAGTCTCTCTTTGTGTCTCTCTTTGCCCGATTATCGGCAATCGTGCGGCATTATGGAAGATGTGTCTAACCGTGAACTGGTACCACCGACTAAATTGAGTTGGCCCATGCACAGCTCTTAATTGATCCGTTGAACATATCTAGACGCCCCTCGCCCCTCCGCCACCTATTACCCCTTGAATAGAAATAACCACAAAATCAACAGTTAGCCAAAATTCATTGAATGCAAACGGCGTCAACGACGACGACAACAACGACGACGAATTGCAAACATTTTAACCTGGGGTTCGGGGACCGCCTGCATTGCCATCTACCAACAAAGGCGCCGAAAACCTAACCCAACCCAAAAGAGTCGAAGTTGTTCGCTGGCATGGCTGAACGATAGGCGGGTAGAGATCTAGCCTGGCCCAGCATCTGGCCAGGTGTTTAGTAGGAACGGAAGGGGGCTCTAGTTGCTAGCGGGGTATCACACTGTTCGGGGGGGTGTCAACTACAAAATAACAAACAAAATGCTTCGCGCTCTTATGAGTGTTCGAAAAAGAAACGTGATTTGATTGGATTTTACAGTTTTCCATTTGAGTTATTTGGATTTTTGTAAGAGTTAACTCGGTTAGGCGAAGACAAATTTTCCTATAATTTTCAGGAACTAAAGCCATAATCTCCCGCCGTGTCTGACTTTGTATATAGATTGATATTTAGACTGATAATGATAATTGCAAAATGCTGAGAATAAATGAATTTAACGAAATCGTTGAAAAGTCACGGAACAGAAGTCCATAATAAAAACAAACAAGCAGCAAGAAAATTGCAAACGCAGCCAATAAAAATCGGTTCACAGATCAAATCCATATATATGTATGTACATATGTATGTCTATCGATCTATGTATATATGTATGTATATTGGCTGGTGAATTTAAATTGTATATTGAAAGTTTGAAGTTTTTGGTTCCTTTTTAGGGGTTTCGATTGGCATAAGTTCAACTACGAAAACATCGAAACGTATCGAAGGTTTTCTAATACATATTTATGATGTATAGGGGAATGAAATTCCTAGAAGATTTTGCAATTTGTGAATGGAACGCAAAGTGGAAAATTTCTGAATGCCCATACGAATTGATTGATCGATTGTTTGATTTCGATCATTTGCATGTCACACTTGTTTCGTATACTAAATGCAATGAAAATACGAATACTAAGAATTTCAAATTAACTACAGAATATGCTGGAAAAAATGTTGTAAACAAAAAAAAATATCTTAAACAATCTTAAAAATCAAAAAAGTACGAAGGTAAAGTAGAGTATTGTCCGAAATGTGGTTGACTTTCAGGGGGCAAATGTTTGAATGGCACCTCCCTTTGTCGAGGGGGTGGTGGGGGGAGATAACAATGTTTTATATTGACTTTTCTTTTTTTTTTTTCTACTATGATATTGCGATAGCTCTTTGGAGGCTGAGCTGACTCTGAAATTGAACTGAAGCCCAGCGATAACAAATCGCAGATACATAATTAAATTACAGCGTTTTAATTTCTGTAATTAGTCACGACTTCTGTGTGGCAAACGAATGAATGTTGTTAGTGCCCTGCAGCCAGCAGCCAGCAGCCAGCAGCCAGGAGCCAGGCGGCGCCAAAAGGAAATTCAAATCACAAACCATTTACATAGACAAAGTATCTTAAGTTTGCCATTTGTTTGCATCGGTTTTAGCCATTTGCGTTCATCTCTCTACCCACCCCTTCTATGCCGTCTATGCCGTCTGTTAAATCTTTCTCAGGTAGCCGGATCATCAAAATGATCTATTTTAACTTGAAACTTAAAAATATATTTATATGTATGTATGTGTATATATTTCGGTTTGCGTGTGTCATTGCCCATGGGCTATATCTCTATGGCTATGGCTACGCTTTCGCATTCACATATAAATTAAACAAATGTCACATACTCGACTTGATTCATGAAATATATGCGAATGCGAAAGACCCAGCAACATGCAAAAAGCCACAAAAACTTAAAACTAAAAACTAAAGCAAGAGCAAAGGCAAAAAAAATAAAGTAAAATTGGCTCAAAGCTTGCCTTCTTCTTTCTGGCCAGCTCCTCCATGACCACAGAGACTCATTTAGACTCATTTGAATACCAAAAAAAAAACGCGCTACACGAAGCGCCGTCCACGAGAGACAAGTCCACCAAGTTTCCAAGTTGTCGACGACATTTCTCTAGGCTTATTTTATTTACGACTTTATTTTCAATTTTACGTAGCTCCTGCAGTTGCAGTTGTCCAATTTTTTTTCTCTTCTTCTTCTCTCTTGCCTCATTTTATGATCCAAGTGGAGCAGCTGCTCTAAATTGACCACCTACATACATGGATTTTGAAAGGGAGCAGTTGCCATTACGCCATTTTGGTAGCCAAAGGAGGTCATTGGCAATTGGATGTTGAGAGTTTTTTTCTAATCCAAAATTTCCATAAATATTTTTAAGGTCCATTTAAAATTTTTAATCATTGAGGGAAACTAAAATAACCGAAAAAAAGTTAGAAAACTCTGGACCAACTCAAGAAAGTATTCATTTAGAGAATCCCTTTGGTCTTATCATCATGATGATTGCTTTAAGATTACGCCAACCAGTCCAATGAATTCCATCGATTTCGAATCTTTGCTCATTGTAATACCGGCCATTGGGATTTCTATAAAGTGGAAATAATTTCTCTTTAATTGACTGTAATGACATGCATTCCTTGTGAATACTTACGCATTTGTGCAGGATTTATGCCACCAGCCACTATGTTTTTCCAGAGCGCAATTGCCCTTGGACCATTCGTCATTGTCCTTGTCGAATGTGGTGAATTTGGCATTCAAGTTATGGGTAAGACGATCTTCAGTGCTACCACTAAATTGACCCAAAGACTTAAGTACGTAAGCCTCCTCTTCATTGCCTATGAGAAAATTATCATAACGTGCCCATTGCTTGGTGCCATCGAAATATTCCATGTGTATATAGAGCTCATATCTCTTGCTCATGGTCAGGCGATATATTTTCTCAAGACCTATGAAAAATTCTCTATCCAAGTTGCCAAAACCATAAGCATACGCCAACCATTTCTTATGAAAGTTGCCACTGCCATTGAAACGCCTTTGGATCACAATCCAACCGTTTCCGGCCAATTCACAATTGCAGCGAACTTCAAAAGGTTCAATTCCGGGTACTTGAATTTCGTGTATACCCGAGGATTCACCAAAATCCAGACAACTCGCTTCGAATATGATTAAGGCTGGTGTTGGCCTCGGTGGATTGAATTGAATTTGTCTTAGTTCTTTGGGCTCCAAGTGGAAGATGGGTAAGGGCTGAGTTACTGGCTTTTTGAACCAAGTTGCCAATAGATTCTCAATCCGCTTCACCTGATTAGATTGCCTTTCTGATTCTAATTGCAAAGCGTCCATTTGTTTCTGCTGCTGTTCGATTTGTACACTTTGATTTTGATTTTTTATAATTACATCCATCTTTTGTTGACTAAAATTGAAATCGTTGCTCATTTGGCTAAGATGCTGCAGTAGAGGCTTCAACCCAATGTCCGAATGATTCTCCAGTGCAGAAAGTGGCTTACAAAGAGAAGGTTTTTAATCTAATATTTTCACATTATATCATATCTTCACTCACCTGGCTAACATTTGTGGCTAATGAAATGGATCTCTGAAAGGTCAACAGTAGAAAACATTGAAATAAACACAAATATTTTAGTTCCATTATATTGACGTCTGCTTTGGTCTGTAATTGAAGTTAAATTAAATTTCTCAAGCACAACACAAGCTCAGTTTTTTTTTTCAACTGCGGAAGTTGATAAGCCCAATTTCAAGTATATATATTATATGCATTACGACTTTGAGTTGATTTTATCAATGCCAAAAATATTTATACCGAAAAGCAACAGGGCCGGATTTTGGAATTTTGACTTGACTTAGGTCCACATACTTGACAATTGGGTGATGCTTAATTTTTATTAGTTAAAGCGCTATTAACTTCATTTGAGCAATTTTCGGAATTTCATTAGATTACAATTTTGTATTTAAAAGTCGAAAAGACATTAAATAAAACCTAACTTATTTAACTAACTTATTGTTTACCAACACCGATTTTAAAAACTGTAATTTTAAGTTTTTCAACACTGTGTAAAACATTTCTTAGTTTTATTTATGTCAAATCGAATTGTATGACTAGATTAACAAAAAGAAGCTACGCTTAGTTGTATCATAAAGAAGTCAAGTCTTAGATGCGCCGCAAATCTCAAAGCGCTAATTTTTAGCCAACTTACAATTTACCAACACTGACATTCTAAAACCCTTTTGATGTTTCTCAATACGAATTAAATAAAAGTTGGTTGCCTTCTTATGACCAGGTGAGCCAGTTAGCCTCATAGTACGCTCTTCCAAAAGAAACCCCAAATTATTTAATGCGCCCTAAGACTGGTAGCCTGAAATACTTTGCCCTCGAGCTACACACCTTGCACCAAGCCAGGCTGATAAGGGCAATGCAATGCTTAGTCCGGCTTACCTGCAGCATTTAACTCATTTCATTTGGTGACTTTTTGGCCAGCAGCAACAGCCGCAGCCGAAGCAGCACCGGAACATGCGTCATCTTTGGCGACACTGTCCGAGGGAGACGAGACGATGGTCATAAAATACAAAGTATGTAACAAGGCCACGCGGGGACTTGGGAATCATCTGGGTGTCATCAACTCATGTCTGAGGCTCGGTCCGAGTCTAAGGTGCGTCTACCCATCTAAGTGTGCGTGTGCGTGTGTGTTTGTGTGTGTGCGTCATCTTATCAATATTTTCCGTCAAGTAATTTATTGTATTTCTGCTTCCTTATGGTCTCATCCTTCGTCCTCAACGTCGTCCCTATAGCAAGTGCAGGAGATGGTAAGGGTATGCCAATGTGTGTTTGGACATTTGCTTTATGTCTTGTCACATTTTTATGGCCTCTGGTTTGGTCTCCCGCCTTATGGCATCGATTTTTTACTTTTCCTTTTTTGTTTTTTCTTTCGTTTTTCTCTTATTTTTATTAGTTTTTCTTGGATAAAATTAAATATTTAAGCATTTTATTATTACAGCCAACGGACATCGGCTTTTGGCATCGCCATCGCCATCGCCAGCAGCCCCCATTGTTTAGTTTATTGTGACCCTTTTAATGCATTTTTAAAGAACCTCAGAAATTTAATAGACCGACGACCTCTAGCCAGTCACTAGCCATATGAGAAGGTATTAGAAACTAAAGTGTTAATGTTACCAAAAACAAAACCCCCAAGGAACATTCCAGCTATGTGCCATAAAAATACTCATTTTCATTGTTTTCAATTAAGAAAGTTAATTACTTGATTATTATCAACATTTAATTGCATGAGCTAAACTGAATGAAAATATATTCTGATTTATTTGTAACCATTGTATACCCTAGATACGATAGGTTAGCCATTCACAAAGGTAAATGAATAATATGAAATTTCATTAGATAGAAGGTTTCATAAATATATTCTTTAAATTGTTTTGTATGCCAAAGGGAAACAAAGGATTTTCAAAAGGATTGTCTTTATGGTCACTTAAGTTTGTAGCTTTCTTTTTTGTAGGGTATCTCAAAGTCAGTCAGTGCCTAGACAAAAGATTTGCCAATTTTTTCAGGTAAAGCCCCTGTTACAGTTTGTGCTGATTTCGTTTTTAATTAATATTAACAAATTGGTTTCTATATTGAGTTGAAAATTACTTTGTCAAATGTTTTTCATATAAAAGTTATTTACTTTGGGTCTAGAAAAGACAAGGCGCTAGATTTTTATCTCGAAACTTAAGGATATTGAAGTTCTTGAAAATCTGAAGTGCAGGCAATAACTGACAAAAACAAAAACTAAAAGTGCTTTCTCACTCTTCAAGTTTCTCTTATAAAACAAAGTCCTTTGGTCAGTTAGGATTTCAGTTAAGTTGGAATTTAGTAACTGATTTTTACAAAAACTATCATAAAAACAAACTCTCTTAAATTGAGAGATTCATCCATATATTGTCATCTCCAGCTAAGCCATATTCTCTTTTATTCGACTTGTTGTTGTCCACCCTCCCCACCACCCCCCACCCATTGAATTCACTTGTTTGGCCCAGAGACAATTTGTCATAATCATAAATCATTTCTGAGCGCAAAATCCAACGCCTAACACCAGTTCAAGTCACCAGGAAAATCACCGCATATTTCACAGCAGGATATTGGCCTCTAAATTGCCCCGCAAAATATATAAAGAAATCCATTCAGGGGAGGAGCAGGAGCAGAACCATAACCAGGACCAGAACCAGGATCAGGACGGGATGGGGGGTAAGGGTGAGGAAAGAGAAGAAATATATAGTCAATGCGCATTTCTGTTGTTGGTTGGTTTTTTTTTTTATATATATATGATTTTCAATTATATGAAGCACCGCACAAAAGTTGTTTGCACATATGTCGTATCTCATCATATTATTTGCAGGACGCATCCTTTTGTCTGTCACCCACACCCACACCCACACCTTCGCCCCCCTCCGCCATGAATGCCTTATTTAGTGGTGACAAAAGTTTCAGAAAAAAAATTCTGAAAGTTTTCTCTGTGTGTTTTGAGGGGAGATTGAATTTTTATCCTGCTCGCACACAATTCAATTAATTGTGACAAATAATTTATGAAATACTTCTTTCGAACGCTGCTGAGAGTTTCATGTGTGTGTGAGTGTGTGTGTGGCGTGTGTGTGTTGAAAGCGCATAAAAATGAAAAATCCATGTATCAACTGGCTGGGCTAAGGGATAAATGAAGGATATGACAAGCATTTCCAATTTGACACTGCTGCAAATGCAAGTCCTTTGGGGTTGTTTTACCGCCAAAAAAGATTCCTTCCAGCCCTCCCTCCTGCCGTCCAAGGTCGGTTGAAAGAATGGTTTCTGGGCTGGTGTTTCCGTTTAACCCCTTTTAGAGCATTCGGTGAGGACAGGAAACAATGTCGAGTGGGCGAGTGAACCATGTGCAGGCGCATCTGAGTGGCATTTGAGCTTGTTTCGCACTTCGTTTGATTGTCAATTTAAGGATAATAAAATAGGAATATGAAAAACTCAAACTCATTAAAAACCACAACTTCTTAGCTTGATTTTGCATCTAAGCCTAACATCGACGTTCCAGAAAGGAAAGAATGGTCAGGAACGAACTAGAATTATTATGTTGAGAGAGTCCTTTAGTAAATTTTTTAATAACAGTCATCTAAATGCAAACTAAAATTGCATTATTTTATTCACTTTAACAACTATCTAAGGTAGTCCTTTTCGGGTTTTCGTCCTTTAAACTACCCTAAAATTTACAAGACCAACTCTTTCCCCTTCTCTTTACGCCCTCCCCACCCCTTAGAAAAGTGCCATCAAGCATACTTGGGATGGACAAGTTCATTTCTCATCTGTTTGAAAATCTCTCTTATGACATATTTTGATATTTATTTATTATCTTGTCACTCTGATTTGCAACAACATAAGCTACTGACTGAACCACCTACCCCGCCTCCACCAGCCAGCCAGCCCAGCCCAGACCCACCCTGACCGCAGGCTGAGAGGAGGGTAAACTTGTCGCGTGTCGAGTAGACAAACAAAAAAGCTGTCAGCAAGTCCTTTTGCCATACAAAAAAAAAAAAAATATTTTAAATATACTTAAACAAAATTAAATGCACACTTATAAAATACAAAAAAAAAAAAAAGAAAACGCGACACAAGAGTATGACGGGGCAGTAGGGGGCGGGGCTGGGTGAGTTTCGGTACGGTGTGGTGCTTCAAATTATGGCAAATTGACGAAGCGCACACAAGTGGCTTTGCCTTCCCTTTGTGTGTGTGTGTGTGTGTGTGTGTGCAAATATTTGACCAGATGCGACACTGTGCCAGCTCATCCTTATGCTGCTGCTCCTGCTGCTATCTATCTATGAAATTTCCAAGGATTCACTTCAATTTTTTATGACATCCATATATGGGATCAAAGCGGATTTTGTTAAAGTTGGTTCGTTGTTTGGAAATTGCTAGCCATCGATGGCTATCGGTCCTTTATGGGCGGGGTTCATTCTTTTGCAGCAGCTTAACCTTAAGGAGAAATATGAGCAAAAAGTATCTATGAGATACAAGTTCATAGACCTTCTTTTTGGCTTGGCTTATGGTGATAATTTATGAGCCAGAAGCGCGTATTTTTGGGGGTCCTTCCCTCCCCCCATTCCCCCACCATCCACCCACCTTTCCACATCTAATGAGCAAAGCTCAATTAGCCCCACACAAAATGAGGGAAAAAAAGGAAACTCGGTAAAAGAAGAGCGCAAAAATACCTAAAGGCAATTAGGAAAATTGCTTGATATTTCATGTACAGGCATCATCATTTATGACTGTGTGTGTGTGTGTGTGTGTGTGTGTGTGTGTGTGAAGGGGCTGGCTACCCCACAACAAATTGAATTTTGACGTGGAGCTGTATGTCATTAGTTCCCCCTCCCACCACACCAAAAAAAAAAAAAAGATACTTTAAGCAAATGACTGAAATTTGTCAGTCTCTCAAACTGGCAGAGACCAGGACCGGGAGACATGGCCACAAATGACTGCAATAACTGCAATCGATGCAATTTTCTGACCCAGGCAGATCCAAAGGTAAGGCCAGAGCTAATTTCCTAACCAACTGGTTGGCGGCTACCCTTGGTAGTATACCCTTCTATTGCTTCTTCTTTTTTTTTTATTTTTGGGTTGGTCTTGTAAACGGAAATGCCCGAAAGTGCATCTGATTTATGGGCATTGAAACTTTCAACTTTTCTACATGTTGAGGTCGATCCAACGACCCATCCGCCACCCAACCACCCACCACTCACGTGAGGCACACACACACACACATAGAGTCGCACACATTCACACTTTGTTGGTGGAAAAGTTGCGGTGTTAAAACTAAAATTCCATAAATTAAATGTGGGTGGTTTTTCCTGGGTGGAATAAAAGTTTTTCTTTTTCTCCGACTTGGTGTTTTTTTTTTTTTTTCTGGTTCCCTTGCTTTCCTTTCGTTTCTTCGGGCCATTATAAATCACAGATCTTTTTACATAAATTTATGCTTTGCCATTTGCTGCAGTAGAAATTTTTCCTTTCTTTTTCGTTTTGGCTTTTTTCTTATTTTTTCTCCTTTTGTTTTCCCGCACACGTTAAGTGCGCCAGACATGGCTGCTTATCGCTGGAGAAAATATGAAAACTACCTTTTTGCTCCAACAGAGAGAGAGAGAGAGAGAGAGAGAGGGGGCGATGAGGGCGGACATATCAAGTGTATATAGTAAAGGATATGGCGCACTTAAGGCGCAAGAATCAGTGTGCATATGGCTGCGTGTGTGTGTCTGTGTGTGTGTGTGTGTGTGTATGTGTGTGTATCCTTGCAGCACTAACACGCTTGATAAAGCAAAAACTGCAACGGCACTGAAACTTTTCCCAACAGCAAACGAAAAACTTTTGACCTTTATGTTATCCAATGACTATAATGAGACAGAAAGGGATAGCGAGACGAAAGAGGCGGGTTGGAAAATGTGTGTGTGTGTGCGTGTGTATATGTTATGTATACCTCAATGAGTGTGTGAGTGTGTAATGTACTTTCTTCATATCCTGAAATGCATCTTTGCTGAGTGCGCATTTTGTTATTTAACAAAAAATAGAAAACTTTAACAACTTCTGCAAATGTGATGATGGTATGCTATATACATGCATGGAACATGATATATATATATCTCTAAGCTATATAGTTCTATATATCAAGTCAACTGTAGTAAATCAAATTTTTCTTCTATCTTCTTCTTCTATCTATCTTCTATCAATCTAGTTCAAGCTGATTTATCATTTTTCAAGAGTGTGTTACGACTCTTGTTAAACTTGGCTATTCAAGATATAGTTTTCATATTATATCGCTATTGCCACGCCCCTTAAAAATACCACAATTTACCCTCAAGCACAAAATGCATTTTTGGTATGGCAAAATTTATGAGTTTTTAATCTAAAATTAACAATTTACAAGTCTTGTAATCACCATTTTATGGATTTAAGTAAGCTAAGTTCATGAGTTCAAAGAAAAAGCGACCTTAATATCAAATCGGGTGGAGTTTTAGCACTGAATATTTCCTTTAATTATTGATCAAAAACAAATTACAAACACGAAGATAACTTTTTAAGGTTGAGATTAGCTTCTAGAATTGTTTAAAAAGCGAGTCTCATTAATAAAAAATTAGAAATAAATAAATTATTTATACTTTTCTATTTTAATCAGGCATATTTGTTTAAAATGCATCTCTTATAAAAGAAAAAAACTATTTCTTTGAATGGTTTAACTTCACCTTTTTATGGCAAAAATAAGTAATTTTTTTTTCGACTTTAAAAATTTATAATCACTAAGAAAAAAAAATTACAAAATTATAAAAGTAACACAATTTGGCATTTTGATCAATTCTAAAACGATCTTCTTTAACACTTTTTGCCAAAGCGAGTTGCCACAACAAGTTTTTGCCACTGTGCGTTTCACTGTGCGTTTCGATCGTGACCTTCTTCTTTGCTGTTCTTAGAGAAGGATGGAAACTTAAGATCATAAAGTATGTATTAAACGCTTTCTAACACTTTGTTAATGCAAATATTTCACATAATTGCCACTTTAATTTCTTACACTAATAAGAAACCACATCAGAGTGTAATTTGCATTCTAATATCGTATTTAGAAAGAACAAAAAACAGGCCATAAATATTTTTATGGCTTGCAGGCGTTTTGTAGGCGTCGATGAAAATGGCTTTTTATGACTGCATAAATATAATGTTTGTTTTTTTTTTTCTTGCTTTTTTTGTAATTTAAATAAGCCGCTTAAACGCTGGCTAATTGATATTGAAGAGGCAACTGTTGGTGGTGGTGCCTGATTGGCCCGAGTTGGCCTGGTTGGCTGTTGGTGCCACATGGCGCCAGCGGCAAACCTTTTTTGACAATTTAATTGAATGTGAAAGAATCCTAAGTCAAAAGCTTTGACAATTATAATTGTTCAAGTGTCAGGGCCAAAAGCAAAAGCAAAAGCAAGCAATGACAATTAGCTGAAAAATGTGTCTATGAGATACGAGATACAAGCCAACCGATCAGTTAACAGCAACAACAACAACAGCAACTGTGTTGCGCATGCGCACCGTCACTTTGTCGCTCTGTCGCTTCGTCGTATTTGTTCTCAGCTATGTTGTTTGGTGCGATATGTGTCGCTTGGTCTTCTTAGATTTCAATCACGTTTTCCAATGATTTTTATGACGGAAAATTGAACCTTTATTTATCGTATTGGAATCGATTGGTTCTTCAGTTAGTTTCGTCTGCCTTAACTCTGCTCTACCTGCCACGTACTTGGCTGTAATTTTAATTCCCGTCTGTCGTCAATTTGGAATTATAAATTTGTTTAATTGTCCGTCGAGTTTGGAGTTCTTTTTCTAAGCAAAAACCAAACAAAAAAATTATATATATTGTATCTAACCCAAGTTGGCGTCTGACTTAAACTTAATTAATGGGCTTTGAGTCTGAGTCTAAGCTTGTCCAGCAAACGTGCTGGGAAATTGTCCGCTTTTTTTTTTTCTTATATTTATTTTGCATTTTTCGGTAAGTTTTTTTTTTCGAAAACTCTGTGATTTGTTGATGCCACGTCTGGTCGATCATGGGAATTATTTTTGCAGTTTTATGCTTACGGAATATCTAATGGAATTTATAAATTATGAGTTTATTACAAGTCGTTCAAATCGCTACACGTTTCGCTTCTCTTTTAAAGTGTGAGAACAGAAACCAAAATGAACCAAAGAGCCGAGTGATTGAGGTGCTAATTTGTTTTTATCAATCGATGGATCATCTGGCAGGCAAATGCCATGAATTTTTATCATGTGTAACTACTAAAAAAAAATATATGTGACGACTATTTTGTCCATGGCAAAATGGGTGAGCAAACAAGTTTTCTAACGAATTCACGAATTCAAAATGGCCTAATAAACACATTTAACGTATTTATATAACTAAAGAGTTAGTTAAACAGTTTTTGAGCCATACAATTTTATTACTTCCGAATTTAATAATTAACGTAAATTCAATGTAAATTGGTAGTCATTTAAATGTTGTGACAGAAAGAGAGAGAGAGAGAGAGAGAGAAGGAGATTGAGAAATGAGTTCAAATATTGTATACCAATTCTACAACTTATGATAATGCGGGATTCCATCAGTTCTTAAAAGTCTACCAAGTCTAAAATGGATTAACCTTGTTTGCTATACTGCTAGTAGTAGATCTCATTTTATCCGAGTTAATGTGGCAAAAGAATAGTTCGGATAAGCATGAATTGGTATAACATGGATAAACGACCATTCGAACTTTTAGCTTGATTTACTTGAAAAGCTGAAATAAGCCCAATCAATCGGATAAGGCGAAGATAAAGTTAATAAAAGGCCGTCTAAATAAAATCTTATTATAGAATCTTCAGAAGTAATTCTAGATGAAACATATTAATGATCGATATTTTTGAAATCAGTGCTTTAACATAAAATATATACGACAACTCTAAAGCTTTTAACTCATTTACTAGGATCCTATAGCTATAAAAAATATAAAAATTATATATTTGTTATTTATTACATGCAAATGGCATGTCCCATATGTATTATAGAACTGCAATCTATAGTCATAGTTTATTAGGCCTTAAGGTGATAACTGATAACCAGGTCTATAACTTATAGCAACTTTTCATCATCATCGAGGAATGATTAAAAAACGGAGCATATAAATTCTTTAGCCATAGGAAAAGGCGCCTCCATTGTATGAACCATCTTAAATCTCTATTTTCTCCTAGATTTTTCTTTTAGTTTAGCATATTCGAAAAACATTAAATTTATGATATTTACCTTGCGCTTAAGGCAATTGCTGAAAAATTTAATAATGTAAACACAGATTGTAGCATGAATGTTCGAATTGGATGCAGAAGTTAAAGATGTTGCACATGCATTCAAATATAGTAAAAAAAATTATTGTTTACAGATAAAAAACGAAAACGAAAGACATAAAAAATATAAGAATTGTAGTAGCAGACAGAGAGAGAGAGAGAGAGAGCGAGAGAGAGGGAGGAGGGGATGCGAGTTAGTGAAAAAACTGGAAACTGCCAAGAGGAGTCGATAGCTACAATTTGTTTTCATCCATCGATGGAGGGAGTGGAGCAGTTGCAGGTAACGGATAGAGATGGTGGCGTGAGGGGGGGAGAGTGCAGAGGGATTTGTGTTATGTGATGTGGCGCAAATGAATTGTATTGGCAGCTAGCAGACGCCGCGACGTCCTCGACACAACACACACACACACACATCACAAAAAGTAAAAGATTCGAAAGAAAAGGAAAAATGCATTTATTATAAATTTATGCCCAGAGAGTGAAAATCGGCGATTAATTAATTGAACTTTTCATATGGCTGGCTGGCATAGTCTGTCTGTAGCCGGTTTTGGCATATGTCTCTATCTATTTACGAGCAGCAGATACATTTGTATCTGAAGCTATGTTGACTACCGAGCTGCTCATGTCGCGATGGCCGATGTTTGATTACTAATTGCAAGCATTGACAGTATTTTTTTTTTTCTTTGCTCTCCCTTGCATGGGCGTAGCTGGCAGAGTCTTTCTGTCTCAAAAAGGGAGCGCCATAATCACTTTGAAAGGGAAATTTAAGAAGTTTTAAGATAGTCAAAGATGAAATTTTCGATAATTCACTCTCCTCTCCGCCCATGTTGCTCCTGGTGATATATGTATGTATGTATGTAGGTCCAAGCCTTCGCTTCAGTTTCTATATCAATTCGAGTTTCGTTTCGTTTTGCTTCTTTTTTTTTTTTCACTCTCCACTCTCAATGAAGGCAACCGGCAACAAGAAAATTTCAATGTAACAACAAGTAGATTTACAATTTGTGATACTTCCCGTACTTCAACAACTAAATAAATATCCATCTATCGATCTGTATATATGTATGAGAGAGTGTGCAGCTGTGTGTATGTGTGTGTGAAGTTCGGGGCATAGGAGAAAAAAAAAAAAAAAATCATGTCAGGCGTCAATTTGAAAATGTTTAAGTGATTTGTTTACACGCGGCAGCGTCTATTAACGAATTTATGGTAAACAAAGGGAAGTCGTTTGTTCAAAAAAAAAAAAAAAAGAATACGAGGAAAAAAAAAAGAGGAAAGAAAAGGGAGAAATGAGATAGCAGCCCCCTCCCTCACCCACTCATGAGGCTTTACAATGGGGCTGGTCCATTGGGCAGAGAGCATAGAGCAACCAAAAGACAGACAAGGATACACAATACACTTCATAAAATATTAATCTGCTGATTTATGATTCTATTTTCTTTTGCCTTTTTTTTCTTTTTTATTGGCTCAGCCTCGAGTCAGGCAGTCAGTCAGTCAGTCAGTCAGTCAGTCATTCAGTCAGTCATTCAGTCGGTGTTAGTCAGGTTTTTGTTTATGCAACTCGATTGTGGACTCGAATGGAGTAAAGTTGTCCGTCCGTCCGTCCGTCCGTCCGTTGCTGCATCTAAACAAGTATAAACATCGATACATGGAGTTATCATGGAGTTGTCGGACAACATTCTGGATTAGGAGACAACATGTTCAATTTGCTTGCGCGAAACTATATATATCAAAATGGAATGTGTTCTAGCAGAAGAAAGTCAAAATTGAAATATTCTCTCTATGTTTGTTTTCTGAAAATTCATTTAAAAGTCTTTTCTATAAGTTCAAAAACTTTGTCATTAAAGTGCATCGAAAGGATGCACAGGAATTACCAATTTGTTTCGGTATTCATCTAGGAATCTAGAGTTCTAATTAACAATTCGATTAAGTGGAAAAATACTTTTAATGGCAGAAGCCTTCCTTATGACCATCTATGACCTCCTTTCTGAATATGATTTGCTGTAATTTTCCATTTACATGACAAATTAGCTTGTTAAATATTTATTCAACCTCTATTTTGGTTAATATATATCATTTCGATGCGATTCAATTCGATTTGATTCGATTACGCTTTCGGGCCATAATGTAGTCTAGTCGTGGATTGGAGTAAATTGACCGAATTGCCAAGCCTGTCTGGAATATATATATGTATGTATATATACCACAGATACATACATATATCATATGAGTGGGCAGTGTGTGTGTGGAGGTTTATCATGAATTTATGATTTTAATGCGTGATGATTATGATTGCCACAACACGCAGCGACGTGAGTCGAAATGCTGATGAATATGAAATATGAAATTTGAATTTATGGCCCACTCGTCGTTTATGGAAAACATGCGAAAAACACGACAGCCCCACAACAGGTAGATATCAGCTCGATACCTGTTCGGGGCTTGTAATGAGAGTGTTATTTATAGGGGGAGGGGGGGACATAAATTAATAATCTTACGTTCTGCTCTACACGAAACTATTTTGGTAATTATAATTGGTAAACGATTCTAATGGAATGTGCAGCCAAAGAAAACAAAAAAAGTGAGACAAAAATGTGATAAAATGCCATTCTCCTGGCACGCACCTTTTTCCATTTACCTTTGTTCACGTAATGCTAATTTTTTCCAATCGTTAATTTTACGAAATATGCAAATAAGTAATTCAACTGTAAACTTCTTTCTTTTTTTTTTTTGCCTTTACTCACAATGACAAGACATAAATGAAACGGACTACAACTACTAGAACGTAGGGTTAGGGATGGGGGGGGGGGGGTGGTAGGGGGTAACAAAAATGAAATACGTACGAAACCTTTTTTCACATTTCACCGATTCGATCAACTCTCACTGACACAAACAAACTTTTGCTCAGTTGAATTTGTTATTAAAACCCAAAGAAGGACTCGTTTGAGTTAAGCACTGCCGCAGTTTGTATACCCTTTCCTAATGAAGGGTAGAGCTCTCCACTTGAAACACTTAAAACAGACCCAAATAATATAAGATCCAACATTTTATGTAAGGCAGGCCCAAAGAGATCTATACAGACCAACAGAGTCTTGGATTTAGGTTACAACTAAATTTAAATATATCAAACAATAAAGAAACTTAATATATATTAAATTTACTTGATCTCGGGGCAACTATAGCTGTGCTTACAAAAATAGGAATGCATACTAGTATGACACTTAAAGCACTTTTTTAACAAAGAGTGACCATTTACTTGATCATTCGTTTACTTATTTTAAGGAATGAGGTGTTAACGACAAAATAGCGAACAAATTTTGACATTTTGGCGTTTTCTTTGCTTATTTTCTATGATTTTCAACACAAGCATCAAAAGTTGCCTGTTAAGTAAAATAGGAACCTTCACAAAAGTTAAAAGAAAACTGAATTCAAATATAAAAAAGTTATCATTAGTAAGTTTCATTTATTGGTAAATGAAAAATGTAATTTTCCGAAAATTCTCAAAAGAAATAAAGATCTGTTTACTCAAAATTTATCAAAATTTTGTTCTGCTGAAAATGTTTTAAGTTTTTTATAGTCAAAAATTACTTCAAACTATATATAGCCATTCTGTAAACAAGTCGGGATAGTGAAAGTCAATATCCTCTCTATATATAAGCCTAACAAAAGTTTTTCTATAAAGAGTTTTTCATCAATTTTAAAGCGTCTAAGAAGAAAATTTGAATGAATTATAAATATTAAATTTGATAAAAATTATTTTTTTTATGACTGATCATGAATATATAACTTTGTATGTCACCTATTTCCAGGGTATAAGGTAAAGCTACATTCTATTGCCAAGCAAGCGGAAAATATCCTTTTTGAAGGTGGAGAGGGTTTTTTTTTTATAAAGGAATCCCATCGATGGGCAAATGGCGGCGGCATCCAATCGCTGTGAGAAATTATCATAAAAATTGCGCAAACTCTGTGCGTGACTTTAAAGTCAGCGAGAGACAGCATCGGCATTATCCTTTTGGGGTGACTTTGACTCCTTTTTCGGGTGCTGTTGCTGCTGCTGCTGCTGCTGGTGGTGGCTTTGGCGCGTCGTCTATAACCATTTTAATATTCCCATCATACGCGTTGTTGTTGTTGTAGTATTTGATTTTAATACAAAATTTCACATTTTACAATCAAATTAATTGGTCACGCTGCCGCAGGATTACATCCGAGCTGTAGCCGCGTCTTGCTTAAATAAACAAACAAGTCCTGGGCCCGGGTTAAAATTCAATTCAAGGGATGTGCATCCTTCAGCCTTCGGAGTTGTCATTGTCCTTGTCATTGTCTGCATTTGACGCTCCGCCGCTTCGTGCACGTGAATCCGACGAAGCGTTGCCAATTTATGCAAATATTGACTGAGTCGCAGCCAAAAAGGTCCTGCCGTCTCCTGAGCCCAGGCAGTTAAATTAGTTCCGTAATATTTATTATTTCTTTTTATTTCTTTTCGCGTCGCTTTTTCATTTTGGAATTTTTTCAATTTTTTTTATACACTCAATTATTTATTTCATTTAGCTCGATTTGCATGAGGCGTATAAATGGAAAATTTCATGGCTTAAAATCCTACAAATTAATTTGTAATTCGTTGGCAATTTGAGAAGATGAATTATCACTATGATTAGCTTGCCCTCTTCCCTTCCTTCTCTAATTATCTTTACGATTTATGTGTCTGTGGGAATGGAAACATCATCCATCCATCCATCCATGCATAGATCTCATGTGGCATTAGAACCTCCTGCGGCTACGAGTATTCGCTGATCAAAATATCCGGCAAGATTAAAGCCAAATTCATTGAAATAAGAAGCTGTGCGATCTATAAATCGCCTCAATTTCAATTGGCGTTCGAACTCTTTGAGTAGTTCAAAGTGAACCAAATTAAACATCGAGTTTCTAATGAAGACATATTGAAGGCACTCAGCAGGATATCGCACTGAGATCAAAAAAATGTGTGTGGCTAAGGCAGGAAATTGTTATTGGCCAAAAGAAGGCGAATAAGAGGGCAAGTTAGAGGCCTTCAAGAAAAATATATAATATTCCTTTCAATTAGTTTTTTAACTTAGGCACGTTTTTGACTATTGTAACTGAACCTCTTGGATAGAACAAGTTGAAAGTCTTTTGGGGTTAACTTCAATTGCATTTCATCAGCCCTTTGACCTAAAAGGACAATGAAAAGTGCTTTCGTCTGCTTACAAGAAATGTAATTGAACTTATTTCTGACCTATAGAACCGAGACTGAGCTGAATTTGTGTATTGGAAGTAGTTTGTCAGCCTTTTTGAAGCAATAAACATAATGGCCAACAATTGTTCCCAACGAACTCTGCTCACTCGTTCTCATTCACTCATATATTTATGTCTAACTTCCGGAATATGATATTCCACCCAATCGGTTGACATTTCAATTTATTTTGTCATAAATAAAATAATAGTCGAACCCGAAAGCGAAACTCGAACCCTTTTTTTTTATTTATTTGTACTTTTTTGTGTTCCATTTCGCAATTCACATTCACAATATTTTTGGCCATCTAGGATGAGGACATTGACGTCGATGATGATGATGATGTTGGTTGGCTTGGGGGCCGAATCCATTAATTATACGCCCACTTCACAATAGGCTGGGCATGAAAAGTCAAAATATTGACAGCTTTAACTTTTGGACTCCTTTTGCAATTGAAATAAAGTCACCCCAAAACAGGAGCAAAAAGCAAAAAAAAAAAAAAAAAAAAGCTCTCTGAATTGCAATTATTCAACAAGGACAATGGCACGGCAACAATCGGAATCGGAAAAAGGAAACGAGAAAATATCCTTTACTCATATCCGTTTATCATTTTTTTTTTTTGACCTTCTGTTCGGTTTCGCAGTCTCCTCAGACGTTTCATAACAATTTATTGTGGACCCTTCAAACCAATCGAGTGGGTGGAATTGGAAGCTCTATTTAAGTTATTGTTTCGCCCCATTGTTTGGCATGGGCGCAGCTAAGTGGAAAGGGTGGAGCACTTGCTCATTACCCGTTCTTGACCCTTTGGTTGCGCCCATGCGCCGGAGTTGTTCCATTTATGAGACCAGAAGCAGACCAGGTTCGCATCCTAATGAATTATTATGCCCAGGCGCACGCCCCCCACACTCTCTTTCTCACTCTTCTCAGTGGGCTTTGTTGCGAAAATTATTAAATGGCCTGGAATGAATGATTTAATGACCAAGGCAAGGCAAGGCAAGCCATAATTGCCGCCGCGAGAGAAGGGTTCTGGCTTAAGTAGTGGGCAAAAGGGTGTAAGTTATGCCACAACTGGTCAGACCTTAAAGAGAGAGAGAGAGAGACCTTTAAGTCTAGTGTCCTCATGCATGCATCAAATCCAACTTGATAAGGTCACGAATTGCTCATAACAATTCTCAAGCAATTTTCCTTTTGGCAAGTGCCAAAACGGATTTCTTCACACCCACCAAAAAGGAAAAATGTTCTCGTCTCCGTTCATTCATAAACAGGACTTTTGTCTACATTTCGGAGCTTGTCCCCCTTGGGGGATTCACAGTTCACTCCTCTTGCACACAATCAGAAAGAAAAACGTTGGCAAAGTAGCAAAATGGTAACAGGTCATGCGACAATTCGCCAAATGGAAATATTATTGGTCTGCATATAAAGTGAAATTTTTATATGTGAAACATGCAGAGAAAATCTTATGACTCTTGCCTGCATTGTTGCTGTTTTTCTTTTCTTCGAATTTATAGTAGATGAGCAAAAGCCATACAAGCACACGGTAAGCTCTGCACCATCTTCTTTATGCCCTCTGTAAGGGTATAATAAAATTGGTCTGTGTTCACCAATTTGATTCAAAAGAAACTTTGCACATTTGTCGGAATCGACTTGATCGTAGCGCCATAACATAGCCAGAAATCATTTCTGCGAATGAAGGCCTCTTATATAACACTTTAATAGTAAGATCATTAATATTTCAGGGTCATTTATTTGTGTAGAGTCATCGGAAGAGAAAGTAAAATAGAGTTTAAGACAAATTAAGAGTTTCAATGGTCAACACGAGGGTATAATAACTTCGATCACAGTCACAGTTAACTTCTTCGATATTTTCGCTTATTTTGCTTGTAATTCGCAACTAGTTTTAACACTAAAGTTAAAGTGAGACTTTGTCATTTTGTCAATCTCAAATTGTTTTGTATTTCAAAAGGTAATTGGACTTTTGAAATGCTTGCAGTGACGGGAAACAGTATGAACTTGTTTTATAAGCACGTTTTTTCCATTCATATTTATATTTTTACGCTGGATGCCACAGAGTGTGGCAATGTGTGGCTTATAGATTTCACTTTGTGATAAAGCCGTTTCTTTTTGTTGGCCACTTTTTCCATTTTTGCATTCATTTGCAGCGTAATTCATTTTGAATTCTGATTTTGTTTTATTGTTTTTTACGTGCCACTGCAGCATGTGGCAAACTACACACACACACACACACACACACACACACCGCACAATGGCAACAGCAAAAAAAAAAAAATAATTGAGAGAGAATGAGAGGGAAAGGTCGGTAGCTCCGAGCGGGAATTATGAGGAACTGTCTGTATCTAGGCTCTAGGCACTCGGCCAAAATGCAAATTGCCCCTAGAGAGAAGAGAGGAGAGAGAAAGAGGAGAGAGGGAGAGTCGGTCAGTCAAGCGGCTGTGGCTTTGCCTCATAAATATGCATTTCAGATGGTCGGTCATTCGCTGTATTGTAGTTGCTCTTTGCCGCATATTAGTGGCAAATATTGTTGGTCATAATGGCAACAACAAAGAAATAGAAGTAGAAGCAAAATTGCAAATATTTCATTTATGTTCATTAATGATATGCAACTAGCAATCGAGCGACAATTCTCTATAACATTATAATGCAAAATACAATATGACATTTGCAGGAGAATGCATAATTTTGATGAAATTCTAAACTGATTGCAATTAAATTGAAGCACAAAGAACTTGATTAAATGTTTCCTCGAACTGGCTAACTGGCTAACTGGAGAACTGGCGTTTGATTTGAAAGTGTTCACTCAATAATAAGTATACGCCCTGGTGACCATAACAAATTCAATTCGTTGCGGATCATATGTCTTTATAGAACCATTAAGGACCCATTTGTTGCTTGTATGCTTGTTAACCATTTATTGTTCATCTAATTCTGGTGAAAATCCAGTTCGAATTGGCTCATAAAACATTAGATAGTTATATAACGAACTAACTAACTAACTAACTAACTAACTAACCAACTACTTAAGCTTGTAAAAACGTTCACATAGATGGGTCACAATTTATTGTTTCTCCAATTCTGGGCATCAATTTGATGCCTACTGCCTGTTAAGGATCCGCCTACCATTTGGCTTCTACCGGTATTTTCACCAGTTAAAAATTTTGCCGGACTAGCCAAACTCATGCCAAACAACTAGAATAGCAAATCACTTTCAGTCTAAGACTTGAAAGACTTGGAGGACTCCAGAAGTCAGACCGAGCCAATGTTCAGTTTTAATGGCCACTTGTAAATTTGTAATAATTGCATTGATTTGCAGCCCGACTTTAGGTTGGAGGCGGTCCTTTTTTTTTTTTTTTTTTTTTTTTTTTTGTAAAGAACAAATTTATGGCCTAATTCGCTTTGCATGTCAATCCATGAGTCTTCTTCCTGGCCTGCCCTCTGCTTCATTTACTACCACGGTTCTTTTCCGTTTCGATGATTTACAGAAAAAAAAAGCAAAGACCAAAAGACAAAACCAAAAAAAAAAAAAAAAAACTAAAAGAAAAAGGAAAGAAAGAAAAAAAGAACTTTTATATTATATTAAAATTTAACGAGACTGCCATAAATCTTCACTAAAAAACCAGACAATTCAAATTTCGAAAGCCTACAGCCCGAAAACAAAAAAAAAAACCAAACCAAACCACACAAGAGCGCGTGCAGGGGCAGCAAAAGAGTCTGGTGGGACCAGGTGGCAGGTGGCAAAAGGGGTTGGGGGGGGGACATCATGAAATTGACGAGAGACGAGAGAGACAAGCGGTCAAGTTAAATGTTTGCCACTGAAATTGATACAGTTGCAGTTTGTGCTGCTGCTGCTGCTGCTGCAGTGGATGCCTCTCACATAGCTGGAAATGTTTCATCATTGGCTTCTGTCGGTGCGGGGTCTCGTATGCTGGTGAGGGGAGCCATAATTCTTGTGCTAAAAAGCCAACAACAGCGAAAAAAAAAAAACAAAAAACGAGAGAAGCAAAAGTCCAAGTCGAACGATTTAACCAAATGGGCACCAAACAAGAGAGAGAGAGAGAGAGGAGCAAACTGGTCGCTTGGTCAGTGGTCGGTCAATGGTAACCAGCAATGGGCCGTGTGCGTCGTCGTCGTCGTCGTCGTCGCCGACAATAGGCGAAATATCATCGAAAACCATAAAAAACTGACAGCACAAAAAGAGGTGTTGACACATTGATTTATCTGGCATGCTACTGTGCACTCGGGCACAGATGAGGCCCGCGGCTCGAGGTCGCTCGAATCGTTGCCAGGTCTGGAGTTGGACTTGAAGCTGCAATTGGACCGGGTTAAATGTGGATGGATGGATTCAGGCAGGCAGCAACAGCAACGGCAACGGCGGCAACAATATCATAACCATAACAAGGGAAATGGAGATGAAGATGGAGATGGAGATGGCAGACAATGGCACTCAAAAGGAGGATGATTCCAAATTTTCAGAATCGTCAAAAACCCTAAGAGTACTAAAAGCAAAGTAAATATAATTGATGTGATTGGCTTCCTTTGAAGAAGGATCCTAAATGAGTGGCAATGACGTTTAATGCTAATTGAAGACTATATTGAATTATGGTGCTAACATTTAAATGCTTTTCTAGTAGGCACACTGAGATTAGCTCAGCAGTTGGCTAAAAATCGGAACATCCATTCCAAAAAGCTAAAGCTAAATTGTTGTGGGAGAATGCGCTTAGCCTGTCTCCTGTTTTCTATCTCTCTCTCTCTTTTTCTCTGTTTCGATTCCCCATATTCTTGTTATGACAATCGCCGTATTCACCTTCACATTCGAATGTTGGCAACGATCCATTTAAGCCACTTAACACGCACACACAAACACACATACACACACACACACACGCAGACAGAGAGACAGAAAGACAGGCAAATGTATCCTCACATGATCCTCATCCTCTCTCTCTTATCCCGATGGGTCAGAGCGATATGTTCGGTTCAGTCTGTCTCCGAAAAAACAAAAAAAAAAAAAAAACAGAAAAAACGTTACCAATTTAAAAATTCCAAATAAAATATAAATTGACCAAATTAATATTGGCATACATGAAACAATTCTGGGAGAAAAATGTTCAAATTTTTGTCATCCTTTTTACGTTTTCTTTGTGTAAGGTTTTTTTTTTATTTTTTTTGTTGCTTTTGGCCATGGTAGATACATACATACATACATACATATGTATGTATATAAGAATTTGGGCAGATTCTCAACGTTCTGCGCTTTGGTCAATCCCCAAGAAAAGTGCAGCAGCAGCCACCTGCAGCCTAAGAAACTTTTTGAAAAGAAATCGCTGCAGGAAAACTGAGAAAATGTAAGAAAGAAAGAAAGAAAGAAAGAAAAGGAAATCAAAAGCAAACTTTAAAATGGGATTTTGGCAGGCCGTTGTTGTTGTCTCTGTTGTTGTCTCTGTTGTTGTTGTTGTCTCTTTCTCTTTCACCATATGTCTCACTGCGGTTGAAAGAGGCGACAAGGCATGAAACCGGTAAATTAAAGCAAAAGGATAAAGTTTAATTGGAAAACTATTCCCACCACCCAAAAAGTGGCGTCACTTCACCCCCCAGCTCCCACCCCCCAACCACCAACCCGCGCCCATCTTGCTTGTTCCCTCGTCCAGCTACTTTTAGCTGCTTTTGCTTCTTTAATCTGCTTACCTTTAGTTTTCTTAATTTTCATTCATTCTGTCGTGGCATTATATCCATGTGAGTGTGTGAAGACAAAAGTTTTCGTTTCCATTTCCGTTGCCAATATGACTGCCTCACTCCACCATGCCGCCCCCATCCCCCCCAAACCTCTCTCTCACATTTCTATTTTAGCAAATGAATAGAAATTAAGTTTCCTTACCGCTTGAGCGCTTACCCAAACTACTGCATCACTCGACTCCCCCTTTCCTCCCCTTCCCTACCCTGTGTATCCTTTTTTGTCTGAATTCTCACCAGGTGAGATAATGCCGTTATTGTCGAAAAAGTTTAAAATATGCCGCCTTTTATAAAATTTAATGAGAAAAGTTGGCATTATAAATTTTTGTATGCGGTAAATTTATTTTTCCTTTTTTCCTCGCTGCAGTAGCATTGCGGAGATAAAGAGAAACAGGGACAGAGACAGAGACAGAGATAGTGAGAGCGAGAGAGTACTGGAAGTCATTCAACAATTTTTAAAAAGTTTTTGCTCTATTTGAAGAAGAAGACTGATTGGTGTTTTAATGATTTTTGAAGTTCAATTGGAACACGATAAGTAAAAATCAACCAGAGATTTATTTGATGGTGAATGGTTGCATTTGTGTGGACGGGAGATGGGAATGGCCCCTCCCTCTTAAGAGATATTTTCTAAATTGGTTTAATTTTTGAATACTTTTTTATGTCTGTCTGTATCTATGCAAACTCATGTCGCAATATTTATGTAATTTTTAAGAAACTTTGTGATTAAGCTGCTTCATAATATAAGCAGCTCATTTGTAAAAATTGTACGAATCGAATCACTAAAACCTAGAGAAATTGTACAAGAACTTTAAAATAGGTGACCATCATCTCAAATAAATATGACAATTAGAACTTTTACGACTGCACTTAGTCTTCTATTGGCTCGACTTCGAAAAAGACTAAAAACTTCTCTAGCTAAAAAACATTTTGTGAAACATTCTCTTAATTTTATCTAGCATCTTGGCACTTATGAATCTTAAACGATGATGGGCCGCAACTTCCGTTCCATTAGCTTGAAAACTAACCAGAAAGATGTCAGACTTAAGATTATCTGTCTGCCTACCTAACTAACTTCTAGCAGCAACATTAACTAAACATATGCTATATAATAATTTCAAATATGTTAAAAAAGAAGCAACAAAAACATATCCATAAAAGATTCAAAAAACAGAAAGAGAGAGAGAGAGAGAGATGGAGATGGAGATGGAGGAAAACGAACATGAAAATTATTGTTGGCTCTGGAGAATCTGAGTCTGAGTGTTCCAGCCGATAAAACTTTTTCGATAGTGACCAGTGAAAATGCCACAAACAGCTCATTACAAGCGTCAAAACAAATTTATGCAAATAGTTGGACCGACCATACACACACACACACACACACACACATAGACATACATAGAGCTGACTGAGCTGGAGAATCTGAGGCCAAGTTTGTGGTCTTTGAATCTTCCATTGGGGCTTTTGGAGCAGCTGGCAATTAACATTG
Source organism: Drosophila nebulosa (assembly GCA_024703675.1). Taxonomy (NCBI): domain Eukaryota; kingdom Metazoa; phylum Arthropoda; class Insecta; order Diptera; family Drosophilidae; genus Drosophila; species Drosophila nebulosa. The sequence continues at coordinate 9,517,631 of CM045724.1, read as the reverse complement.
CGCCGTGCGTTAAGCATTAATCATTTTAATCGCAATTTATGTGTCGTCGTCCACACGACTTCCATGTCCGAGTTTTGCCGCAAATGAGCACTAAACGAGCCACCGCACCACCGCATCGACCCATCGAGCCATCGAGCCATCGCGAGACGAAGAAAGCCTCAATTTCATTGAGGTTCCGAGATGAGAAGATGAGCACTTTTTTTCGGTGTTGCTCATGGGGCGGTCTTTCAAAGACAAAAACCACGCACTTTTTTTTGTGTTTTTATGATGTTGGTTTTTGGACCTGTTATCTGTGAAGATCTCTTGGCTTGGGGTCTCGGTGGATCGGTGGATCGGATCGTTGGTAGTGTCAACGTCAAAGCCGACACTCTGGCATTTGGTTTCGATCAAATTATGTTTCATAAACGCTCGCATTTATGGCAAATGTCAACGGCAAATGACAATGATTTGTTATAATTCTCGGAGTTATTTGTACTTTTTCGTTGTGTCCTCTTGATGAGGATGCGAGCAATAATGATGCGAGGAACTCTTTGGATTTCAGAACAAAAAAAAAAAAAAAGTGAATTGTCTTTTAAATTAGCCAAGAAAAACCGCTGCCAAATTGGGCCCTCTGGGATGGGGAAAACAGGGTATAGATACACTAATAAGGGCAAGTCATAATTTACCTTCACTCTCTCTGATCACAATTTGTCATCTTGACAAGAAACATTTAACCATTCGGTTGGAACTCCAAAAACCAAAAATTAAATAAATAAATGAAACAAAGAAATGATCGCTTCATTGATATGTAAATGGCATGTGCCCATATTGTTTATTGCCTTTTTTTTTTTGGTTAGTAAATTTTTTTTTTTTTATTGTATAATTGTGTAGAACGAGAGACGAGTATGTTTGTATATTTTTCTCGCTTGCTTTTCTGTTTGTTTTTTTTTTTTTTTTTTTTTTTTTTTGGGTGTGTTTTGTGATCAAATCAACCAACCAGCCAAAATCCATTCTCCTCCGAGTTAAACAATTGCAACAATGTAAATCAATCAAGTTGCCTATTTGAAATTTTTATATTTAATTTAGTATTTCCGTTATTAAAATAAAAAAAATAGAGAAAAAGGCATTTGAAATTCACCTGCACAATAATTTACAGGCTGCACCTCAAAATTGTTGTTGTTGCTGTTGTTTTTGTCTCTGTTTATACAAATACGAAAATTTATAATCACAATAAACAGCAAAATGAACAATAATATTTGTTAACGCTCGAATAGACGCCGCCAAGCAGCATCGCATCGCAAGGCAGCGATCGCTTTTGAGAGAGAGAGAGAGAGAGAGAGAGAGACCAAGCCCAATAATTTTATATATTGAATTTGTAATTTTCGGTGAAACAAAACGAATCGAAAACAAAAGATAGTGAGATACCCCCCCATACAAATATACAGTAGCAGCTACAACGACAACAATCGAGGGCAATCAGAAGTTTTTACAGCACCAACTACTAACTAAATATGCTAAAATTTCCATTTATAACATCGACCATTGGATACCCATTAAAAAGCACATGACAGTGACTCAATAAGTGAGTCTGCAGTTTTGTCAATCCAATTCTTTTATATCTTCAATATGTCTCTTCAAATGGATTCATAGCCATAAAAGATAAAAATCTCTAAAAAGAGCTTCTTCATCTTCTTCTTCTTCTCTCTTTTATAATACCCTATGCAGAGTAGTAGGGTATTAGAAATTTGTATATTTTTTTATTTCGATTTGTTTTCGAATACGATGCGTTTGAATTGAATTCAATTCGATTTGTTTCGCATGAATTTCGATTTTCATAAAATTAATGAATATTTAAATTGTTGTGTATGCGAAATGCCGCCGGAAACGCGCTTTGTTGGAGCTGGAAAGCCCACCTGTATATAGTACATCTGACCGGATGCTCTCTCCCTCTCACTCTCCCGCTCTGACTCTGGGCACCCACTGACACATAGTGTACATATGTAGAACAAATTTTATAGATATTTTGAGACAATTGCAAAATCATTTGGTGATTTATTTTTTTTCTTTTTTTTTCATTTCGGCCATGGCTTGCCATGAATGAGTTTCTCGATCACAATAAACAAAATTGAAAATGGTAGTACAACAATTTCCAAAGTTAATAATTTGAAATTGTACAGATACGCACCCGATACGCACTTTTCATCCAGCTATCCAGCCATACGTCCATACGTCCGTCCTTCCCGTTTAGTCTATAAACAGAATTTTTCATTCATTTTCAAATCACGCCCACTCCCTGGGCCTAGGCCTCTGTGTGACGTCAGTTTGTAGTAGCTTGATGAGGGGATTCGGAGGGGGAGGAGTACATAGCATGAATATGGATGGCATAGATCAATTGTTTGTCAGTTGAGTCGAAAACGATTTGTTTATTTATTTATTTGCCTGATCTCTTTATGAATGAATGAATAATTGCCGTCATGCCTGTTTTTTTCCATTCTCAATTTGATCGATTAATACCCAAGGCGGGTGCCACCACCCCCCATTTTCCCCATCCCCCCAATTTCCCCCACCCTCTCATACACCTGCCTATCAGGTAGTAGTAGTTGCTTCTATCTTTTGAAAAATGAATTATGCAAGCAACATTCCAACAACAATCCAGATGAACATTATGGAAAATTCTTTCATTTTGAAGAGATCTTAAAATCCAGATGGTCTTCGCGTAGACTTGAAATTAATTGATTTTACTTTAGTTGTTCGTTTTTGTTTTGTTTATTTGCTATTTCAAACAGTGTTTCATGATGACAACGTTTGTATGTACCTCAAAGAACGTAATTCGTAATTGAAATTCCTTCTTTTGTGGTTTAACTATCAGCTCCAAACAGCCAAAATGATCATTTCATTTCAAAAGATGATTAAGACAAAACTTTTATTACATGGCTTTGTGTTCGTCTTTATAACAAGTCTTACACCTTTCGATATAATTGTATGACAAAGAACAACAAATATTGCCTTACCAGTCGATGGCAGCGAAAAAAACAAAAAATGTACATTTTACACAATTTTCATTTTATTTTTCAATGGCCAATAAGTAATTGTGGCCCATTATGTGCATCTGACACTTGTTTTGGCAAGGCATTTACAGAGGCGATAACCACAGCAGCAACAACAACAACAAGTCGAGACAGCAGCAACAGCAACACAGTCTGGACATTCCCTAGGTCTAGCCTATGATGAAGGTGGAACATCGACACCGATACCACCGGCTCCAGTCGAGCAGAAAATAAAAAAAAAAAAATTAGAGTTGAACAAAAAACAATTTTTAAATAGGCACAAATCAAAGTTGAACATGCGACAACAACAGCTTCAGCAACAGCAACAGCAACGGCAACAGCAACAACTTTGGCTACTGTTTGATCCCCGGAGCAAGGGCAGCATGGAGATGCACCATCTCGGACACTTTGAAGTCAGCATTAACTGGTAGCCAGTAGCCAGAGCTAAGGCCGAAGCTAATGCAGCCGGGTCAACAGGTTGGCGACAGTTGTCAGCGGCTACACAACTCGTGGAAATTCCTTACATGCCCGCGACCAGCAAGACCAGAGAGACTAGAGAGAACAGGGACTAGGACCAATGTCTCTAATCGATTGTGATGCTGCTGCTACTGCTGCTTGGAGGTGCGTGTTCAATGCCGCCCAAGCGCCACCAGGACAGCCTGTTCGGTTCGAAAGGTTGTGCCTAGACTTCCATCCAATGCTCCTCCAGTTACGGGCAACTGAAATAAACCAAAAACAAAAAAAAAGACGATAAAAAATTGTGTTTCAAATCATGTTTATTTAGACAGAGTACAAACAGTTTAGACAAACTGCGGAAACGTCTATGAGATTGTCATTAGCAGCCGCCATTCCCAGCTCTCTGGAACAATACCCCAGCAGCAGCGGCAGCGGCAGCAGTAACTAACTGCAACGGCAACAGCAACAGCAACTCCAACAAAAAGTTGCCAACAAAACGAAACGTAACAAAATACAAGCCGTGAATTTCATTCGAACAACATCGTCTACAAGACAATCAAAAAGCCAAAGCCAAAGGCAAAGCCAAAGGCAAAGGCAAAGGCGAAGGCAACTCTCTGGCGACATTGGCAACACCGGGCCAAAGAGTTGGCTTAAACAATAGCAAGAATTTTGGCGACAATAGTCCAAAGAGCCAAATGGCCAAAGAGCACAAAAACAAAACAAAAAAAAAAAAGAGGCAACAAACACCTTCAGAGGCAGCTCTCTCTTTCTCTCACTCTCTGAGTGGCAATTAGCATCTAAGAAATCGATCTATAAAAGTTATTTCAAGGTGTTGGTTATCGATTTAAACTTCTCTGTTAAAATAACTATGTGACAAAGTTATGGCCAATTTCCTGATATATCATAAAGATTCGCTACAATTTATGTCAGCAAAATCCCGCATTTTGCTGCTGCTGCTGCTGCAAAAAAAACAAAAACAAAAACAACTCATTACATTCGAATGCCAAGAGGCAATGATATTTATCTCGCTCTCCCTCACTTTCTGATTCTCTTTGCTATGGCCATCTTCTGGCCAATGCCAATGTAGAATCTCCAACCATATTTAAATTATGGAAAACATAAACGAGCATTTCTCAAGCCGACGAACATGAACAAAATCAAAAATTCCAACAAGTTACAAAAATAACTTGAAGTCAGCAAGTCGAGAGCGGATGGTGGAGGGGAAGGGGGCGGGCAAGGTGACAGAGAGAGAGAGACAGAGAGAGAGCCCACTTAAAGCCAACAACTTCTGCAACTGCCAACCGGCGGAGTTGGAGGAGAAGACTCCGACTGGGACTCCAACAACCAACTCCAACTTCAGCCAACCGACAGAAACGCAGAAGAATTCGCATTCGCGCTCATTGCTAACAACAACACAAACAGGAGAAGAACTTAATGCTGGCTGTATCCTTTTGAACAGGAGCGAAATGACGCCACTTAGGCTGGAATTAAAAATGAAAAAAAAAATACAAAATATATGTTACTCAACTCTTTGGCATTCCGCTCCTGAACTTGGGTTTAAGTTGTGTGGAGCCTTCCAGTTGCCGCAACAAATGAAGCTAACAACTCGAACGGCGTCTGGCAGTCGTCGTTGTTGTCGGCATTGCGATTGGCTTTGAGGCTGCAAACAGCCAACAGGCAACAGGCAACAACAATTGCAAATAGCAACAGCCAACAGAGAGCATGGCCGAGCTTAAGCTTACAACGACAATTATAAAATGATGACAATAACAACAACATGCGATGATGGTATCCCTACCATCCGCTGGGCCCCAGGATGAGCTTCGCGAAAACTCTCACGATCTCAACGATTTGGTTGAGAATTCACCGAAACAGCCCACGAACAGCACATTGTTGTTGTTGTTGCTGTTGTTGTTGCTGTTGGCGACAAATGTGTTTTCGATTGGCGGCAACAGCCCTACGAAGGAGGCAACGGCGCCACCAACAGCAACAGCAACAGCAACAGCAACAGCAACTGCAACATGGCCATGACCAGTCGAAAAAATCGAAAATTAAAATTTTTCTAGTCCTTCTTCTTGCAATCGTCCCCGGCAGCTCACTTGTTGCGATTAATCGCCTAAGATCAAGGTTTAAGTTAATTCATCCAAGTGAGAGTGTGTGCCTGTGTGTGTGTGTGTGTATGTGTGTGTGTGTGGGTGGCATAGATCCAGTTTCCACTAGTTGGGCCGCCTTCTTCTAAGCCTATCTTCTGGCTGTTAATTGCTGCCATTTGTGACTTTGGGTGGCGCTTAGCATTTGCATATGTTGTCCTCGTTGTCGTCGTCGGGAGAGAGATCGGCTTAATTCTGTTTCTTCTATAATTGGCCAGTTTGTCACTTCTGAAAAGGTGGGCGAGACATTGGGACTTAATGCTTATGGTTAAGGAGATTAGCCTGTTTGATTCTGTATATGAATATGAAGTGATCAATTAAAAATGTTTGTGTATTTTGCATTGTTGTGTCACAAACGTATAAAAGAATGCCTACGACATATTTAAATGGCAAGAATCTTCGCCTTGTCTTGTCCACTTCTCTCTCTCTCTCTCTTACTCTCTGATCTTTTTGATTGTATAATAATTTCATTTTATTTTTAATCCTCATCAGCAGCAGCAGCAGCAGCCTCTCAGCCAACTCGCTTAATGTCGTCGACAATGTCCAATGTTATGTTGTCACGATATCAAAGCATTTTAATTGGCCGATTTATAGATTTAATTACGTATTCATGCGAAACATCGAATCCGTGATTCGTAAAAACACACACCGCGCACTCATCTCACCTCCTCCCTTTGTCGCTCATCTTGGCCAGCGAGACACAGAGAGAGAGATAGAGAGAGAGAGAAGGAGGCAAAGATTGCTGGCGGTGTGGAGGGTTAGGCCAAAAAAGATCTGAGCCTGATTTCTTCTCATTCTGCTCCTCCTCCTCCACCTTCACCTTCACCTTCACCAGCGCCTCCTTCTGTTCTTTGTGTGTTGTTTGTTGGCAACGCAGTGCAGATCTTTACGATTTCAAATTTTCATGAAGCACAAGATCTCATGGACTGCCATCGATTTCATTCAGAGTGGGGTCTTCCGTATGATATGCACTGCCAAAAAAATAAAGGATAACGAATCTTAAATCTAATTATATAGAGAGTTAAATGATAAATATGAATTGATCAATATTTGCTTTGTTTTATAATCATGTATACGCCATGTTGCCAAGTACACATTGAATCACAGAGGTTGACTTAAATTAGATTGGTCTCTGATTATTATTATTCTTATCTGTTTCTTTTAGATGTTTACTCAAGAGATAATCAACAGTTCTAGTTATATGTTACTTGGCTTTCTCTCAGTGCAAAATTGCAGATGCAACTGAGAAAAGAACAAACGTAAAAAACAAAAAAAAAAACTGAGCGCCACACGCCGAAAATCACTGAAAATGGAAAGGCGAATTTCGACTGCGACTGCGAATGCTCTTACATATTCATTTCGAAGAAACGCATAAAACAAAAAAATATCTCTACCCAAAAGCAAAGCAAACACAAAATTTGTATTCGCAGCATATGCAGACGGGCGGATGGGGAGGGGGAGGGAGGAAAACCCCAAAAGACCTCGAGACACGGCTGGTCCCACTCTCCATCCCAATCCCCCCCCGTCCTACGGCACTCCCTGCGCTGCCCGAAGTCTTTTGGCCTGGCCATTGGAAAGGCGTGTGCAGAGCCATTTATGAAACCATTTCGGAGGCACATTTCATGAGCCGTTTTAATATCTTTATTGGTCATCATCATTGTTTGTCATTAAAAATGAGAATAATAAAATCATAAACACATACACACACACACACAAACACACACACACATGTCCACTCGTTCCACTCCAAACCAAAACCAAAAAAAAAAAAAAAACAGCGAAATTATTAAATTTTGTGCCTGTTTCGCATTTTTAATGCGCACAACAACAACAACAACATCTACACGATCAAAGTATATATGTATATATACTCAGATTTTTCAAGTCTTCTTCTTCAACTCACGTAGCTACGGTAGCCCCAGCTGGGTTTCGACTTTAATTAGAATGAGTTCACTTGGTTTTTTGGCCATCATAATGTTGCCATAAATTATGCATGGCAAGTGCCGACCATCTCCTTCTCCCTCTCCCCCGTTAAGGCAGGCCTCATAAAGCCACCGAAATTATTCAATATGACAGTCGTACATGACAGTTGATTTCAGAAATTTCATCATAAATGTCAAAAACGAATTGTTTTGCTCGTAGATCTTATCCGTGTTTTATTTGGGCCTACTTATTTGGTCATGGGCAAAGGAGGCAAAGGTAGGGTAGGGTAGGGTAGAGGAAGAGGAGCTGAGAAAGTGTAGGATTGCGGTTACTGGGACAAGCCAATTGACATCTGTGCATATTTCTTTTGTTCAACACAAAATGCCCAAAAAGTGTTGTTCGAGACATATTTTTGATTATTTTATTGTGAGAAAAATAAAATAATTCGTAAAAGCTTTTAAGAAAACGAAATGATGAGGTGAGATAGAAGATTCACAAAGCTTCAAATACTTTTACTATGGATAACTTTGATTTAAATTGAAATTTTTAAATTTGGAAACTGTGAAAACTATTTTTAATTTTATCTGTGAATAATTTTGCCAAATGGCCTGCTAAAATGAGAATTAGCCAATCAATTATGGAAAAACACATTCCCATTAAATCGCCCAACCACCCCCCCCTCCCCCCTTACGCCCCCACAAACATAGTTGTCGACTTAATGCTAACTGAAGCCAGATTATGCATCGATGGATATAGATGGATGATTCCTTGAAAACATTCTGCAAGTCATTTTATGTGCCTGCTGCAATTTCGCATTGACTTGTTGTTGTTGTTGTTGTTGCTGTTCCTGTTTTTTGTTGGTGTAATAAAAGTTTTATTAGCCAGGCGCTCCTGTAGGCGGGCTGATCGATCGTTGTGAAGGGGGCAAAGGAGATGCACATTTGGTTGGTATACCAACTTCAAATTATTGAAGGAAGTATCGATATGAGAGGAGACACAAAAGTTTTGAACACAGCTGGAGATATTGTGTGCTAAAAATGTCGCTAAATGTCTTTCTTTTATATTTTTCTTTTGAATGTGCTTAATTAATTTTGATTTATTCACAAAGCCCACCCAGCCGGACACTCTTCCGCCGATGAGTCGATGAGTCAGTCAGTCAGTCAGTCAGTCGCTTGTTGCATTTTTCCTTGCCTTTCTTTTGCATGCTCTCTAAACAAATTTCGTTCAATTCTTTTGTTTGAAGTCCCTGGCGTATATTATTTAAGCATAAATCAAAACTTTCACTTAGCACGCTCATTTGTTTCAATGACCACTAGCCACACAGACAGACACTCGCCCCACTGACCCCTCCTCCTCTTCCTGTCTTTCTGCTTCTGGTTAATGCGAGGTGGAGTGCTGGCGTGGAAAATGTGATAAAAATCTATTACAAGCTCATATCATATTTTATTTCCGCTATTTTGCTTTTCCTTGAGTGCCTTTTTCTCTTTCCTCCCACCCCACTCTCTCTCTCTCACTCACTCTCTCTTTGTTTGGAGGAAATTATGAAAAAGCTTTTTTATGGCCACTTTTTTACGATGATGTGCTCCATCCTCTTGAGCAAATCTCTCCATCTAGACCATATGTCCATATGTCCCCAGCACAAAAGTGACATATTAAATTTAATGGAAATTGATGAGCGCTTATTATGATATGAGATAGTCCAAGCAAGCTTCTTTCTTCAGCTTGACCGGACCTTCGCCTTTTGTCCTTTGCAGTGATTTCCTGTATGCGGGGAGGGGTTGGTCGGCAGTGTCTCTATCGTGTTTCTCGTTCCGTTTTCTTCTCTTTTTTTTTTTTTATCATAAAAGTAATTTCTGCTGATGGTCAGCACTAAATTCATTGAATTCAATTTCCCTTTTAGCTGAGCTGGCCAATAAATATGGATATAATATTTCAATATTCATTTAAACGTAAATCACAATATTCTTTGAATACTTTTGTTGTTGAAAAAAGATTACCCATAAAAGATTGATGAGGAAATACATAGAGACAGCGAAATGAACACCCTGTAAAGAACAAAGGCCACCTGTGAGGGGGCGTGGTAGGACACCCTTTACATTCCTGTGAGCATGTTGTGTCTGAGTATTTATGACTCCCATACTCACACATTTAACGACACTTTAATAATTCTCTAATTGGCAAAATGTTGCAGAATCGAGTTTTTATTTTTGGTTTGGCGCCATAAACGACTGCACCTTTCAGGGTATTCGTTTTCGTGATTTTTATTCTCATATTTTGTGCATTTAATTTGGGGATAATTCCAAGCGACACTAAAACACAAACAAAACAAAACCAAATAACCAAATAAAAAAAAAGTCATAAAATTTTCGTCTCATAATTTTTCCACTTGGTTGGCAAATTTAATTAGCCAAGTTTCATACCTTTGGCCTTTTGTGTTCTTGTGTTTCTTCGTCTCCATCAAACATTGTTGACATATCCGATTACTTACTAATTATCCTTCTAATTAACCCTTCAGTCTACTTACTTGGCTTACTTGCTTGCGTTTTTGTTTTTTTTTCGTCGTTCTTGTCGTCTTTCGTGTTGCTTTCCTTTTGCCCTCGGGGGAAGACTTTTACTGGTGACTGTTGCTCAGTCAGCATGACCCCACAGACACAGCCCGAAACACTTGGCTTTTACCGTTTTTAAGCCTATTAGGCAAAAAAAGTAAAACAACAAACATTCAGGGCAAAAGGAAAAACCTCTCATAATTAGCTTAAAGGAATTTGCCCGCCTCCCCGTCCTCCGTCAAGGCGGGGGGGTTAAACATATCGATATCTGAGATGCCAATTACTCGCCCGAGAAATTGGGAAAGTATTGTGTTAAATGGAAAACCTTAAGTATACAAATATTTATACACAAGCGAACCGCAGTTTAGTTGCTGCTGCTACTGCTTATCGTCTAATTGTCGGTTATCAGTGGAAAGCGTAGGCGGCAGGAGACTGCAGGGGCAGGTGGTCAATTTAAATATTGATTGTTATATCAATGCATCAAAATCACAATTTACATAAGGACAGCCACAAACTAGCTCACACACACACGACTAAATTATCCTGCAGACAGTGGCGGAGATACAAAAAGGGATATGCTTTAACCTTTTTTCTTAAGTAATTGCAAAAATGAGGTGGACAAATTGTTGGGGAATTTAAGCAGTCAATGCAATTCCGCTAAAAACCGCTAGATTATGTCGGCGTGATTTTATCGATATCGATTTATATTGAGGTATCGATAATACCATTTCACTCTATTGACAAGGAACTTTAAGCAAAGCTCTCCACCACTGTGTGTGTGTGTGTGTGGGTGTTGTATGGGTGTGGGTGTGGTTGTATTTGTGCATGTGCTTTGGACATTGGAGACTGCCCTTTGTGATGTTTATCATTAAATACATGTAACTGGCAGAAGACACAGCCAACCATATGAAGCTTAGGTTCAAAATCCTCTGCCACTTGAACATGTCCAGGGCATATGTCGATTAGTTATTGCTAGCAAATAATATTCTACATTGCCTCAGTCCACCATCACCACCACCCCCCCCTGACCTAAACGAATGAGTGATTCCACTGTCTTGCTGTATATCTTATTGTTATTGTATGTGGCCCTCAACAAAAGACCACAATAAAGCAATCAGGCAGACAGACAGAGGCACAAGACAAGTGGGCGAAACCTTTATATCGACTAGTTATTGTATGTATGGAGAAGTATTTATGAGTGATGCTGCTACTTCTCCTTGAATAACAATCTGTGGCTCTCAATTGTAAAATGCAGATGAAATAAAATATAAATAAATGTATAAAAGAAAACATCACAATTCAAGAAAATGTTCCTTGGAATGGAAAACTCTTTTTGGTCTCCAATGAAAATGCAATCAATTTTTTATGATATTCGAAAATAAACGTGTAACGAGAGACTAATAAATAAGGTAATTCAAAAAAAAAAAAAAAGAAAAAAGATAATACCTTATTTGCATTCAGATTATAGTGATTTGATCTAGTTATTCGTTATCAAAGTTGGATTGAAGGCTTAGTTGGGTCAACCAGAATTGTTTGTTTAGATCTTGAAAATAAATAAGAAATAAACTTTTCCTATCTGTATGGCTAGAACTAGAAAGATAAGAATTTTATTTTTTAAGTTCTGTATTATTTTATAAAGAAGTTTGCAAAATTTTAGTTTTTGGCTTCATAAATTTTTGTAAACTCTTAAAATATTGAATTATTCTTAAACCAAAAATATTTAAAGCCACCTTAGTTTCTTAAAAAGTCACCAATTTTAGTAGTATTAGTCTGTTAGTTTCAATTCTTTGAAGCCTTTTTAATTCATTTAAAGTAATTTGATTTATTTAATTTAAATAAAAGTTAGATATTTCTTAATCAGCCCACGTTAAATGCTTTGAAATACATTATTATTATATACAATATATTCAAATGTCTCAACTCATATAGAAGCAAACACACACACACACACTGACACACACACGCACACACGCACACACACATGTATATATATATATATTGGTTGATTTCTGCATGTGTTTGAGTGCAAATATTTGTACTTACTAAACTTCAAGAAGCCAAGATGTATGATGCTTCTTCGACAATGAAATAACCTTATACTACTATTCCAAACATGCAGATACAAAGAGAAAGAGTTGGGTGAGAGGCTAAGGGGTGACTATGGTTCACTTGTAGGCCAAGTGCAAATACAAGCCAAACTCCACCACACACACATACACACACACACACACACACACAAACGCATGCACGGTCATTCAATCGCCACATGAACTTCAAATGTTGACCGTTGTTTACAGTTGACGTTGATTAAACAACAAACGAAGATATAAAGCATAAGCCATATACCTAGAAGTCCCCTCCCTTCCACCTACCCACCTACCCACCAACACACCAACCCACCTCCCTTCCATCCACCTTCACGATGTTGTCTCTCTGTCTATTTGTCTGTCTGGTTGTGTCTGGAGAAATTGATATGCTGAAATCAAAGACATACATTTCCGTTTGGGGAATTGAAATTGTCGCGCCCTAAAACCGAAATGTTAACCCATTCAATGTTCGGCTCAAAGTCCAATTGTCTCTTCACTCCTTTTGACCTTACCCCCCGCTCCCCTTAACCACTTGGCCGGCCTTAAGCATTGTCCATGCGTGTCATCATATTCAATTACAGGCAAAGGCTCTTTTGAGCGTGCGACTTCCTTCACCGGCATTTTGAGCAAAGTTGTGAAATTAATGTGCCGCGCTCTGATTTACATTAAAACGCTCCCCGCCCCTCCTAGCCCCTGACGATTCCGTTCTCTATATATGTATGTACATATATGATATGTTAATTTCACACAGCGACAACAAAGGCAACAAAAGGCCAACCAACAGGGCAACAATTGCATTCATATCCGCCAGAGAACCACGTAAAAGAATACAACAAAAAACAAAAAAAAAAAAAAGAAAAATAAAACACAGAAAAAACACTTTGCATATATTGTATACTTAGTGTAAATATATCTGACCGCTTGACCACGCCCTTTTGGGGGGCGACCCAAACCGACCGGATGCCCGAGAAACTGAAATCGATCGGCTTGGTGAGAAAACTCAGTTAAACTTTAATTATTGGCATAATGAGAGGCTTCCTTACACCAAACCCCCCCATCCACCAAACCCCCTCCCTGTAGGACAGTAACCATAAAGTTGCCTCTTCTTTTTTTCATTTTTATGCTCACTTCTCATTCAATTTCATAATTGATATGCGGTCAATTTGGCTTAAACGACGTTTAAGCCATACATACCAGAAGCCACAAATTGTTGAAAATTCCCAGGCTATAATATATCGATGGCAAAACAAAACAAAGGCAATTGAGAGATTCCTCAACGGGAAGTATCGCATTATTGTCAACACTTAAAGTGCAATTGTTGTTGTTAAGGACAACAGAACATTAAAATGAATTTTGTTTGTTTTTGTAACCAACTTGAGGAAGGCTTACAATTGATTTGCAGCAGTTCAAGATAACTCATTCACTTCGGGAATAGCTTCTGTTCAAAAAGAGATTATAAGAGGAACTTAATTTGGGACATTAATGAAAAATTTATAGGGGAGTTAACTCCAGTTGGTTTTTTTTTAAATTATAAGTAAAAGTTTTTAAGCCCCCCTTTCGAAAAACAAAAGGCCATAACTAACTTCATTTTCTTCTCCCCCCCCCTCTATGTTTAGTGAGTTGTTTGTTTGGTTGTCATTTCGTAAAGGAAATTGCATTTGTTTAGGCGATTCTATGGTGTGGGACAAAGATGAATACGCGAGTAGAGAAATTGTGGCACTTGATATCCATAAATACGTCACAATGTGAAAGTTCCGCCAAGTCGAATGCAAACGAGTTAGTTCTCTTCGATATTTATGCAGAAATCGGAGGGGAAGGGGAATCGACTTAGACTTCCACTCTGGCCTTGTCTTCTGACTTGAAAGCAAGTGGCAGCAGCAGCAGCAGATGCGGCAAGTCTTATGAAATGTTTTTTTTTTTTGTCGTTTATTTATGGCTTTTCCACACACAAATGAAATCTGATTGAAATGTGTCCGACACATCTCAACTTCCAACTGAGGTGGGAGGGAGGATGGAGGAGGGACAAGGACTATGCAAAACTGGTAAATGTTAGTTAGGAAGCTGCCTAATTTGGGCTAGAAGTATACGACTATCAATTTTGGCCAATTATATTGACACTTTCGCTAGGCCATTTGGCATCAATCGAGCAACGCCGCCGCCTGCTAAATTCTACACTTTCAAAACGAGAGATTCAAAAAGATACACACAGAGAAAAAGAGAGAGAGAGAGAGAGAGAGAGAGCGAGAGAGGAGTATGAACAATGTTGGACAAGCTGTGAGCTGCCAAGGCTGCAACTGAGAAGTTGGCATATCTCTGCATGACAATCAAAAATCTTAGCCTTAAATAGACGCAGCTGGCGGCCAAGTGTAGTCTACTCTGGAGCGGTCATCAATTTCTACATTCGATTCCAGCGACGATGATGTCCAGGGCCCAAAAAGTGCCGCAATCTCTAGGAGATCAGCCGCTCTAAAGCTCTTTCGGTTAACATACTTACCAACCTCCTTTCGCCCTCTTTCTCTTCTACTTCTAGTTAGATGCCAACAATGGCTTTGCCTGCGATCGTGACACAAGTGCGAAGAGGCGTTGTTGTTGCTGTTGCTGTTGCTGTTGCTGTTGGGGCGTGTCACCAGAAGGTGCCGATGTCGGCAATTTTTCAACACCCTTGGCCAATGCGACTGCTGCTGCTGCTGCTGGAAGGAGTTAAAAGAAAAAAGAAGAGAAGATATGGCAATTCGGTTATAAAAATTCTAACTAGAGCAATTGGCCTCAAGTCCAAGTCCAAGTCCAAGTCCAAGGATTGCCTGCTCGCAACTTGGCCTTACAAAATTTGTTGCAAGTGACATTTACTCTGGTTGCTTGTACTTGTTGCTGTTGTCGTTGTTGTCGTCTTCATTTGAGCCGCCAAATGGTTTGGTTTGCTTTTACCCCAACGATAATGATCGTGAGAGAATTCATTGGGAGCCCCGATTCGAGTCTTGATTGTTTCTTGGCTGGAATTTTAATGCAATCGGAGTGCTAATTTGTGTTTGCTGTTAATTATTGTGGCCAACCTAATAGAATACTTTAATTAGCCATCAATATATGTACTAATATTTGAATACTCTCCATTCGGATGGCTCGCACACGCCATATCCATTCATCAAATAACTTTCAACACATTTCGAAGCGCCTGCGCTAATTGCTTAGACCAAGCTAAAAGCCCACCCTCCCTCCGCCATTCCACAACCGTTTTGGTAACCAGTCACCACCGAATCTTATCTGTGCATCTCGTGGCAACGCCAAGTTGTCGCCAAGTGCCAAGTGCCAAGTGTGGCAAGTGTGGCAAGTTGTGGTGTGGAGTTGCATGTCTTCGGCCCAAACCGCCAGCAAGCAAGCAAGCAGGCAAAAGGCAAAAAAAAAAATGTTCAACTTAAAATTTAATAAGCGCAAACAACTTCATAAATTGAGTGAGTGAGTGAGTGGAGTGAAGTGAAGTGAGGTGCTTCGGGGAAGTGGCCTGTTATTTGACACCCCAGCAACTTGGCTCGGTGGCCCGGCTTGGCGTGTAGACACGACACGAAGAGGAGATACATTTAATATTTAGCCATTAAATGGCATATTTAATGGCCTTATCGTGATGCGAATCAACTTTATTATCCAAAATTTAGTCCGCTACAACTAATATTTGCCCCTCTCATTCACATCTCTCTCTCTCTCTCTCTCTCTTCCCCCCCACACTGAGAAGTGTAGGAAATTTGCTTTTTACGAAAAGTATACAACTCAATTGAAGTTGTTGCAAGTCCAAAATAGGGGGCATGGTCAACTGGTCACTGGCCATAGAAGAAGCTTTCCCAGGCCATAAAAGGAACACACTTTGGACTTGTTCACTGAGACGGATGAGCGGACATGCGACAAAAAAAAAAGAAGACAAAAACAACAACAATGAAAGGAACATAAATTGCATATGAACTGGAAGAGCAGAGAGGAAAGCAACTTCGAATTGGAGTCGGTCCACTTGCTCTCGTTGTTGTCATTCCTTTTAATTTCATTTATTTTGCAAAATACAATTTAATTTGATGTGAATGCAACTGACAACTAGCAGCAGCAACAACAACAACAGCCACAAAAAAACGGCGACGTCGTCCCGGACTGATGTTGTCTTTCTCTGCAGCAACAGCAGCAGACGATGCTTGCAAAATGGTTAGCATAAGGCAAATATTGAACTACAATAATCATCATCATCATCATCATCATCATCATCATCATCATCATCATCATCATCATTATCAACGGCAGCAACATCAGCGATATCCGCAGCAATCGGTCGCCATTTCGTGCTGTTGTCCCCATCATCATCATCATCATCATCGGCATCATCGGCATCATCGCCATCAGCAACAGTTGCTGATAGAAGGAGATGGAGAAGGGGCCAGAAGACAATCAAGCGCAAAAACGAACGAGCAATTGTGGCACACGGATGAGCCAAGCCAATGATTGTCATGAAGATAACAAAAAGTTGCCTTTTTGCATACCAAACATCGCCAGCATCAGCAGCAGCAGCAGCAGAAACAACAACTGTGCACGGCGGCAACATGTTGCTCAAAACTAACAAAGTATTGATTGCACCGATTGCAAGTGGATGTGGATCACTCGTCGTCGTCGTCGTCGTCGCTGATGTTGCTGATGCTGATGTCGTCGACAGCAACATGGCTTGTCATCCAACTCCTGCAATGGAAACTGCTTGCAATCATACATCCTCCGCATAAAACAAAAGTCATTTAGTTATTGTTGTTGCTGCATTGCCTGCCTGACTTCATGCCCCCCCCCCCCCCCACCACGGTACCCCCCTATCCATTTTGGATAGTCAGATTCAATTGCGATTCGCCATTGGATGCCAAAGTCTTCGATGCCATCGTCGTCATTCAACGACATTCTCATCCGCTTATCAAACTTCAAACAAATCATTTTGTTGGCGGCCTTCTACATCGAAGTTTCAACTAGAAGTTCATTTTAGGTTTTAAATAAAGATGGAAAAAAAATAAATAAATGGTTGATAGACTCTTTTTGACTTTAGCACGATATTTAAAAGCATTTAGAGGCTCGTTTATATTTTCGGCTATGATCAACTCAAGAAAAAAAAAAAAAGATGGCTGAAAAACAGGAAATGCTAAACCCAAATGCAGCATCATTATTTAGCGGACAGACATCTCAAAGAGAGTAAAAGAAAAATTATTGAATTTGAATGCAAAAAGGAGAAGACAAGCAAACTCAAAGCCGATTGGAGGAGCTCAAAACGAAGAAGGAGAAGAAGGAAGAGAAGAAGGAGGAGCTTACTGGCCAACAGATTTGCATTTCAGTCGAGTAATTTCCTAATTTGTTAAGTGAATTGATGTGAAATTATTCATATTTACAGTGAGTCGGTTAACCAAATGATCAAAATGTGAATGCGAATATTTTGTTGCATTTATTTATTATCTGTGGCCCCGCCGTGAGCAAATAGAACAGAGTGAACAAACCCATCCTCTCCCTCTGTTCCTCTCTCCCTCTCTGGTCTACCAGCACTAAACAAATGAGCATTGCAGTCCAATTAAAATAATAATTACATTTCTAAATGCAACTGCAATTTGTGTGTTTGCGAAAAAAGTGCGCCCAGAACCCTCCAGAACCCAGCACTTTGTCCACGTGGCAGAGAATAAATATTAATGACGAGAGAGAGCCAACTGAATTGGCGGATGGCAAAGAATAGTTAGCATATGGGTAGACACACACACAGGATGAGGTGGGCGGGGCGGTTGGCGGTACTGGGGACAAAACAAATGTGCGTGTCGATAAATGTTTGCATTTCCCACACACACACTGTGAGAGAGAGAGGTGGAGGGGGGAAAGAGAGGAAAAATGCTTTCTCTTTACCAACTTTGTCTAAAATGGCTAAAATATCTGTGTCTGTGGTTCGTTCTGTTCATATTTACATTCTAAATAAATAATATTCTAATTTGACAAAGTAAACTGGCAATTTTAATAAATTGTTAGTTGGCTGCCCGCAATCAGAGCCCTAGCCACATTTTGTGTTAGTTTCATTAATGCTTAACAATTTCAAAGTGCTTACCCCCCTCCCCATCCAGACGCCCTTCCAAAAAAAAAAAACAGGCAATAGTTTTGTTTATGGTAATTACAATACCAAATGGCCAAAATGAAACTCTTAGGTCAATAGTCATCGATTTTAGCAATAATTACACATGTAATTTTATATATAGACTAAGAGAAAATTGAATTGAAAAAACCACTCGAAGAAAAAATTGAGAAGAAGAAATAAATATTTTCATAAATTAAAAAAAAAGCCAAGAAAGGTCGACAAACTTTAATATAGCAAAATATGAAATTCTCTAACAGAGAAATTTATAAGACAAAGCAAATATTAGAGAGTTGGGTTACAATTTCTGGAATTGCCTTGTCTGAGCTGAAGCTCCATACAAAAATTTGCAAGCCAAAGGAAAAATAAAAAAATCTCTTTATGAAATATTTAAATGCTTAAAAGAAACTAAAACTAACTACGATAATGTTGTTTCTAAAATAAAAATACAAAAAAAAAAACACAAAGTAAATGTAGAAACTCTTTTTAGGGTGCCCAACCACATTTGGGTTTAAGAGCGAATACGTATACGTTGTCCCTTTTTGGATCTGAATGAAGCGAAATGAAACCGCCAACACCGCAGTGGTTACCTTTTTCGCATGCCAGTTGCCCGTTTGCCCGTCAGAGGACCAACTAAACTTGGCTGGATTTCTGTTCGTTTAAAGGGGGAACGGGAAAGAGTTGTGCGTGGACACATCGAATGCATTATGATTATGCCCGAATGCAGCAGCAGCAGCAGCAACATGGTCAAAGGGATTATGTCCTCGCAGTCAGCACAGAAGCAGCAACCGGGACTAGGTGGGGGACCCAAAGGAAGGAGCAACAACATTTCATATGCTAAGCCGACAACGCGTCTATCTTTCTCTTTCGCTCTTGCTTGTCGTCTCTATCTCTGGCCAAATCCAACCACCAATATGGCCAACCACATAGAGTAACCAGTTAAGGGGGAGACAAGAAGGAGTAAAGGGGCGGGCAACATGAGCAATTTGCATTTTGAACACTGGTCGGGGATTGGTTATTAGCGAGATTTATGGATATCATATTTGCAAGTGTGCGTCTACCTTACCCCAACCTCTCCCTCTCTCCCTCTCTCCTTGTCCCTCGCCCATCTACGAAGAGGCATTGTTCGGTGTCTTTTACGGGTTGTGTGTGTGTGTGTGTGTGTGCGGATTGAAGAGATATTAAAATGAATATTTTGCGGATAACATGAAATTGAAATTGCATTCTGACTTCGTTGCTGGCTGCCTCTTGGCCCCTGCTTCCTGGTCGCCTTTTGTGATGGCGGCCTGTTTAACTCGTTGCCAGAATCGGTTGCTTATGGCACAGCATTCCGATAACAATGAGGATGAGGACAACAGCAACAACAACAACAACAACAGCAAACATGAGGATGATGACGATGACGACGACGACGATGGAGATGGAGATGGAGACGATGTTGGCCAGTGGCTGCTGGTCCCATCGGCTCCCATTTGCTGCTATCGTGTAATGTGTTTAGCAATGAAGAGAAGGAGGTTGAGGCAACAACCACAAAAGCAGAAGCACTTCCCCAGACACACACACACACACACACACACACATACACACACACACACACTCACTTACACACATAGAAACACTCAAGCAGAGAGACTGCGGCTTCTCTGTAGATTTCCATATTAATAAATGGCCACGGCTGCCGCTGGCATGGGCACAGGCTAAGTCCAAGTCCAAGGCCCAACACACACTGGCACTGGAACAGAGCAAGGAATGAGGGGTAAGGAGTTGCGGAGTGAAGTGGAGTTATTTATTGGCAGGCGTGCTCTCAATAAAATTATGGTTCATGCAGATTATGCGAGTGCAGAAACTTGTTTGCCAAACACATTTCAGCTAGAGAGGATTGGAGGTAATGGAGGGATTGGAGATGAAGGTAGAAGTAGGAGTATGATGATGTGAGAGAGTTACATGAAGCGGCTAAAGGGAGGGAATGCCAGCCAAAAGCTATAAGTAAAGAGGATTTATCATAAGCTAGTAGATACCGTCAGCCGACAGCCAAGTAAATTGGGTAAACTCTATAAAAGAGATTGCCCCATAGAAAACTGGAAATCGGAGAGTTATAGCAAGAAGTTTGAAAAGAAGTTAACCTGCCAGGATTTCCGATATTGTTCAACTAATCAACTAATTATGAACTTTCTATTTAAGCATTCGGTTAGCACTTAAATTTATTTAAAAAAATAAGGTCGACTTTTTTTTTTTTTTGGACGACTTTATCTTAAGTTCAATTAACATAACAGAAAATGGGGGAGTTATCTAAGTAAAAACTTTTCAAAAGATGCATAAGAGTTAATGATATGCTAGTACCACTGAAATATGAGCATTTTACCTAAGAAATACAAAAGTTTTGAAAGAAAACCGCTGCAACTCTTTAAAAATGTTCACTACAAGAATTTCCTCGCAACTTTAATTTATTTAACGCATGGCAAAGACTTTGATAACTTTAAGTATTATATTACGTTTTTAGAGCTTAAAAATGAGATAACAAAATCTCTCAAAACAAGTTTAAATGGGTTTATAAAAGGATGAGAATGCTTTGATGCTTAGTAATTCTCATTTGAAATTTATCAAAAAACATTTTGATGGCTTTAAAACCAAGTATATTTTAGGTGCACCTATTTATATGACCCTCATCATACATTAAGCTAGGTAAATTTTAGTAAAATTTCTACAATTTAACTTCGTACAAAATTTGGAGCAATTTGCTTAAGTAAAAAAAGTTATCGTCAAAATTTAAGGGGTGCTTCCATTAATACGAAACGGACTGTATTCATTAAGATGTAAGCACATATGAATTATGTATCTTCTGTTGTGCTGATTCATATGAAAAATTTACTTGGTACTCTTTCAAAACTCTTCTCTTAAAAAAATATATTTTTTTTTCGATGTGAGTAACAAGTAAAAATCTTTTGTACCCCATTTTGACGTAGTCATTTTGCCACACTTTGTTGCTAATTAACGTTGGTTTTTGTTTCATTTCCGAAGCATTACACGATAAGTGTCCCAAAGAAGTCTCTGAGAGTTGAACTTGGCTTCCCAGTTCTTAAGGTCTGACTTCGAAAACTAAGCACAAACAAAATTTGCATATCAATTTGTACACACACACACACACACAGAACAACTCAGCAGGAGCAGCAAAAAAATTGGCAAAATGGCGTAAAAAACTGAAAATCGCCGTGGCACCACAGAAGCCAAAAAACCACACAACAGAAATCATGATTCTCATTATTTTGCTAACAAAAAAAAAAAAAAAAAAAAACGGGGGACGGGGACGGAGATGGAGGAGACGGAGACTGTTGTCCCTAGTATCGAGAACCCGTTGGCAGTTGCAGCTTCTGCCCTGCTCCTGCTTCTTCTGGTCCTCCTTTGGAGCATTTAAAAGCGGCAGAGTCAAATGAAGATATGCAGATTAAAGCAGAGAGATGGGCCAGGCCAACAGCAGCCGCAGCGTCAATGTGGAAAAATTACGATGAGCATTACCAGCCACATTAAAAGCTACTACTACCACCGCCACCACTATCCCCCACCACAGCTAGCACCACTCTACTCTTTTTGTTCTGTTTGGGGTCACAATGGCTCTGGGCATGGTTGGCCATTGAGCATGGATATTGGGCAACGGTAGCCGCCGACGCCGCCAACCAGGCCGCAGACCAATTCTGAGATATGAACATGGCGTTTTTTTTTTTTTTTTTTTTTTTGAGGCAACTCATATGAAGAGAGTAGAAGTAGAAGAATGCCTCTGTGACTTCAACTAGGAATTGCAGTTGGAATTGAACTTGAACTCGCCTGGCTCCTTTAAGGCGATAACAATATGTGCGCCACGACCACGAAGACACAGGACTTTGACTTTTGACACCCTGGTTTCAATATATCTACAAAAATGTTGAAAAAAAAAAAAAAAAAACTAAATCACTGAAATTATGAAAAACTAAAATCCATTGAGAAAGTAGTCGAATTTATTCCTTTTTCCAACGCTCAAATTGAATTGAACGTTTCGAAATTACTGAAACGAATGACACTTTAGTAACACAGAAGCATTCCTGTTTGAAGTTTCTAAAAAGGTTCGAAGTTTTGAAAGCATTCCTGCATCCTATTCTTAAATATTAAAGACATCCTTCAATCGATATTAAAATAGAACACTTAAAACTAAGATACAAAATTCTCTAAGGCAATATGACCACTGTTTGAGTTGAGGCTCTTTGGAGGAGACTATTCTGCATATTCCCATATATCCCCCAATGCGACGTCTTGGCGGCGGGGGCGGCTTTTTGGGGCCAATTGTTCTTGCCGCTTGGCGCGCTTTTCCTTTTTTTTTTTGTTTTCCATGTGTCTAGCATTTTGGGGACCTGGAGACGGCCAAGAACTAAGCGATAAGCGTCAGCGCGCCAGTTAATAGCAACAAATAAATGCAACTAAATGCTCGGATCGGTACCGACCAGTACAGAACAGAACAGCAGAGAACAGAACAGCAGAGAACATGGCATAGCACGGCACCAGAACCAGCAGCAGTCTGGTCTGTTAGTGGGTATGGGTATGGGTATGGGTCTGTGTTTTGGCCATATGAAGATATCCAAAACGAAGACACAATGCAGCAGTTGCCGTTGGCATATCGTTGCCACTTCTCCACTTGGTTTTGCTCTCCCCCCCATTTGGATCTGGATCTGGGTTTTGGTTGCTGTTGGCTCTCTCTGCCTCTCTCTCTCTCTCTCTCTGTGCCGCCGCCGACAACTGCCATTGTCATTGTGTTTGGCCAGCGCCAAGCATTTGTTGCCTTTGACTGTGGGCATTGTTGCGGCTCATGTTGCCGTTTTTCTTGCATCTTGCATCTGTTTTCCGGATTCATCCAAATTTGGTCAACTCTGGCGCGTGATATAATTCATAATTCATTCACAGCGACAACTTTATTTGAATGTTGAACAAGGGGAAGGCTTATCTAATAGAGAGTCTCTAGCAGCAGCAAAAGATACAAATGTATCTGCTTAAACGAAAATAAAGACCCATAAGATATACTTCTAAATGTAGGGTTTCTTAAGCTAAATTTATCTCTTTTCCTTTAAACACACACAGAATCATGGATTTATTTTGTATCATTGATCTCTCTAGATTGGCCCTTGCCCATATCATCTCTTGCCCTAATAAATTTCTAAAGTTTGATACGATCAAGGCAAAGGCAAGATGTAACTTTTTTCTAAAGAAGATCTAAATTTAAATGAAACAATATCATCATCATCATCATCCCCGATGGGGATCATCTCCATAATGATGATGTTCAATTGTAGAAGAGAAATCAATTTCGTAAAGGTGTGAAAATACCTACAAGATTGAAAGAAATGGGAATTGATTGAATTGAGGCACTGACGATGCACAGGCCACAAATCTATGCCAGTTTCTTGCCCCAAAAAGGCCACCCAAATGTGGCCCAGCCTGTTAGCGTTAGCGTATCCGCCGTGCCCGACGTGCCTGCCTGTCATTAGCGGTATTCAAATCATAACATAAATACACTTGTCGTCTGCCTTGGGCCCCAAAGCACTTGGAGGCATTGTAGAAGATTATGACAGCGGCTGACGAAAAGAGAAGGACGTGAGGAGGCGGGGAGTAGAAAGAGTCTACAAAGAGGGAGCACACTTCTGTCTGTCTGCCTATCTGGCGAATGAGTCTGGGCAACTTGTTGGCTGCATTTCATTTTGATAACTTGTCAAAATAGTCTCTCTGTCTGTCTGGAGAAGGCAAGTCAGACCGAGGCGAGGCGAGTTGAGTTGGAAATGAATGATAAATGCGGCCAGACAGCGAGAAAGCCACTGAGACAAAGTGTTGAATGTTATGCCACTTTATTATTGCCATTAAATGTTGCTTGTATTTGATTGGCCTTTGGCAATTTTGGAGCAGGTTGTCTTTATGAGTCTGCTGGGGGTAAAACCATAACCATCTACATATGTACATACTCTTGTGTCTTGAATAAACTTGTCAGGCAATGTCATAAAATCAGCAACAAGCCAACACAAAAATTGCAATCACAAATCGATATGAAAAGGGGGAAGGGGAGAGTGTAGCAAGAGCAAGAGTAAGAGCAGAAATTGCTGACCATTTTCCCCAAGGATTAGACGTGCAAATACAACAAAACAAATGTATGTATGTCTTTTCCACGGGGGCAAAATCAGTTGGCAGACAAAATTTAATATCATCCCTTTCCCTGGACCACTTTGCCATTTACCTTAATGTGCACAACTGATTGGAAATATGAGATATCAGAAATTGCCATTTTATGGGCCATGGCCAGCAAAAGTTAAGATATACCCTTTTGTGTGTGGATTCAAGTGGGATGTAGGAGAATTTTCCAGGCGTACTTTAAGAGTTCAACGGAGTAGTGAGAAAAATCTTATTCATTATATGGAAATTGCTATAAATTTTGTGTAAAAATGTGTAAAAACTTGATTCCATTTTCATTTCTTTTATAACTTTTTATCCATCTTTAAGCTTTATTTGTCCATACGAGATCATTTAATATAAGTAGTCTCTTGTTAGAATCTATCATATGCCGCTTTGAGCCAACTTTAACCACTAACCACTTACATGGAGAAGAGTCTTGTCTATGCCCCATCATCATCTATTCTCCAATTTTCTCCATCTGGTCATGTGTAAGAGAAACTTTTTCGCTAGGACTTCTTATGAAGGAGCTGGAATAGTATTGATCAAATTTATCTATTTATCCAGCAACACTTGTGTCACTTATTCATACTTTTTAAATGAATCAAGTCTAGTTGATTCCTTTCAAGATACAGGAAATCAGCTCAAAAATTTACTCATAATTTGCAGCATTTTCAACATATTCATAGCACTTTGAGAATAGAGAACAATCGTTATGGCCATCTTGAAACGAATGAACCAGATTGACAACAACGACAACATTCGACTCGAATGCCTGGCAAGGACAACATGAATAATCCATTTTTCGAAACACTTGTACACTTGGCTTTGCCGCAACTGAAAGATGGCAGGATGGATGGAAAGAAGGAAGGCGAACCTGAACAAAGTCAAGGGCAACGATCATAGATAGGAGTCAGAGCGAGAATGAGAGAGAGAGAGAGAGAGAGAGGGGGAGAGTGGGTATAAAGAAGCAAGCAAGATTCTCGTTCATGTCTCCACCATTGAATGTAGGTGTTGTCGTTCGCCCCGTTGTTTGCCTTTTTGTCTAGATCGTGTCCACGCATACAGCAGCCGGCTGGAAGGCAGGCAGGCAGCAAGGCTGTCAAGGCTGGAAGAGATTAAAGATTCCTCCATAAACAAACAAGCGAAATAATTGAGGCAAAATTGAAGCAAACTACTCGACTGCGATGAGGCTCCTCCTGAAATGGGATGAAAACGAAACGAAACCAGTTCTAGAATCTGTCGAGCAACAATTAGTACGGAATTTGTGGGTGCCATAAAATGCGCTACACGATGGCCGCATGTACTTGGCCATTTCCATAACCACCTCAAAGATATAGATACAGATATATGTACATACATACATATTTATGGTATTGGTGGGGACTTGGTGGGGGCTTGGGAGCTTGCTTTTAAAATGGATGCCATAGCCATGCTTAGTGTGTAACGGTTTCAGGATTGTTAGCGCCAGCACCCAATTAGACACACTTCAAAGTGGCCAAATTTCATCTCTGGTGGCCATCAAACGGAATATCACTCATAATTCTTCGTCTTTCGTTTCGTTTTGTTTTCGCATCAGACAGAAAGTAAATTGCTCGAAGAGATCAAACAAATTGCATGCAACATAAATAAAGAGTCTTGGCCAAAGTAAAAATGAGGTTATTAAGCTGCCAACAAAATGTAAATTATGAATACAAAAATCATCTCTCTAAAATAATCGCGAACTTGAAATCTCTCCCCATAGACTCAGAACAGATATTAGATCCCAGACCCCAGACCAGACCAGACCAGACCAGACCAGACGCAGACGCTGTCATAGACATGGCACAATTTCTCATTGCCTATTTTCTATGCAGGAGGCCAGAAGATGCCACTACTAAAGGGCAACAGGGAGCAGCGCGAGAGAGAGAGTGAGTGGGGGGGGGGGGGGGGAGGGGATTTGTGAGGTGCTGGGAGCAGAGATGTTAATGGTTTCTATGCCGATAATTATGGTGCTACAGCAAGTCTGACACTTTTATATGAATTATGTATGTGAACCCATGAAATGAGCTAAATTTCTGTGGAAATGTGCAACATTGTGGAAAATGGAAAAAAAATGTACAAAAAAAAAAAAAAAAAAATCAGCAATTATGATGGATATAAAAACAGACTAAAAATAGCTGGTTTGCAGACAATTAGAATATGTTTGTTAGATCCTATGATAAGGGCATAAGTTGACTGTTAAGTTAATGCAAATTTCCGATGCTTTTGTCTGTATTTGTCTGTCACATTGGCTAATTCTAAAAAATGTCTTGTCATATTTTTCAAAAAAAAAAAATAACAAGATAAAGGCAACCACTTGCATATAATAATACGCCGACGACATCAAGTTGTTGCGGTCTAGAAATTATTATTTGTTACATTGTCTTGGTATAAGAAGTCTGCCAACAAGACAAGAGCATAATTAAATCAAAAATATTTTTTGCCTACAAGATACTAGGAAAGGCCGCAAGCCAAATGAGATTTTATTTTAATTTTCATTTTCATTTTTTTTTGTTTTTTTTTTTTTTTTGTTATTTATAATAAGTATGTAGATGTAGAAACTTTTAGGTTGCGGAAAGAAGAGATAGCAGCCGCCGATCGAGCGCCGGAGCTGAGGCAATAACATCTGGCAAAGATGGGGCGGATCATGATATATGGGATACGCGTGGCATAAACACTTACCCAACTGCCAATTTGCATGAATTTATTGAACTCCATTGTGGAATGTCCCTTATTTCCCGGAAAAGAAATGTCAAAGAGAAGTCTTTAAAAAGTCTTTGGAAGTAGTTTTGTTTTTTTTTTTTTTGTTTTGCAATTTTTTTATGCCGCGTTTATTATTTTTGATCATTCGATTCTTGATTCATTTTTTTTTTTTTGTTTTGTGTGATTTTCATTTATATGCAACTACCACAGTTTTACATTACGTGTATGTTTTTTTTTTTGTTTTTTGTTTTTTTTTTTATCGATATTTCTATAGATAGCCATAAAATTAATCAAGGGGAACTTGGATCTGCAGTTCTTAAACGTTTTCCCGTACTCTGTTTCCGTAACGTTTTGTTCTCGTTTTTGTTATCTTTTTTTTTTTACAACTTATCCACTAAACTTAATGCATTTAAATGCCTCAAAGATCGTACTCTCTCTCTCTCTTGTTTTTTTTTTTATCATTCTATATTTAAATATAGACACAAAGGATATATTCGTATATTCTATATGTGTGTGTAGGTGTGTGTGTGTGTGTAGGTGTGTGTGTGTTTGCTAGATCAAGCTTAGGGTTATGCTCACGATATGTACTCCACAAAAACCATGTGTGTCTCAATCACATTGTGATTGTTACTTCTCAGCGATTACTTCATCATGCGACTCTGACTCCTCGACATCCGGCTGACGATTGGATGCCAGAGTTTCCACATCATCCAGATTGCTGCTGCTGTCCCTTTCGGTATTCTCATTTTGATTATTCTCCATTTTGATGCGACTAAGTGGATGCCAAATAGGACCAACACCCATGTCATCATCCCTTGCAGAAGGACTTTGCATGGGTTCGGGTGTGGGGGATTTGCTGCTGCTTCGACGCTCTAAATTATAAGGTGGCTGACCACCGGCGGCTCCCAGGAAGCCAGGAAAGCCCAACAGACCGGGTGGATAGGGATATTTGGAGCCATTGGCGAAATTTGGTGGCGGTATATTGGCAAAGGCTCCAGGACTTAGCTCACCAGGCTGCAACAAACAAGAACAGGGGGGAAAAGCGAAAGACATACATGATCAGCTCATGTCTGGGCTGAGAAGGGGCGAATTTCACACCGGGACGGGGAAGGGGTCTCTTACCTTAGGCGGCAATCCATTGAAAAAGGGCGGCAGGTAGGGAAAGAATATCTCGGGTCGTCGCTGCATAAACTCCTGTTCGGCTCCCTGTCCAGCAGCACTGCCTGGTCCGCCAGGACCTCCACGCATTGGCAATTCCAGCGACATGCGTCGACCACGCCTCGAGGTGGGATTCGTCCACATGTGGGTGCCCATATGTACCTGGAAAAGCGAAAATGGTATTGTTGTGCTGCCCCCGTAAAGAGAGTCAATGTCTATTTTGGCGCACCTTGAGATTGCCTTTGGTGGTGAAGGCTTTTTGGCAGACATTGCACTGAAATGGCTTGTCGCCCGTGTGAGTCCTCATATGGATCTGCAGGGCCGAGCTGGAACTAAAGTTACGCCGACAGACATGACAAAAGTGCTTATTATTCACAGGAGGATCGAGGCTAGAAGTGGGCGGACCAGCAGACATAAGAGCCTGCTGAAAATCCAAAGGACTTGCTGGAAAGCGATGGGCATCTGCAAAAGAGAGAGAGAGAGAGCAGATGACGAAAAATCCCCAATTGGGCATCCCATCGCTGACTGACTTACGCAATTGCATTTTCATTAGAGATTGTTCAGCATCAGCTGCCTCCTGGTTATAGCTGGAGCCAGCTCCTCCATTACCCCCCACATCACAGCCACCTTCATCGCTTTGGATTTGATCCTGTTCCGGTTCCTCTTTGACTGTGCTGGTGGGTGTGGGTGTGGGCGTGGGAGTGACTTCTCGCGATTTAGATGAATCTGATAACTTGTCACTATTTGCTGGTGGCGGCTTTTTGGCAAACAAATTGGGATTGAGGGTAAGCTGTAAAATTGAGTTGAGAATAATCTAGATAGAAAATGATCGGATTCTTGCACAATTGTCCCCCCTCCCCTACGCCTCACCAAATAGTCACCCCTTTTGGGGCGCTAATTTCTATTGCATTTCCAATTTAATGTGCCGTTCATGTCACACTTGTCAGACTCGTGTGCGCGCCTCTTAATAATCTTATTTTTAACAGAAGCAAAAACCACAAAAACATAATTTACAATTTAAAAGTATACAACGCAATGGTCTCTTCCTAGGCCCATGCCCAACGCGTGTAATAATGCCAACTAATTATCTTTAGAACAGACAAAGCCGCCCGGTCTCTCTCATCCTCATCCTCATCCTCATTCTCATCTTCTCAACTCAACTCATCTCATATTTTTATGGCAAAACAATTGCTTCTGGGGGTCGTGTGGTTGTCCCTTTTTTTTGGGATCTGCAGACGCGACAAACAAAAGATTAAATAATTTTGCATAAAGCGTAGCATAATTTATTTGCATTGAATGCATGGCACACACCGCCACCGATCCGGCACCAGGCACAGGCACATCACCAGCCATTCTCCTAGTACTCCGCTCCACTCAAACATTGCAGGCTCCACAGTCAACTCCGATCCGATCCCATCCGATCCGATCCGACCAACTCGTAAATTTCGCATCATCATAATGCATTCTCGTAATTACTTAAAATTTTTGAATCATTTAGAAATTTTCCCCCATACCCCACTCCCCGGTTTTTTTTTTTTTTTTTTGTCTGATGTAGATCATCAACAATGTGTTAAGCGAGCGAAAACGGCTACAAGCCAACGAAGTCGTCAGTCAGGACCAGAAAGGAAAAAAACGGAGAGACAACGAGAGGGGGGGGGGGGGGCTCCTCATGATTACTGGCTAAAAATGTTATGACAACTAAAATGAAGTCAGGAGCGGTTCAGAGAGGATAATTGAAACGATAAATGTAAAATATTCAAAGCTTTGATTCTTATTAGAGATGGAGACCTATCGATAGTCCCAATAACATTAAAAAAGTTGGTTGGGACTATCGATTGTTTTTTTATCGATAGTTCTCCATTAAAAAAGTTGGTTGGGACTTTCGATTGTTTCTACTA
The DNA here is from genome assembly GCA_024703675.1 of Drosophila nebulosa. Lineage (NCBI taxonomy): Eukaryota > Metazoa > Arthropoda > Insecta > Diptera > Drosophilidae > Drosophila > Drosophila nebulosa. The sequence continues at coordinate 9,487,377 of CM045724.1, read as the reverse complement.
TCGATAGGGATACACCTCTAAAAAAATTAATTTAAAATGGTAACTTTTGAGATCCATTGATTATATTCTAATTAAATGAAGAATGCCATTCGATATTAAGTTATATAGATTATTTGTGGGATAGTAATTATTCTGACGCTTTAGGCACAGATGGATGTTTCGATAGTTTTAAAGAAGATTTATCCATTAAGGTTTAAAATAGTTTCCAAAGAAAATTAGCTTATTCCACTCCTGAACGTTTTAAAAATTTGATTTTGTGGATTTTGGAAATACTCCAAGAATGTAAAATATAATGAACGATGTCATTAGTCATAGAAGACAATGCCACATAGTGCGTCAGCCAGAACATGATGAGATGAGGCAACAGTTGGAATTACGAAGTGTTTTTTTTTTGCCCCCAAAATAAAATATATATAAAAATATATTTATTAATTCGCTGCATTTTGTACTTGAAGTAAAAATGCACTTTAATGAATAATTGGCATAGCTACGACAAGAAGAAATTTTATATAATCCCAAACACTTAAAGCTCAGGAACACTTTGCAGGAGGTGTGGAGGTGGGGGGGTATGGAGAAGGAAGGTAAGGGTCATTGAGCGTAACTTCTGAGCAATTAAGGCAAAACTATGACCACAACAACTTGCCCACAATTTCTTCTTCATAATAATGGTAAAGACTCTTCGTCTTCGTCTTCATCGTCGTCGTCGTCGAGCGAACAATTAATAATGTGCTCATAATTTGTATGGAGTGAAGGGGAAGGAAGGGGGCTCGTCTCTATGCTGACCATAAACGTGAATTGTTGCCCAGTTTCCCTTACCTTATATGGCCAACCAACAACTAACCGGGCCGAACCGAACCCTGTGGAACATTTTAATTAATGAGCCAAACGAATCCGAGTAACTCTTAAAGGAATGACAATGAGTCGATTTCAATGTCAGCTGGCATTAGCTCTCACCATTACAAAATTGAATCATATAAAAGTGGATGAAGTAACTCCAATTGTTGAACTTAAAGTTTTTATATAAGTGACTTTAATTCTAGCGAAAACTAATCGTTGGGACTTGTTTTTGTACTCACCTTGGCCCCCTGATAGGGTGATCCAGATGATTCGTTACAGGCTGAACGATTTGTTGTTGCCGTTCCCGTTCCCGTTCCGTTTCCGTTTCCCGTTACCAATCCTGGTGAGATCTCTTTGGCATGTTCACTTTGTAGATGATTCTCCAATGCAGCCAAATTGGGCAACATTTTGAAGCATAAATTGCACACATTTGGAGGCGGATGCAGACCTATCCAAACACACACACACACAGAGAGAGAGAGAGAGAGAACACAGGTCAGAGTTCAAGATCGTATATAGATGAGAATGTGTGTGTGTGTGTTTTTATGTATTTAATTTGCGACACGTGCTGTGCGATCTTTTTCAATATGGTAATAAATTTCCATATGCTTTCAATGTTGTGACATAATGAAATGAGCGAGAGAGAGGGAGAGGCGTCTTTTGTCGCCGAAATGTGGCTAAATATATATAAATAAGATGCGGAATTTAAAGGCAAAATGCGAACAGGGAAATGCGATGAGGATGGGGAGTGTGGAGAGTGTGGTGAGTGTGGGGTATGGGATGGATCGAGAATGCTTTGTCTTGGTCCAATTGAATTATGTAGCTAGCAGATTTATAGCTATACACACACACACACACACACAGAGACTTGAGTGGGTCAAAGGTGACAGACAAAGAGGCTTTGTCATCTGTCACCAGAGATCTGCTTGGAGAAAGATATAGAAGAGAGATGTGAAATGACTTACCCATAAATCCAAGAGGGCCAAATGGCAACAAAGGGAATTTGGCATGCATTTCCTCACGAGCAGCGGCCATAAGCAGAAGATTTGGTGGCATTGGCAGGCCGAGCACACCTCCGCCAGCTCCGTGTCCTCCTCCTCCTCCTCCTCCATTGCCGCCTCCTCCGTTGGCCACACCAAAGAGACGTGGCGATGATAGATCCATGGCAGGCATTTCACTATTGACCAGATCGGGATTGGAACGCTCATCGCTGGCTTCACAACGTCTCTCCCTCTCCCTGTCCCTTTCCAGGGCAGGCAGGGGCGTGGCAGTGGCAGCACTCGAATTATCTCGCGAATCATCGGTACTATCCATGGTCATGAACTCATCGAAATCTCCGCCCTGCGATGATTCCGATCGCTGACCCGAATGATCCGATATGGTAGTAGAGAAATCCAAAGTATCCGATGTTCCCATTGATTTTTGAGAGTTCTGATCTTCCATTGCCAGAGCTGACATATCGTTCGATCCAGGAACAATACCTGCTCCCCCGCCTGCTGCCCCACCACCACCACCGCCGCCATCATCCAAAGTATGGATTCTTATGTGTTGTTGAAGGATAATGCCATTTGAGAACTTTTGATGGCAAACAGGACACTTAAACTGACTACGCATCGGTGGCTTGATCTTGTGGATGCTCATGTGGGCCTTTAGATTACCCTTGGTGGCAAATGCCCTGCCACAGATTTTGCAACGAAAGGGCCTTTCGCCCGTATGGGTACGGATATGCATTTGCAGGGAACTGCGACAGGACATGACCTTCTGGCAGAATATACACTGATTGGGATCGGTCAATTTGTTCTCAATGTTGTCCACCAACTGTTGCAGCTTGGACGTCTCCGAGGTCTTATCGATCTCGATGAGATCCTCCCAGGATTTGTCAATGATGCGCTCCATTTGGGCCAGAGAATACTCAGCTGGAGCCTCACGACTAGATCGTCGCACTAATTTCGCTGCGGCTGCCATATGGAGATCCAAATCGCCAACCTGAAGATGATCGGGCGGTGTGTTCGGAGTGGAGTGGCGCTTGCGAAGGCTATTGCCATTACGTCGGCCAAGAGATGGAGATTTGGGTATCAGTTCTGCCTTTTCGGTTGCAATTTCCATTTTTTCTGGCTGGCATTTGGGTGACTTAACGACCAGCTCAACGGGAGAATTGGATTTCTCTTTCTCTCGAAATGGTTTACTCAAGTCCTCAGCCTGTTGTATGGGCTCTTCGATCTCGCATATTTCATCGATCTCTTGCTCACTCTCCGGTTCGGTCTTCTCCTTCTCCTTCTCCTTGTCCTTTTCTGGCTGGTCCTGCAGGGGCTGGGACTGCTGCTCCCTTTCATTTGTTTGCTCTACAGGAGGTGGCATAGGAGGAACGAAGGGCAGACGCATACTTAGATGCTCCACAGGTGGCGGAGGCGGTGGAGGCAATCCTTGTACTGCCCCACCTTGGCCCACACCATTAACCACCACGGGCGGCATAAGCATGGGCGGAAAGATCTGTGTATGCCGCTGATAGTGGACCTTGAGATTGCCCTTGGTGGTGAATTTGCTGCCGCAGACATTGCAATGGAAGGGCCGCTCACCCGTGTGCGAACGCAGATGGATCTGCAGGGCCGAATAGCTGCCGAAGATTTTGCCGCAGTATTTGCAGCGATGCTTGAAGATCTCGCCTCGACTCTGGGCCTCTTTGGAGGCATATTCCGAGTACTCCTCCTGCATTTGGGCAGCATGTAGACTCTGCGAGGCAGAGTCCAGCACCTCCTCGGTGCGACGTTGCAACATTTCCAGGCAATTGGGTTCATTTGGGGCCGGAGGAGGATCATGATTGGTTATAATGCTCGAGGCTAGACTCGAACTAATGTCGCACATTAGAGGAGCCATCACTTGGCTGCTATCATGCTCGCCTGCACCTGTACCAGCTACTCCTCCATCTAGCTCTGCCTTATCAGTCTTTGAACTCTCCTCTAGCCTTTCGTCTTTATCAATTATTCGCTTTTCCTCCTTCGCCTTCCCCTGCTCCCGCTGCCTTTCCTCTAATGCCAAGCCATTGACTTTGGAAGTTTCCTCTAACTGCAGATTCTCCTCCTGTTCATTATCCTCTTGCTCTTCATTCCTGGCGTCTTCCTCCTCATCTGGTTCCTCGTGCTGACGTGACAGAATGCCTCCTGCTCGCTTCAATTGACTCTGTAGATGCTGGATGAGCTGCAACTGCATCAGATGCTGCCTCTGCACATTGAATATGGTTGACTGGACCATGGCCAGATCATTGGCATGAGTTGTGGCCGCAAATTGGGCCACTGCCACTTTGGTATGTTGTAAAGCTTCCAAGGCCACATGCCCGCTCGAGGGCAAACGATTGCCCGAGATCACCGACAGATCCAATGCCTCATTACTGTTGTCCATGTTCTCCTCAGAGGCGGCCATTTCTGGCGATTCCAGCTCCAGCTCATCGGCTTCCGGCCCTGCTGACTGCTGGACACTTGCATTGTTATTGCTATCCGCATCCAGCTCCTTGGCCAAAAGGCTATCGCCATCGGCAATCCCATCACCGCCGCCACGTGAGCCAGAGACAGAGTTCGTGCCCGCGCCCGAGCCAGCTCCACTCTTTGGGCCACGATAATTAATGCGATTACGGAATATTGAACACATAATATTATCCTCTGCCGGATCGGTAGCTTAGCCGGATCGGATGGGCCATCGATCTAACAATGGCGGCTGCTTCATGGACGAGACTCTGCGAACGAGAACAAGACGGTGAGATGGAGAGATGGTGAGATGGTTTGATCGAGATGAAATTGGACCCCAAGTCAGTCAACACGTAAGGAGTCAGCAGCCCATTTCTGTTGTCTTGTGCCAGACGACTATATGATAAATTTATTTTTGAATATATGAATAGAGCGAGCCGATGGCGATGGCGCAAGTTTTTTTTAGGCGTTGAATAATTGAGTAAATCCCCGCCCACCCTAGAGATCTGGCCAGAGCCAGCAGTTCCCAGATTGAGTGATTGCATATTATTAGGCGCGTATAACTTAATTTCAGCCTGGACTGGACTCTGGCTTCGCATTGGCCTGCCTGACCGATCCCAAAAGCGGCGTTCACACCTTTTGCATGTGCCATCCGCATGGGCCTCCCGTTCTGTGTAATTTATTGATATATTTCATTTGGAATCACTCAGCATAACTTTTGGATTTTGTTTTTGATTTCATGCGATTTATTCCAGCTATAGCTAATTTAACATCTTACCCACCCCTCCCACTTCCCTTCCCTTCCTTTCACCCTCGCAATCGCTTTCCCAACCAAACACAGTTCCGCCATCGGACATCAAATCAACAAAATTTGTGAAACTCTGACTGTGGGTCACTTGTGTCGTAAGACACGGAAATGCCTCCAACGGGTCTCTGACCAGAAATCACCTAACATATACATATACATATACATATAACAAAACTCTGCCGTAATCTCGAGAGTTGAAGAACCTTAATGATGTAACAACAATCAATTTATTTGCAATGGAATATCGTTCTGGCATTGCTTCCCCTCAAAGCTCCAGTCAATAATCATTTCGAAATAATATTTTTAGGCAAACTATACTTCCCGAAAGTATACTTCATTTTGACCTAACCCCAACAAATGGCGGATTTTGAATCTTGTCGACTTCGGGGCGAGATCCTTGTTGGGACTGGAGTACGAAATAATTGTGAAAATATTTTCGAAAGTTTTCTAAACAGAAATGTAGGTTAAATGTTGCCCAAAATAAACTTTTTTCTTGGCTTTTCGCTTGGTTTTTCTGGGGCTCTTTCCTTGTGGAGGTCCTTAAATCCCAAATCGCACTTAATCAGTCTTTAGAGCTTTTGTTTATTCCCCAAGTTGTCTGACTTACATATGTATATGGTATAATCATGGTTTATAGAATTGATATTTTATATATCAACGAATGCAAAATATTCCTAGCTTTGATTCTAAATAGTTAAACTTTTCAATTAAGTTACAAAACTAGCTACCCTAGGGCTAGGGCATGCACAAAATGGTGGACTCTGATCTTGTAATGCTTTGCCTGCCTTTTTTTGGGTTCATTTAGTTGCAATTCCCAACTAGTTTTAGCGTTGAAGACATGGTATGGCGAGTCTGCTAATGATAGAACTTAGTGGTTCTTAAAATAGCTATACAGACAACAACCTGCTCGCTTTTTGTGCATTCTATCACATAATCTTTTGCAAAGATTGACCACGACCCGACAATACTCTCGTTTCATAAAATTCAATTTGGTTGCAAATTAAAATAAAAAAAAATAGATAATTTAAAAAACTATTTAACAAATCCCATACTTGATTCTTTTGTATCTTACGAATTTGGGAAAATCGAGTGCATTTATTAAGAAAATTTGAAGTTCCCCCTAATCTTAGAAGCAAAGGAAAATATTTGTGTTTTGATTAGATAATTTAAAGAATTCGAGAGGAGAGTAAACGGATTGGAATCCATTCTTGTGTATTTTAAATTCATTTGAACCTTTTCTTTAAGTAAATCATTAAATGAGGCAAATGGTTAAAAGTCTTACATTAAACAATTTTCATATTTCTCTTCATCCATTATAAAATGTTCATATATAGATCTTGTTTCTCGGAATTATAGTATAGACAATTGAGTAATAGATTGCCATAAGATCCAAATAGGACTCACTTCTCTATAGACATATTGCTTACGTAAGACTTTGTTTATTTATGCGATATAAATTTGGTGAATGACAAACAGGCCAAAAGCGATAGAAGCCCAATATCAATATCAATATCGATTTCAACATCATGACTCATGAGGCAACAGCAAAATGCGTCCGCCGCACACACACACACACACACACACGGAGAAGATTTCACGGCACACACGTGAGCTGTGTGAGATGATAGAGAGAAGAGGCATTACGGGCGATTGCTTTATGATTATTTCCCGGCAATTAAGTGAATTTATTGGCAAAGGTAAACATACACGCACACGTCGACCCAACCCGAGACCGAGCCCGAACCGTCCCCCGTACCAGATTGTTGCGATTTGGGATGCTGTTTAACTATATCGATTGGCAATCATCGTCGAGGCGCACACTCATGCCCTCACACACACACACACACACACACACATCGTATAGTATTTCTATCAATGCCCCCGATGATGGGCTCATCCGAAATCAATTTGTTTAATGCAAGACTCAGTAGAAGCAGCAGCAGCAGCAGCAGCAGAATCAGTTTTCTGTTTGAGTTTGTTTTCCCATGGCTCCTACTGAACTTCTCTGCCAAGTGTTAACCGAAAATGAAGTTAGTTTTGCTCAGTACCAGTTGCTAGCCCTATTAACCCTTGAATGCCTTGGCCACAACTTATTCCACTTGAGCTGATTTTCTTGAACGATTTACGCACAGCCAAAAACATAAAACTTCCGCAATTGACCCCAGCCCCAGCCCCAGCAACCTCAGCAAAGATGCTGCCAACTTAAAGAAGTTAAAGAACAAGTCTGTCTAAGGTGAGTGAGTTTGGTTAGAACTAGAGAGAGAGAGAGAGAAATGGAAATCTCTCACTCCCAACTTCATCCCTTTCATTTCCTTTGTCATCTGTGCGCATCTTAGTACATCGGATGAACTAAACTTCAACTAAAGTTTCCTGTCAGCAGGTGGTCCAACAAAGGAACTCTAAATTTACCATCAAGTCTTTTGTATCTAGACTAAGTGCGTCCATCATTTGACTAAATCGTAAATTATGCTTATACATTTGTTTTATTTGCTTGGGCGCCGCCTTCCCTTACCATCCCTTTCCCCCTTTCTCTAGACCCATCTCAATCTCTCAAGGTACACTCACTTCTCAAGCGGATATTGATCAAAATTTGTTGCAATTTGCTTGATTGATTGATGGGCGCCAGCCAGCCTCACTTACCATACAGATATACATATAGTAGCTATATCCGGGAGAATCTTTCTGAATGAAATTAAACTCACGGTCTGCAAACATAAACATTTTTGTGTGAATGAAGCAAAACATGGAAGTTTGTTATTTCACATCAATGGATGATCGTTCAAGCTATGAAAATCTCTTTTGGGACATCTGTATTATGTCAATTGAAATGAAAAGTCTTTCAAAAAAAAAAATAGGACACCATTTTGGCTAATCTTAACTTTCTGTTATAGCATTCACCGAACTGATTAGTGGAGAAGGCAAGAGACAAAATTCAAAAAAGTCGTATCTACGATAAAAAATGTAGCATAAAATGTTTTTTCAAACAAAAAGGTTTTAGCCTCATAAAATGATCTAATAAATTGTGCAAAATTGAATCAAATTTACAATTAGCCCTGGTCTCCTAGTAGGAGATAGAGGTGGAGAACTATCGATAGTTTAAACAGTCGATAGTCCTAATGGCATTTAAAAAGTGGATTGCTTGATACTAAAATAAAAATGTGCTTTCAAGTGCGTCTTTTATTCAGAATTACTTAATTGTTTTAATCAAGCAATCCACTTCTTAAATGTTATTTGGACTATCGACCGTTTCAACTATCGATAGTTCTCCACCTCTATCTCCTACAAGTAATAATTTATTTTTATATATTTTTCACTTAAATTAATGAATATTTTCCTATACATCAGAATTTATTTCCGTTAAGAAGAGTTTTTGGTTTTTGGGCATTTTGGGTAACAATTTTTCCTACCATTTTTTGATCCATAAATATGCCTAAAAGAAGATAAGAAAACCTGGGGTAAGCAGCCAGGGATGCAAACATAAGAAAAAGAAGGAAAAAGAAACCGAAAGAAAAAAAACTGAAAACGTAAAAATTGTACGACACAAATTTATGATCTTCATTTAAAATATGCCAAGTTTTAGTTCACTTCTGTCTGGGGCCAGTAACCATTTTTCGCTGGTTCAATAGCATGAGGAGTGGTGGGGAGGGTAGAAGGGGAGACGTGGTCATCGTGGTTAAAAAGGCGCTTAAAAGTCAAACAGGGCCCAACTGCCAGCGACCAATGGCTGAATGGCTGGACGAGTTCCCACTTCGATGCTCTCCCCCCTACCTCCTCTCTCGGCCCGACAAACGGCAACAACTTTACAAAATGTCTGCAAATTTATTAAGTTGAAAAAATTTTATGAGTTGAATTGGTATAATTTTCATATAATTTTTGTGAGAAAGAAACGAAATGGAACGAAGCCAGACAGGAAAGAAGAAGAAGAAGAAGGAAAGGAAGAGCATAATGAAGAGGGGGAGAGGTGACGAGGGTCAGTCAACCAGTTGAGCACAAGCAAAGGCAGACGTAAAAAGGTTGGAGGCAAGCGCCACACACACACACACACACACACACACACACACATAAACACTCTCACACCGTTTTCATTAAGTCGATAAGGGAGACAGAGAGAGAGAGAGAGAGAGTAAGAGAGAGAGAGACATTGTATATATATGTGTGAGAAATGCAAATGTCTGCGTGTCTCAGCAGCAGGACAAGCCAGCCAAGTGGCTGAAACGTGTCAGCATAGGCTGAGGGGGTGTGAGCAGAGACGGAGAGGAGGGAGCAACTCACACACACACACACACACACATTGAGAATGGTCTCCTGGTTTTGGCCTGTAGATGAATTTGTATTGTTTTTGCATTTTGCTTTTGGGGCGCTTTCGGTTTTTATGTCTTTTTTTTTTTTTTGTTGGTCAAAAGGAATAATAAAGGGAAACGGGCAAGGGGAGCGTAAGGAAGTGGCAGGGGGCTTGAGGGGGGGGGAGGAAGAGTTGTTAAGCTGCCATTGCAAACAATTAAAATCATAAGAGACGCACATAAATTATTCATGGCTTAATCTAAAGTGGACAATCTATGCAAAGTACCCAAGCAAAATACACACACTCACACACACACACACACACACTCACACACACACATGCGGTAGACACCCCTCTCTTTTGTCCTCATTCTTCTTTGGGGGATTTCGAACACTTGCAACGTAGTTCCCCTCCCCCTTCATTTAAATCTGCTCCCCTCAACAATGTGGGCCACTTTTTGATATTTGGCCAATCTCCTCTTTTTGTTTTTGAGCTTTTAATTACTCACATTATGTCATTTTAGTTAGAATAACGCACTTAAATTTAGTTGTTTACCGTTTTTACGCTTTCTCAGATCAACGAGTTTTTAATTTTTTAAGGAAACTAAAAGTTCCTATCAAATAGATGATATCATTTTAGTGTTCAAAGCATATAAACTTTGTTGCCTGCTTCCTTAAACTATATTAGCCAGCCTTTAATTAATAAATTTACGCCAACAATTGTCTGGGCTAAATAATAAAAATTCAATATTATTGAATTAGCTCACGTTTATTAAACTCAGCCACAGAACAAAAGAAAAAAAAAAAAACAAAACAACAATCAAAATTCAAATTGAAATATGCAGTAAAATGTCGAACTATGTATATATATATGTATATAGGCAAACCGATAAATAGATACAATACAGATTCGCATGTGGCGTTTCGGCATATTTCTGATGCAAAATATTTTTCAATTCGCCCCACATTACAGAATATCGCACGAAAATAATAAAAATTTTTGCACCATTTGGCCAAATATTTCGGACAGAGGCAGTCCCAATAGCAACAAAAAAAAAAAAAAAAAAAAAAAAAAAAAAAAAAAAACAAAGAGGTAATAGACGATCGAAGTTTCGATACCCTTTAGAAAAATGTAAGCAACATAAGAAGCATATAAAAAAAAATCAGTTTTCTTTGATCAACTTGAAAGTTTTTACTAAAATTTACAACAATTCCAAAAAGCTGCTAAAAAGCATATAACCTTGTAGGTTAGGGTATACAAAATGATATAATGAAATTGTTTGAGACGAGGGAATATTGAAATGAACGCTCAGACAACATTTCTGTCATAATATAAAATATATATACACATATACACGAATATATATGTGCCTATAAATATATATACATAGATATTTGGTTGTGTATTAAAATGAAAATAAATAAATATATTTGTATGTATAATAAAAACGCAACAAGCAAAAATGAAAAATAGACTTTAGTTGCGAGCGTAGAAAGAAAAACGTTTCAAATATTTTATAAATGAAGAGAAAATGAATTTATTGTCAGCACCCAACAGCAGCAGCAGCAACAGCAGCAGCACTCGGCATCGGCAGATTGTATATAGAAATATATATATGTATGTATATGCCCAGATATTGTCATAAATTCATCAAGACAATAAAGCAATTAGAATTGGTGGGAGATCTCAATGGCAATGGAAATGAAATGAAAAGGCAAAGAAAATGCAGCATTAAATTGTCTCAAGTTGCATTTTGTCTGATTGAAGAGTAAGCGTGTGTGTGTGTGTGTGTGTGTTTGTGTGTGTATCTACAAGATACTTTTTGTATCTTTGACACGCTGACTTGACACCTGTCATCTTTTCGTTTAACCTTCCCCCTCCCCGACACCCACTCCAACATGTCACCCCCTTACTGTATCTCTTGCTTTGTTTCTTCTGTGCTAATTTTATTCTTGACATGCGTCCGATGTTGATTTTTTTTTTATGTTGTTGTTGTTGTGTGTGTTTTGTTTTGTTTGTTGTACTTTTTTTTTTTTTTTTTTTTGGGTGTGGGTTGAAGTTGCTGGTTGCATAACATGGACACACACACACACACACACAGAGAGAGAGAGAGAGAGAAAGAAACACATTGTCATATCCTCTGGCTATGGAAGACTTCAGTTTCCGATCTGCCTCTCACCTTGGCCATTGCCCCAAGGCTTCTCTTCTTGTATTGGAGGCCCAAAGTAGTTGTATTTATGTTAACTTTGACATAAGCTTCGACATGCAACTTTCAGTTGTTGTTGTTGCTGTTGCTTTGGTTGCATGTCCTCCTTTCGCATAAAGTGTCAAAGTTAAAATAATCGCCACTCACACAACAAGGCAACAACAAAGTATCAACAGCAACAAAATGTGGGATAAGAAATTTTGGCATTTTGTGCACTTGTTGGCCCAAAAAAGAAGGCTTGAACTGTCAGCTGGGTTACCGTAACATTTTGTGGTCATTAAATTTTACTTTGATTTGGGATACAAATATTTTATATACATATTTATCTCTATTTCGTATATCATTTCCGTCAATAAACAAAAGAGAAAGGTTCTCATTTTACATACATAAAACTATAAACCTAAATCAAAAATTTTATTAAGATATTAATTCAAAGACCTGAAAAGATTTAGACCAATTAAAGATCTATTCTTAGGTAAGGTTAGGTTTTGTTAATTAGAAACGTAAAACTTTTAAAGAGCGGAAGAAAAACTGTTATCTATGACTATGTCTATTTTAGTTTAATTTGTTGATGAAATTTGTAAAAGCAAACGAAATCTTAATATTGTAATTGAAAGAACTATCTCTTTAGAAAGGTAATTAAAGTTTGGCAGAAATGTAATTAACTAAAAAGATTTGTTAAAATGGTCTCTTGATTAGAATATGGCGCTATACATTCGAATATTGTAATTTAAAACCTTCTTGTCTAAGAGTCGAAAATGAAAATAGTTTGTTTGAGATGCCATAATTTTTTTCTTTTCCTCGTTCATAGCATTTAGGTTCGCTTTGATAATTCACAAACATTACTTAATTCAAAGAACAATTACTAGAAATCGTACTGATTGCTATTCCAGTCGTTCGATTGACCTAGGTTTAAAGTAATTGAAGCTTAAGTGTGATTAATTTATCAAAATGTCTGCCTTGTGCTCTGACGTATTTTGTTTGTTTTTTATTTTCTATATAAGAATATAAAATATTCCAATTTACGTATTTACAATTCAGGAATTTTTTCGAATTTGATTACATTGTCTGCGTTTCAAAAGTTTCCATATTCACACATTATTATACTCGGCAGACATTGAATCAAAGGGTATAGTAAAATGTATATAATTCGCGAAAGGAAGCCTTGCCGAGACCATTAAGTATATGGATTTTAGATTTCGACGATTACAAAAGCTAGAGATACTTAATCTGTAATTGGTAATCTCTTATAGAAAGCAGATAAAGTTAGTTTTTAAAAAATTTATTTCCTCTCGCAGTAATTTGGTATACTGATGCAAGTTACACAAATCTTTCGCAACGTCAAACTTAAAAAAATTGTTTTTAAGAGCACCAAAAGGGTAGAGTTGGCCGCTAGTTGCGCTAAAGTGCTGGTAAATTGTATAAAGTAAGCGGCGAGATGGCAAGCATTTACTTAATTTTGTCTTGGTTTATCGGTGTCTAAAAATCATTTCTTTATCTCTGCATAAACTGTTCTTTTAGTTGCCTTTTAATTTGATTAAAATTATTTATTCACTGCGAAAAGCTTTAGTTGGTTTTACCGTTTAAACTGTGACTTACCTTCTCCCTTGATTCCTTTGTTGCTTAAGTTTTGTTTTCAGTTATTCACTTTGATTACGTTAACTGATTTCAAATGAATTGCCGACGGCAGTTGGCCAATCCTTGCTAAGGAATTGAAAAAGAGTTCTGTTTTTGGTGTTATTTTATGCTCTGATTAATTTGTAACTGTTTTTGTTGTTGTTGCATTAGATGATGTATTTCTTTTGGTTTTCATATTTATTGTTTATTTCTTAAAATGGTCGACGGCCATTTGCATTTTGATGAATATTTTATGAATAATTAAACACGCGCGACCGCAAAAAAAAAAGCAGCCCCACACGCCCACGCCCACGCCCACATATGGTATGGTATGCCCCCGCCCATCACAACACATTCACACAAACACACACGCACACACACAGACGGGCTCGCACGCACGGGCACGCACTCACGCACGCTAAAGCTCACGCAGTTGAAACGGCGTCGTCGCTGCTGCTTTTGCTGCTGCTGCTTTTATTACCGTTAACTGCTGTCCGCTGGCAATTTGGCAATAATAATATTCTTCTCTTTTATTCCCTTTTTTTGTTGTTGTTGTTGTTTTGGTTATATTTTTGTGTATTTTTATTTTTTGTTTTTTGTTGTTTTGTGAATGGCAAATTAGCTGGCGGCTAAAGGCTAACGGCTGGCTGGCTGGCCAAAAGCACTGGCACTGGCACTGGCCCTGCCTCGCTGGCTGGCTGACTGAACAAAATGACTGAGGAGCTTGGGAGCCGCGGCCGGAGCCACGCTGGTATGTCGCTCGCTGCTGGCGTCGACGCCGAGATGGATGCAGGCCAGGCCGCTAGGATGGCCAGGATTACACACACACGAAGCACACAGACTCAGTACAGGAGCAGCCTTAAAAACAGAACCAGAGCCAGGCGACGTCGACGTCAGAATGTCCTTTATGGATTTTATGCTGAACACAAGTTGTACAAGAAAGCGCGCGGTCGCGGTCTCTCGCATTCGCCCCCTTTCGACAACGGCAACGACAACGGCAGCGGCAGCGGCGCACTTTGGCGAACTTCTGCACTTGCCGCGAAATACGACGATGACGATGACGACGACAACGACAACGACGACGACGACGACGACTGGCGGCAATACGCAGCAGTACAACGACTACAACAGCAACGAATCGGACACGACGGGCTGCAACTTTGTGGCGCGCAGCTCTGTCCGTGTCCTGTCGAGCTGGAGCAATGTATCTGCTGCTGCTGCCTCTCGTTTGGGGCATTCAGGGTGGCAGTGGCTGTGGCACGGTGGCACTTGTGCAAAAAGCTTCCGAGAGCAGCCACGACGCTGCTCCCCAAGAAGACAGACAGAGTGAGAGAAAGAGCGCGAGAGAAAGAGAGAGAGAAATAGAGAGAGAGAACGAGAAAGAAAGAGAGAGAACGAGAGAGAGAGAGAGAGAGAGAGAGCCGGCAAGAGAGAAAGAGCGAGAGATACGAAGAGTGATATAACATTTTCGAAATTCAATTTAACAGCTGGGGAAATGGCGTATAAGACTGTTGAGGCCCAAAATGTTAATACCAAAACGAACTGTTTACTGCCAATGTTAGCCACTCCCTCTGCGAGCGTAAACAACAAAACTTGTTTGCCTGTGTGTATGTGTGTGTGTGTGTGAGTATCTGTGCGTGTGTTTGTGCATAAGGGCCAGGGCTCTCAATCGGCTGCCGGCTGCTTTCGTGTAAGTGTGCGAGACGTTTTGAGCGCAAGGGAAAAAAAACAAATGAACCAACAACAGCAACAACAACGAACATCATCATCTTCGGCGGCGGCATCAGCAGCAGCAGCAGCAGCAACAGCAGTGGCAACAGCAACGATTTTTATATATGCGCAGCGGATCGACAAATAAATAAAACGCATAGCAAATTATGACAACTTTAGGCGGAGCATCGAAGGCGACGTCGCTGCTGCTGCTGCTGCTCCTTTTGGTACGCCTTTGATTCTTTTTTTCTCGTCCTTGTTGGCTGCTGCTGCTGCATCTCAATCATATTTCTGTGTGTGTGTGTGTGTGTGCAAGTGTGTGTCAGTGTGTGTGTGTGTGCTTGTATGTTTCCTTTATTTATCCATATTTCCTTTATGTTAGCTTTTTTCTCATGCAACTCATTCGACAGTCGCATGGCCCTCGTTCTTCTCTGCCCGCCGATTGTCCTTTGCTTAAAATTCCTTCGACACAGAGTCCAAGGAATTGCCGACGGAACTTTGCTTTGCACGAGAAATTAAAAGCACAGCAATTTGCTTGAAAACTAGTTGAAACATTTCCATTTTGCAAATCTTCTCTAATAAAATAAGAACCATCTTCTCTAATTCAAATTTAACTATTAGTTAACCATTTCTCTATATGAAACAGTGTGCATTTTTATGATTCATATTTTTGAGAGCTTTTAAAATCTTAATTTAAGTTTAACTAACTGTTTCCAACGAAAAAAGAAAATAACTAAGTCTTCTCTTAAGTTCAGTTTTACATTGTGATTAGTTTTAGAATTAAAAATTATTTTCAAATACTTCTAAGACAGTACACCGACTAATAATTTGAAAGCCAATTAAATTGGTGAATAAAATGTATGCGAAATGTGTAAAGATTTTGTACAATAACAATATTTTGATCCTTTCATACGTCATTTATAGGGATTTATGGATACTTATGCTTTTGAGACATAAGAATTTGTTCCTTAACGCATCTTAAAACGTTATATACGTGTCTTTTGCATATAAACTAATCAATTTTACCAATAGAGCTAAACTATGGAACAACTCGGTAATAATTCATATTAGAAAACTTTAAGTTGCTTAAATCAAAAGTTCAAAAAATGCTTATTAATTTACCAGAACCTTAGGAAACATTATCTCTTTCAAAATAAGCAAACATTTGAATAACGAAATACACAGAAAATTAACTTCGCTCAAGAGATTAGAGTTGAGAGGGCATATTAACTCTAAATAGTTATGTGTTTTAGTTATAAGTTTAAGAAGAAAATTGTTCCTAATAAATCATATCACTTGCATAGACATAAAATATGTCTAAATTCTGTAATCTGTAAATTAGCTACCTTTTAGCTCAAGGAAATTGAAACATCCAGTAAACTTTTGGATACTTATTACAGCAATCGTTGCTATGATATATGAAATTTTACGTAAAATAAAATAAATTATGTATGCCACCAATTGCATTTAATTTCATTTCAATTGAATGCATTTGGTATATAGGAACAGTAACCCTCTTATCTCTATGTATCTTTCATTCTAACCATGAAAGTATATAGGGATATAAGCGAGGCGAAACATCTGCTCGATGCGTACGCTTATGAATTAGTAGAAGAAAAAACTCAAAATTTTCAAAATGGATTCATGTTGAATAAAAAATGAAATGATAACAAACAAACCATCACAAAAAAAACAAAACCTACAAGGCAAACAATACCAACTCAACCCTCTTGAAATCGTAGTTGAAACCCCCCCAACCCTCGGCATAAACCACATAGATATCTATACCAACACACACACACACACACACACACATACATGCATATACATCTATGTATATAGTTTATATCAAATAATAACTAACCCTTTTCTGTCATTTGGTAAATTAGTAAACTGTACCAAAAATTATTTTCAATTGCATTTGCTTGTCAACTGTCAAAATCGAGAAAAGATCGAATGAGTTAGAACAGGAGAGAACTCGAGAGTGTGAGAGAGAGAGAGAGAGAGAGAGAGAGAGATGACAATAATCACCATCATCAAAAAAGACACAAAGTCTACGGGTCTCTCGGTCCCAGACACAATGTCGTTTATCATTCCTGATTCTTGAGACCCCGAAATCCCAATGTCTCTGGGCAAAGCAATGGCGGACTGAATCTCAGATGCATCCGAGCGAGACAACAAGTGGAATTTCTATGCAAATCAGTTTCGAAATCAAAAAAAAAAAAACTCGTTTTCCAAAATTTTGATGACGCCGATTTGTCTCCTACAATCATAAAAACCGTTCAAGAACGAACTTCTCTATGGCCAAGAGAGACAAATATCAAACGGAAAGTCCCGACCCGAGCAAAACATAATTAAAGTCGGAATAAATTATTACACACACACACGCACACACACACACACACACACATTTTGTGATACAAATGCGACTAATATTTCGAACTCAACCTCAAACTGAAAGAGTTCCCAATCCCCAAGCCATGCTCGAACATCTTTTATAATTTCCTGATAAGCAAACGTGAGAAGGTTAAGGTTATGATGACCAAAAAGAAAGAGCTAAAGGTCGGCGGGATCTAAAAGTTTTCATTTTCCTTCTTTTTTTTTTTTTTGTTTCCTTTTGCTTTACATAAATGAAAAATATGTATTATAAGAACATTTAGAAGAAAAATGCATAAACCATTTAGAGATTGAACAACTGATTTGGAAATGGTTTAAATGGAATTCGGTTTAAGCATTTTCAAAATTAACTAATTATAACTAAGCCAGTCGGTAAGATCTCCAATCGAAAGCTCAACTTTATTCCTTAACGAAATTCAATCATTTTCTCTTTAATTGATCATAAATATTTTTCAGCTATTACCAATTTCTCACTCTCTGACTCATTAGGCATTATTAAAAGCCAGTCTCTTGGATCACAATTCGTAAAAAAAAATCTATTCAAGATCGTTTATTACGCCCCACACAATGAGAAATGGAAAAACAAAAAAAAAAACAAACAAAGTAGCTAATAAAAATCGAAATGCACGTCGGTCATTTGATCTAATATCACGTTCTGACTGGGAAAAAATTAAAATAAAATAAAATAAAATAGAAGAAAAACTCATTTTTACTTACATACATACCGGTCTTTCGTTACATTGCTGTGAAATAAACCGAAATTGAAATTAAAATTAAAACTTAAAGAAAAGGGTTTCAGAACATAAAATTAAGTACATGCAGTCAAGTCGAATTTCGGTGGGTCTCTCTTAGCATTAGGAGGAGGAGGAGTCCATTGAGGTTTCGGTTTCGGTTTCTGAAGGTTTCTCTGTGTGGGTTGAATGAGTTTTTGATTTGTCTTGTCACATGGCTGTGATTTATGTTTACGATGACAATTGGTAAAATTCAAATAAAACTTTTCTTGTATTTCTTTTAAAATTCTTCTATTTATTTATTTGCTTTTACCTTAAGTTTTGTATTTTGTGTGTGTGTGTGTGTGTTAAATTTAATTTCCTAACACAAATGTAGGCGAAAAACATTTAAATAAGAGTTGACCTTGCGCCCGCCCGGTCGATGGGCGGCACTCTGGGTTTGGGCGGTTTTTGGCTGGCTGGCTGGCTGGCTGGGACTTTGGGCCATTTGCTCGATTGCGTTTAATCGATTTCTTTGTAAACTCGAAACCCAATGTCAACAGCCTCACGACATACAAACACACACACACACACACACACACACACAGGGAGACACAGAGACACATTCGCATCTACATAGCGATTCGGAGGATACAAATAAACAAATTCAACTTTGGCAAGGAAAGGCCAAAAAAGGAGCAAAAACTTTGAGGGCAAAAATTTGCTTTTTCGGTACTCGAAGCGAGCGAGAGAAAAACATTTACACACTTAAACGAAGCAAACGAAGCAAGCATTTGAGGCAAGTAGCACAAAAATAACGTAAAAGAAAAACTAAAGAAAATTCTAGTGCAGCAAAAAAAGGTCCTTACTTCCTTGTGAAAATGAAGCTAAAGCTAGAACACTTTGGCAAATTCGTGAGAGCAATGAAGTTCTTTTTTTTTTTTCTTGGTCTAAAGAAAATAAGCAACAGTTGCACATATACACAGAGAGAGAGAGAGAGAGAGAGGAAGAGGGAAAGGGCAATATATATTATGTATACATAAATAGGCAGACATTTGTGTATCCTTGCCGCGCGATGGCAACTTCGTTTCTCAGTTTCATTTTGTTAAGCAAAATCTATTGATTGAGCAGCCGCAAGCAAAACAGAAATTGGTGTCACCACAAAACTCATAATTCAATTTTGCGCCTACCATGAGCAATTAACACGCCCTCCTTGACTAGGCACCACACCATCCCCCCCTCCACCAACACACCCACCGACTAGGCCACCCCATTTAAAAAATACTTAATGGCAAATTTATGTGGCATTGCATTTTCTTCTAATGAAAATGGAATTCATAAAATAAAACATCATAAATACTTAAAATCTTATACTTAAGGGGAAAATGGAGATTCACGAGGAGGAAACGAAATGGGGAAGGAGGGCTCGTGCCGGCCATCTGTTGGCAAACAGATGCTTTTAAAAACGTTTTTCCAACGAATGGAATTCGAAAATTGTATATAGTACAATATTTCTATGAGCCAGAACAAATCATTTCACAAACTTTGGTAATAGGAAAATGGGGAAAATTTATGGCAAAACAACATTCAATAATGTGAAAGATTGTATTAAGTTCTTGCTATGAAAATTTCTAATTAAATTAATTTTAAAGATTAACGATTGGCAAGAATTATTAACATTAAGAAGTGGGGAATAGTTATAGTAGTTTCTTTTTAACATTTTTCGTATATCATTCATTAGTTCTACAAAATACTGATTTTCTAATTGCAAAAGTTATATTAAAATTTCCTTTTTTGAGGCTATAATGCCAAATAAACTGTTTAAATCATGAAAATCCTTACCATTTAGCTCGGACTTACAGAAAAAGTAGTAGAAAAAGAGTTATAAAAAACCACAAAAATTATATTAAGAAGAACCATGTCTTATTTTGACGAAACAAGCGAATCTTTTGTATTACTTATTTCTATTTATTTATTTATCAGAAATGACGAGAATGAGCGAGGGTCCGGAATTTTCTAAAAATTTCTGTTAGAGAATCACTTATTATTTATTTTAACTAATATGATCTTTCTGTCTCGTATATCGTTCCGATGTATTCTTCTGGTAAGGATTGAACAGAAGTCTTTGTGCTCATTTTTTAAGTTGATGCAAACAGACAAACTAAAAGATAAATATACTCAGATAAATATGCTGATCGGAAGTATATATGTACATAAATAAACTCGACAATTTCTTCACTTTTGATAATGATTCAAGTTGAGAAAAAATTAAATCGTAATTGATATAATTATATGAAACTTTTTGCTTAAATTTTGCAGCTGTTGAAAATTTAATGACAATTGTTGCATTTAAATGCTGGCCCCATTTAGCCGGCTCCTTCCTGTTCGGACGACGAGGCCAAAAGCACCGACAAAATCGATAAACGAGAAAGGGGGCTGAGAGGGGGTTGGGCGGCTAAATTCACCCTCACACAACCAAAAATAGACATGTCTCTGTTGTTGCCTTTCCTTGTGCTATGTGTGTGTGTGTGTGTGTGTGTTTTTTTTTTTTTTGGTGACGCGTTTGGTCTCCAGCAACAACGTGAACAAGATATATTAGCCGGGTTTCATTAGAAGGCAAGGGAAGGGCCATGATAGGGCTACGACTGGGGTTGTGCGTCGTTGGAGTTACGTTTTTCCATTTCGTGGGCGTTGTCCTATGTCCTGGTCCTTGTCCTGGCTCTGGCTCTGGTCTCCAGTCTCAATTGGGTGACTACATTCTAGGCTCTCTGCATATGTGTGAGACCTTCTGTCTGGCTGTGACAATTTCCGCTCGTTCTCGCCGTCGTCCTTGCCAAAAAAAAAAAAAAAAACAGACGGGACAGGGGGAACCAGCAGCGGCAGCAATTCAGCTAACTTTCCATTCATTCTCTTTTTAGCTCACCTCCCACCCGCTAGACTGTCTGTGCTTTTTGTCATCATCGTCTCGCAGTTTCACTTTTTGTTTTCCTCAAATTTCCAGTGCGTTTCCAAGAACAACTAGAAAAAAAATCAACTGAAAATGAAACTGAAACTGAAACTGAGTGGAGCAACAAATTGAATAGAAAAACAAAACACCACAAAAAAACAAAAAAAAAAAAAAACACAAAAAAACTGCGGGCATTTTTATGTTAATCAGGTCAATGGCATGCCCTGCCCTTCTTCTTCTTCTTCACTCCACTCCCTGTTCTCCTCCATGGCCCACTTGACATGGCCAACAGCAACAAAATTTGGGCCAACAAATTTGCTCTAAACATTCACTAGAAATTTAACATGGAACACGGTCTTTAACATTTATTTCGGTTGTTTGTAAAAACATTTTGTCAACCTCCAGGGAGGGATATAAATAAAGACAGAGGGATATATTGTTGATCGTAATATTTATTTAGGTAACACACAACACACACTTATATCTTTTCATTGTCCTGGGATTGTCATCATCATGATCCTGTTATGGGATCGAAACGAAATCGTTTCGAAACGGTATGAATGCTGTGACAACATTAGAAATTCCCATGTAAGTTGGTTTTTCATTTGGAATTATTAGCAGATTAGCTGGGTATGTCCTTTGAAGTGAAATGAAGAAATGAAATGAAAATACTCTTTATGAAATTGTGTCAAATTCCTTTCAATTTCATTTGATATTTTTAAAGAAATTTATCTTAATATTTCTTTTTTTTCTGTTCATTTTAGACATCATTTTAAACGTGACTGGGTTAAGGTTTGAGCAGGTGAGGCTTTTGCAATGGGTCGTCTCCAAGTAAGAGGAACCCAAACTTTATTTTATTCGTATAGAAAAAGCTTAAAAATAATAATTCGCCCGTTGACCGTTTTGGTTTTTTAATTCTAGTTCGAACTTTTAACAAGTTCAATTTTGTAATATTCATAAATTTAAATGAACTAACTATGTAATCTTTTTTTTTTAAGTCCTATAAGCTTTGCTTAGTTCAGGAACTTGTAATTCTAAAGACTAATCGAAACATATGTAGTTTTTGTAAACTAACAATAAGATCTCCTAAATCAAAGCAATCTTTGCTTCTTTTAATTTAGTCACTTGCGACGTATTATACAAGAGAATTATCGGATATTTTCCATTATCGGATCTATTCCATTATAACTAACTAATTTAAAAGGTCGTCTTCTCCTAACTAATCTAGCCAATTTTTACTTGAAAAATTCTAGTTTTTACTAGAGACTCGTCGCGTCATCGGTGCTCATTGAAGCCTTACCCAATGCTAAACGACATCAAAATTATATTTCACGCTTTAATTAAAAATCGAAAATTGAAATGGCCATAAAAAGAGAGAGAAAAAAAATGTTTGTTAACCACTATAACCGCATCTGTTAATGTCTGTAGTACGTAAAGTCAGACAGAGTTTTGAAAGGGAATCGATTCTCATATGGTTGGATGGATGGATGGATGGTTGGATGGATGGATAGATGGATGGGAAAAGGGAGCGCCGATGACTGTGTGCAATGAAGTGAAGCTTCAACTGAAAATTTTGTAGACGAATGTTGGATGAATGAATAATATCAATACCGCTAGAGAGAGACCCGGATCAATTTTTGTTGTTGTTGCCCTTTATCAAATTTTTGATAAAAGCCGAGCCAATAAATTAAATGTATAAATTCATTAAATGAATTTTATTTTTATTGTTTCAACTGTTCATTGTGCCAGATGACGTATGTAATGTGTGTGTTTGTGTGTGTGTGTGTAGGTGGTGCATATTAAAAAACCATCAGCGTGTCAATATGTAATTTGTGTCGTCGTTTTTTTTTGACAAAACTCTATGGCAAATAGACTATAAATTAAATATCAATAAAGAGCGGTTTCCCCATATGGCATCATTCGGCATCATCCGCACAATTCCAGGAGATAGAGATCTAAGAAAAATCCCCGAAAATTCTACAGCCATTCCCCCCTCCCCCCTATTTGGAGACATAATGCAACGCATTGCTCTCTACTCGTCACAGTAGCCGAAAGGCAAACAACAATTGTTAAGGACTCTTCACTCGTGGAAAAGTTAGCTAAAAGTGCCTTTCGGTTTTGCTCTCCCTATCCCTATCCCAGCAGCAGCAGCAGCAGCTCAAATCGTGTGCAATCAACCGCAATTTCTTAAACAAAAGCGAAAGACCTGAAGCGGATGGATGAGCTGCTGTTTGTGCAACCTAATGAAATTTCTTGAAGGATCATTGCTCGCCCAAGAAAAGGATCGTATATTGGAACAACACAAAAAGAAATTTGTCAACCGTTGCTTGAATTCATTAAGCCGGTTCTGGGTCTGGGTCTGGCTCTGGGTCTGTGTCTGAATCTGAATCTGGGTCTACTCCCCAGCCATTAAATACCAATTTGTCGTCGTTGTCGCTTGTCTTTGATGATGCTTTGAAAATTATTAAGGATTTATTATGATTATTATATTAAGAAAGAAGCACACACACACACACACAGCACGATCACAATGACAGATGCCAACCGAGCACGAACAATGGAGGAGGATATACAACATACAGGATCAGGAATAGGATAGACCCGTCATTTTGTTGATATCATTTGGATAGAGATTTAGAATAACCAAATATTATTTTACATATCAATTATGTTTTTTTTTTTTTTTTTGTCTTTGTCTTTGTTCTCGTTGCTCTGTCACATTGTCATTGTGATTTTGGAAAATTGCATTCTTTTTAATCGAAATTTGATATTTTTCCAGTGGAAAACAATTTATGTTTTTTTCCCAAATTGCGGTCAAAATTAAGATCAGAGGATCGATTACTGAGCGATTTGTCATTGAATTAATGATCAAGTGAGGGAGTGAGAGAGTGAGTGAGTGAGTGAGTGTGTGGGTGGGCAGGTAGTTATAATTTCCATTCAATTCTTTTTTTCTATCAAACAATTTTCCCACATTTGGAGGAAAAGGAAAAAAAATAATGTTAATCGAAATGCAAGCAACGTCGTCGATTCGTTTAATGAGCAGATTAAAACGATATCAGAAATGCGTCAAAAATCGTCCAAAATCGTTCAGAAACTGATGAGTTTTTTGTCTTTGCCATTAGCCATGCAAAACGTGTGTCAAAGTTTAATTTCAATCAAAATCCAAATTATATGGCAGACAGACAAATAAAATTGTTGGAAAAATTAAAGAAAACATGAGGGAGACGGCACTCGCAATCGCACTCGCCCGTTTGCATTTTAAATTATGCCGCCCAGGTAAAAGGTAGAAGGTAGAAGGTAAGAGGTAAGAGAAGTCGCTGTGAGAAACTGAAGAACTGAAGACATTTTAAATTTATTTAGTATTTAAGCTCAAGCCAAATGGCGGCTCGTAAATATTGGTTGGGAACATTCAGATATCCAGTTCAACACGGGTAGAGAACTCATAATCCAATCTCGAGCCACATCAAAGACGTTTCGACATCCAATATCCTTTAAGGGATACATTTAAGGGACACTTTTTCTCATCTTTTCTCTGTGTGTATTTATTTGCAAACTGAAATATGTGCAAGGTTAATTCGGTGAATAAACTTTCATATGAGCCACGTACATAGATGAAGAGCCCGTATATGCCCCGCCCTGGAGAAGTAAATATTGCGTCAGTCCCCCTTTCCAACACCCAGCAAAGGCACCCCCCCCCCCCCCACACACACACACACACAAACAAACACAACACCGTAACCCAACACCCTTTCGCATTACGCAAATGAATTCGGCGTTGCTCTCTTGCTTATGAATTAGCTGAAGCCGGAGACGTAGCCAAAACCTAAAGCCTTGCGGCACACGACTCCTTGAGCAGGCTTAAGACTTTTATGACACCCCTCCACCCCTGGCACTCCCCCCCACCCCTTCAGCCACCCACACCAGCACCCCATTACAGAGAAAGTTTACATTGTTGGTTGAACGAGGGAGGAGTTGGTAGCGTTTTTTAATGTCCTCCATGCAGGAGGGTGTCATGCACAAGTTCAAAAGCAAAGCCCATCATGAGTGCGTGCAGGATAGAATGTGATGGAGATAGAAAAAAAAGCATATGCATAATTATTTAATTGAATTAAACAATTTCGTAAATGGTAAATGATGCGACAATATGGCGGCGATACTTTCGACACGGGGTCTCTCTATGCAAATTTGCATAAATACATAATTATTGAGTTGCTCACGATGTGTGCGAAAGTGTGTGTGTGTGTGTGTGTGTGTGTGTGTGTGTGTGAGAGAGTGAGTGTGTGAGGGTGAGGTGTTACTCTCGTGTATAATAAAATTTGCATGTTAGGCAAAAGGTTTTCATTGTTCATGTGTGGGTGATAGCAAAATATTTTGATGTTGAAATATTTATAGAATTAACTTGTTGAGACAGTTAATGGACTAAGTTTTTGAATAGAATCTTGAAATCTTTTTATTTTAAACTTACTTCGAATTAACTTTGTTGCTTTAATCTTAAGAATTATAAAAGGATTACAACCTGCTCATTGTGTGTAGATGATTCCTTTCTTACATCAGGCAAAGCAGGAGCGAAGTGGAATTGATAGCAGATATAGTCATAGACTGTCTATCTGTCCTGGTTGCTTAATTGGAGGAGCCCGAAATCGCAGCCACTTGATTTGGTTGTCTATAGTAAAGCTTTCGCCTTTGTTTTGGAAGTGGAAACTAATTTTTATTGCTTTTCTTTTTTCACATTTTCTACCTGACATTTAACTTTTACATTGCGCTTGGCTTCCTTTTTTTGAAGTTCTGCCGTATATGCCATCTTCAAAGTTAATATGAAGGTCTTTCTGCCTTTAGTATTAGATTTACTTCTTTTTTCTTTTCGCAACTAAATAGTTTTAAAATTAAATTTTGCTCTTTCGTCTTAAATGGAACTCATATTTATGTAGATCGAATTAGTTAATAGAAAATTCTTAAGGTTTAATATTATTATTTCAAAAATGTTTTCCTAAGACATAATCAATTTAAAACTTTTTTGATCTACAGAGTACTTTTCGCTACATTTATGTGTATTACTTAACCAATAGATATTCCAAACTGATTTTAAAATTTCCTTAATGATTTTCTCATTACAGGATTCAGCTATTCAAATTATACGATATTACCTAAAAGGCTACACCTTTTGAAGCTTTCATGACAAGGTTATGTAAGTTGATTCTAAATATTTTATTTGCTATTCAGTTTGTTGATTTGAAAGTCAAGCTGTTTTATTGCACATTAGAGAGATGGATAGTGGATGCATTTTGCCAAATTTTAGATGACATCATTAGACTCAAATTTATAGAAATCGGATGTGTGCGATGATCGGCCACAGTGGCCTAAGGCAGTAACCATTATAATGCTCTTTGCGCATTCTCAGAGGAATGACATTAATTTTCAATGGCAATTGGATGCCTGGCGAGCTGTAAAATGTTGGACCGGGGTCATCCATCTGTCAAAGTGTTGACCCTTAGAGGTCGCACGATTCTCTCTACACATACATATGTATATAAATGTCTATTGATTTCACAGTTATTGCAAATGACAATGCCAAAAACTAAAATAAAATGCCAGACTCTGTCTGTCTGTGTGTGTAATATTTCAATTTTTGAGTTCGCACACAAAAGGATGCAGAAAGAATGGAACATGACACAATTTAAACTGCCTGAATGACCTTTGGTCAGCAGCAGCAGCAGCAGCAGCAGCAGCAGCAGCAGCAGCAGCAATTGTCTGCCACACCCCCCCTTTCATTAGTTGGGGTGCACTAAAGGCGAAAGGTCCTGGCCACCATTGTCCTGCATGTCCGGTTTATTGTTATTGTTATTGTACTACACTGCAACTGGGATTGGGCCTGTCAAACGGAAGTATTTCCCGAGCTATTGTTGCACTACTATGGCCTGGATCCTGGCACGCGTCACCACTGCCACCGCTGGCGATGTCAATGCCGCCTCTGCTTTGGGCTAATGACTAGGCAGTGAGTTTGAAGGAAGACCCGCTCAAGTGCCTCTCAAAAATGTAGAATTACACACACACACACTCACACTCACACACAGACAGACAAACACACCCCCAGAAGTTGTTAACTATCGACTGATATATCTATCTAACTGTCTCTTCAGCCTGTGGGTGAAGCTAAATGGGGCAAAGATGCCCCTTGACTTCCAAAAAAAAAAAAAAAATAACAAAAACCAATAAATGTTGTCAAATTTATTGCTTTTCATTCAAAAATTTCCCTTTTGTTTGCCATTCGAACTACCCCAACTCCTGCTAAGGGCTATAAATGTGACAGGATATCAATTTTTCCGTATACATGTAGCCAGGTTTGGTCCAAAACTGGAGGGTAGTAAAACAGATATACCAAATCTGGCCAGAATAAAATAATGTTCACAGTTTTCAAAAAGTTACCTCATAGTTATTTCTTATGAACTGAGAGACTAGCCCTGGTCAAAGGATTCATCCTGCCCACATATGACACATCCATCCATTTATACATATATCCTGCGGCTTGACTACTCCTTCTGTTCCTTCTCCTTCTCTATCTATCATTCTGTTTCTCCATCGTCATCTTCTTCTTCAAACTGTCAACGCATTGTCAAATTCTATTTTTATGTTTTATTTTCATTTATGTTTTCTTTTCCTTTCTATTTCATTTTTTTTTTCTTTTTCGTTGTTGTTTGTTCTGGCTTCCGCTTGGCGTCGTTTCAGTTTTCTTTCGCTCTTCTTGTTTTTTTTAATATGCGAGTCTAATATTTCAGTTTTTTTTTTGTTGTTGTTGTCGTTTTTTGGGTCTTCTCCGGGTTTCGACTCCTTATTGTTGTTGTTGTTTGTGTGTTGACAATTTGTTTGGGCTGGTTCTTGTGGGGAACCGCTGCTAAATAGCTACAAATTTATGAACGTAAGAAAAGACGCAACGTAAATCAATTTTTAATGCATTTTCCATTTTCATTTATGTTTTTTTTTTTTTTTGGGTTTCTGTCAAGCGGCAAATTGATGAGTGGCGATAAGGAATTTCGAAATGTTTATTAGAGAGTCATTTTGCCTTTCTCCCCCCCTTGGATAAACAGACAACTGTAGATATTTATATGTATGTACATATTTAATTTTATATACATAGATGCAAATTTATTTTGCACTTATCCTCCTCGCCCTCTGTCTAAATAAACGAGGGTCATTTAATAAGTTACTTCATGCTTGGGTGCTAAGATGTTTTAAGTCTTGAGTGTAAAATTAGATGGATATAAGCTGAAATTCCTATCAAAGTCAACCGAAGCAGGAAAATTACTATTTTGCAATCTTTTACTCTTTCGCAAGCTTTGTTTTTTTTCTTTCGCTTTTTTAAAATTGTAATTCGCAACTTGTTCTAGCGTTGAAGTGCTTAAGTAGTCATTAATTTTGGCAACAAAGAATATTTTTTTTATATTTAATTTATTTCTTTCATAATAAATTGTTTTTTTTTTTACTATTTTATTCAAAAGTTCTCTCTTAAAAACTTTGACCACAATCGACTCAGTAATCTTTTGGCAAAAGATAGACTTTAATTTAACAAAAATTGGAAACTGCATGTTAAATTAATGCAAGAAATAAACTGGCTTCATTTTTAGTAATTTTTTTGTTCTATTTAATTGTAATTCTCAATTAGTTTAAGCATTGAGGTGAAATGGCATTACAAAACGGGAACATAGGAATCAAGGATCAAGCTATAATGGAAGCATGACTTCCCGTTAGAGTTTTAATTTGATTGTATACTTCTAAAATGAACCTCTCACATACATAGATATAGGTACATATGTTTATTCTATGTATGTAGTTGTATGTATATGCGAATGGCATTTGTCGCATGTTTGGTTCCAGCTTTTCCATCAAATCCAATTTAATACGCTTAAGTTCTTAGTTTTTTTTTCTCCCTCTCTCTCTCTCTCTCTCTCTCTCTTGTTATTTGCTCTTCGTTTTTTCTTCCTTTTTGCCGTTTTGCCTCCTCCGTTTCAATTTAATGTTATCGATTTTTAATTTTCCTATTTGAACAAAATGTGCTTTTTGTGCAGACTTTGAACAATTTGGTTTGTGTTTTTTGTTTTTCTGTTGTATGTATGTATTTTTTTTTTTTTGTTCTATAGGTTTTAATGTGAATTACGAGCTTGCCCCTCGTGTCCCGTAACCATTTCACCGTGCCCCACGCCCCACGTCTCACATGCCCCGCATACCCCATGCCAGGAAGCAACAATAACAAGTTAATCGCATTTGTATCGCTGCTTTTGTTTTCATTTTCCTTTTCCTTCTTTTGTCTCATTTTCAATTTAGTTACTGCGACTATTATTTTGCGTTTTCAGTTGGCAATTCGAATTAAATTCAAGGCGTGGAAAAATGGTTATATATACACAAATGATATGATCCAGTTGCAGTTGCAATAGCCATAGCCATTTCCATTTCCATTTCCATTTGGAAGCCATAGAGTTGCCCCCTCGCTTGATGGATTTTCATTCGTTATCGATATTGTTTGCATTTCGCTTTTTCTTTTTTTGTTCCCCGCTGTAGAATAAATTTTACATAAGTAAAACCTTTAATTGGATTTACTATATTCTCAACGGATATTGCAAATGAAATGGTTTTAGTTCAAACGTCGGGGTCACCATGTCACTAAGAAATTGCTAAGGAGAAGATCATAAGACATTTAACCCAAAACACGATGCTTCTTAAGTGAATCGAAAGAAATATCTTATGCGAAAAGTTTTTCAAATTGTTTAACATTTGGCCCCAGGCCCCACCTTCTGGCCCACACACAAACACACAGCTTCGCACAAAACGAAAGCAATTTATTTATCGGCTGATTAAATGAAAAAGCATTTCATATTTTAGCCAATTAGAGAGTGGAAGCAATCATCGAGGCAGAACTAATTGGTTAGCCATTTAACACTTTACCCCCAGAAAGAGAAGGAACAGAACAAAATATTTCTACTCGATTTTTGAGGCACTCAACTTAATCGCCCGATGTTGTTGCTGTTGGATGCTACTGTCAGTGATATAGAGATGGGCGCTCATCATTCCCATCATCATTATCATCATCATTGCCAGCAAATTCGACATCGACAACGAAGACATGGAAGAGATGACTCTTGAGAAGAAGAAGAGGTAAAGGGGTAAAGGGATTTTTCAGCTGCCGTTCCCCCACGCGTGCCCCGATGATTAATCGTTCTCGAAAATGTTTGTTTTCATAAACAATTTTTTTTTTTAATAGGCTCCACGCTTCATGTCTGTCTGACTTACTCCTTCAAAATGTTGTTGCTGTTGCTGTTATTGTTGTTGTTGTTGTGGGTGGGGTCAAAGAGTTAAATCGTTTCGAGTGTATATCTTGTTTGTCGTTTGTCGAACTGTCGACTTAATGCAGATGATGCAGATGTGTGTGGATGCAGCTATTTTTGTTGCATTCATGTTTCCAAATGAGGCTGCTTTGTGATGGGGTGAGAGTGGGGAAGGAGCCGGATGGGGGGGCGCGTTAGAGTGGGAGCAGAATTTAAAAAGAGTTGATAAATCAAATTGAAATTCATGTTGAGGGCCTTAGACAAATTGCCTCGACTCTGAGGGCATATTTTGAAGGTGTTAATTAGATGGCAATTAGAATGGACCTTCAGCTGTTGGGCTAAATATAAACCACAAGAATAACAAAATAATCTCTATCCTAAAACCATATTCAATTGGAAATAAAAAAAAATGTTTTCAACAGGTGACAAAACAAAATTTTTCTAAAACACCAAAAAGACAACCCTCCCTCCCCCCCCCCCCAAAAAAAAAAAAGCAAAGCAAACCACACGAATGCCATAAAACGAGGGAACCATAAAATATTTTATGCATTTTAAATTGCTGCTAAAAAAGGAAAAAGGAACCAAATATCCATAAATCTTTGGGACTTAGCTCAGTCGAGCTGTACAAATATTTTAGACTATAAAAAAAAAATGAAGAAAAAAACACTCTGAGAAGTTGAGTTGAAAAAAAAAAACGTGACCATCAGGTAAAATGCACAGCAAGTGCATTTTGTGAGACTCAAGGACAAACCGGCAGTTATCCTTAAGAATCGCATTATGAATATGAAGCAATAATAAATATATTTATGAACCTCATAACGAGGCTATTTATGAGGTCATCTGCTTTTGTTCCTTTTTGTCGATTCAACAATAGGCAACACTTCAAAACTGGTTTCTTGAGGTTCAGGATCAGGACCAGCTGTGGATTGGCCTGCAGCAGCGAGCACAGGTGAACACCGGGCCTAATTTTTAACTTTGGTATGGGGATCACGAAAAAGGTTAGTCACTTATCGAAACGTCTTTCATACACACACTATTCTAGAAATCAAAAATCTATATAGCCTTGACTTCAAAGTCAATGAAATTTCCTTTCATATGTAAGGCACATCCATATCACAGGCTCATTCCAAATTCAATATTCATGTAGTTAACAGCCAAAATTTTCGGCATAGAAATAAAACAAAATCCTCCCTTTTGGTTTTATCTATAAAATTTTTTTCAAATTTCTTTTTTTGGTTAACCAAAAGAAAAAGAAGTGAAAGTTAACAAAAAAAAAAGAGCCAATAGAACGAACGTATAAAATCAATTATCACAATGGAGAACATGAATAATTACAACAATGCAGAATTCGGCTGGGACTACAGTAGTGCTGGGTCATCTGGTGCTGCTCAGCCCCATGGACAGATGCAGATGCCTCAAAGATCAAGAGGAGGAGCTGCTGGACAACACGTTGGCTACAATGGACAGCAGTGGCTGCACTCCAGCCAAGGAGGAAGCCCTCATAGTTACCAACAACAGTCCATCTCGAGTTATAATGATGCCGTTTTGCAGGCCTATTCGAATTTTAGTGGCAAGGACTAGTGAGTTGAAAGTGAAAGTGACTAAAAATTGTCTTTTTTTTTTATACACATAACGAATCCCTTGATTGCCAGTGCTTCTATGCAAGATCCATCTATGAATATGGGCTCCATGGATGATGGTATGAGCTGTGAGGGTATGGACGATGTCATGGGAGGTGCCATGGGAGGCAGAATGGGAGGTGGCATGGGAGCCGCTAGAGCTCAACGTTCTTACGGAGGCTACTCCAGTAATGGTAAGTAAATTTTATCTCACGACTCGCAAGTGTGATCTAATCAAGAGTCGCTTATTTGCTAGGTCTAGACAATCCTGGCCACCAGCAGCAGCGACATGGACAAGGACAGGGACAGGGACAAGGACAAAGCTATAACCAGAGTTGGTTTTAAAGATGAAAGATGGAGCTGCTCTTATACCACAATTGTATGTAAATTGGACCAAAAATCAAATTTGAAAATAGTTCAAAATTTTTTTCAGTATTTTTGACCGTTAATACAGACAAATAAATTCCGTACGAAGCTAGACAAATCAAAATATTTTGCATTTTACATTGTAGAGTGAAAAATGATTTGGCATTATTATTGACTCACTCACTTTTGCATTGGTTCTGTTACTTTCGGGTCAAATGCGCAGCCCATTAACATTTGTTGACCTTTATTCTCCTGTGTTGCAACCTCTGTCATCAGGGATATATGTATGCATACATGTCTAGGGGGGTGGGTGACTCGTAGGCAGGGCGGAGGGGCATAAATTACTCGAAAATGCAGTGTATTTTGTGTATGTATAAATTATGATACTATTAGTTAGCATGTCATTTGTGAGCAGAGACCTATAAATTAGACACAGGCAACAACTGCAACTGCAATGCTCAACGCCCCTCGCCCCACGCCCCACGCCTTTAGCCATCGCCGGTGGTGGCATCCGTTTCCTTCATTGTTGTCTTTCCTATTCCAAGGTTTTTTCTTTCGTATTTTTCCTTTTTTTTATTAATAAATTTACATATAGTTTTTGTCTTGAGGAGCGAAGCGTGTGCGTGTGTAATGATCTGTCGCTGTGGATCATGGCAGCGGATTAATGGTAAACCGAACACATTTTTCATCGAACGTTCGAACATTCTTTCATTACATTTTCCGGCGTTCCTTTGCGTTTTTTTTTTTTTGTTTTTAGGTGAATGAGAATTTCTGTTAAATTTATGTCAAAGTTTTCTTTTCCCTCTCGGCTGGTTTTTTTTTTTTTTGTTTCGTTTTTAGACAAGAAAGTTCACTCAACTTTAGTTATGCTCTATATATTCGTTTAGTGTTTTTTTTTTTTTTTTTTGTGTCTTGGTTTGGGGTCTCCATTTGCTTCCGCAAAAAACGTGGCCAATTGTCTAGTTGTGAAATTCTAGTCACGTCTTGGGGGCATTCTATAGAGTCGCCGACCGACACACGCTCTTTTTCATGGGTTTTATTTTATTTTTTTTTTTGGTAGGTTGAAAGGGTTACAAATAAATTAAAACAAATGTGAATTTAACATAAGCATTTCTCCAGCTGGCTATGGTTTTTACACCTCTTTTTTTTTTTTCTTGTCGCCTTGTATCAGGCAAGTGACTTGCTTTTATCGGGTAGTCTCGACAAGGCGTTTGGTTTGCTTATCCTCTTCTCTCTCATTCAGTGAATTTGCATTTTTTCATTTTCTAAGCAACCTTATATTAAGTATCTTAAGTGGGAATAAAAGTATTCAAATGAAAATCATCACAAACTCAAATTAAATAAGTAAATCAGTAATAAAACTCGTTCCAATAATTTATAAATTTTAAAAAGCAAAGCAATCAAATTAAGAGCAAATTCTAATTATCTAAACTTCGTTAAAAAGAAAAAAACAATGGTAAAAATAATGGTCAACAAATGGTTTTGTTAGGTGAATTTAACATAGGTTTAGATAGGTTTTTTTTTTGCTAAAATTAATAGGCACACTTAACCCTTACGAAACAAAGTTTTGTTGCAAAATCCAATATAGACACAGAAATTCGTTTTAAATAGTTTAAATGGTGAGCAAACAATATGAATTACATACTGAAAACAGAATTTTATGACTGCTTATAAGTATAAATTCTTCTAAATATTGTATATAAATTAAGAAAATAAATTCATAAAAATAAAGAAGTTAACAAATTTCTAAGCAGTAGGTAGTCTCGAAAAGCTTAAACTAATAAGTTTATTGCTAAAAAAGTGTAAGTATATCTTAGTGTAATTTTTCAACTTTTTGGAAAAAAAGAAATTTATAATTTTGGTAACAAGTATTCCCAGTTTTTTGTTTGTCATAACTTTAGAAATATTTTCGGTTTTTCTTAGAAAGATATAGCGAGTCCATCAGCTAATATTTTCATGTCTTTATATGGACTTCTCTTTAATAGAAGATCTTAATTTTGTTTTTTATTCTTATAATTTCGAAAACAAAGGAGTATCTTAGGTCGAGTTGGATCTTTCTTTTAACATATGAGTACCTCACAATATTCTCATGGAGAGGTTTTTCATTGTTGTAGGTAGTTGGCCTTTCACGTCGAGTACACGAAGTGTGATTGTTTTTGTTGTTGTTGTCTTCTTGGTGTTATTTTAATTTGTGCTTTTATTTCGATTCGAATTTGTTTTCTATGCACTTATTTAATTGTATTTGTTGTTGTTGTTGTTACATTGTTGTTTCTTATATTTATTATGTGCGCTTTCCTTCCAAGTTTTGTTGCCTTTTAATGTGACGGCCACATTTACGTAAAAATGTAATTTTAATTTATTTTCTAGTTCGCTTTTTATCGCCACTCATCGGAGAAGGTAGACACGCGGGTTTTTCGAAGGGGTTAAAAAGCGATAAGCACGCACCATTTTTTTTTTTTTTTTTTTTTTTTTTTTAGTTAGTTTTTGAATTCAAATTGAGTTTTTATTTGAGGTCGGCTTGTCTTTAAGAGGGGCAAGAGAGTGAGCAAGGGCGGGTATAATTTTAATTTTAGTTGATTTTTAATGTTTGTTTGCTTGATTTTAAGTGCCCTGTAATGGGCTGAGTTTATGAGGAAATTTTCTAACTAATACCCCGTATCTGTACTTCATTTTTGGAAATGTAAAATCTTTACTTTTGTTTTTTTTTTTTTGGGTAATTCAACCAACTTTATTTAGCTCTGATTTCTGCCATAAAAATCAACACTTTGGTTAGCAATAACAA
This sequence comes from Drosophila nebulosa, assembly GCA_024703675.1. Taxonomy (NCBI): domain Eukaryota; kingdom Metazoa; phylum Arthropoda; class Insecta; order Diptera; family Drosophilidae; genus Drosophila; species Drosophila nebulosa. Next base: position 9,452,324 of record CM045724.1, on the reverse strand, counting down.
ATAACAACAACAACTAGTCAACACACCTGTAAAAAAATAGAACAAACTGCCTACACTAGTGTTGATAAGGGCGTGGCAAACACAAGCATTTTTTTCGCAATTGAACGTTTTTATTGAAAAACCACAAAAATCAATTGACCATTCGAAGGCCCCCAGAGAGTAAGAGTGAGAGAGAGAGAAAGGCGAAATAGTGGGAGGAATGGATTTGGATTGTATTGGATCGTTTCAATTAGTATGCAACACTTTTTAGTGACTTTTCTATTAAGCGTAATTTGAATCATAAACAATTCCGAAATGTCACCGAAACCGCAATAAAATTGAAATTATTTCATGATATATATATTTGTATATATATGTATATATGTATATATCTGATTTCCATTGCAAGTTGACAACTCTATTTGCCCCGTTGACCACCCGTAGAGTTAGAGGCATTTATAATGCATCATGGTGAGGGAGGGAGGTAGGTATGGAGGTAGCAAGGCGGGTCAGTTCTAATTCTAACCTTAACCCCTAACCTAGATCACAGCGGGTGATGGCAGCGGTGCAATGTGAAATGGTGTTAGTTTTAAGTTGCCATTAACACGCCATTGTTTGGGTTAGAGAGAGAGAGAGTGGGGGTGAGGGTGAGGGTGTCCCTTCCGATCCAATTTCTTGGCAAATGATTAATTAGATCCCATGTCCCTGCGTATGAGAAGCCAGAACTAGGGAGAGAAATGACAAGCTAGTGGAAACACTTTTCCATTTTCATTCTTCTTTACTTTCATTTTACAGATCATCTAGCCTTAATTCATTTCTCTTTTTTGTTTTTCCATTAACCAAATGGAAACGACAATAAAATGGCAAAATTTTCTTTTGATTAAAAATGAAGTGAAAGGAGATTATTAAACACAAATGCAGGCATTAAAATAGAAAGAGAGAAGAAAATAGAAATAGAAAGATAAAGAAATTAACATTTATTACATTTCTAAAGGCCAAGTCAAAAATGAAAGCTAAATGGTAGAAAATAAAAATGCAAAAAAAATAGTTAGTGCCCGATTCATCCTGAACTCTCGACAAAGGAAAGTAACAAAGGATAGGCTAATGAAATGACCCAAAAATTTGATCTTGCCAAAAACTATTTGCTCACTCGACTGACTTTTAAGTTGAAATTTGTTTTAGTTTGAGTGATTTCTCATTACATTCCCATTTTCAATCTAATTTACGAAATCCCTTCTCACAGGCCAAAGACTTTACGTTTATTGAAAATGACAGGGCGCCGGGCCGGGAATGGATTGAAATGGCCAATGGCCAATAGTCCACATATCTGTGATATCCATAAAATGCATTTCGGACACGCGAATCCAGAGAAAATAATCAAGAAATAGTTGCCATCATTCAACCAACACAAACTAGACAGACAACGGGCAGCTGGCAACATGGTCATGGACATAGAGACAAAGAGAGGTTTGTTGGGGTGGGGGGAATTTTATTTCTATTTTCATTGTTTTTCAACCCAAAAAAAAAAAAAACGCAGAAGCAAAGGGAGCAACAAACGGGCAACAATTGCGCTAATTTCGAATTAAATTTTTAATCTCAACCAAACGAAACAATTTCCACCCACATGAGCCGCTCCTGCTCACTGCTGCTTCTTGGTCATCCCTTAGATTCAAACGGGTGCGGGTCAACTCTGACCATTGGTCATCAGCCCCCACTACCATTCCGTTTCCCTGCAAATTGCACATCCGATGGACAAAGACAAACGAAATGTCAAAATTAACGAACGATTTTTGGCGATTTAATGCTCAAAAACCAACATAGAAATCGAAGATGAAATGCGACGCCAAATCGACAAAATTAAATTCCAAGAGCAATGGAGGCAGACAGGGGTAGGGGCAGTGGCGGCAGAGAGACGTAAAGGGGATCGATCAGAAGAAATAGTCGTAAGCGGATTTGGTACGCCCACAACAATTTGTAATGGACAATGGACAAAGCCAGTCCCAGTCCGCCGTCCCAGTCCAATGCGTGTGCCATAACAGTCCGATGTCCGTTGTCCGATTTCGGAGGCTATATTAGCACCTAGAGCACTGAAACCGTGAAACAGCAGGCGGTCAGCGAAGGGTTTCAGATTCGGATTCAGTGATTCCTATTCGGTTCGACACGCGCCACACACTCGATTCTCAATTTTCGATTCTTAGTTATATGTGTGTGTGTTTTTTTTTTGTTGTTGTTGTTCTTCCTTTCTCTCTCAATTTTTGCTTTGTTTGCCAGCCTAGCCCAATCCTAGCCCTAACCCTAGCCAGGTGTTGGCCCTCAATTTGTGGCACGAGGAGGTGCCTCTTCTCCCTTGCCACGTTTATTTGTTCAATATCTTTTTGTTTCGCCTTTTCGTTTCGATTGTGAATGGTTTTAATTGTTTTTGATTGAGTTTTAGTTTCGAGTTTCCTTTGTTTAAAGACAACTCTCTCGATGTGTTGACGTCTTTATTGATCAATCTTTTGGGCCCAGTTAGTGCAGTATTTTTTTTTTTTTTTTTTTTGAAATCTAAGCTTGACCTGTTTCCATATACATATATGTACATATATATATATTTTTTCTAGATTTTCAATGTAAATGAAAGCCTCGTGAAGCCATTAATTGCATTCAATTAAAATCAAACAGCGACAAGCTGAAATTAAAATAGAAAGAGTTCAGTCAACTTTTAGAAATAGACAGACACTTATTCTGTTTGTAGTTTAAGCCATAATAAAAAGCAGAACTAAAAGCCATCACCGAGTGGAAGAGTGGAAGAAACGTGGCCAAAGCTAAAGCAAAAGCAAAAGCAAAATCAAATCATCAAATAGTCGGTAATAGTTTCGGGTTGTAAAACTCACACGAACAATAAGTTAATCAATCTCTTCAAAATTTTAATTACAAAGTAACAACTTCCTTTAGCAATTTCAAAGCGCGATGAACTCCCCCCCAGTTGGAAGGGTAGAAGAGCGGGAAGAGACGGAAGACAGAGGAGTAATGAAAACTCTTTGGAGGAAAAGCATTTACATACATAAAAAAAACGCAGCCGCAATGACTGACTAACTCAAGGTGCCGACCAAAACACATATTTTATGTAATTTGTCTTTGTTTTCGTGTAATAAAACTGAAAATAAAAATTTGTAAGAGCGAAAGAGAATAGCAAGTTGGCAGACAGAGGAAACAACAACGAGGAGAAGGAGTAGAAAGAAAGACTTAGCCCAAAAGCCGTTGGCAATGAATTGTAAATGTGAATGCGAGTGTAAATGTGAGTGTGAGTGTGAGTGTGAGTGCGCACCCTCACCCCCATGATCAGCAAAGTGAAAAATGGAATGCCAACGAACGAGTTGAAAATTTATTTGAATTTTATTCCCGTCTTTTCAACTTATGCGCAGGCGTCACAGCCCCCGAACAATGGGCAACAAAGGCGAACCAAAAACCTAAAACCCAAAACCCTTTGCGCGCAGATGCTCAGACGTACATACATATCTTGAAATAGCCCCCGTAGGCGATCTTTGTCCAGTAGTTTCGCTCTCGAGCAGGTGACAGCCCCTGGTCACCACCACGGACCATCGGTATGATCATGAATGATCACAAAAAGGAAATCGATTAGTCGAAAGTCGAATACAGAAAAGGTGCAAAGAGCGTCGTGTGAATGGGAATGTGTTGTGTATCCTGTGCCTTAAGGAATTTTATAGACAAGTTTATTAACTTCACCCCCTCTCCGAACCAGAAACCTAAAATATTTATGAATACAAAACCGCCCCATGTTGGCGGCTGCTTCTGGCATATTCTTGGTCAAAGTTTTTGAAAGTCAACATTTTGGCTTTTGTCAACAGTCAACTTTACCCCACCATCAAATCCCCTTCCTCCTCCCTCTCAAGGTGCGGTCGCAACCCTTTTTGACGATGCTCCCTCGAGGCCTTTGCTTGTACGTGAGCTTGAAGAATTTTGTGGCCAGAATTTTGATGGGGTTTTCCTGGTGCGAGAAGGGGGAAGCAGAAGGAGTTTCGCGACGCCAAAAAGAAAACGTTTTCCGCCACAAAATCTGCGTAAACTTGTTTCTTGCGGCTGCTTGCGCCGTCGTGGTTTCATTTTCATCCCGAAGTTTACTTTATATCTTATTTGCTTATGAAATAAGATATTCCACCCATTTACGAATCACCCATTCTTTGAGGGGAAGGAAGCGGGTCCGCCTTCAACAATTTATGCTTAGCTATTGTCGGTGGAGTTTTTGGTATATAATCTTTACATACATATGTACATAAGTTCGTCTAGATAGATATTTTTCGTTTTTATAGTCTGTTTATGAGATTGCCTGACATTTTTATGCACTTTTTCCTACCATTCAGCACAAAAAAGGGTTCGCCCAGGCAAAAGGGTAATCGTCCTCAGGTAGCAGTTAAAATCCTTTTTTTGTCTGTCTATTGATTGAATTTCGTGATATTCGCTTGTTTCGCAAAATTGCGACTTTAGTATAGACTAACTGAAATAGCTTAATAATGTTTAGTAGATAACTCAACCACGAATCTAAATGGAAAATATCACGATAATGTGTTATAGAATGTGGAAACTTCACGCAGTTATTAGTGAGAAGAAAATTTGTTTAAATTTATAGTACAATGGAGAAAATGTCATTCCTATGATATAGAGTTCAGATCTGCTTACATTTGGCACAAAAGTTTTGAAATGAAAGAATCTCATAACTATTAGGACAGTCTCGTAAAAAAGACCAAATATATAGATGTAAAACTTTATTTTTGAACAATTTCTGTAACATTTGGATAATTGCCATTAAATTGGAATGTTTTTCAAATTTAAGTTAACATTATCCGAATAGAGCTAAGCGACAATCCAATTAGAAATTGATTCTTCTTCTCTCTTAATGTGTATTTTAGAGCACAAAAATATAAAGAGGAGCTTTGAGCTTCCTGTCCCCCCTGAAAAGAACCAGGGCTGCATCTTTAATATATGAAATTGATCGATCTTATAAATTTAGGGTAACTATTTTCAAATTAACGTAGCAAAACCATAAAAGATTTTTAAGAAAGTTTAAGTTTTAAGCCAAAGGATTTACCTTAATCTAGTAATTAGAGCTAATCATCATATATAAATTATGTAAGTTAATATTAATAATATTCTGCTTTTTAAAATGGTAAATATTGAATTCTGAAATTTTCCATTAACATTTTTATATATAATTATGTATGTATTTATTTTATAACTTCTTTAACTCTCCTAAGTTCTGGGTAATTTTTTTCAAATATTTATATATCGACTCTGTTCACCTCAAATTTTTCCGGGGGAGAGATAAAAAAAGAATCATATTTTCGAAAAACCATAAAATCACTTAACCTAAAAGCTTTTACCGTTGCCAAAAGTTGGCTAAATGTGCATAAATCGAGCAATTTATAATTCATATGGAATCATTTTTTTCAAAAAAAAAAACCTTCAAATGAATTTCAATTCAATATTTCTTCACTAGCGGATACACGAATGAGGGGTGGTGAAGTAATGGAAACGAGGGGAATTGGGTGGCGTTTTGGGTGTCACGTACTTGCCGTATTATGGCAAATAAATGTGTGCTCAAGGATAAATTCGACTGGCTGCCATTTGTGTGGGGATTATTGCGAAAAGTTTAAAAATTGTTTTTCATCTGCTGCAGCACAAAAAGGATTTTCATCTGCTGCCACTGGCTTTGCTGCTGCTGCTGCTGCTGGTGCAGAGTTTGGCGATTTCAATTGGAATTGATTTTTCCTATATGTAAACATAAATAAAATATGAACACAACCAACAAAACTGAGTGAGGAGAGAGTCAGCCGTCCATGTCCCCGTCCCCGTCCCTGTCCACCCTTGTTTGTTGAGAAAATATTTGCAGAAAGCCAAGGTGCCTGCCCTTGTCCGAGGGATTCATCAGCATTCGATGGTGGTAGTGGCAGGAGGTTGGTCAAATAAAGCCGTTAGTAAGTATTTCATAAGTCGCTGCTGGATGGCTGGACAGATAAGCAAGCAATAAGCCTTCAGCTGATGGACAGCCCCATGAACCGAGAACCGAGCTCTTTTTTCTTCGAAACGAAATTCATTGGCACACGTACACCTAATACAAACAAGGACATGAGCTCGGTTCGTGACTGAAAAAAGTTTTTCCTGTCTCTCTCTCTACACACACACACAGCCAGACACACCGGAAAGATAGATTCCAGCAATGCTACCAACTCTAACTTCAACTCCCGCATCCCAAAGTCCAGCTCTGGACTTCCTCTCTCGAGTATTTTTCGTATTTTATTTCCATCATTTTTATTTTTATTTCTGCGCTCTACCTTCTGCCTTTTCCAACGTTTGAGGGCTTTCTGAGGAGGAGGAGCAAATGTCCGAAATGTTGCCAGATAAAAATTTGTTATTTATGGCTTAAGGTTTTAAAAGAAACGAAATGAAAGAGCACAAAAAGTTTTTGCTAAATAAAAAAAAAAGTATGTAATGAATGACTTCTTCATGTACAATATAGGGAAACAAAATTTTAAATTTCGCTTTAATAAACTGCATTTGGGATGTGGGGACAAGAACTTCAGAATTGATATAGATCCAGAGACTTGAGAAGTTTTCTAAAAACTTTTATCATTTCTTGACACTAAATGTAAGTTGTTAATGGCTAACAGCCTTTTGTTTTTCTTTTTTGGGCCATTTTATCAATTGATTCATCAGACCTAAAAATGTTCGATTGTTCGGACATTCAACATTTTTTATTACACTCATTTTATTTTTAATTTTCAATGATTTTGTTGTTATTTTTTTTTTTTTTTATTATATTGTTAAATTTTCTTTTCATTGTTGCTGGCCCTGTGTATGGGTGTGTGTGTGTGTGTGTGTGTGTATTTCGAAACCGACTATAAAATGCTTTCTTATAATTGCTTTTCGATTGCACTATTGAAAAATTCTTCAGCTCTTTTTTCAAGTTTTATTATAATTGAAATTCCCGAGCATCGATTAATGCCAAACGAAAATAATTCAAATAAATTAAAATGCAATTAAATAAATCGAGCACTGGCGACTGGCAGACGAATTGCTACAACAGACAAAAAAAAAAAAAAAAAAAAAAGAAAAAAGAAAACCGAATCGTATCGAAACGAATCGTATCGCAGTCGCATTTCGATTCTGAATCCCATGCAAAAGGGTGAAAAATCGGCAAAAATTGTAAATGTGCAATATTTTTTATGTGCTGATTAAAAAAACACATTCCTTGGATATTGGCCAAAATATGTACATATAGAGTCGCTGCCGCTGCCACAGTCGACGTCGATCGAAGGCATTTTCATTTGCATTTTACATACAATGAATTTTTCATCGATTCAGATTGATTGCTTCGACAGTTTGTTTCTGGTTTCATTTTGTATTATTTTTAATTGTAATTTTCTTTGAAACATCACAGCAAATACACGGAGATGGGGGCAGGAAGGGGCGGTATGCGGTCGTTGGGCATCGGCAATTAAGAGATTAAACCGAAATACCGCAAAAAAAAAAAAAACTTCGCCAACTGACGAAGTGTCAATACCCTTTTAATTGATGAGCCAAGAAAAGACGCCCAACAACTCAATGGAGTGGGCATTTTTTGTTTATCCACTTTTGAGTCTCTCTATATAGTCTGATTAGGAAATAGTTATACCCGTTTGGCAAGTGTATATAAATATAATTATTTCCATGCGTGCAAAGAAGACAAAAATTGCTCAGCGTCTGTCAGCAAATGAATCGATGCCTTCCTTCCTTGCCAATGACAAAAGGCATTCCTTTCAATGATTTTTACAGACAAAATTCTGTGACCATAAATCACTTTAAAGTGCGTATTCTCACTTTCACATTTACTGCAAAAAGTTTCATTTATTTTTTATTTTTAATTTTTTTTTTTCATCCTTAAAGAATTGTTGGATTGCCCCCTTACCGACCTCTCGACTCTGTCTGTCTGACTGTCAGCCTGTCTTTGTCTAGCACATCCTCCCCATTTAGTCACGGCCTCTAGATTTGTTTTGTAATTTTATTTATATCTTTTTCATCTTAAATGCCAAATAGCAATTATATACCAATTATTTTGAGTTCGATTTTATTTACTTTGTCATTGTTTAAATGCAAAACATCTTGATTCGAAATTGTTTGTGAACGTTAAACGTTGACATTTTTGGCAATGTGTTATTTCGAGAAGGTTTCCCAACTTGACTGGCATATACATGAAAAAAAAAAAAAAAAAAAACGAAACTGAAATCATTACAAGAACTTGTCATCTTCACAAAAGTATTCTAAATTGGGATACTTAAAAGAAGCTACTTATAAGGTAAAAACATAAAAGAAAGTTAAATGTAATGTTTCTTTCGAATGTGTGTGTGGAGTCAAGACAAAGGGAGCTATTAAAAGTATAAAAATAACAAATTCAACTGTTTTAGAGGTACATTTTAGTTGTTATTGTCTTCGATGAATACAGTGAAAATGGTATCAGGAAGATTAAACAAATCAATGAACCAAAATTCCCACGTTTTACCAGGCCACCGAAATGCCGTTTGAAATGCTTTTTCTTCTATTAATGGATTCATCAAAATGTCCTAAGATATTTAAGACCCAGGGAGAGATTAGTCGAAGAAATCTAAAGCCTATGAATTCTTAAACAGGAAAAAGTTAAATAAGAGCTAAAAAATCGATTTGGAGGGGTGGCCACATTTTCTTGATTTGACTTCCATAACTTTTTTCAAGCATTTAGACAATATTTAAAAACTATAAAGCATTATATTCATATGCATATTAAATGAGAATGTTAAAAACTTAAGGAATATGACTTCTTAAAGGGGAAGGATTGTTTCATGGAACTTTCACGAGCTGAGTGAGACACTTCCGAGTGAGACAATCCGAAGGTTTTTTTTTGGCCGTTAAATGGTCTTTATCATCTGTTCATTATGTGCCTCTGATCATAGGACAGAAGTCCAAAATTAGTTTGTCTATGTTTGTCTTAAATGGTTTCTCTTAATTTCTATATTTGGTTTTCACCTTGACTTTGCTTTCTAAATTAAGTTCGTTGTTCCTTTAGAATTTCTTTAAGCAAACAAAGCTCCGTTCACATGGGTTCAGATGTACCCATTTGGGTACATACTAGGTAAGTACTTTGTACTTCATTAGCGCACCGAAGTTTATTGCCTTTCTTTATTTTATTATGCGCTCATTATTAAGGTTTATTAAGTTTTTTTCTTTCTTGATATCGACACAAATGAAAGGTGACTTTAGAAGAAGGGAGGCGGGGATTGTAGGGGGAATTAGCATAAAAGCATTGCATATGCATGTACGAGTAGTATGTTGGAGGCATTTAGTCCAAATATTTACCTAGAGTTAAGCTAAAAGTCTGCGACGTGTTGCCGCCGTTCGTTGGCGTTGTCATTGTTTGTTACATATGTATATATTTTAATTTGTAGTTGTTGTTGTTGTTGTTGGTGGTGGTGGTGGTGGCTATTGTTTTTGTTTTATTTCATTTTAGTTGGCAATAATCAGGAAAGTTGCGTTTTGCATACCAATTAAGCGACATATGTAAGCCCGAGGAGTCATCTGCCCCTCCATCCGAGCCGCCATAATAATTCTAACACACGCAGTCAGCAGTCAGTCAAACACGTTCACATTAGCCCAATTTCGTGCGGGCAGCAAATATGTAAAATAAAAAATAAATAAAACTGAAAATGGAAATGAAATGAAATGTGGGTACAAACTATCACACACACACAGCAACTAACTGGGCCGATTAGCTACTCGAATTCGCGCACACGTCCCAGCCGTAAAAAAGGCGTTTGCTGCCTGTCCTAATCTTTGGCCTATCAAAAATTTTAACGAAATTTTCATTGAATTAATCGTTGGCGTTATCTAAAACGAAATATCGTGTGAAAAAGTCAAAGAATCGAGTTACAGTCACAGGTTAATCTTCCCACAGGGCGTATTCGCACTACAAATGGAAGTACTTTGACTTTCTTTTAACGAAATTGAAACGCAAAAAAAAAAGCACGACGGGAATGTGCAATTTCCGCTTTCAAAAGAGATCTCTTGCCTTTGATCACCAAACCAATTGGTCATGGACTATAAAAAACCAACACAAACAAGTTGGTGGAAAACATTAAAAAACAAAAAAAAAGTATTCGCTTTTGTTGCCTCTTTTTAAAATAAAGTGCAAAGGCTTCTGGGGAGATCATGAAGAGGGCTGCAAAATTATGATTCAAGGAGAATATTGAATATGAGAGATATAAGAAACCAAAAATCCAACAACTGGGCACATAAAATTTTGCCTCAGACAGCTGATATGAAAATGCTGTAAGTGGATGCCTGGAATCTTTGGGTTATTAACATTTTGATAAGTCATAACTAGTTGTAAACTAAAGTTAAGACTATCATAAATTATAAACGTCAAGAGGAGTAACAAAAACTCCTTTTTCCCTTAAAGACGTGAGTTCATCATCGTCATATTCATTACAATCATCATCATCGTCATCATCATCATCGTCATGATGGGTTTTACACCTAAACATAATGTTACAGGTCGTCATCGGTAGTGGTAAGTAAATGTGTTTGAGTGGTCTGTCGAAGCTGCTGCCGAGGAAGGTGAATCGAATCGAATGGCTTAGTCGCGAAAGGCAATTAACCGATTTTTAAATATATTTGAGCTGGCCACTTTATGACTTAAGTACGACTTTTGTTCGCACACACACATAAGCACATACATCCTTTTCACAATTTTTGCAACTCGAGAGCGTTTTAAATTTGCCCCATGCCGATTATGGAACACGTTGCTGATTTGGAACTAATCTATGAATTGCAGTTGCCTCAACTTACATCTGCGGTCTCTCTAAGAACATGCCACATGCATTTATGACTTGCGGGTTGAGCACAACAACACACACACACACACACACACACACACACACACACACACACAAAACACAATGAAAAAAAACGAAAAATTGGTAATATTTAAAAGCATTTACTTGTCTTTGAGTGGGTAGTGACCGACCAACCAACTAACTTACTAACTTAACCAACAACAACTTCATCATAAAGAGATATAACTTTTACCCAAGTGTCTAGATTTTCTGTCTAGATTTTCTTCCCCTATGCCTATGAAAGTAAAATTCTTTTTACTTCTCTAATGTGGGTCAGCAAAACGCGTTAATGACATTGCCTGAGACGAAAAGAAAGTTTCAGTAAGTCTCTGTCAGGTTTAATTCTTTGTTAAAAACTAAATTCTCGTTATTTTTCCATTCACTCAATATTCAATCGATCAATAAATCGGTTAACAAATACAAATGCCTATTAGATATTAAAATTATTACACTAGACAATCTAGGCAATTATGCATTTTCAAGTCATTGAGTTCAATTCGAAATGTAACCGATTGCCCCCCCCCCCCTTATTCACCTCCCATCCTCTCTTTCGCATCGTGTTGTAGCCAAGAATTGTCATAACTCTTGTTGCTGGCTTATAACTCACAGCTAAACAGATGACAAGGGGACGAGAGCAGTGGATAAAGAGAGGGGAAACGTTGGGTGGCTGGGGGTGTGGGGGGGGAGAACACAGGTACGATGTCAAGGTGTTTGTGTGTCCCACATGACTGTTGTGTTGTGTTTTGCCAATTTATTGGCCAGAGCTTACTCTGTTCAGAGAAGTTGCCTCCATCGAATCGATCGGTGCTCGATAAAACTTGTTGTTGTTGTTGTTATTGTTGTTATTGTTGCAGCAAACGAAATGCGACAAGTTATGAATATAAAATATGCATAAATATGCAACGTGAATGTGCAGCCACGAATAAAGCATGTCAGAGTAATAACAGAATATAATAAAGTAAATTATTAAACAAATGCAAAAATAAAATGTAGAAATGTAAATTCTATCCTCCACGTAACATCCTCTGCCCCTCTTCCCTATACCCTTCTCCACCAATGCCAATCATATTACCCTGCATGGGGGCCACTATCAGCGATCAAAGACTAGAAGTAAACGCTGTAAAAAGCTCCCGAGTCTCTCCTCCAAAACCAAACGTAGGCAAACGTTTTGTCGTTGCACATGCGAGATACGATACGATTTTCCATACTCTCCGATCCACAAGTCCAATTCGATTTACTGAGCTAGCTGAATAACTTGGCTAACAGGCTAACTGGCAGAGTGGCTCAGAGACTCTCTCTCTCTCTCTCTCTCGCTCTCTATCTCTCTTTCTGTCTTTCGCCGCAGTTCGATCGTGGCTTAATTTGTTTGTTCTACAAATCGTCGATGTTGGCTTTGCGATAGGCTTACCATGACTACTTACCTCCTACTCTCCCTTCCTCTAGGTGTGTGTAAGTGTGCGTGTAGGTCTTCTTCTATGGTTTATAAATTCTTGAGGTGACTCCCATATGAATGGTCAGCGAAATATGAGTCAGTATATACATAGTTGCTCTTAGATTAAGAAACAAAAAAACTGTATCCTGTTCTCTTTTAATGTCGCAACTAACTCTTGATTTTCTAGTTTCTATATTTCAGTTCTCTAACAGTTCCTTATCAGAGTCAAGTTATTATCAGTCACTAAACAAACTCGCATCCAGCTGTGATCCTTTTCTCTTCAAGAGTAGACGGGTTTTTGCTCGAAATAAAGTTTCTTCTTAGTATATATTGTATATATCGTATATATTATATATATACATACATGTATGTAAGACGAATTTTTTAATTTCAATGTGGAATTCCATTGATGAATTTCAGTCTTGGTTCTCTTGCCCTTTTTGTTACGTTTTTTGTGCGGTGCATTTGGAAATTGTTTTGCTGGCGCCTACTTATTATCGACTGACTTGGAAAGTTGATTTTGGATTCTTCTTTTTTTTTTTGCTTTAGTTTTTTATTTTTTTGTGCAGTTCGTGCCTGAATTCCGGAGCCAAATTGATGGCGCCAAAATTCAAGAAGCCCGACCTAACCGAGAGCCATACCCTCGATTCTGATATCAAGGTAAAGGAGTGGAGCCCAGGCATTTGTCCCATAAATGTCATTTGGGTCTGAGTTTTTCACGTCGCCGGCAAATGGTTAATGGTTAAGTTATTCTACGCACAATCTGGCGCGGCTATAATATGAATTTTGAATAAATTTAATGAAAAATTGTATTGCAAAAAAGAAACCACAGCAAGTCGAGAGACTATGAAAATTCTTTAATCGGTCACTGGGTTCTTCCCTAGGAAAAACGAAGAGAGAGTTCTTTAGTTTTGTTATTTGTGTTTGCTGATCTTGGAGGCGATTCATTAATAAAAATTATGTCAAAATAATCACGCCACCAGCCAAGGGGCGCCACAGACAGACAGAGACAAGGAGATAGAGAGAGAGAGAGAGAGGCCAGTGATAAATGAGTTGCCTCCAGGGTGCACTCAAAACCCTTGCACAGGCGACGATTTGGGTTTTCGGGATTGCGTTTTTTGGATTGAAACAAACTTAATTACATGTGCAAACTCTTCGCCTGTCAGCGGGATAGGAAATATCCGACTGAACCGGAGAGAAACTGAGAAGTTTACGTCATTTGAATGTCATCATTAATGTGCCTTCACGGCTTGTCCTCTCTTCTGTCCTCTCGTCTGTCCCCTACCCCTAACCAACACGCAGCGATACAGATCCGATTTCTCCGATTGCAACTCTGATCATTAATTATTTTATTACGGAAATCAAAATGTCAGTTGCTTTTCAACATTTGTGTTTGCTTTTTGCTGTTTGCGTTTTCCATTATCCCCTCCCCCCTTTCTTTCTCTTCCCTTGCATGTGTTTACATAATGTGGAAAATTAATGATGAATTTGTTAGCTAAGTGACACGGCGGCAATCGGCACAACAAAAAAAAAAAAAAAAAAACGAATTTTCATAAATGAAAAATTGTTTTCTATTATTTTTGAGACAAGCATTATTTAATTTATTTCTAAATTTTCTTTTCTGAATTTGAAATTCGAATGCATAAAATGCTCTAAATGGGTAGGCAAAAATGTAAATTAGCTATAAAAACTTTACAAATTCTTATCAACTTTAAACAATTCTATAAAAACTTACCGAAATTCTTTAAAAACCCTCTGTAAATTTGAAATTCTTACTTTAAGTTACTTATAATTTCCGAATCGCTGAATCCAAAGTTTAAAAACACAAAAATGGTTAAAAAAAAAAACTGTTAAATACCGAAACGAAAATTCAACACATATTTTTACCATTTCATTTATAATTCCCAACTAGTTTTAGCATAACAATGTAAGTAGTTCTCTAAAAACAATTCGTTCACTTTTGGTTTGATTTGAAATGAGTTTCGGCCTGTTCAATTGAAAGTTTTCAGGTTAGAAGTGTTGATATTTTGCTGGCACTTTTCTTAACAACTTATCTCGAAAACGAGAAGAGTCTGAAATGAAATTTTTGATAATTTAGCAACTTTCGGGCCTGTTTCTTCATCTTAATTTGCATAAACTCGTCGCACAAATACGCGCTCCACATTCAACACGCAACCAAAACACACACATCCATCCCCACACATCCCTCCCAACACGCACACACACACACACACGCACACACACACACACAAACAGCCAAAGAGGGAGAAGGAGAGATAAATACTGAATGGAGCTTACGAACACGGTAACCCGGATCAGAGCCAGAGCATGGACCTGGGACCTGGGACCTGAACCAGAACCCGGACGATATCTCATGTCGCCGACATTCAATGTGCAGGCATAACAAATGAATTATTGACGTTTTTAAGCAATATTCGCCAATATTCGTTCAGGGCCCCGATATGAAAATTGTCAACGTGGGCTTTCATTTGCTTAATTTAATTTCGCATTTCGCTCGTTCCTTTTTGTATACAATTTTATTTTTTTTTTTTCTTTTGCCGTTTTCTGTTGGGCATCTCTCATTTGTTTTAACGAGGATGTGGATGTGAATATGTGTTGGAGCAGCAGACATTCGACATGGCCTGGACCCGGTCGTCTTTCATTTTCGTGACCATTCCATGGCCTGGGCCTGCCTCTGCCTCTGAGTCTGGGCGATCGTAAAGCGACTCCAGGTAAAAAACCAAAAAAATCTACAAACAAACAAAAAAATGAAGAAAGAAACAAAACACACATCTTTCCCAGCTCATCGTATGTAAATCTCAGACACGATGACGATGACGATGATGGCGATGGCGATGGCGATGGCAATGCTCTGATGTTGATGCTGGGAGACCCAACTTCTCGTTGAAGTTTGGCTCATTAATGAATTTAAATGGTCTCCTTAATAATATTTAACGGCTTCTTTGGCCAACGCTTTATGATGACAATATTTTTCACCGCAGTCACAGGAAGACGACACTTATATGGGTTTCTTTCCTCTTTCTTCTGCTGCTGCTTCGTCTTCTTCTTCTTCTTCTTAATGGCTCTGCAACAGCTTTTGACAGCTGACAAGTTCTTTTTGTCGAACAGGATGAGACTGATAGAGCGGGACGGGGGCGATGCAGATAGAATGGGCCATGGCGAGGGATGCAGGGAAATTAATAATTCCCTTTCATAAGTTGGCCAATCTGTTTGGGTAAATTTATCTCATAAATTCCATTTGATGTAACACACAAAAAAAAAAAAAAAAAAAAAAAAACTTATCCAGTTCGACAAATCGATTTTTGATTGAGTTCATTAGAGGCCTAGCACTTATGGACATGGCCATGGACATGAACATGGACTCTTGGTTATTATCATCATGTGGCAATCTACTTTCCACATATTCTTCCACCTCCTTCCGAACTCTCAGCTACAAGCTAATGCCTCCCTGGAGCATTTCTGGAGAGAAAAAAAATCATTTTTGTTATTAGCGAAAATCGGTATCGCGTTGAGTGATTTACTTTTACTTTTTGTCTAACTTGGACTTTGATTTCTCCTCACACATGAGGTCAATCAGATTGGCAGGGAGCAAGGGATGTGAGAATGTTATCATCTTCCGTTCAGGCATGTCTTTTGACTGCTGTAGTTTTTGGGGAGGTGGAGGAGCAAATCCTAATTGGATTTATGTGTAGAAATGGATTAGAGCCAAATTTGTTGCTCGATATTTCTGTCTTTAATTGCAGTTTCAATGTTCAGAGAAAATCCATCCATCCCCGCCCAGAGAAACTCTCGATAAATTAAAGCTGTAAGAAATAATGTGAATGTGAATGTTTGTTCACCTTTTTATTAACATAGTATTTTTCTTCTACAGTTTTTCCAATTAATGTAACCCATTCAAAATATTTATGATATGATATCATCTAACGATTCGGTTCACAGAGACACACAAACAAAGACAGACCGAATGTCTGCCAGAAAAATTCCTTATTGAAAACATTGAAGAAACAGAAGATGGTTGGAGAAACAACGAACAGAAAAAAATGAATATAAAATGTATATATAAATATTTTTATCAGTGGTCAAGAAATCAGATATCAGCATTTGATTCATAGATCTAATTTATGGCTTCCTTTTGTTTCTCTCCAAACTAGCCAGACCGAACGACACCAAATCAAAACACAACCAGCATCTATACCACAAAATGCTCATTATGAAAACCAAAAAAAAAAAAAAAAAAAAACACCCAGAACCAACAACAAAATCAATAACAATTCTTTGGCTTGGTGTAGATGAAACGGGAACGGGAACGGCAGCGCATTCCTTATGAACCGCATCATAAATAAGATACGAATCCAAAAAAAAAAAAAAAAGATAATTTCAAATCATTCTTCGTTTCGGTTTTGTGTCCATTCTGGTTTTATTCTATTAACGAGTTAAATAGAATTATGAAGATCTTCCTCTCAGTTTCTCTTCTCCATTTTTAGTTGAAGGTGCTAAACTGCATCTTCTGGTGCTACGCATTGAAAATTAAGATCAGAAGATGATTATATACGCAATAATAGCTGTGATTAGGCCGATTTTAGATAGTAGTTAGAAATGAAAATATCAAACTTTCTTCGTTGGTTACCATTTTGACCTTTTCGTTTCTCGTTTTGGCTAACTTTCATCATATTTGCACAATCTTATGGCCATTGGGAAGACTTTGTTTAATCCCTGGGATTCTAGTTCCGCCATCTGCGCCAATATTCAAATTAGCATCAAAAGTTGTCTACTTTTCTCGTCTCTATGAGATGATGATGATGATTATGCAGCAGGGAGATGCAACCCGAGTGCATCTCATTGATTTGTAATTCTCATGCACAGCATAAATTTAACATGTGAAATCTGATAGCCTCTCCAAGATCATTTGCACCTCACACACACACAGACACACACACACACACACACACACACAGGGACTCAAAAAAGAGAACGAACGAACGAATGGGCCCAAATGCGTAGGTCGACTTTGACTTTGGCTCACGGGAATTTGCATACCCAGACCAAAGTCTGGTTTTTGGCCAGGTTTTATGCCCGGCTTCGCCTGGTTTGGCTTGGCTTGGCCTGGACAGGGCCACATTTATGAATCAACGCCAGGCGAGCCATTTCATTCAATAAAACACGAGAACACTGAACTGAACCGAACTGAACTGAACTGAACTGGCCCTCCATCCTCCCCACGATTGCTTTGAGCAATGTTCAGTGCACGACGACAGGGACAACTCGTTGCTAATTCCAAGCGGAACATAAATATTTCGACACTTTTCTGCATGCATGCAACAAACATGTGCGAAAATGGCATAAAAATATGGCAGCTCCAACAGTTCCAGCTCCAGCTCCAGCTCCAACTCCGTGCGATTTGTGGCTGATGGCCATTTAGTGGTGTTGCCGCAGTAACTCCTCATCTCTTCGTCTCTCTCGCTGTCGTCTACCTACAGCATTGCCGCAGAGTGGCGATTTGGTTTTATTTTTTCGTTTGTTTTGCATTTGTCGCCTGGAATATGCTCATAATTCATGCAACAAATAAATGTTGATACAAACAGACAATTCGCAGACTGTTTGGAGATTCTACCTACGCTTTGGCTAGACATAAATATATGTATGTATGTACCTGTGGCCGGATGCAGCTCGAACTGGGGGATTTGTTGCCTGACTGACTTGAGTATTTGCATAGTAAATTGAAATTTTTATTCAATAGACTCTTTAAAAAATTTTGAAAATGGAATGACCCCTAAGGGAAACCTTTTTTGTTAAATGATGAATCTCTTTTTACCCACATCAAATTTACTTAAAAATCAAATGGAAAACCGGTAGCCGAGTCGATCTAAGCGGCAACTGGAAGCGACGGCGAGGACAAGTGGAACAAATGTAATAAGCGATTAAAACATCTTTAAGCTGGCGATTATCACAGCGGGCAGCACGGTGCATGGCAGAGGCGGCGACGGCGACGGCAGCGGTGTCTGTCTGCTCCAATGGAATGATACCCGCTGGGGACAGCGACAGCGCCAGCGCCAGTGTCAGAGATATTCGAGTCGGTTCTTATTATTTATATATGTATTTTGTGTTTTTGGTTTGTGTTTTTTTTTTTTTTTTTTTTTTTTTTTTTTTTTTTTTGGGGCGGCATTACACGATACAAAATCCGGCGCTTCTGGGCATCTTTACACCTTCCAGTTTTGCTCAGCAGGAGGTGATCAGACGCACCTCTTCTCGCCTCGCCTCTTGCCTGCTTCATTCAGCCTTCACCTGCTTTACCATTTCCGATAATTTCATAATTCATTTGGAGATTGCCCAGAACGATGGCGAAAGGTTAATATAAATCTTTTTAATATTATTTTGATAGGCCAGCTAATTGCTGTAAATATTATTTCTGTGGCCACTTAATGTTCTGTGCTTGCCGAAACGGAACTCGTTTGTTTATTATGGATACCAATTTGTTGAATTTGTTTATTTGATAAACAATTAGAATTATTATGAGCAGCACATATTTATTGCTCGATGAAACTTATAAAACACTTTTGTATCCCCTCAAATTAATGACCCTTGAGCTGAAATGAGGAGATCTAGACGAAGAAGTAGGTGGGGGGGGGGGGGGGGGGGGGGGTTGCCCGTTTTCCAATTAAAACAAAAACAACAACAACAACAAAGCAGGCAAAAACAGAATCGTTCAACCGAAACGCAGAACCACTTAAATGCTAATTCCTCCAACTCTGACCGCTTATTATTATCAATCACAAGGTCCACGATCCAAATGCTCGCCCAGAAATTGCAGGTGGCAGGCTGTACCTGAAATTATTCCCCCTGAGAGAACGTTCTCTCACCTTTCCAACCTTTTCTCATCATCATCCTCATCGTCTGTTTCTTCTGCTCTGTTTAAATCTTTTGTGTGATCTGTTTTTTTTTTGTTCCCATAATTTAAATGTCAAGTTTTGTCTATATTAAAAATTGCTGTGGAACAACTCGCCTTCATTGGCTTGCCTTTGTCTTTCTCTCTCTTTCTCTGACTCTCTCTCTCTCTCTGGTCTGATTGACGGTCTGGTCAGACGATCTGACACTTGTCTTAGACCATGGCAAATTTTGGTGTTTGGCATATGAAATGAAAATTGGACTTATTTCCTTTTGGCAGAAATTTTGTTTTAAGCTAAATTATAAATATTAAACTTTTGAATGAGCAGGCTCAAGGCTTTTAAGTTTTGTTATCAGCAGACTGTTGAACTTTGCGCTAAAACTAGTTGGGAATTACAATTACATACAAGACAATGCATGATTTTAGAACCAATTCGGCAACAAACTCACATTTAACATAATTTGCCATATTTTGTCTATTATAAAGGGCCAAACATAAAATCGATATACGATAACGATATATAACGCTTATATAACGGTAGCACTTTGAAATATTTCGCAACACCCGTAATTATGTCAGTTATTGGAGTTTCTTTTCCTTAGACATTTCGACATTTGGCTCATTCGTTTGCCATTTGGTCCCACACAAAGTCGAGAAGAAGTCGTCGTCGTCGTCGTAGTTGTCGTCGTTTCGGTTATTACTGATATTCGCGCGAGGAACCATTGTAATTTTCATGTTTCTGTAACTGCTCCGTGAGTTGGAGATGATCATTCGGAGTGACTGGGAGAGAGACAGAGACGAGAGAGCATGACAGACACGAAATGTGCGCGATGATAATGACAAATCAAACGATGACACACAAAACGTCGACGATCGTGTTGGAAAATTGGCTAAAAAGAAGAAGAAAACAAAAACAAAAAAAAAGGGGGGGGGGGGAGCGGCATGTAGCGGATGAGCAGATGATTGGCCATTTGGATGGATGGACGGATGGATGAATGGATGAATGGCTGGAGCCGAGAGAGTCAAGTCAAAGTCATGACGTCGACGATCATGGATGGCCATCAACTTTGGCGTTGGTGTGTTGCTGCCAACGTTGACGACGATGAATTCTTGCCCCGAAATGAAGGCATTTCCTACTCCAAAGTACATAGTAACCAAGGAAGTGCAACATTCGGCCATATGGAAAGAAAGGGGCATACCAAATAATTATTTATAATTTGTATACATAAAACTAACATGGAATGCGGGGTAAACTGGGTTGGAGGGGGGGTTTCACCGTAACGTTGCAAACCCAACTGTTGCTCCTTACAAAAGCCTGGGAACCATATTCATATCGCCGCCTCATCTACAACAAGAAAACATTCCATTTTGCGACAGTTTTTCCAATGGAGAACCCAACGAGAAGAAGAAGAAGAAGAATCAGAAGACGACGACCAACAACAAGAACCAAGGATCAGGGCTCACGCTTAACGATATTCAAAATTCATTACAATTGATATTGTTTCGAATGCATAAATACAAAACAAATGGCCATGCCCATTCTCCAGTTGTCGCGACAAAGACCAACAACAAGCACCTTGGCTCCTTTTGGCTCCTTCCAGACGTTGGCTTCGGCGGCGGCGGCCATATCAGCATTGAAGCATCAGCCAGCAGCTATACAAGAAATAACAATCTTACTAATTGGCCGATTTTAGCATAAACAAATGTATTTTAGCTCTAACTAAAAACCAGGAAAGGGAACAATCGTTTTGTACTCCTTTTCGAAGATACTTTGCATACGAGAGGCTAGGGCGATATTTTTGTCCGCCTTCTGCCTACCTACATACGGCGATGAGGAATGAATCGTATGGATCGTGGGATTACATAAGATGTGCCAACATTTTTTTGTTGCTGACCTGAGCAGACCGACAGAAATTGTGCTCTATCTTCTCTAACTTTTAAAATTTCTCATAATATGTTTAAAGGTTTTTGGATGAATGCCAGTCCGTTAGTCAGTCAGTCAGTCTGACCCAATCAACTGGGTGACAGGTTCTTACCTTAATAATGATGATCTGTCTCTAGTATTTTCTCTTATAAATATTTATAAAATACACACAATGTAAATGCTGTTGGATGCAGTCACAACTTGTGGGGCCAAAAGCAACATGAATTACAAATTCTAAAAGACCGCACAAAAAGCAACAGCAGCGGCTCTCTGACTTTGGTTCGCTGGTCTCCTCATTTGGTAAGCCACCAACTAGGCTGAGTTGGAGCTGGCGCTCCACAGTAGCAGCAGCAGCACACACACACACACACACACACACCATACACACATCACTCACTCCCTTATGACGGTAGCTCCGCTTCAAAGGCAACGGCATAAATAAATTGCACGCAGTTTTAATAATTCACCTTGGTTTGGCCAATATGGGCAAAAGTTGCAACAGAGTCATACAAATCACAGTTATGATTATTGCCACGATTAAAAACTGTCGCCCGCGTTGTCATTGTCATTGATGTTGTTGCCATTGTCGTTGTCGTTGTCGTCGTCATTGCCGTTGTCGTTGTTGTTGTCGTTGTCGACCACATGTTGCTGCAACCCAAACGCAAGCGATCCGCTGATGGTGGTCACTGCGCGTGCGGCACTCAATCTCGGTGAGTCCAATGAGTCTATTGACTTTGTCGGTCTACTGTCAAAGTTGCCATAAATATCATCTTTTTCGTATACTTTTATGTATCTCCAGCTGAGCACTTGCAGTTTTCTACGTAGTTTGCAATGCGTTTTTGTTGTTGTTGTGCTGATGTTGTATGTGCCCCAGCGGTGATTAATTAAACCGACTGCAGCTACTTCAGCTTCACCGCCGATTCATGATTTATAATGATGAATTTATTTAAGCCTTAACTCATACCTCGATTTCGTTAACGTCTGTGTCGGTGCCTTTCAATGGACTTTTTTAGCATTGATTGAGTCCATCAAAAGGGGATCCATTTTTGAGTTTACCATTATTTCGATTTACTCTCATTATTTTGACGAAATCAATATCGATAACATAGAAATTAGAGTAGCCGATAAATCTTGTGAAGATTATTTCTTTGGCATTATATGTATATAAATTCGCCATCTTTTACACTTGAAAAGTATGTAATATTTTGAAAACTAGTATATACGATATATAATTAAAGGTATTTAAAAAGTACATACAGGTACAGACTTGTTGCACATCTCAGATCTCGTTTTTGAAGCCAGAGAATCTATGTTAATAACTATATTGATGTAGTCTGGTGTTGATCAAAGTTGCCCACTATATTTACTTAACTTACTGCACACTTTAATTCTAAAATCCAAATTGTCTGTCTGTTTCTATGCAAACTTTGCAATTATGCAATTAAATTTTCAAATCTAAGTTTTGGATTGATATGAGCAGCACATTTTCCTTAGAGACAGACTGATTGAACCACTATATCCTACAGAAATCGTCGAAATAGTACCCTTAAAGAGTTATAGGTGAGAAAATAATAGATTGATAAAATCCAAAAAATAATTAAAGTATATTTTGTCTCAATTGACTGAATCACTAGGTTAGAGGTGATTCCTACAAAGCGAAGAAATATATAGGAACTAGAGGTGGAAAACTATCGATAGTAGAAATAGTCGATAGTCCCAATAGCATTTAAAATCAGCCCAAAAAGAGAGCCTTAAAATATTCCTTATTTTTATACTTTTTAATATTATTGAGGAAACAATTAAAACAATTTCTCAATTCGATTTCCTATTGTCATATAAAAGTATTATATTTTATTCTGGTATCGAGCAACCATTTTTTTTAATGTTATTGGGACTTTCGACTGTTTCTACTATCGATAGTTCTCCACCACTAATAGAAACTAGCTTACTCCGGTAACTGTTGGCCATGTGATGTCAGGTTGAGTCTAGTTAGTTAAGATACTTTGGTTACCACCATGACCCAAGTTAAAAAGATTTTATTTTTTTTTTTTTGGTTTTTTACATTTTATTAAGATTAAATGCCCATAAGCCAGCTGAAAGGCAGCAGAGACTTGGTAAATGCGGGGAAGACGTGAGAGTGGGGGGAAGAGATGGTGATGGAGTCGGAGTCGGAGTTGAAGGAGGAAGTCTGTCATATTGAATGGGCACGAACAAAGAAGCAAAGTATAAAATTTGTTACCGCCTAAATAACAAATTGCACTCCTCCACACACACACACACACACACACACACACACACACTAAGAGAGCGAGACACAATGATAGATAAGGAGAGCGAAAGAGTGAGAGAGATAGAGATAGACACCCACACAGGGTGTCTAAACTTGAACTGACATTTTACATAAAGAGAATTAAACATTGCTACAAACATACAAATATACATAACTTTATATAAGGCAAAAACGGGGAAGGGAGCTCGCACGGGTGGGTGCAGGGCGGAGGCTCGTTGTAGTCTTTGCAAAGGCCCCGAAAAAAGAGTTAATTTGCATAATTACGTTGGAGTTGGAGGCAATGGCAGCTAAGCGCATGCAAGTGCGAGAGAGACAACAACACCATGGGATGAGGAGTGGTGTAGAGGGCGAGGTGGGAGATAAAGTGCACGAAACGAAACGAAAAACCCAACAAAAAATGAAGTCGCTTTATCATTTTTAGCTGGCGGCTCTGTTTGGGCAAAGTGTGGAAAATAAATGTATGAAAATTTGCATACGAATTTCGAATTTGAAATGGCTGCCTCTTACCAACCGTACAACCAACCGAACAACCACCCAATCACCCACCCACCCCGCCTCCTTTTATTGCCATTACTCCCACTTATGCCGTTAGGTTCGCGTTTCACTTGGAGTCTTCAAGTGGATACACATAAGTGTTAAGTGTTCGGTGGGCGGCATGACCACGCCCACTTCTCACTCCACCCTTTATTTTTATATATTCGAGCACTTCAATAACCGTTATTGACGTCATTAAATTATTTACTTATGTATGTATTATAATTTGTTATTATTCATTGGAATTGTTGGTTGGTTTGTTCTGCTGCTGCTGCTGCCTTTGTCGCTGCCGCTGCTGCTGCTGCAGTTGGATTATTGCGGTCTTTGTTGATTTAATTAATTAAATCGCAGTTGTTTTTTTAATTGATTGACAGATTAAAAACAAAACCAATTAACAATTTTAATACAAATGACAACCGCATAATATGCTGTAATAAAGCACCAGCTGAACGCGTCAGAAAGATGAGGAGAAAGCGCAGGCAGCTGCTGCTCCTCGCGGTGTGGTAAAGTGTGGTGAAGTGTGGTGAGAAAGGGTGAAGATTGATTGATTTATGTAATGCTTGCTAATTCGCATTTTAATAAATCTACATAAACTCCATAAAACTGACAACTTATACAACAAATATAATTTGCATTTGGACTAAGTACTTTAATCCTTTTTTTTTAACTATATAACTTAATAAATAAAAGTAAACTATCAAAAACTTCACCAGCTGAAAAAACCATCTGTCAAATCGCTTGGGAAACACTTCCAAAATTCATCTATTCAAACAAAGAAAAAAAAATGCTTCACATAAATATCGCATCGCTTTTGTCTAATTGAAATCGATAAATTTCTTTAAAAAATGACATGGGAAAAGGTTAGAGCAAAAGCCAGAAAAGGCGATAAAGAGGAGGAGGAGGAGGAGGTAGACTAGCGCTTAAAATTCAAAATCAGATTCATATTGATTTTAACATACAAATAACTACTATTTAATTAATAAAAACAAAAGCGAATCAAACCGCCAAACAAAAGAGTTATGCATGACGAAGTCCGCGCGGTTTTTTGTCAATTTAAATAAACGTTTTCCCACGACGATTTTTATTTTTTTCCAAATTCGCACGGAGCTGCCGATCTTATTTGGAATTCATAATTTCTAGTTCGATTGACATTTGAGGTGATTTAGAAAACCCAGCAAATGAGTCACTATCACTGAATGGAAACAGGTTCCCAGCGTGTTAGAATTTGGCAGCAAAAACACAAGAAGCAAAGTGGTAGTAGAAACAGAAATGAGCAAAAAGAGAAATACTGATATACTGACCACAGAAATGTCATTCAATGGCAAGCGTGCCGATAATTCAGATCCACTTGTGGATATACAAAGATATATATATGTCCAAACATATATGTATGTATATGTGTTTATGTGCAACTGAACTTGGCCTGGGCGAGAGACAATTCTTGGCATTTCATATGCAAAGCAGCGATGCGTCCACCAAAGAACGAAGATGTCAATAAATCTGCCGTTTTGGCCTTGTTTTGCATTTCCGCTAAGAGAAAGAGAGTGAGAAAGAGAGAGAGAGAAAGAACGAACAGTAGACGAAGACCCAGTGCCTCAACACACACGCAACCTGGAAGAAGGAATCAGGTAAACAGCCAAAAGTCAACAAGAAGTCGAGCCAACCAGCCGATGGCCAGGCCAAGCCAAGCCAGGCCAGGCCCATACACAGTAGTTGCTCCCCACGTCAAAACGAGGTGATTTAGAATTGTCGAATTTTATTTAAATTGGATGCAAACATGCAAAATTTATTGTAGAAAATCAATAAATAAGAAAATCACAAGAAACTGGATCGCTGAAATGGCATGGATCGGAACACATCTCCGATCTCCAACTGGATGGGAACCTTCAATGTGGAACGCATGTGCGTAACCTCGTGCATTTTGCATGCCAACGAATGGGAATGGGATCGATAATTTCCTTGGTCTTGGGCTACTACTACTACTACTGCTGCTACAACTACGTCTCTTCATTATTTTATTTCGCTTTATTTTTGTTGAACATTTTACTTCTTTTTATATCGATTTCATTTTTATTAAATCTTCTTTCCACCAGCCAAAACACCAAAAACAAAACAAAACAAAAAAAAAAACACACAGTTCATTAAAATTTCGTTTTCGGCTAATAAATATTGCATGGGAGGTTAAACGAAAAAGAGTTTTGTAGTTTCATTTATACCCTTTGATAATAATGAGTCTATTAGATTAACAAAAACTTAAAACCAATAAACATTAAGCCGTAAAATTCGTTAATCAAAAGAACTATTTCTAGTCTCTAGACTAGAAAGATCTGTTTAGCTTTCATTCTCAATTGCATAAGCAAATCTTTTGATGGCCATTTCATCTTAGAAAGAAAATAATGCCACAAGAGTGTAGAGAAATCGACTTGAGCATATATGGTCAGCTCATTTAGGGAAAGGACATTCAACATACATACTCAAAATCGATGGCTGCGATAGGAGCAAACCAGTCTGACAATGAGTTGCTCCTTTAAGGTTTTATTTTCTGTTCGTGCCTTGTATCTGATTGTCGTCATTCGATGAGAATTCGTTTCTTTTTTTTGTTTTCGCCTTCTTTTTGGTCTTTCTTCTTGTATTTTGTTTAAGGTTTCTTGTTTAATTAACTCGAATTAGAATTTCGGAATGTATGCAAAATAAAATGAAATCCTGTGATATATAAATATCATCATATCATATCATTTTCTTCAACTATAATTTAACTTGAAGCTGGTCTTTTCATTTATTCTAGAGACCGCCAAACTAAAGGAATTTCGTTGGCAGTTATCAAAATATTCGCTAGAATAACTCATGCAGATTAGGCCGCAGGCCGGCAAATGGTAAGAGCAAAGGCAAAATGCAGAGCCAAGTTAAGTAGAGAAAAATATAATTGATAAACACGAGTGAGTTCTAATTCTAGAGTTCTTGTTATCAACTAGCAACTAGTCTGAAGACCATTAATTAGCCTCTTGATTTATGAATGCGCTGATTTCGATAGCCTGGCCAAAAGGAGGCGACCTAGGCGACTTGTGGATAATTTGATGTTTGCGGTTTCTCTGTTGGCGGCGGCGTGGGCCGCTTTATTAGTTAGTTAGTCTCCGACGATCGTGTGCTTAAGCACCTGCTTTGGCCTAGAGGTGTCCTCTCATAAATTAGCTGGTCAGCTTTAAGTTAAACGGCTTACCAAAACGCCAGTAGCTTTGAGCAATGCGGAACAAGAGCGAGAATTGCATATGACGAGTAAAGAGGGAATTATTTTGCCGATATTCATCACGGAAATATTTCTTTCGCGAAAAAAAGGTTCGACATGTCCTGCAGGCTAATATTAATTAAGTGCATGTTTGTGCCTAACTTCTGGGCCACCATATCGTCTTATCCTTTGAAATTAATTGCAGGCCTCTCCATGACAGGACATGAGCAAGAGTCCATCCGAACAAGGACAATGACAACTCGATAAGAGCACATCAACGCACATTGCGCGCAGTGGCGCGCGTTACCAACGCGATCATGCACCTGTTCGTGGGTGAAATCTTCCCCCAAGACATAAGGTTACTATCATCTTACCTCGCGTTGCTCGTATTTCATTTACCCTTATGCACTTATGTCATTTGGCCTGCTGTTTTTGATATCTCTCCCCTCTCTCTCTCTCTCTCCCTCTCTCCCTCTCTCTCTCTCTCTCCCCCTCTCACTCTTCGGTGGAATGCCTAGCAAGTCAACTGTTATCCGCATTTTATGGTTTGTTTGTCATTTTAACACCTTTTAACGTGCGCACATTAATTAGAAGCGCAACGAACCCAGTCGCGACAGTTTCAAGGAGCTATCCTGCTGTGACTCTCCTGCACATAAAGCAATAGATAATGCTCTAATATCTGTATATATAATACATTGTTTCTAGCTCAACATTTGTCCGACATTTGGCCAGGGTTAAAAGGGTAGCTAGATCAGAGAGTTGAAACTATTCCCTAAAGTAGAGTGTTCACTGTTTTCTATTCTGCGATCAATGAACTTCAACTATTTGCATTAACCAAAGTCGAACCATTTTATTGTATGTGTAGTTATGCATATAATTTTGCGGCCCATTGGCCAATATCGAATTGAACAATTCTGATTAACGTGCAAGTCGTGATCTGTGAAAAGGCGTTGCCATAATTTGTCAACACCCCAATATTTTACGACCATTCATTGCAATATAATTGGGGGTCTGGGGTCCTCTCTCTCTCCCCCTTCTCCTTCTTCTCTTCATCCACTTCACTCCACTGTTCCATTCGGCTTGACTTGAAATTATTGCGCATCATAATGGCTGCCATACAATTTACGATTCCCATTCCCCCGCCAGTCCACCCACACCTCGGCTTATGTTTTATGTATCAGGGCAAGCGACTGAGTTGTATGGATATATATATACGCAATCCGAGAGGCCCATTGTGTCAAATATAAATCAGATCATTTTTTCCGGCTGAGGAGAAAAAAAAAAAAAACCCATCACATACCGCAGAATTGGCATAAATTTTAAAGACGTAGGTAAAATCGCCTTTAAAATTTTGACAAACATTTCAGTTTTTTTGGTTTTTCGTAATCGCTGTATATCTAGATCGGTTTTTTTTTTTTTGTTGAAAGTTAAGAAATTAAAATTCAATGCACATTAAAAAACAACAAACGAAGTCCAGAGACACAGAGAGAGAGAGAGAGAGAGAGAAGGAGAGACGAGTACATTAAAAGGGTACCAAAAATAAAAATCAAATCGAAAAAAGAAACGACAGACAGAGCCCATCAAAATGTAGATCATTCGTCATTGAGAGAGTAAAGGAAGGCACAAAACCCCAAACCCCATAATTTCGATGGCAATAAATAAATTTAACACGCTGCCGCCCCAAAACCAGCAGCTATCGTATGCATAATGTGAGACAAAACGTGTGTAGAGGGGGGGGAAGTCAATCAGCAGATCACTTCACGCCATTTTTTTTATTTTTTCGTTTTTGGGCCTTTCCAATTGCGTTATGATTGGATTTAAACGACAATTACGGAAGCAAACGAAAAGATATATAATAGAAATAAAATAAAATTTTCCAAGTCAAATTGAAGTGTTAGCCTTGTCTCCTATTTAGCCTTCATTTACTTATAGTTCTCAATTAGTTTTTGCTTTGAAAATGTGGTAAGCCCATTTCTATTTTGCCACAAAAAGTGAATAAAATGGCTCCTTTTTCAATTCACTTTAAATTCATTTGATTCATTATTTGAATTTGAATTTTTATGCCAGAGATATATTAAAATCAATTGCGAGCAAAGCTCTCTTTCGCCCTCAGAACAGCTGGCAAATTGATTTTCCTTTAATTTCTTGCAGGTTTTTTTTTTGATTAATTTTCACCGTCAGAGCAATTGGGGAGAAAGGTGGAAAAGCATATCCTTTTTGCCCTACAAAGGGCATACAAAATACGAAAAGGCTTTACAGAAATGTATTACAGACAGACAGACAGACAGACTGACAGAGAGACGAAAAGAGAGTCCGAAGGGAGAAGAGGAAAGAGGTATGTATGTAGGTGGATAGAGCCCAGAGCCCAGAGGACTGAATCGAAGGTAAAAGGCGGATCCTTTGACCGATTGGAGGACGCGAATGGGCTGCCAGTTTTTACATTGCGCAAGACCAGAATCAATGCCTTTGCCCGTGGGATACGTAATCCGGATTTTACCCATTCAGAAAGTGTAAATGAAAAATCTGTTTTTGGAAGCATTTTAGCGTGAAAATGCAATATTGAATTCATTTAAATTCACCAACATTCGATGGGGCTGTCGGTACTGAGTCGCAAAAAGCAATTACATGACAGCCGGCCCAACGATATTGATGTTGATATAAAGAGAAAAATACAAAAAATAATGTATCAACACAACAACAAAAAAAAAGTTGTTCTCAATTTTTTGGTATGTAAAACAAAGTAACGTCTGTGAAGGCTTCGCAAGAAGGGCGAAGGGACACATAAATAATAAAAGCGAAATTAAATGTAAATATTGGCAAAGAAAGAAACCTTTGGACAATGACAACGCCGACAACTCATAAATTTTTGCCCACAAATCGCGCCGTTGCTGCCACAAAATCTGTCACCTATCAAAATTGCCCTAAAAGGGCATAACTTTTACCTCTCCGCCAGCTCCCTCTCCGCCATCTTTTCCAGTTGACATCCCAGTCGATGCGCGTGCGTCCTCGTCGTCGTCGTCGTCGCCGTCGTCGATGTCCCTGACAATCGATGACAATCAATGTTTGCATTGCATTATTATTATTGGAATAAATGAATAAAGTATCGATGGTAGCAAAAGGCATGCAGTGACAATGGGTCCAACACATTCTCTCTGATTCCCAATCCCATTCCCGTTTCCCTCACCTCAGCACCTTACACAGGGATTTATGTATGTACGTCCCCCCAAAACAGTAGTTCAAGGGAATTGTCAATGCGTCCGCATGGCACTCAAAATCGGCATCAAAATCGAAATCGGTAACAAGATCAGCCGGCAAACACACAACACTTGGCTGGAACGCAATGACGGAGCAAACAATCTGGGAATGGAGATCGAGTTGGTTGACATTCCGTTTTCTTGTCGCAGAACCTTCTCCTTTGCGTTGAGTTTTGTTTTGTTTCATGGCAAAACAGCAATCATATTTTCTCTCTCAGTCTTTGACTAGATCAGCAGCTCCTTTTACAGTGGGACCATCATTCATATTGTAGAGACCTAATCGAAAGTTAGGGTTATGGCAATCAAATTGTAATACAGTTGTACTTATTTAATTAAAACCAATAAACCCATAAATCGATGACTAAATCTTTGGCGAGACAATAGATACACTTTGCTTTGAAAATTTTAGAGCAAAACTTATTGAAACTCTTACTCCTTTAATAATTTCTACGACTGTCACAAAAATTTTTATTTATTTTAGTTTAATTAGACGAAAATTTATACTTTTTGACAAAATTTTAAAACCAATTTTGAGCTCTTTGGTAGTAGTAGAACTAAATTTTGTTTGTACCAATATACATAATAACAGTCGTTTATTCACCACTTAAAAACGGTTTCGGATTTTTTTGACCAAAACATGAAATTGGGCTATAATTTTAATGGGTGGTTTTTCATTGTTTTTACTTCTTTTTTAGAAATTGTTAATTTTAAGTGAACAAGTTGTTTTTCACCCATAATTCAAATATTGAGCTACTAATTTTTTTAAGATTTCGATAGGGAATATGTCGTTTGGCAAACATTTTCAGCCAATGTGTTTTTTTTTTTTCGTTTAAAAGTGGGCTATTAATATGATAAGCACTGTATTTCTGTGATGCGATGAAATTTGAAATCATTAGATGTTATTTTCAAGAACAGTTTCTTACTTTTAATATAAAGTGATTTCGCACCACTGTCATTCTATAGCTTCGTTTAGTCTCATGGAGAACAAAAATTCTTTGCATATGATTTGAAATCTTCTCACTGAATACCAACGAGCTGCCTCCACAGCAACTGCACGAGAAGATTTCGATCATATTTAGCATAGAATGGGTAAAATATCAAATTTTTTCAACGTGGACCGAATCGAAAGAGCATCTATGGAAATGTGTGTGTGTGTGTGTGTGTGTGTGTGTCATACATATGTAGACACTCGATAGAGATTCAGATACAATCGCCACTTTGGCAACTGATCGTTGAGGTGAACTATTTTAATATTTGCAATCTTTAAGAAGAAATTCAAATTCCTCGTTCTGCCTGTTTTAACAAACACTTGAGCTAATAATGCCGAAGCCAAAAGACAAAACAGATGCCACTGGGTGTCGGTGCTCCCCAGTGACACTCTGACGGGCGGCCTTTGTCTCGAGTTGCCCGGTCCCTGGGATCTGTCGCTGTGTCTCAGAGTTGAATCTGAATCTGGTAAGGGAGTCGCTCGCGACATGTTGGTCGCATTGCCAGACAGCGTGTCTGTGGCTGGAGCTGGAGCTGGAGCTGTACCAGTGGCCGAGCCGCCTCATTTATGCAGCTCGTTTGTTTTTTTTTTTTTTTTTTGTTTTTGTTTTTTGTTTGTGGTTTCTTGGGTTTGTATCAGCTTTGTTGTCGAACAATTTCTTCGACACCTTTTTGCCGCCGCTTGACGATCCATCGGCTATGACCATGGTCAGATCTGTCCTACCTTGGATTCGCCTTCCATCCCCATCTGCATCTGTGTGAAAAATGAAAAGCCCTTTTTGGCAATGCTACGGACATGCGACAGGTTCAGTCAACCAGCCAGCTAGCCGGCCAGTCTCTTCGTTCGCCGGACATCAAAACTGAATAATATTTATGATCATTGCAAGATTCTTATGTTTGTTGTTTACCTTGCCTTGTGCCTCCACCCCTCCTGCTCCTGCTTCTTCTCCTCCTCTGTCCATCTGTCAGCAACCGAGTCGGTCGAATGGTCGATGTTAGTCTCTGCTTTTGCTTTATGTGTCCAATGGAATGTAGTTCCATTCGCAGACAGTCGCACTGATTTACCGATATGTCCGCAGCGAAGCAGCGATTCAATGCGATTTTCACAATCTTCTAGAGAATTGTCACCCTAAAACTGAATTTGAATGATTCTCAGAGAAGACAAACAAATCGATAATGCATAAATTTACATG
Organism: Drosophila nebulosa; assembly: GCA_024703675.1. Lineage (NCBI taxonomy): Eukaryota > Metazoa > Arthropoda > Insecta > Diptera > Drosophilidae > Drosophila > Drosophila nebulosa. The sequence continues at coordinate 9,419,706 of CM045724.1, read as the reverse complement.
TCACAATGAATCTGCTTCATATCTAACATAAATTCTACTTAAAAAAAAGTTCTGCAATCCATATTGATAACAATTCCAATCAATTTACATTATTTGAACGATGTGGCACGATGTCGTCTGTAGGCAATCGCGTGTCCTCACCTACACTTCTCTGGCTCCTGCTTGTTATCCGCCCCCTAGACCCTTCCCCCTTACCCTTCAGCTATGCTTACACACTCTGGCGGGTTCAACCAATTGACTTTCCCAGTCGAAACTGTCATTTACAGGAACATTTACTCCACTCTCGGGTGGTTTATATGCTTGTAGTTTGGCCCGCGGCTAACTCATGCAGTTCTATTATGCAATGTGAGTGGCCCGCCCCCTTTTTTTTTTTTCTTCACTGTCACTCGCCCTTCTTTTTACATGTCACAAACAATAAAGGACACGGGCAACAAATAAAAAAAAAAAAAAACAAATGGGAAAAATATAAAAAAGAAATTTATTGAAAATTTTATAATTGAATGACAAAATACACCTGAGGCTGAGACGAAGGCGGAGTAAGAGACAATACGCCCAGACAGGCGGCCACTCAACTGAGTGAGGGGGTGGGGGGATGGATGGTAATTGAATTTGACAGTCACACAAAATGACGAACTGAAACGATGGGTGTCTATAGGATTTTGTGTAGTTGAAGCGAATATTTAATTGACAAATATATCTGAAATAAAATGCCCAAGATAAAAACAAAATTAACTAAGCCATAAGATGCTGAATGAGAGAGAGAGAGAGAGAGAGAGAGAGAGCGAAGGATGAGTAGTTGGGTGGTGGGTGGTGTGGGTAGAATGGTGGATAGAATAGGCAATAAGTAACAAAATAATTGAACAATTATGTCCAAATGTCCGCCTGCCACTCATTATGATAGACAAAACACGGCGTCCAAATGACGGCAAGCCAAGGATAGAATTGGGACCGGGATCGGTCCAGGCCTAAGCTTAAGCATGGAAGGACATTTATAATTACCTCGGGGTATTTGGGGAATAATTTGCTCGTCCATCTGCTTTGCCTCCAACCACCAGAAACACGAATGGCTAATGGCAACCGAAAAAGAAGAACAAAAACTACAGCAACAACAACAACAACAAAATTCCAGCCAAGTGTCGTCGTGGCCAGATTTCCCTTCAGCCGCAGAGAGGCCAACACCCGCGATGACCGCCCCCGGCCCCACTAACTTCCCTTTCCCTATCTGGCTTAATGAGCCAGATTCGGTCCGTTCGTAAGAAGAAGCCATCATCAGCAGCTTTTGTCCATTTTTTTTTCTCTCCCTCCCTATCTCTCTCTCTCTCTCTCTCTCTCTTTCTATTTTCTCTTCTTTTGCTTTGTGAGCGTTTTTCTTCTCTGAAGAAGTCGTACCAACTGAAAAATGTTATTGGCCGCAATTTATATGAAAACTGTGTGCACACGTTTCACATTAACCCCCAAGTCCAGCAACAATAACTTGCTTGGAATCCGCTCGTCCACCCCCAGCCAACGTCCAACCGCCCAACCGTCCAACCGTCCAACCGTCTCATCCCCGCCCCGCCCTGAACTGTGAAAATGAGCAAATTTTCTAAATGAATAAACTTTTGGCCCAGACCAAGATGCCGAGCAGAAAAAGAAGAAAAAAAAAGACACGAACACCCACACACACACACACACACACACACACACCCACACCCACACACACACAAAGGGCGCTTATTTCGGTGTCGTCCAGCATTTCATTGTCTCACCCATCCCTTGATGGAAACGTTGAAGTGAAGAAATATTATACCAGATCGTTCTGAACTGGACATTATACTCTATTCTACTAGGCAAAAGAGGGGGGAAAGAGGAAAATGAACAAAGTAGCGCGCCATCATGGCTACGTGGCTAATTCCCATGACCTCGCAAAAATTAAGAAATTAAAAAATTGCCTTTCGCCTTTCTACGCTGACAATGCGAAAAATTTAGTCAGCATATTTTTTCTTAGTTTTCCTTCTTTTGCTACATTTTTAAGACGAACATTTTTGCAATTGCTGGCAAGTTGACTAATTGCATTCCTAAGAGTCTCTAGAAATGAAAAAAAAAAAGGGCCGTTGGGTGGAAATGAATTGGGAAATGAAAGTGCATATAGAATTATGGAGGACTTTCCAATTCAATCTCAAACCTCGCATTTCAGTCAAAAGGGTCTACAAGTTATATTCATATAAACATTTTTTGTGTATTAAAGGTTCCCAGGAAGTAAGGAATTATCACTTATCCAAATCGTTTATAGCCATTTCCGTTGTTGGATCAAAGATATGAAAAACGAACTAAATGAATAGTCAACTTCAAAAACAACTTTCTAAATGATTCATGTTTCCATTGTTGGTAAAATGCTTATAAAGCATTTCATATAATTATGCCAAGAACTCGTAACTTGTCCCGGGGTTCATCATTAAATAATAATTTAGACGGTTCGGTGGTGTGTCGGGGGTGGCGGGGAGAGTATACACAGTTTTAATGGTAATTTGTTACGCCTAAACGTGGGCACGCGCTCTGCGGTCATTGAGCAGTGTTCCTAATCTTCGACAAAACTAGCTATTGGAACTAACCACAACAGGCACGCAATGGCCAGAATGGTTAGAAGGAGATACTATGTATAATGAGGACAGGGGACAGAGGAAGCGTGAGGGAAAGGGAGAGGGCAGAGTCATAGCATTTCGTGACTTTATGGCTTACGTGTCGCGCCAGAGACTTGTCAGGTCCTTGATTGACTTTGGCATGCTTCGAGCAACGAGCAGTGGGCTCGGACGCGAAACTCACCCGGAGATGTGGTGAGGTGGCTAGCCACCCTTGTTTGCATATTACTTAATGGCGTTTGCACTTGAAGTGTGTCAGAAATTACCTGTCCGCTGGCAATTAACTTTTTAACTCATTTCTGAAAATTGTTTGCTCGCAATGCGGTCGACCACCCCCTCCACCCCTTGACAGAAACATCGCCACTCTACGCTATTACACTTCTACTCAGTTTTCTGAAAGTTTTTGCTCATAAAACACGAAATGGTTTTGGTTTTCCTGGTGAAAGTTAAGTTTTGTGGGCCTCCAGACAATGCGGCGATCAATCAGCCTAACCCCCTCACTTCAGGCAAATCAACACTCTGAGCACCCCACCCCCATCTGCTCCTGCTCCTGCTCCACCTCCAACTCTATCTCCTCCATTTCCTTCTTCTCCTCCTTCTTTTTGGGCCAATCTGTGCATATGTTAATTCAACTGGAATTAATTGTTTCCGGTGTTTAAGTTTTTCCGCAAAAGCAAATTTTCATTCATTGTTTTGGCTCCTGGTTTTTTGTTGCCTCTTGCGGTTAGGTTAGGCTGGCCTATCTCCCGACTTTAGCGATTTGCATGCAGGTCCTTACTCCTTGCTGGCAAACCGCAGCCAAGCGTTTGGCTTCAATGAATTTTTGACTTTTATATTTGATTTGAAATGTGTTCTCTGCGGTCGTCGTTCAGTTTGTTTGGATTTAATGAGGTCAGCCAAGTGGGAAGCAATTTCCTTGATACAAACAGAAAGGTTTCTTCTTTTTTTTTACTCGACTTAGAAGCAGCTTGCGGTTGATATATATACATACATAAACATTCCAACATTAACATTTATGCTCAAGTTAGAGAGAAACTACTTTAAAGCTCCAGAAAAGTATGCTATCAAAAATTATTACATGTAATTGCAATGTGAAGTTTACAATGTAAAATTGTGTACAAAAGTACACAATTTCGAGTATCTCAATGCTCTAATGAGAAACTTACTTAAAGATCGTTTTGCACATAAATAGTACATTTAACTGATGGGTATTGAAATATTTCTCGCATAACTTTTTATTTTGTAGATGAATTGAAGTTGTTCTACAAACTGGACCAATTAAAATTAATAACCATTTCAGAAGTTTGTAACAAGAAAACGCAAAAAGATACTTCATGGCTATATAAATCAATTGCTGAAATCGTTTATTCTTCGAACCAATGTACAATATAAAAAGGCATCATTTCTGGTGGTTATGTGTATAAAAAACAACGGGGGAATAAAAACAATATTCAGCATTTAAGCCCTCAATTGATCCATGGTTAATTGGAATTTTAATTAGTGAACATTTATTTCATACCCATACACAGACCATGTGAAGGTATGTACATAAGTGTTTATCCTGCTCTTGCTCCTGCCACTTGACTCTTTGTAAGCGATTTCCTTTTTACTTTTGGCATTGGCGGAATTCCACCGTTTTATTCTTTCTGCTTTTTTTTTGGTTCTTTTTCATTTTCCATATTGCCAATTTTTGCTCTTTCACGTACATTGGCAATTGGTAATTGTGATTGATTTGCTGTGTGTGTGTGTGTGTGTGTGTCTGCAGTTTGATGTGCTTTTAATTAAACTTTTAGTGATATGCACAAATGCAGAGGATACCCTCAATTGCCTTCGCTTGTCTCATGGTAGAGGTAATCAGTTTTCTCTATATAGATTTATCTCTGTATATTCTTCAGCAGTTTTCCGTCAAATTAAAAGTAAACAACGTTTTCATTAATCGCGCAAGGGTGGATCTTGTGGCACCCCTTTTCGTGCCCAGATGATGATCATCAGCAACCCCGTGTGGCACCGATTTCACTTCCTTGTTCTCATCCTTTGTCATCGTTTTTGTTTTTTTTTTTTTGTTTTTTTTTTTTTTGCTGGTTGTCTCTCTATCTCTCATCTTTGTCATGGGTATTGTTTGCACACATGTCATACCATGAATTTTTGACAAATCGCTACAAGCGTGTTAATAACTTTGGGCCAGAACTCTGAGGAGAAGTCACCCCGAAAAATAGTTAAAATGCAATAGTTTACATGCAGATGATGACAACATGATGACATGATTGCAGATGCGTCGCCAACAACAGATAAGCAAATGCCTTTCAAATTGTCGCAAAACAAAAAAATGAGATTCAACAAACAAAAAGATACTAGAATGGCAATAAGGGCTCGTCACATACATAGTTAAAAAGTGATTGAGAGGGGGGATACGGGCTACCTAGATAATGAGCAATGTGATGCAAGATTGAACAAAGACGGCTAAGAGAGTGACATTAGCCATATGCTAAAAATAATAGTCACCAATTTAAGCAATTCCCGTATGCAATGGGTACACACTCACTCAACTACTTATGTCAGGCTATAAATCAAGAAATTTCAATATTCCCAAAGATTAACCAACCAATACGAAAGTTAAAGTTATTTGATTTTAATAATACTCAGGTGCTTGTGGTATAATATTAGAAATAAATACTTATAAGTGAATACATTATTCTTATAGATCTCTTTGATCTACCCCAACCCAATGCAGATTGACGAAAGATTCTCAATTGAAGTTCGAAAATAGTCTGTCTCGATCAAATTCCACAAATATATCATATTAGATCTTCCTTTAAAACAATAGAAGAAGAATAGAATGTAGGAATGTGGGATGTAGGAAAATAAATGTAGAAAACTCAAGAATTATATGCAACAAATCATTGCCTAGTTTGAAAAGTTTAAAAAAACAAAAGGGCTATTTTATTAAAACATTTTTTGATTTGTAGTTTATATGAGAACTACACTATATTATCTAGTTGTAAATCATATCGTTCTAGTTTTACTTTTCATCAACAAAAAAATATTTAATCATGCAATCTGCAACCTTTTTTTGCTATTATCAATCAAATTTGATACAACTCATATTTTATACCAGATATTTTAGATAATTTTAGATAATAAATTTTAGAATCTTAGCACACTTTTTGATATTCCCATTGTATGCCAAAATCATTGAAAGTTTTTATTAAATTGATTTCTGCTTCATATAATAACTATTTCTATATAAATTTTCATTTATAATTCTTTGTTTTGATTTTTTGATCATCTAACAGACAATCTATGAGGATGAATTTAATTTAATTTCAAATCGGACAAAAAAACGCTCATGCATATATGCACATATCTACATACATACATATGTGTTCCACCATTAGGGGACATTTATTTTAACCAGAACTGGTCAGGAGGACAGTCATGGACAGTCAATGAATTGCCACTGGCCTCGTTTGGTCTGTTGTGAGGCTTCTCTCCTGCATAGCGATTGATGGCCCGATTGCAATTTGGCATTTGAAATGCAACGTTGATTTTGATTTGAGTTGCCGAGTTATTGAGGCGCAGTTTTGCTGACTGTTGTCGATGTTGTTGTTGTTGTTGTTGTTGTTGTTGTTGTTGTTGTTGTTGTTGTTGCTGGTGCATGTTGGCATCTTTTTTATTGCAGTTATTGACACGTAACAATTGCCAGTTGGCCAGTTGCCTTCTCTGTCCTATCCTGTCCTGTCCTGTCATGTCCTTCAGCGTTTTTCATGTCGATTTTTGTCGTTTGGCAGCGTTTCCGCTGATATTCAATTTTGTTTGATTGCTGTCGTTTTTAGTTTTTGAAACGAATTTGGTACACCTATTTTTTCACAACAAGCGATGTGAAATTGGAAACCTCTCATCCTTTTGCAGTACAGAGAGCGAGAGAGCGAGAGAGGGAAAGAGAGAATAAAAATCGGATTAAAGTTAGCTAGACACGCCAGAGACACGTGGCGTAATGTGAACCTACGTGTGCCATGGCTTAGCTCTAATTATGAAATTAAACACTAATTAAAAATGCTTTTTACAAAACATTTTGTCAAAAGATTCAAGTGGCCAAAACCCAAGTTGCCATGTTACTCCCCGCCCACGCGACTTTCCAACTCCCCTCATCCTGATGATTATGCCAAATCTGCGAAATATATATATACATATATACATATACATGTACCTATATTATTCAATATTTAAAAGTTCATCTATGTATGTATGTAGCTTCCAGCGGAACTCTGTCTCACGCTCGAGTTGATTGCTACTGCTGCTCCTGCTGGTTACCATCATTCATCCCCCTTAGACACTCTCACCCACTTGGCATGATAAATTTAATTCCGCTTCTATTTTGATGGCACTTGTCAATTCAAATACTTTTGTCAGTATTTTTTTTTCCTCTCTTCCTTTTCGTCTCTTCTCTTTCTCTTCCTCTTCGGTGTGCTGGTTCCATTCTGCTTATCGTTTTGTTTTCGTCGCGGTGAAGAGCTCTCGAGCTGAGCTTCGCCTCCACCCAAATGCCCAAACCCAAACCCACATTTTACGTAAATGCTGCGAAAAGTTGAAGGATTTTAACGCATTAGAATGAGCAGGGTGAAATGAGTGGTGGGTGGGTGGTAGAATAAGCAGAGAACTGAGCAAATCATGACACCCATTAGACTTTGGCACACCTGCAACAAAATTAATGCAAGGCTAAATTTTTTATAGGTCGAATTTGAGAATTCAGAAGCTTAAACATTGATTTAAAAAAGTTTCCAAAGAATCTATAATGCTGTTGGTGGCCATTTTCAGCTAGAAATTGGGGATTTTTCATAAAAATTAGGGAAATTTTTTTAAAAATTTAGCTTAGCATACTTTTAGGTGACAAGGGAATAGCTTTATATTTTACTATTAGACAAAGCCCATTTAAACTAAAGCACTTGCATTTTTTTCATTTCCTAGTCTAATCAGCGATCCTTTAGTACAAAAGGCACAACCCTCTGGTAGCTTCAATTTAAAAGGGGGAATGTGACCCAAAACGCCAGACAATGAATCTCTCTCTTGGACTCCCCAAGGGACTTTTGAAACTGTTGGCAGGGGGAAAAGGCAAGCAATAAAAATGATGACTTAATATACGAAAATCAGAAAAACTGATGGATTCCTCTGGGGTGTTTTCTCTCTCTCTCGCTCTCTCTCTCTCTCTCTCTCTTTTTCTCTCTTACTTTACTTACTTGACACGGACGCTGCGCGACGATTATTTTACGCTCTTCGGTTCGTCGCTTGTGACAAACTGACAGCTGCCACTTGAGCCTTGAGTGGGCCCAGGGCCCATGGACCGTGGTCCTTGCTCGCGACATTCAGCTATCAAACCAACCAGCAACAACAACCCATGGGTCCGATACGGTTGACAATGGCGTTTATTAGTTATTAAATGTTGTGATTTATGCCCCGAAGCGAAGCAAACTGGTCAGCAAGCAGCAGAGGACCCCGCTGACATGGCAATTGGCCTGCCAGCGACTTCATAATGAGGTCCACATACGTGTTAAACAAACAAATAGTACAACAACATCCAAGACCAGAGTGTCAAGTGTCACAGTTAACTGAAGACGTGGATGAAAATTAATCTGAGTATTTTTGTGAAAATTAAACAGAATTAAGAAAGATAATAAAACATAAACATTCATTTGAAACAACTGAATTCAACATTTAAAAAGATTTCGTCTCCTTAACTTTTGTTCATAGCTGAGTTGAGTTTGTTGCCAACTGTTGAGTTTGTTGCCAACTGTTCCTAACTCTTTCGTATAACAAATTATCTGGTTTTCGAGACAATTTCAGATGTTATGATCATCCGATTTGGATTTGAGAAATTAAAGTGGAACCAGAGAATCTTTTGAGAGAGAGTATTAGAGAGTTATAATTAGGTAAGTAAAATAAAGGTTGACTGATTAAACTAAATAAGACCATTCTCACAAATAATAAAATTTCTCTAGATCGCTTCAAAATTATGTTGTATTATGTAATAGTCCGATCCCAGCCCAAAATCAATGTGTCAGTGAAGTGTGTGAAACAGATTTCGAAAACACAGAACCATAAAATATAAATATAATGGCGACAACCTCATCGACCATAGCTTCAAACCCATCCTTGTCGTGACGCTGCCCCATTTGACTTTACATCAATTTTGAATTGTGCACTTTATTTGTTTATACTTATTTCATTTTCACACTACTCTTTCTCTCGCCGCCAGCACCCTCAATCGTCCCCCATTCCTTGATTCACCCTGCATCATTTCAGTCCACTTTGAACTTTCAGCTTATTTGCAACCATCCCAATTCCAGTCCCGATCCCAATCCTGTGCTGTGCTATCTACTCAGGTTACTTTGTTTTCCCTTAGCCCATCATTGTTTGTTTTCATTTCCGTTTCACTTTTCACATTTTAAAAAATGTTTGTTTGCTGTTGTTTAAAAAAAAAAAAAAAAAAGAAAGATGAAAGAGAAAAAATTCAATTGTGGACTGCCGCAATCACCCCTTTTTTGTTTTTTGTTTTTTTTTTTTTGCTTGTTGAGGGGTTGAAAGTCCCAAATCCCTCGGTAGCTAATAATTTTGTCCTGTTTTTGTTCTCCCAGTGGCGACAAATTATGGTTTGAAATTTTTCACACAAATTGCACAGCTTGAAACTGCTTGAAGAAGGTGGAAAGGGGGGAACAGTTAGTTAGATCTTAGTCACAAGTTACTCGATACTTAATCTTATTAGATGCAGAATTCATTGTAGACACTGGGAGAAGTTTTTTTTTTTTTTTGTAAGGGGGGAAACTCATTTCCTTGGACCATGTCACCAATTTCCTTCAATTATTTCAACTGTCGGTCGATTTAATTTATTCGTTGCTCAAAATTAAAACCCGAAAACGAAGAAACAACCAACCAAAAACAAAAAAAAAATCCCCTTGTCCAAATCGCGACATTGTAAATAGGCCCAATATCAACCCACACCACACCCCAGCCCACCAGATAGCAGCCTACCCCCACTTCAGGATTTGACTTTTCATTCTGAGCGCAATTGGTTTTCAATTCATGGACATGTAATCCGCCTGCTGTTCCATGGGATATATTTTTGGGGATTTATGTTGTTGTTTTATTTGTATACCCTCTACAGATTGTCTTATGGAGTATGTTCATTTCTAGAAAAGTAACGAAATGAAATCTCATTTGTGCTACCTTCAAAAGATACTCTATATCTAGGATCGGTGGGCATTCTACCGAGTAAGTCCTTCTACGGCCTACTACAATGCGGGGCATTTAATAGTCGAGTGAACAAAGTTTATATTTTTCTTTATTTTTTTTGTTAGTTGTTTTGTTTTTTTTTTTTTTAGCTGCCGTCGACCCTCTGCATATTATTAGCGTACTCTCGGCATGACTTCGAGTTCAACTTTTTAATCAAATGCACATAATTGCCAAAATAAATCAATCAATTTGCCTGGGGATGGTATCTAATGAGAACTGACAGTTGCTTCGTGAAAGAGGACGAGGTGGAGAAGAAACTGGAGGAGGTGATTCTCCTACTTGGATAGCATAAATTACTAAAGGACTTAATCTTTTCTATCTCTCTCTCTCTCTCTTATTTTAGGCGATGATTTTTAATAAGCAGCAGCAACCTTTACGATTTGGTTTACGTATCATTTGCCCACGGATTGTGTCTTCTTCTAATGCCATGTCTTAAATGAACATAAATATTCTCATGTAAATGCAATCGATAGTGATCTTCCACTGCAGGCACGTGCATCAGCTAATCCCTGAGAGAGTGGTCTTATGAAAATGACAAATGGAGGGCAACTGTCTGAGCGAACGGGGTGAGAGTGGAAGGGGGTCAAACAAATCATGGTTTCCGCTACCGATCCCGATCCGAGTCGTGTGTTTAAGATTATATTCAAAAGGATTAAGGCAACAAGAGAACAATGTGTTTCTTCTTATAGATGTTGCCATCTAAATTATCAGATTCAAATCGCAGGCAAGTCGCATTTGCAAAAGCCTAAGTTACAATAAGAACATGATAAATGAAAGGACTTATATAGGACTCTAAAGATGAGAGCTCTTACAACACATTTTTACAACAACGCCCAAAAGTGGGCTATGCCGAGGCCAACATCTCTAACTTCATGGGCGAAAAGTGTAAGGTGGATAGATGCAGGGGGAATATAAGCATATTTGAAGAGAACTTCAATGCATTCGCAAAGATTCCACTTGGATCAGTCGCTGCTCAGCTGTCCCACCGTGCAGTCAAGATGTTCTTGCTTGTTTGTATATTCTTTGGTTTCCAGCAAATTCTCGTATCGCGTAAGTAGGGAACAATCAATTCTGGAAAAACCTGAATCAACTTATATGTATGTATGTATGTATCTACGAATCTCACCTTCAGATGCAACGCACCACGAATGTGGCAAAGTCAATGAGACACAATTCTTCAACCAAGAAAAGTTCCTTGCCCCAGGCGAATACCCATGGGTGGGACGGATAGGTTATCAATTTAATAACCAAATTGAGCAACGCTGCTTAGCGGTGCTTATCAGTGAACGGCATGCCATATTGCCAGCCCATTGCGCCCGGGCTGAGGCCCTCGTCATCATCTTAAAGGACTCCAAAGGCCTCGATTGGACATACACCATCGAGGAGATGGCTGTACATCCAGATTTTGTGCCAAACAATCGTAACCAGCAAAACGACATAGCCGTTGCCACGTTGACCAGAGATGTTGAATTTTCGGATTACACGCAACCAATTTGCTTGCCACCAGCAGATGAATCGGAAGATCACTATGTGGGCCAACGAATGGAGATGGCTGCTTATCCTTTGCCAAAACGCAACAAAGAGACGACTGCATCAAGTGAACCAGCAAAGTTTTTCAAGGCTCAGGCTCAGATAACTGGCTTGAAGCATTGCCAAACAAAATATGGAGCACATCAGCTGCTGGCCACATCAAAGCAAATTTGCGGCTATGTCTCTGGAGATGAAAATGTTATGTCCGGTTCACCACTCATGGGTCTCACTGTGGTCGATGGCAAACCTAAAAATCTGTATCTTATTGGCATTCTATCATTTGGCTTATCTGTAAAGAGCACTGCATATCCTGATGTATTTACACGAATTCAGCCATACAAGGAGTGGATACATATAAATTCAGCTTAATCTAAAAATATATACATTTTCTTGTATTAAGTTAAGCAAACAAAACAATTATACACATTTTATTTACGTATAAAATTAAAATATGTAATCACTTGATAACAAAAATATATAAATTCAATTAACAAAAGCTTGAACAGATTCAGATTCGAGAACAATACTAATACAATGTATATTGATCAGTCTACAAATCAAAAACAGCTGATTTCTCTTCTTAGAAAACTAGAACTTATTGCAATCTATAGCACACTCTCAGCACAGCTTAGATCTCACTTATCAGATCCAACTGATTTATTCATATAGACAAGAGAGCTTTAATGCATTCGCAACGATTCAGTCGTTGCTCAGCTATCTCACCGTGCAGTCAAGATGCTCTTTTTTCTTTGTATATTCTTTGGAGTACAGCAAATTCTCGTATCGCGTAAGTAGACGGCCAGACAGTTGTGGAAAAACTCAAATCTATTTACATATACGTGTACGTATCTCACCTTCAGATGCAACGCATCAGGAATGTGGCAAATTCAATGAGACTCAATTCTACAACCAAGAGGAGTACCTTTCGCCTGGCGAATACCCATGGGTGGGTCGGGTAGGCTATCTTTATATGAACAGAATTGAGCTACGTTGCCTAGCTGTGCTTATCAGTGAACGTCATGCCATAGTGCCGGCTCATTGTGTCCAACACCAAGACCCCCTCACCATGATCTTTAAGAACTCGAGAGGCTATGATTGGTCATACAATATCGTGGAATTGGCTGTACATCCAGATTCTACAAACAACAATCGCCAGGAGCAAAACGACATAGCGATTGCCACGCTAGACAAAGATGTTGAATTTTCTGACTATGCTCAGCCCATTTGCTTGCCACCGACTGGAGAATCGGGAGATGACTATGTGAGTCAACGAATGGATGTGGCGACTCTTTATCGACAAATGCCTAACGAGGAGTCGTCATATGACCCGGATAGGTTCATCAAAATTCAAGCGCAGATAACTAGTTTGGAGCATTGCAAAGCTAAATATGCAGAGCGTCGCTTTCCGGCGACATCGAAACAAATTTGCGGCTATCTCAATGCAAAGGGAAGAGTAATGTCCGGTTCACCACTCATGGGTGTAAATGTGATCGATGGCAAGCCTAAAAATCTATATCTAATAGGATTTATATCGTTTGGAGTATCGTTCCAAACCACTAAATTTCCTGATGTATTTACACGAATTCAGCCATACAAGGAGTGGATTCAAAGAAATTCTTCTTAAAGTCAATTGAAATTGAACAAAATCTAAAATCTAAAATCTAAAAAATCTAAATCTCTAGTGAATTCATCATTAATAATAAATATTTAGACGAAAATCAAGAATATAAGTATGTTACACCGACTTGAGTATTCACTTGTGAAACGATTGATTCACCCTATGGTTGTAGGGTCGGTCTCAAGGGGAGGGTCCTATCTAAATCTAGAATTAATCTAACGTCGTATTTAGATTGCATTCATCAGTCAACACTCAACAGGGCAACAAATCAAATCAAATGCCGCCGATCTCTCTTAATGTTGGTTTTGCATTATTGCAAATTTTCGCAACGGGTTAGTACGTAAAACCAATTTGTTATAAAACTGGTACTTGACTCATTCGATTTTTTCATTAAATGTAAAAATGTAAATAAAGTGGTCAACGCATCATTCGAACAATGTGGAAAAGTGAACGTTAGTCAGCTGTTGAATAAGAAGTTACATCTCGACGACGATGAATACCCTTGGATGGGAATAGTGCGTGAAGAAGATGAAAATAAAATCTGTATATCGATGCTTATTACACGGCGACATGTCATTCTGCCAGCTCAATGTGTGACTGATAAGATCAACTCGGTCGTCTTTGGTAACCCTACACAGGAAGGAGGAGGAGGAGGAGGAGAAGAACGAAGCAATAAGCTTGCCTACGAGCTCGAAGAAGTGGCTGTCCATCCCGACTATGTGAAAGGAAAATACATAGATAGCGACATTGCTATAGGCACCTTAAACAGAGATGTGACAGACATTCAGCCCATTTGCATGCCACCAAAGGATGAGCCCAAATATTTTGGTCAGCGTCTGGAAATGATTGGTTCCACCAATCGGCAGCCCCGCATTCGCATCAAGGGACAAGCGCATATTGCAACTCAGGAATATTGTTCAAGTGTATACCATACAATTGTAAATGCTTCAAATCAACTTTGTGGCCACATGACTGAGCCATTCTTGGCCGGTAGCGCTATAATGGGTGTTCATGTGCCCGAAGACAACCCATCTGATATTAAATTCTATTTGACTGGTATATTATATGGAACGAAAGTAATTAGTAGTACATCACATCGCTTGTTTTTAAACATTAATCACTATAGGGATTGGATCATGCGTAATTCTTTTGAATATTTATAAATCATTTAATGTTCTATATTCATGGGTTTTACTGTCAACTCACCCACACAAAAAGTAAGTTAAGAGAAACTCTTCTTTGTCTCCATTCGATAATTGAAAAAATATACTTACATTTGTACTAAAATAAACAAAGCAAATAATTATATACACTTCATATTAGCTGTTAACCTTAGAACAAAATATTTTGTGTGTATTCCAAAGGACAAAGGAAGTTCGTTGAACTTTAGTCAAACAAGTTATTTGTTGCTATTGAAGATGAGAAGTGAATAACAAGGAATAATGTAGAACAGAGTTGTAGACTTGCCGTGCCGATTTGAGTATACCCTGCATCATGTAAAAAAAGTTGTTTGAATACGTAAAGCGACACCTCAGAAAACGTTGATCAACGCTCATACATATTGTTCATTTTACCACATATACTCTTTCACCATTTAAATGCAGGGTATAAAATGAAGCCCACTAGACTTTGGCATGCGTCTTGGAGTGATCTCAATCATCAGTCTACAGGCGACAGAGCAACATATCAGAACAAATGCTGCTGATCTCTCTTAGTTTTGCATTATTGCAAGTTCTCATGATGGGTGAGTGAGTACATAGAACCAGTTTATTATGAAAAAAGACCTGAATCAAGAATACGATTTATTCTATTAAACTTGCATACATCGTTTAGTGAGCGCATCATTTGAGCAATGTGGAAATGTGAACGAAGAACAGTTTCTTAATGGAGAGTTAGTCCTTGGCAATGAGGAATACCCTTGGATGGGAATAGTTCGAGAAGAGGATATAAGTAAAATTCTGTGTATATCAATGCTCATCACACGGCGTCATGTCATCCTACCGGCACATTGTGTCACTGATAAGATTGATTCGATCGTTTTCAAGAACCCTCTACAGAAAAGAGGAGGAAGCAATGAAGTGTCCTATCAGCTCGAGGAAGTCGCTATCCATCCCGACTACGCGTTATTTCAAGATAGCGACCTTGCAGTCGGCACATTGAACAAGGATGTGGTAGACATACAGCCCATTTGCATGCCACCAAAGGATAAGCGCCAATATTTTGGGCAACGACTGGAAATGATTGGTTCCACCTTCGAGCAACCGAATATTCGCATCAAGGGAAAAGCGCAAATTGCCACCAGCGATTATTGTTTAAAATTAATCGACACAATTTTTAATCCTTCGAATAATTATTGTGGTTACATAACAAGGAATTTTTTGTCTGGTAGCGCTATAATGGATATCCATGTGGTCGAAGGAAAACCTTTGGCTATGAAATTCTATGTAGTCGGTGTAGTTCTCTATCGATCAAAAAAAATTGGTCGAAGCCAGATGTCTTACGTATTCTTAAACATTAATCACTTTAGAGATTGGATTACCCAAAATACTATTGAATAAATCTAAACAAAAATACTATTTTAAAACCTTTTTTTGTTTTATTTAACTTCTTGTTGAGCCGACTTTATTGAAGGGTAACTCATCACTTTATCTAGATGTGATTCCCAACTAGTTTCAACATTGAAGCAGTTTGCTGATGCGAGAACTTGGCAGACAACGTGCCTCTCTACATACATATATGCCCCCGAATTGACTCATTCAAAAGTTTAATTAAATAAAAATATTGGTCATTAAGCAAAGCTCTAAACATTCAACTCAAATATCTTGATAATCGATAAAGTTGAAGTATCTTCCCATTTTATTTATATGCGATTTCTTCACATACATCTTGAAGCTCCTTGTGGGGCCAACTTTTGCCAAGTATTTGATAAATCAAAATATGTTTCGTAATAAATAAAAAAAACTGCTAATAATTACAGCAAAAGGAAACCTGGACATCACCACCCACCCCTCGGCAACAGCAGCAACAGAGAAAAATGTAAATGAGTCTCCTGCGACTAATAAATTCCCAATTACACTTTGACTTCATAAAAACTACACACTATACATACATACATTATCCTTGCCACCCTGGTCCTTGCCCCTTGGCCCAGTCAAGCAGCAATAAACTAAAAAGCATAAATTTCTGAAACACCCAGAAAAACGGACAGAACAACTTATTGCGGGGAAAAGCAAATCAGACGAAAGAAAAGAATTGGAAAATCAAACGGAAAACACGGAAAAACACAGCAAATTACTTTTGGCACAAGGGTGAAGAGTGAGGGTAACTTGACACGTTGTCCAATTACTTGACTGGTGGGCAATGATGATGGAAATACAAACATCTGTGGCCCCGTGAAAAACCTATGGGATGCCTAGTTACTCACATTTGTTCCGCGGATCGAAGTCCGGTCAAGTGTAAAAGATTGATATTCAACATGTATCAGATGCAACCAATTGAGAGGGGGAGAGTAAGGGACCCAGGGACGGCCAGCAGGTGGGACAATGATTGTAATTGAAACCATTTAATTCGCGACAAAAATATCGACAAATTTGGTACACTAATCGATTGTTCAAATTGGGCTTTATTTTAACGTTGAAAATATCAACTATTATAGATAATTGTATATTTGCACGATTTGCACTAAAAAGTAAATGGAAGTATCTCCAGAATTAAATATTTTTCTGGGCCTTTATCCCACAATTCAAAACCTTTTTTTTACATTTCGGCTGTGTCATTACGACCACCACAAGATAAACTTCTCTCTTTCTGGCTTATGTGTATCTTGGGTGATTTATATGGCTTTTAGGATATTTTATTAAAATGCATATTCGTTGCTCAGATGTCACTTGTCGTTCCAACGACTCGCTTCTTGGCGCATTCTGCAATGTTTATGATTTTCATAAACGCAAGCAAACTGCTGGTAGAGGACGACCAGTGGCTGTTGCTTATACCTTTTCGGGTTTTCGTTTGCAACTCCATGTTGTATGTTATAAATTGTCACCAGCACTGGAGGAACAGGGGCAAACGTGTGGAAGATCGTGAAAGAGTGTGTCAGGTGAAGGTAAAGAGATTCCCTGCCCGCCTTATGCACTTGGAGAATAATCTATACTAAAAGCAAACGAATTTAATTAAAAAAGAGAACAGCTTGGGTAAAATGGATAGATATAAATAGCCCATAGACATTAGACCCCCAATTTGTTATGAATTTTTTTTCAAATTACTTAAGATTCGAGCTGTTTTCAATAATGCGAACCAAATACAAGTTCAAGTTCGTGTATGATTAGATGGCAAGAATTTGAAAAGAAGTTAGGATATTAAAATAAGTACGCAATGGAGTGCAGTTGGTATAATGAATAACTTTTTTGTGCTGAATAGAAAAAAGCCTTCTTAAGTATGCATGTATGTAGGGGTGCTGGGCTTTGGTATTTGAAAAAAGTAGACTTAAATTAAAATTTTAATGGCCGAAAGCCTAATTAAAACCTACCGAAATGAAATGAAATAAAGAAAATTTGCCTTTATAAGAATAGCCAGTACGAATCAATTTGTATGGAGCGAAGATACGTGGTAAGCGTCCAACATTATTGGAATTTTTATTATCTATGTATGTACATATTAAAACATAATTAAATTTTTGAACCTCACTTACCTTGCCACGTGTTCTGGTATTCCTGCATTTATCTTTGACCAGGGCTGCACAATGACACTTTTTTTTACACTGAACACAAAACAAAAACAAAAAAAACAACACTGTTTTCTCTCCCTTTTCTTTGGCTTACTGCAACTGCTTCGTCGCCGTGGCATCTACGACCTTTTTTCACCTGTTGAATTGGCCATTTTTAAGATTTATCAAGCAACAAACAAAACAAAAAACACTCGCGCAGTTACACTTGCGCATATGTACATTTTCTTTTATTTTCGTTTTCTTTAAGAAACCTACGCCGGAGCCTGCATCGGCGGCAACGTCGGAGGTGTCTCATTTTTTTTTTGCAATAAATAAACAAGTGACGTAAAACTTCAAACGCGAATACGAATATTTAAACGGTTTTGGCTTAAACTCGTTTGCCTTTATCACTTATTTTCACCTTTCTCTCATTTGACTACGCAAATTTAACAAAATAAACACAATTCGCAACGAAAAGCACGCAATGCCAAAATAATAGTGACAGTGTTGCCAGATGGCAAAAACTAGTGCTGACAGTATTAGCGACAGTTGGCAGGACTTGGCAAAACTGAAAACCGCTAAATTGGCAGGGCTAGATACAAAAAAACAATAATTACGATATTCCGCCAAATTTAAAATTCAAATTTTTGAATTGTAGATTTTTTTTGCAAAATTAAAAAAAAAAAAAAAAAGCCGTAATGAACAGTGCAAAAATTATAACTTAATGTTTTCGATTCTGAGTCATTGTCTACTCGATTCTTTACTTGACCACCAACCAAGTAGTTTTTTACTTGTCTAGACGAGTAGGCTCCAACGCAACGTATTCATGTTTGAAATCAGATTTGAAATAAGACTGATCGTAAGTATATATGTAAGTATTTTTCTTAGTGTATTTTCTGTATATCTGATCGTTTCAACTGTTGCGGCTCATAAACAAGATACAAGGCGATTCGGATGTGCCTGGTGCCTTAGTGTGGTGCTCTGTTCTTTCTTTCATTTTGGAGTTTAATTAAAGCAGTTTTTGCCTGTCTTCCATTTGGTAACAACAGCAATGACAACGACGTTTGAGGCTTAGTTGGGCTTGGGGGGGTTTATCGGTTTATTTAAATTTCTATGCATGTGTGTGTGTGTGTGTGTGTGCCTTCTCGTATTTATGCCTATAATCCAGCATATATATGGCACATACCGTTAAATCGCATCATAAGGCGGTACGCCATTTTCGCTTATCAGGAATGCTTCACCCCCCATTCCCCCTGTCGCCACAGAAAGAAAGAGAGAGATAGAGAGTAGAGTAAAAGGCAGAGTTTTATTGTAGAGCTGAGAAATTGGATTCGTATCAGAGTCTCACACACACACACACACATTCGGTTTATGGCAACTCATATCTGGGCAGATATAAAAAAAGGAGAAGGAGAAGGAGACGCCATTTTGTATGTAAACGAATGAATCGGCGGAGCAACAAAAAAAAAAAAATGATAATAAAATAACACAAATATGGCAGAAGGAAATGCTCGTTATGTGAGGATTTCCTTTCGTTTTTCTCGCCTCTTCGCTTCGTATTTTGATTTTTCTTTTTTTATTTTATGTATTTTGCCACATAAGCAGCTTAAGTGGCAAACAGAAGGAACGAGATGGAAAGCGAGAGACAGAGAGAATGGAATTCCATATCAAAAGGAAAGGATCAGGACATAATGCTCCTCCCCCCCACACACACTCCATCCCCCAACAAGCATTGGCATTGCCGCCATGTGCCATAATTTGGCCTCCACCAAACAAACTCAAGCCCAGGCAGTCGACAACAAGGACAACAGCAACATTTGCTCCTTCTCGGGGAGAGAAATGGGTGCATGCCATAAAAACAATAGCGCACATAAATTTTGCACAAATATCTGCAGATACATACATACATACACATATCTACATCTGTATGTATATGTACATATGTATGTACATATATAAAGTATGCAAAAAAGGCATAAAACGAATGGATAAATGAGAAGCCAACAAGGATACAATACATACATATGTATGTATGTATATGTGTGGAGTGGGTATACGTGGGGTGGCGACTTGCTTCTGGGGTCGACCTCGGCACACCAAAATTGTTACGAAAATCGTAAAACATGAAGAAGACCTCTTATATACGATATATGTAGATATACATGCATACATACATATACATACTATATATGTATATGTATGTATGTGTGCGAAATTTTTCGCTTTGTTTTATTTTATTTTTGTTATTTTCGCTGTGATTTTGTTGGAATTTTAACGAGGCTCCCTTCCCCAAAATGAGTGTGTGCGTGTGATAGGGCACTGCCCAAGAGAAGGTGAGGAAGGGGGAATTGGCCATGTTCTATTATGGGACATACGAGTTATACGCTTATGCCTTAAGCAGGTGTTAAAGAAATAATGAAATTTAAGAGAAATCTGCAAGCCATGGAAAATTCTTATTTCTAAAATTCTTCCCTCTTTTCCACGTTCTCCTAAAGGGAGCTTATTGCTCAAACGACTATTCAAAATTCTGATGACAAAGCCAATCCAAATTTAAAATCAAAAATTTTCCAACCTTAATAGAGAATCTACTTCAATACGTTGTTTCCACCCACTGAGACACACACTCATACCCAACCACAAACATGGATAGGAAAAGCCCACGACTTCTTTTACCCAGTCGTCCATCTTCCTCCGCCACGAGCTTCCCATGCTGCTGCTGCTGCTCAAGAGGGCGTAAATAATTTAATACATCAAGAAAATTGGAAATGAAAGTTTTCTTTTGTTTTGGTTTATGGGCGCAGATAACTTTTAGTTTCAGCAGGACGATTTATTTGACCAAAAGTCCTTGGCTCTATATCTACTCACTCTCCCTCTCTGCCTCTCTCTCTCTCTCTCTCACTCTTTATGTGTGTTGGTGTGCCTGTCTTATCGT
This sequence comes from Drosophila nebulosa, assembly GCA_024703675.1. Lineage (NCBI taxonomy): Eukaryota > Metazoa > Arthropoda > Insecta > Diptera > Drosophilidae > Drosophila > Drosophila nebulosa. The sequence continues at coordinate 9,399,022 of CM045724.1, read as the reverse complement.
CAATAATCATCATATGTTGAAATTTTTGGTCGTTTAATTGGAAAATTGTTGCTGTAAGTGTAAGCATTAGGACTGAATGATTGTTTGATTGGTTAAGCTGCTGCACACACTCGAGAGCCATTTGATTGATGATGATGCGTGCGTGGACATCATTCTCTTTGGGTCTTTTGCGGTCATGTTGTAATAATATTTACCCAACTCTCTACCGATGGACGAAATGTCCTTGCAGTTGCAAACTGCGATTGCGCAATCCCCAAAAAGGGGAGGGTTGAAAAAATATCATAACAAAATCATATTTTCCTTTTCTTTTCTCTTCCATCATATTTCATAATACATACATACATAGTCCGAGTGGTGGGCCTTTGTGGTGGGCGTGTCTACATAGATGAAAATGAAAAGAAAATGGCATGCGAGAATGGAAGCAAGCTCATCCCCAAAAGTTGATGGAAACTCTTTGAAGTTTATCATTGCATTTGATTTGGCAAATGACTTGGGCCACCCCGCCCTCCAATCGTTAGTGTCTACTATATATACAAAAGTATATATATCAAAAGAATGTCGGTAACCACAAAGAAAATCTCAGCGTTAAATTTATCCCAAAAACTAGTGTAGTAATAGTCCTTCTCCATGTACCCGTATTTGCACCTGCACCCTTCGTATAGACAAAGCTTACATCCTAGAGAGACTCCGTCTCTTTGCCTTTCTCCCTGGACTAACTGTTCCTTTGCGTTGCTTTACTTTTCTCTCTCTCTCTCTTACTGGCGGCTGCGGTTCGTTCGTACTTTCAACTTTGCCAACTACTTACAAAAAAGTTTTCACATTTTAAATTTGTTGGCTTGTTGCTGGAAAAGATTCTTACAATTTTTTTCTCCTCCATTATCTTGTGTTCATAGTCATTGTCATTTTCCATTTCTTATTTCTGTCAGCTCACAATGTGGGTGGATTTACAGTGACATATCAAATACTAACTAAAAATAAATAGTTAATAACTTTAAATAAAGTAAAATTCCAAACAATTTCGAAAATGAATATGAAAATTTGAAGCATATCCGAATAATATTTTCATATATCTACTTTCAAGTGTAAGGCCAATCAGAACAAAATTAAAAAATATAACAAAAGAAACATAAATACAGTTTTTTTAAATAATTTTGTCACAATATTTCCGATCCTTCTCACATTGTAAACCAATACTTTTAGATATATTCTTCAGATATTGGAAAGGGAATCAGATTTCATTATATTATAAGCATTTTAACCATCTGAAAAATTTGAGTAAAAATTTCAGTAAGAAAACAAATATTTTTTTAAACAGACGCCTTGATCTCATTTTTTTAGAAACAGCTGAAATTTTTACGCCTTTTTTTTAAATATATTCCTTAGGGATCGAATGAGGGAACGACATTTTGTAACTTGATTACTATTTGCTTACAACTTGGAACAAAAACTTTCATCAAAACCAAATACTTTTTTTAAAAGAGATGTCATATTGTCAATTTAAGACATGGAGATTGCCGCCAAAAGACGTTTTTTTAAAAAGGTTCCTTGGGAAGACTGTATTTGATTTACCATCACATCAAAAACTGTGTCTATGAAAAACAAAATTATAAGAAGAAGATGTTTTTTAACCCTTAAACCCTTAAAAACGTTAAGAGTTTAAACAGATCGAGTTCCAAGACTCATAAAACTTTTAAACAAAACCTATCCCTAAAAGTTTTCAGTTTATACTCTTCTTTAAAGTATGAAATATGTTTGCCAATTTTTCTTCAAGTGTACCCTCATGGAAATTTTCTTAAAAACAAAACTTAAACAGTTCCTTTTTTTTACTTTCAACGCAAATTAAATATGGGCATGTAAATTTTTTGGATACAAAAGACTTCATTATAAACTGCGGTTGGTTTTTCATTTCAAAGCCCCGCTTAAGTCTGACATATACAGATATATATATATATATGTATATGTATATAGATTTATACATATTTATGTGTTGGTTTACAATGAGAAGTCTTTTGCTTGGCTTTTCCTCATCGATTTCAATGGGACTTCAAATGGAAAAATGTTTTCGTTTTAGTTGCCTGTGAGCACAGAGAGAAGTGTGGAGGGGGGGGCGATGGTAAAAGGGCGCTTGATGGAGGATGATGTGGGGGCGTGTCTGGCGAATAAATTGTTGCAAATACAAACAGAAATATAATTTTTGTTGCTCCATGGTATCCAGAGCCAACTAGTAGTACACATATTTATGGCATGCCAGCACGTACAGGAGTGAATATATTGGTGAAACGAAGGAAAAACCCAAATCGGTAGATGGGGGAGGAGGGGTAATCAAATGGCAAGTCGTCATGGCAGGAGGTGCGATTTTATTTTGTTTAGCGAACGAGAAAAGGAAACTGAAACTGATATCGAAACCGAAACCGAGACGCCATGTTGAATGAATGCCTGTATTCTGATGGGGTGGCTGGTTCTGGTCCTGGTCCTGGTCCCAGTCCTCCTCCTTCTTCTTCTTCTTTTTCTTGTTCTCCTGCTGGTGCTTTTCATCGTTGTCGTCAGCGTCATAAAAGCAATGCAAAGAGACGACCTCCTGCACTCTCTCCCGTCCATCCATCTAGCCTTTTCTCTATTCCATGTTTGTTATGCTTGTCAAGCATTTTTTCGTGGCGATATTTCGATTTTGATATCTTTGGGTGTTAACATTAAATGTCTGTCTGTCATCAGTGAGAAATGGTAAGGAGTGTGTGTGTGTGTGTGGGGGGGAAGGGGAGAGGGAATGTATTTACATTTCATGTGCCATAAAAGAGAAATGAGAAGCAAGTCCCGAACTGAGCCCTGACTACCAAAGAATTATCACTACGAAAATGTGTCAAGTGGATGGCCAACGAAATCAACTAAAATACTTAGAAACCCTTCTCCAAAAGGGTCAGTTTAACTTTCAAATTATTTCGTTTTGACAAGGGTCGAGAATGTGTGTGTGTGGAGTCCGTCATATGTCATAATTATAGCTGCTCAGATCGGAGCAAACCCAAGCTCTAATATTGATAATTGCCTCCAAGTTCTCCAAGCGAAACAAGTGTGCCCAAGGCTAACCCAGTCTAGACACAAAGTGTCAGGTTTTTGGATATTCTGACAGTTAGTCCTTAAGCATAACATTAAAATAGGCATTAAGTCAGGAGAGATTTGAACTTGAAATTTATTCAAAAAAAAAAAAAAAAAATAAAAAATAAAAGACGGCAGTTGTAGTTAATTATATTAATTTTTTATGGTTTCCTATTGTGATCAAGAAAGTTGAATCAAACTGAGATCAGACAAATTTTTAAGTGACTTTATTTGCCTTTTGTGTAAATTTCTTATTACATTCATTAGTTTTTCATTTTATATTTCATTTACTCTCTTCATTTATTAGTTTAGTTTTCTTGAAAAACTTTCTATAATTGGATATATGATATATCAAAAAAAAAAATGTTTTAATTGCCTTGAAGAAAGTGTCTTTCGATGCCATTTTTTTCTTTCACTTTTTTGAAGGCAACTGTCACCCATTGGGTCGGTCCTCTCCCCTCCCTTCTCCAGCCCCCCCCACCGCTATTGAGGAGCTTTCATAATGCATTTTACTGCATTTAGTAAGGCGTCTTCATGTCGAATTTTCACAGTCTCTGCACAAGATTCAAGCGAAAAGAAAATTTTTTCTTAACTGTGTTTTTCGCCCCATTCAATTTCACCCACTGGGCCACTGCACCAAATGTGCACTCAACACCTCACATTATGTTGTTAGGGAACGCAGCGTATGTATATCCCCACACCAAATACCAGCCATCCTCTGTCTATCACTGGCCAATAGAGGGAGTCGGGTATTGAAGTTGGTTTCTTAATCACTTTGCTACACGCATCATAAAAATAAATGCATTTATTATACTGAAAATGCAGCGGTTGTTGCCTTTCAATACGTTAAATTCGCAAAACATTATGCTGAAATCATCTAGAGATTTGATTTAACTTGATTTGATTTAATGTGATGTGTGTTGGTCTGCAGTAACAGTCTCTTATTTGTGGCAAAATTTATGTGAACTGATCTACTTTTAGCTGATGATCTATTATTAAACAAAACACAATAGAATAGCCAATTGAAATGCAACTGCTAAGTCATAAAGAAAATCTAGAGAAATTTTGGTAAACAAAATGTATAGAAAAGGAATTACTAATTATCTTTTAAATATGTTTTATAAATTTAAGAAATTCTTGAGACAAGTTGAACAGATGTTAACACATACATAAATATATAGGTTCATGGTCAGTTTAAGAAAAGTATCTGTGGAAGTATTTTAATTCTAAAACATAATTCAAATGTAGTCTAAAATTCGCTTTCTTTGGTTCCTCGGCTGGCTACTGTGAAACCTGTTTTTGGTTTTAAAGGTTTATGATAATAGAACAGAAAATATTGCTCTATATTTAGTAATTTTCAAAACAAATTGATTAATTCATCAATAATCAAGTTCGTGTTTATAAAAATGCATAAAAAAGTTTACATATTTTATTAGATATAGAAGTAAGATCGCTGTTAATTTACATGTCAACATTTCCATAACCTCAAACTCCTCATCGGGGTCACCATTGTTGCAAATTGTATTGTTAGCTAGGTGTAAGCAAACATAAGTGTGTTGCATATAGAAATCGAAAAGTGTAAGCCCAGACACAATCGAACTGGATCTGGACATGAATAGGCCTTCAAGCATGTTAAAGAAAACATGTCAGAGTCATATATGTACATATGTATGTATGTATGTATGTATGTGTATGAACTGATAACCAAAAAATAATATTATAAATGTTTAATTGCTGGCAATGATGATGATGATGATGCGGCGTCGATGTCGATGTCTGCATCTCTTCGGTGGGTGCAGCACGCCAGTTCTTTCCATTTGAGTGATTTAATGGCAATTTATAAAAGCAGGAGCTGGTCAGCGATTTCGCTGCAGTAGCATCTAAAGATTTGCTGGCAGCAGTTCAACTAGCTAACCGTTCGGAAGTAGTTATTCGATTTTGAACAGAATTTAGCCAGGATACTTGTGCCTACCAATGAAGTGTCTGCTGGAGTGGCTGGTGCTCTTTGCATGTGCAGCCTGCTTAGGAGCATCGGTAGCGGCGGCGGCTGCGTCAACACAGCGGAGAAGGCGTCACTCCAGTCACGAGGCAACAGCTTCCATCACTCCCAACAGCTCCACCACTTCCACTTTCTCCGGTGAGTGGCCAGAATTGGCCTTGGTACGGCGTCTCTATGATGATTGTCAGGATAAAAACGATTTCATCGGCTGCCTCAAGCAGAAGGCTCTGAATGCTTTGACGCGCGCCATTGATCAGGACTCGATTAAGATTATGGACGGCTTGGTTATGGAGAAGCAGAAGCAAAATCAAACCGAATCGGAAAGCATATTAGGTCTTCTAACAGATGCCCGACAATTCGGTAGCCTCTCTCCACTGGATCGTGCTCTCCTGTTCAAGGCCGACAAGCTGATTCGCACACATTCGCTGAAAATTGACATAATGGATGTGGCCGAGAATGGCAATGAAGGACGCGGTCATGAGCACAAGAAGAAGAAACATAAAGATGGTGGTCACATTAAATATGTCATAGCTGCCCTACTTACCGCCATGGGTATAGCTGGTCCTCTGGGTCTAAAGGCTCTGGCGGCAATTGCTGGCAAAGCTCTGGTCATTAGCAAAGTGGCTCTGACCATTGCTGGGATTATAGCTCTGAAGAAACTCTTCTCGCACGATCACAGCGAGGAGACTAGCTTTCAGGTTCATGCCGGAGATCACAATAGGTAATCTCTTCCCACACACCACACCTCCCATTAAGCCTTTAAATCTCTCTCCGTTTTTGATACCTTCAGGCGCAACACCTATGTGATTCGTCCCGTTTCGAAAAACAATGCTGGCGTGGGTGTAACCGCCGCTGGCGGCAGCTCTTCTGTGGATCCATATCGCTATTACTATGATTACTCCCACCAGCAGTAATTAACTCAACCCCAAATCCAAGTATGTGTGTAGAGGGAGTAAACAAAGTTCTCCTCTTTTGGCAGCTAGATTACCAAAGATCCATAGATCCGTGGCCGCACTGAATCTTCTCATCTTTAGCTGGCATTAATTTTACATGAATTCTAGTTCTTAAGTTATTTAATAGGATAAAGACATTTTATAATCTCTCTAATAAAATTAACAATATGCTAAATTCAATTGGAAACTAAAATTGATTTAAAGTTTATTTTCCTATTGCCCTTTTGGCCATCGTGCATCGTATTGTTTGATGACATAAGTCAGCTTTTTAATGGCCAAGTCGACCTGTTCATCATCGATTTGATGATAGAGAACTAAACGTACCGTCTTTGAGGTAAAATCACACGACCTAACAGCAATGCCCAAACCATTCTTATCCTTGACTCCTGCTGCCAATTCATTGGCTTGAATCGTTTCCAAATGGTGGACAAACTCATTGCCCATTAATTTGGGTTGCTTGATCTCCATGAAGAGGATGTTGGTTTGCACAGCAGCCAAATCGACAACCACATTGGGACTATGCAGATCATGAATTGCCTTGGCAATGCGTTTGGTTCGCTCATGATCTTTGCCCAACAAAGGTACAATCTGTTCCAATGCCACCAGTCCTGCAGCAGCCAAAATTCCCACCTGACGCATACCTCCACCCACGGCCTTTCGGTAACGTCGTGCCCTGAAATGAAGTCATAAGTTAACATGGCAAACTGAATCAGAATGTTACTCACTGTGCAATGAATGCCTGGGAGCCCACGAGAATGGAACCAATAGGAGCCGATAGACCTTTACTTAGGCATATGGAAACCGTATCAAAGTCCCGACAAAGACGCTGCACACTGACCCCCAAAGCGGCGGCTGCATTAAACACTCGGGCACCATCCATATGCAAGGCTATGCGCGGACCACTTGACCCACGCACTATGGACACCAACTCATCCAAATATGACAGAGGAATCACTTTGCCACCACACACATTGTGGGTATTCTCCACCACAACCATTGAGGTAATGGGCTCATGAATGTCATCGATTCGTATCTTGCGTCGCAACTCAGCCAGACTAAAGGTTCCATCTACTTCGTTCTTAATGGTGGCCACTTGCACACCAGCTAACTGAGCGGGGCCACCTGAATCATAATAGGATTTAGTTAATATCCGAAATGGCTTCAATGTATGTCCTTACCTTGTTCGTACAAAAAGACATGCGATTGATCGCCGATTATGATCTCGGAACCGCGCTGGGGACAATGAACCATAATGGCCAGTAGGTTTCCCATTGTGCCGCTGGCCACAAATAGACCAGCCTCCTTGCCAAACATGGTGGCTACCTTTGACTCCAGCTCATTCACTGTGGGATCCTCGCCGTAGACATCGTCTCCAACCACAGCCGAGGCCATACGAGCTCGCATCTCGTCCGTGGGCTGAGTCAGCGTATCGGATCGTAGGTCGACAATTCGTGTTGTGGTCATTTTGATTTCTCTCTCTTTAAACTGTTTAACTATGCAGATTGTTCCTGTAAATATAATAAATAGATTTAGTGTAATCAGAAAATGATGAAATAGATAAGACCAAGTAGTTTGTTTCATTGATCAACAACCACCTGGCAGAAGGCTTATCTATTCAAACTTTACGACTTGGCAACCTTCCTCAAGTACAATCATTTCAAACAAATGGTTAATATGAAAAATCCATCAACTTGGATAGTTCTGGAACAACTTCTAATCCTTCATTTTAAAGGAACCCCTCACTTGGTTAAAGGAACAAACAGTTTGTGTATTGTAATTAGAGTAAACAAAATTCGTGTAATCGGAGTATGATATAGTGAAATAGATAAGACCAAGTTATTATAGTTTATTTCATTGATCAACAAACACCTGACAGAAAACCTTAGCGACATGTTATCTGTCCCTCCCAAAACGCAATCATTTTAAAAATATGACGTGCTTATTTATGGTAATATATACAAAATAACAAAATTTAATTGACCATAATCTTAACCGAAACTGCTGGGACAAGACCTTATCATTATTGCCTCGCATAGAGAGCAGAACAAATTTGATTTGATTTTTACTAAAAACGATTTTTGTTTTGTGTATTTAATTAACTTTTTCTGATATTCACTTAATTTCTCACTCATAAGTTTCAGTTGAATAAATTAAAGTAATTGTTTTTGTTGAGTAGGACAAAAAAGGTGGGAGAGGAAGAAAGGTCAAGAGGTTCCAAGCCGCAAAAATCAGCAAGTTCACGCCTCCGCCTTACTAAAATAGACATCATAAACTCACACACAATTTAAAATATTAATTCTATATACTCAGAAATACATCAGCTTTGCTACAAGTCAGCGAGAATACTGACAGATAATAACGTATGGGGTCTTTGGCCAAGCGAATGGCACACATCGAATCAGCGACTGCTTAAGAGCAGAACCTTATCAATTGAATTCTCTTATGGTTAAATTCCTATCATTTGCTACTATGCGGCTCTGTGCATTTATCAGTGGCGTTTGATTGAACTTGGAATATATAGGTCTGATATTTCAGTTGGCATGTTTTTCGAGTATAGAACACTTTGATTTTTTTTGCAAAATATAAAAAGTAAAAGCGGTTTAGTTTATTCCTGTTCACTGGTTAACGCCTTAAATCTAAACAAATGGAATGCCAATTAATCCGAATCGGAATCCGATATCACATAGCTGGGATTATTAGTTCGGGTGTTACGTCCAACAGCACTGAGAAGTGTCTGCTGTCTGCCTGAGGAACGCTGTAAAGTTATACAAATATTAGCTTTCGAACTAGACACATTTCCAATTTGCTTACAGTTGAGGATGTTTCTATGGACACATCTAATTGGGGCTTAGCGGCGGCTGCTGCACGACCCCGTCCTCCACGTCCACGGCCACGAGCAGTTGTAGCAGATCGGGCTGTGGTAGTGGTTGTTGATGCTGTAGCGAGCGAACTGTTTGGTTCGTTTTTGGGAGCAATCGTTTCGGATTTGACTCCACGTGCGTCCAGCATCTTGAGAAGATCTTCATGCTTATGTTGTTGTCTGAAATTTGCCAACTCAATGTCGACATTCTCGTCATCCGGCAGGGCATCCATTAGATGGTCTACAGCCTTTTCGCGGTAGAATCTGAAAAAATGGCAATATAAAGAAGTATATGAAATCAGGAGACTTATGAGTTACTTACTTGACAATGTTATCGGCTGCATTGGCATCGTGTCGTTCCACCAAACGATAGGTTATCTCCGCCAAAGCCTTGGAGTGCATCAGTTTTAAGGGTCTCTGATCTTGCGCCTCATCGAAATAACGATCCACCAGTTCCTCCACTCTCGCCGTATTATCCGCTTCCAAGGCTCTCTTCATGGCCTCTTTGTCGAGGTTAATTGTGTCGGCTTTGCTCCGTTTGATCAACTTCTTGAACTGAACCACATCTGCCGCATTGGATACACGTGTATTGAATAGCTGGCCAAATCTTATGGTATTGAACATATGGCTTTCATCGGTGTACAGCAGGCGTAGGCGTATAAGCGGAATCACCGGCTGCTTGGGATGGCCTGTGAGTCGGGTTTTCGATCGTTCAATCATTTCCTCAACTTTTTGACAAGCAAACTTATACACTTTGGAGGACGCATCACCCTCATCCAGGCCCATTTCAGCGGAAAGATCATTTAAGTTGATGGATTCAAAGATAAAAGGACGAACTGTCTTTAGAGGCAAAGGCTTAAGTTGAAATTTATTTTTGTAGATCTCTAGTAGTCCCACATGCTTCTTAATGGATTCACCTTCGGCCAGCGAAGTCGGCACTGATGAGCCTGGTTGGGAGACATAGAAATCACGCTTGGTATTTAACTCCGGTTCAATGCGGCAGTCGTGCTCATGACCCCAAATAATCAAATGCAAGAAGGCTGGCAAAAGTTCCTCGGGCAAAAAGTTTTTGCGTCCACGATCGGCACGATTCTGATGCACAACCATCAGATGAAACCAGTCGGAATCCTCCTCCTCCGAAGGCTCCTTCTCTGTATGACATTGAATCGTCACTTTAAACTCCTCAAAGAGACGCGTCAAGCGTGAATCCGTTATATGACTTAGCCCATACAGGGCCAAATGACTTTCACCTTTACGTAGGAGAATTGGACTAATCTCTAGCTTTGTTAAATCTGTCCAACGTCCAAAGTAGTTCACCAATCCCGCGGTGCTTAGCAAATCTAAGGAACTAAGCCGACCAAAACCACTCGGATCATCATGATTGCCATGAATTGAGAAGACAGGAATGGCTATATTCAAATTGGGATCCTCATAGTTGACCGACTGATTGACAGCATTATGAAAACAACGAATCTGATCACTCAATATCTCCAGGGATACAGGCTTATCACCAAATGTGTAGCGTCTTAATAGCTCTATACATCTGGACAGAGGCGGGTTAATCATAGATTTTTTAATTTATTTAAATCAACAGGTACTCACTTGTGCAAGGCATTCTGGCTGGGCACAGCGTCGTGGAATAGATCCCCACCCAATAGGATCATGTCCACATCCTCGGAGACGGCCAGCTCCAACATTTCTTCAAAGGCCACAAAACTATCCTCACCACGGATGGGATCTTTCTCGCCATAGCCCAAATGATTGTCGGTGGCCACCATAATGCGTATGACATTGTCCACATCCTTATCACCTCCGTCAGCATTCGTCATGGCTAATAAACGTGTTCGAAAAACAAAAAGAAATAAAATTAAACTTATTTGCACCCCCGCCAAGGAGCCGCCAATAATTTCACAACTAAAGTGACCAGTTTCGATTTATACCATTTAACCAAAAAATCGTGACTTATCGATAATTGTTATCGATATCACATGGATAGGCGGGAAATTTACAAATTTATTTGCAACCAAATGAAATATGAGAATAACCATATATACTAGGTAAAACTCAAAAAATGTATTAAAATATATTATATTTCAAAATATTTATTAAATTTATAATCTTCTTGAAGCAAATGTGCAAAATAAAGATTTACTGTCACTGAATAATATAATATACATTAAATATCAATAATATATAAGTATTATCCTGTTAATAATTCTAATATATAATTTGTTCTAGCTATAAAATCAATTTATATAATTATAAAATAAAAGCCAAGTAGTTCAGTTCATTCCTTCTTCCAGTAGCTCCACGAATCACAGCCTTCCTAACGCTTCAATGCCAGCCTGAGTTATTGTTTGTTTAATCCAAATATGGCATTATAACCTCCCTAATGATATCCTCTTTCCTATGCCAGGATAAATGATGAACATGTGGTTTTACGATGATTATCAATTTGCCAGCTTCTTCCAGCGCATTCAAGCCGATTGCAGTGTAAACTTTACGCTTGGTAAATTTGATCACATCCATATTTTCATCAAAGTAATCGAAGTGGCTGCAAATGATTACAGAGATGCAGAATTAATGTTTCAATTGTGTCCATTATCAATGTACCTGCTCTGCCAAGGGGTTATCACATCGTCGTTGGGTCCACCAATCATAATCAGTTTTTCTAATCGCACCATGCCCATTTTAAAGTAGGTGGAATTCGAAGTAATCTTCTCATTATTGATAAGCGGCAAGAATTCACTATATTTCATATACAAAGCCTGTTCGTGAGGATCGTTCCAATAGCCTCCTACCGAGGTATGTTGACCCACTCGAGAATAGAAGAGTTCAAAGGCCGTTTTGGCAGCCAAATCTGGAAATATCAAATGCAGGAAACTTGCTGCAAATGATATACGTAGAGTAAACATCCGAATTCTTAACTGTTTGTGTATATGAATTATTATTACTTACAGCCATATTGTCCAGCCTGAGGAGAGGATAAGGAAACGAAAGTCTTGACATTATGTTGAGGCAAACTTTGAATTGCCGCCCGAGCCAAAATTCCGCCCTGCGAGTACCCTATATAAAAAATATTTTTAGAAATTAATTTGGTGTTCATATTTATATGTATACCTCTTCCAACCTACCCAATACAATGATGCCCTCTGGATGTGCTTTACCAACTTCATCTATATAGTCTCGTATTTGAGCGACTTGCCACCAAGCGTTCTCCAGGCTATTCCATCCACTAAATTTATCACAATTATAAACTATTGTTCCCGGATGAAGCTGCAAAAAGTAAATGACAATTAATTTAGAGTAGGAAACAAGGAGTAATTTGTGGAAAAGCAAACCTCTTCAATTAGCTCTTTCAAAACTGTCATCGAATCAGCTCCCGAAAGTATTCCATGGAGTAGAACCACGGGCTTATATGCTAAAGATTGTACCAAGCTGGTGATGAACACCACTATACTTAGACTCAGCCTCATTTTAGGTTCAGGCCAAGTCCAAGGTCATGATAAATGCAAATGTGTGGTGAAGTTTCTATATATGTTTCAATTATAAATTCACATTATATATTTTTATAGCCTTCAAGTGTTTTAGTTCTTGACGCAGTTTTCTTTGTTTAGAAATTTTGTAATTATTGACGATTTCCTGATGGATATTTAGTTTTAATGTTCTTTAGATGTCCATCCTTATATAATCCGGTTATTTTTAGCATAAAATTAATTACACCGACAGGCGGAGCGACCCGCAAAATCCTTTATTTTCGTTAAAGCGCAATAGAGACGGATACTTCCCCACAATGAACACGAAAAACACTATTGGCGTTGCCATACGCTCAATTGCACTAGAAGTTAGAAGCCTCGGTGGAGCTGACACATCGATGCTATCGATGTTTTTTATCAAACATCGATGTTTTCGGAAATGGCACGCGATTTGAAAGCAATGCCAGCATATGCATATCAAATGCTAGATGTCCGCATTTGATTTTTGCCTGATATTCATGAGTATATTGACATGTTCATGTCCGTGTCCATGATCCATCAGTAAAATATTCCTAAAGAATTTAAAAATCCAACATAACAATTTTATTATTTTGTTTCTTTTCCGCTGGATCCTGGAGGCAAGGCAATGCAGCAAAAAAAAGGAAGTAAACATTATATACATATTTAAACTTTGATGGAAAGCATTAAAAATTAGTAAGTTCGAGTTGGACTATTTCCGTTTTATTTTATTTCCTCATCGCATTCTCTCTCTCTCTCTCCGGCTCATCGAATATTGTGAGACGCTTCCCCTACTTTAGCGTTGCCATACGCTTAAATGCACTCCAAGTTGGCAGCCCCCGTTTTGTTTTTGATAATTTTGGTCACTCGCTGAAGGGGCACACTTAGCGTCAATTTCTCTCAAGCAGCGGCATCAAAAAATATTCAGTTCAGCGTCCTCTCAAAATAAAACCCACAATTATTCAAATAATTTGTGCAAATTTAGTTGAGAATAGAGGTAAGAATTGCTATAAAGCTGATTTATAAAAGTAAAGTGACGTTTGAGCATTTAAATACTCGTATCATATTGAATGGGCCCCCACACAGAGGAAGCGGCCCAGGAAAAATGCCGCGCACGAGTGAGTGAGATGTACTGGAAATAGGAAAATTGTGAATTAAAAACATCATATTGTGTAATTCAGAGGATTCTTAAAGTGTGGCTAGTGGATTCATTGTATACACAGCCTGTCTCAAAAGGTTTTCGTAACGCCCACGCCCATAAACAAAACGCCGCTTACTTGAGTCACTCAAACTTGAATTTTTTTTTATTCTTTCGCTTTAGTACAGTTAGGTTTGAGTGGCAATGCCAACTGCAACATAACAAGAGAGAGGGAGTGAATGAGTGATAGTGGGGAGGGAGAAGAAAGAGCATTTGCTCTCTTGAGTGAATTTGATTATTTTTCTTGTTTTCTGTTTGGAATTTTATCAGGCAGCACTACGAACGGGCAGCATAAAACGATTGCGCGCAAAAATATCTGGCTAAGCAAACAGAATAAAAAATAAAACGAAACATCATATTGAGGTCGCAGATCTAGCATAAGCTCGCTCACGTGTCCATATATACATTTGTCTTTCGTCTCCGCAGAATGTCGTCCAAATCCCGACGTGCTGGCACTGCCACACCACAACCTGGCAGCACTTCGACCCCTTTGCCGCCATCTGGTGGACCCGCTCCACAGCAGCAGCAGCAACAACAACAGCAGCAGGCATCGAGTCCCTTGAGTCCCACGCGCCATTCCCGTGTGGCCGAGAAGGTCGAGCTACAGAATCTCAATGATCGTCTGGCCACTTATATTGATCGAGTGCGTAATCTGGAGACCGAGAATTCTCGTCTCACGATTGAAGTGCAAACAACGCGGGATACAGTGACCCGTGAGACAACGAACATCAAGAATATCTTTGAGGCCGAACTTCTGGAGACACGTCGCCTGCTGGACGAAACGGCACGGGAGCGGGCAAAGATTGAGATCGATTTGAAGCGTATGTGGGAGGAAAATGACCAACTGAAGACGAATCTGGATAAGAAGACAAAGGAGGCTAGCATTGCTGAGGGTAAGTAATATAATCGTGCATTTTTCCCTACTATCTAATCCTGTTTTCATCGTCCTCAGCCAACGCCCGTGTCAATGAATCGCGGGCCAATGATTTAAGCCAAAAGTATAGCCAGGCAAATGCGGATCGTAAGAAAGCTTCCGATGATCTTCAAGAAGCCCTAAAAGAACTGGATCGTTTGCGCAAACAATTCGAAGATACGCGCAAGAATTTAGAGCAGGAGACATTGGCTCGCGTCGATTTAGAAAATGCCATACAATCGCTGCGCGAAGAGCTCTCCTTCAAGGATCAGGTCCACACGCAGGCAATCAATGAATCGCGACGAGTGCGTCAAACCGAGTACAGCGAAATCGATGGTCGCCTGGCCCAGGAGTACGATGACAAGTTGAAGCAATCCCTGCAAGAGCTTCGCTTTCAATACGAAGAGCAAATGCGCATTAATCGCGAGGATATTGAGCAACTGTATGAGGATAAGATTAGGCGCATGCAGGACGCTGCCGCTCGCACCCACAACTCCACTCACAAGTCAATTGAAGAGTTGCGCAGTACTCGAGTCCGCATCGATGGACTTAATGCCAAGATCAACGATTTGGAGGCTACCAATGGTGCGCTGAATGCTCGTATACGCGAGCTAGAGAAACAGCTGGACAACGATTTGGAACACCATCGTCAGGAGGTTGCTTTGCTAGAAAAGGAATTGCTACGTTTGCGTGAAGAAATGACTCAGCAATTGCAAGAATATCAGGATTTGATGGACATCAAGGTAAGACGGGGAATGGAATTAATTGAAATGAACCTCTCTGTAAACTGTACAAGCATTCCATGTAATCTATATTCATGTTATGCAACCATGTACGTGGCCAATTTTATGATTAGCCACACCGTGATTTTCTTTTCCCGTTTAAACACGTTTTCCGAGCTACTAGAACTAGCTTTAGAACATGTTTTGGGTCTTCAAAATGAACTTAGTCATCATAATAATTTCTTCGTTTATTATTTCAGGTGTCTTTGGATTTGGAAATTGCCGCCTACGACAAGCTGCTAATGGGCGAAGAGGCTCGCTTAAATATCACTCCAGCCCCCAATACGGCCACCGTGCAATCCTTCAGCCAATCCTTGCGCAGCAGCACCCGATCGACGCCATCGCGACGCACTCCTTCAGGAGCCTTGAAACGCAAGCGTGCCTTTGTCGATGAATCGGAGGATCGCAGTGTATCCGATTTCTATATCTCGGCCAATGCCAAGGGCAATGTGGAAATTAAAGAAATTGATGCCGATGGCAAATTTGTAAAGCTCTATAACAAGGGCGCCGAGGAGATTGCCATTGGAGGCTGGCAATTGCAGCGTTTGATTAACGAGAACGGTCCATCGGTTACCTATAAGTTCCATCGTTCCGTTAAAATTGAACCCAATTCCTTTGTCACAGTGTGGTCTTCCGATTCGCGGGCTCAACATGAGCCACCCACCAACATAGTAATGAAACAGCAAAAGTGGACCATCGGCGACAATACAAAGACAATTCTCCTAAACGGCGAAGGCGAGGCTGTGGCCAATTTGGAACGCATTAAGCGCATTGTATCCACACATGTCTCGTCGTCCACCAGCCGATTGAGTCGTCGTCGCAGCATCAGTGCCGTCGATGGCAACGAGCAGCTCTACCATCAACAGGGCGATCCACAACAGACCAGCGAGAAGTGCTCAATTATGTAAAACAAATCTAAAACCTATCAACACAAATTTCACAATTTTCTAATTTTTCATAAGTTCAAACACAACACAGAAAAACAGGAAAATTTTCTAACCGTTGCCAGTTCCAATAAGTTTTTTTGTCATCGTCTCTATATATATATACATTTAGTAGTTTTTCTCATTCTTTAATGTTCTTTGGACGAATATTTTATCAACGTTTTCCCCATCACTACTTGTTCAATGTAAAACTAAATGTAAACTTTATGCGGCACAGACACGTGCAAAAGTATCCTTCAACGCTTGTGCCACATAGAATTTACATGGATTAGATTTATATCCCTAGACACGCCTTTTCCTTGTGTAATTTTTTTTTGTTGTGCTCTTGAAGTTTATTTGAAATATTGATTGGAACAATATTTCTAATGAACTTGGGTACCAACTATCTTTAATTTACTACTTTCACTCTCTATACCTATCTGCTACCATCTTTCTAAATATATAATTAAATAAATAGTTTGTAAGTCACACTTTCTAAAACAACAACAAAAAGAGTATATCATCAATAAAACAAAATAAAAAAAGAAGACACATTTACAATTTATTTTAAATATTTTTGTACAAGAAACCTTAAATACGCACAAAAAAATATACATATTATCATATTTAAAAAGAAAAAGAACAACTTACAAGACCCAATAAGTCGACAATATATTTCAATAAGAGTTCCATAACTTTTGGTCTGATGGGATATAAGAGTTCCTCCCACCCAAAAAGCAAACCGGTTTGCCTTAAGTGTCAACCGCTCAATCATGCGTTAAATTTTTTTCCTTTCCCTGTTTTAATTACTAATACATGAGAAGGGATGGGTAGGGGTGGGTGTGGTCCCATCCGGTGCGGTCGGTCAATAAACTATTTAAAGAAATATTTAAGAGTGTCGAAATTTTTAAGTACATTTTTTGTTTTTTTATTGTACGTGAATGTAAAAATGTTTCATAATATAGACTATATGAAAAATGTTGAAGCTTAAGCGAAATAATTAACTAAATGTACTTTAAAATCATTGAAAAGTATAGGGCCATAATTACATCGGTCATAGCAACGTTTCTATGCCCTTTTCTGTTGACTTATCTGTTGTACTGGGTCCTCACCACTTCCACTGAGACCGATTGTTCCTATAATTAAAATATGATATATATATACATAGGTGATGGCTTAATATTTAAAACATATATATTTATTATCACCATAAGAAAAGTATTTAAAATACATTTAAGTTTAAGAGCAAACTTTTTGAATTTGCAAAATATATTCTATGACATAAATAAAAGTATTTAAAATCTTGAATTAAACTATGCTAAGTAGTTCTGACAAACTTCATGGCCAAACCAGTATGCCTTGCTTTGAAATATTTTTAGTATTTGTAGGGTATTTGAGAATATTTTCACTTTCTCATTGCCCTTTTTGTCGTCTACGTTTTGTGTTCGAAATTCTTCTCTTCGCTCCTGCAC
The DNA here is from genome assembly GCA_024703675.1 of Drosophila nebulosa. Lineage (NCBI taxonomy): Eukaryota > Metazoa > Arthropoda > Insecta > Diptera > Drosophilidae > Drosophila > Drosophila nebulosa. Next base: position 9,381,338 of record CM045724.1, on the reverse strand, counting down.
TGAGTTATTTTTGGATTTTATTTATTTTTAGTATGTATGCGGGCGAAGTTGTAATAAGTTTTTCACTCACAATTTTTTGAGTGTTTTGTAATCGAAATGATTAAAGTCAATTAACGTTGAAAGAAAAAATATAAAGGCAGAAACAATAGCCGGCATTTTGACATTGGCACGACCCACATTCCGCCCCAATCCCACTTGTTGGTGAAATTCGTAGCGCAAAGCAAAAGCCCAGCCATCAATTTGACTCAAGAGAGAATTTCACTCTCAGAGAGCACATGGTCTCTCTCTCTCTCTCTCTCTCTGTCTCTCCAACTCAAACACAAACAGAGTGGAAGAGATAGAATGAGATGGTTATGCGTGAGTTCATTCAACTGCAGTTAATATTGAGCGAAAGCCCTGACCAAAAGTGCCTTTCGGTAACCCGAAACATTGATAACAGAAAAAAAAGTATCTCAAGGTTAGTTCCTGTGGTTGCAGTTGCCACAAAACAAATAAATGCAAGCTTATCGCACAAAATTTTTGCTTTATCAGCTAAAGTAAGCCAATGCAATAAATAGCCAGCTTTCAGTCTGGTTTTTGCTTTGCTACTAATAACATCTACTCCTACTCGTCGTTCGCCTTTGTTCAAGTTCGAAGCACAAAAAAAATTGTAAAAATAACTAAATATATATAAAAAAAATAACGTTTAGTATTCGTGAGGTTGAGCATTTTTTTAAGGTGAGTAAGTTGTATTTTTTATTGTTGTAGTCTCAAGTGCAAATTGCCAATTGAGAATGAAAGTATTGTTTTCTATACATACAGATGCGTATATACAGTAGTACTTCCCTATGGTGAACTATAACAAAGTTGTCCGTGTAGACGACTACTTACTACTTTCTGTAGATTTCGTCTAGTGAAATTGCTAAAAAATTGAGTTAACGTTAGAAAAGTAAGCCTGTACATAATTGATAGTCGGCCGGGGGGGCGTTATTCGGTCAAAGTCATAAATGAGTTTTAATTGCTTTTTGCTGTTTATCAGCTAGAGTTTATGATCTCACAGCGAGGGTTGGACGACAAGATCTCTCACTGTGTAATCTTATCCCGTTAAATGAATGCATATCAGTAAAAACCAAAAATACAATCTAAATCTACATCCCACAAAATCGAATATATCAACCAAAATATTTGTTCTTTACAGAGTGAACAATATTAGTCGTTTGTTTGTTGCTACAAGGGAATACATACACTCAAGATTAATAATCAGTTTCAATTCATAAATTCATTGGCTAACGATTCATTAACACCTTTTTCATTCTAGCAATAAATATTGCAAATGTTTTGAAGTTTCTGCTTTGTTATTAAACGGAATTTCACTAACCTTTTAAGTTAGTATGTTTAAAATAGATTTTGATTAAGTAAGAGAAACAAATAAATTCATATATCCCTAAATATTGTTTCCTACAGGAGCTATGTATCTGTTATAGTCGTTCGATACTGTGGCACAGTGACTTATAAGTTTTTTCTATATAAAATTTGGCACGCGTTTATAATAAACTTGAAAATCAACAATTTTATAGGAATCCAATGAAAATCAGGTTTTTAATATAAAACTTTATTTTCGAGCGATCGTTTCTATATAGAAGTTAAAACGAAAAGCATGTATAACTGTTTTCACATTTGGTAGCTTTAAGGATCTGGGATCTCCAGTCAGATATGGTTTAATAAACTGCTCTTAAATATATTTTGCATCCAAAATTGTATGTAGATTTTTTTTAATATCTTTCTTTGTCTTTTAGTTAATACAACAAAATGAGATTGATTATATTGGAAACTAGCGATTCGGTTGGCAAATGGGCAGCTAAATATGTAATGAAACGTATCAATGAGTTCCAACCGGGACCCAACAAGTAAGAGATTATGTATACACCAATCCACTACAGCAAATTAAAATATATTTTATTTTGATTCCAGATACTTTGTATTGGGCTTACCCACCGGTTCCACGCCGTTGGGAATGTACCGAGAGCTGATTGAATTCCATAAACAGGGCAAGGTGTCCTTTCAATATGTAAAGACATTTAACATGGATGAATACGTTGGATTGCCGCGAGATCATCACGAGAGTTATCACTACTTCATGTGGCATAATTTCTTCAAGCATATTGACATTGAACCACAAAATGTTCATATATTAGATGGCAATGCATCCGATTTGGTGGCCGAATGCAATAAGTTTGAGGATGAGATTAAGGCAGCTGGCGGAGTAGAACTCTTCATTGGTGGCATTGGACCAGACGGGCACATAGCCTTCAATGAGCCCGGCTCATCGCTAGTTTCACGCACGCGAGTAAAGACCCTGGCCCAGGACACACTGGAGGCCAATGCCCGTTTCTTTGACAATGACATGACCAAAGTACCCAAACAGGCATTGACTGTGGGTGTGGGCACTGTCATGGACTCGAAGGAGGTTATGATACTCATTACGGGCGCCCACAAGGCATTCGCCTTGTACAAAGCAATCGAAGAAGGTGTAAATCACATGTGGACAGTTAGTGCATTCCAACAACATGTCAATACCTTGATGATTTGTGACGAAGACGCCACCCTCGAGTTGCGCGTCAAGACCGTAAAATACTTTAAGGTATGCCCGGATGCTATCAGCATTAATATTTCCACACCCCTCGCACCTAACCCACCTGCTGGCCTTAGTTAGCTAGCCTTAGTCTTAGCTTCTTTTCAGAGGTGTTGGTTAACCCAATCTTGACTGCCCACTCTTCTCCTCTTCTAACTTTCAATAAGCTTTTTGGGTTGTGTAATGGTTTAGTTTTTTAACGATATTGGCATACAAAATTTGTTAATGACTTCCTTTTTGGGTCTGGTGGTCACGATTTGACCATTTTCCAGGGCATTCTAAGGGATATAGATGAAGCTCCCCTTCAGGAGGGTTATACCAACTGAACAACAAATGTAATGTATATCTATTAAATCTCTTATCCTGCAAACTGTATATTCATGATATCTGCAATTACGCTTTATGTATACGTAACTATTGTGGGATCTTTCTTTTTATTGTTACCAGGCGAATATAGCAAGTGGTCCACAAAACGCGATACTAAAAATAGGGCTCAAAATCAACATAATTTCATTTTTTGCAATTGTTCTAATAGCAAAGCAAATTAGCTAAATGAAATAATGTGTGAAACAAGTGTCAGTCAACATATGAAATATTAAAAAATATCATAATCTGGAAATCTTCTATTTTGTTCAAAAGAAAGATATACCATTCGATCAATTAACTTCCTTATAATTATTTAATTTAAGCTACCACAAAGAATTTGACATAAATAGTCTTCAGAAGAGTTAAAACCGATTTTAGACCGTAGTAAAATAAAGGTTCTTACTAATTTTATGATTAATGTTCGAAGGTAACTTTTTACAAAAGATTATAGATTTTAAGATGAATGTCTTGACTTGATATTCTATGGTTATCAATGATAATATTTAGATTAGAACCCAATATTGTGAAACAATTAGGCCTAGTTTCGTTTTTGAAACATTTTAAAATTAAAATATTTATGGGGTAATACACATAAAATGGACACATTTTTTTAGAAAGAAAAACTATAGCAGACATTAATATATACGGAATTGAAAGCGATAACTAGTCTCTCTAAAAATGAGGTTAATATAACTCGAAAAATATTTTAAAAAAAGTAAGAGAACTTAAAAATAGTTTTATAAAGAAAAAAATTAAAATATTGGTTTCCTAAAAGGCAGTTGATTTGGATCAGTGTTGGTTGATTAGTTGATGAAGATCATTTCCAATTAAGTTTACATTTTCACTCCTTTTTATGTTTAAATCTTTTTGCAGAGCCTAATGGGTGTGCATTCCAAGTTAATTGAGCAAAAGAAGACGACAACATAGCCCGACGAACAAATCGATAGACAGAGGATCAAATAGATCCTTGAGGATCAAATTTGAATGATGTAAAAAAAAGACCAGAATTGTTTTCAATATGCAAATATATATTTTTTTTAAGTGTTTTTTGTATATGTACTATAAGATATAATATGTATAAAGTATATAGAGTAAAAAAAATATTTGTTTTGAACAATCAAATCTTAAGTATAGAGATATCTTAAATTATAATTTTGTATGATTTATCGCATTATCTGCGAGTCAAAATTTGATTGTCAGTATAGACAAATTCCTCATGATCCTCAATAAGCCGGAATAGTTGCTTGGCATAGAAAACGGAACGCACCGATTCCTCCAATATGAGTTGATGATTCTGGGTGGCGCGACGCACTTGCTCGTGTATGAACATGGCCTCCAGACGCTTGGCCCGTTCCGTGAGGCGACAGGCCTCGTTGTTTCGCACATTCGCCTCGCTGGGAGTGAGACGCTTCTCCACTGCTGGCTGATGACGTGCGCTGTTGCTGTGATAGTTGCAAATGTCGCTAATCACACTGGCGTTGGCGTTGAAGATGCCATCGCCGTTGCCCATCGTGCCGTTGCATATGGCCGGAGAGCACAACACTTGGCGCTTCAGCTTCTCGTAGATCAATTCTTGGAGGACATTGTGGCGGGCACAGCGGAAATAGTCACGACGTATATATCCATGACCACGGCCAATCTTCTGACGCATGGGCTTGAAGAAGAAGACTTGGGTGCCCCAAGTCTTGCCACGGCCCGGCTTCCGGTTCTTACGAGTGTCTTTGTCGGCACGGAAGAGTTGTCGCTTCACACGCTCCACGCTGGCCCGCTTAGGGCTCACTCGCTCCGGCTGAAGGCAGACATCGACTTGTTGCCAGATATTTTCACGACTTTCCAGCGATGTATTCGGTTCCCAGTGCAGCTTATGACCAAGTCCGTACATCAAATACAATTGCCTGATGCACTCATTTAGGAAGCTTCTCTTGGTTGGGCTCTGATAGTTGGGCGGATTGTTGATGATGAAGTGATCCCTCTTGTAGACCACGCAATAGCCAGCGTCACCATTCATGGCGGCAGGACTCTGCCAGACAATCAAGTGCTGATCCTGGTAGTCGATGGGCGAGTTAAAGATGTAAATGTGATTCTGGCACTCTTGTTCCTGGGAGCGGAACATCAGCAATTCGTTTTGTGGCAATTGTGGAGCGTCCATGTTGCTTGTTTGAGATTCAAAACTGGATTGATATACTTTTTCGAAAATTCAATCGATTTATATAGGAAACAGGTAGCGATTCCCAAATATTCACATTCGACCTGTGCGAAATCGGGCAAGTCGTGACACGATCTTACCTAAGGGATTCGGGTTATTCGTCAGTTTAGGGTTGCAGGTAAGCTAAGGGGAAAAGCCTACGTGATAAGTAGGTAGTTAGGAGCATCTCTCTCTCTCTCCCTATAAGAAGGGGTGTCATAAAATAGTTGCAACTCAAAAAGCCATATTTATAACTAGGTAGAATAAGGTGTTCCCCATAGGAACACTTAGGTATTCCGCAGTGTCAAATTGCAGTAACAGATGGCCTCTGTATGTTTCATCGACCTAATAACTCTTGGATTAACACTTGGATTTCTTATAGGTAGTTAGGATTGTCACAAAAGGTGTCTAGTACAATTTCGCTAAATTCTTTTGGAGATCTAGCTAATACTCTCCCATACACTCTTTAGCAATTTCAAGTGCCTTCCCTTGTTAATTATTCCATATTGTTCTAAGTATCAAACGCTATTTATGTAAGATCTCAAAACATTAAATATCTACGCTTTTAAAAGGAAGATACAGAAAGGGAATGGGACGTTTGATTATGTTTCGTTTTTAAATAAACTTCCATACTTGGGACTCTCAGCTTCTTTAAGACTGCTCCCTTAAAATTCCCAAGTTTCTTGGGTAGCCAGAATCCTTTCTTTTTTCTCTCAGAAAGTTTCAAATATTCAAAATAGAAATTTATATTAGTTTTCTTTTAGGGCTCAAAATATGTTATTTGTATTAAGATTTGATCATTGACAATATTACAATTTATCATCTCGTTAAAAGTTGCAAAGTTATCGCTAACAGTCGAAAAATAATTTTACTTTGTTTTTCATCTAAACACATTAGTTTGTTAGCATTCACATTGATAGGTAAGCCGCCTTAAGAGTAGTCAGGATCCCACTTAGGGGGAGACAGATCCCACTCATAATGAAATTTTATTGTTTACTTGGGAAATAAGTGGCCAAGGCTTCACTCGATATGCCCAATTGGCCGTCTATTAGAAGCTAAATTTTAATTTACCCCAAATCTGGCACTCCTAGCGGTCCAGGCACTAGAACTCAGATATCGGATTAGATCAAACCTCATATTAAAGGAAACCAGATAAAAAATTTGCAACATACATTGTTATTGTAATGTTCCCTTGGTGACCTTAAACCAAATCCATTTTTTCACATTATTCATACGTATTTAAAAAAATTGCATTTTAGTTCTACAAAGCCTTACACAGGTTTTCATTTTATTTCCATCTTATTTTTCCTATAGGTCATGGACTTCTAGGACTTGTCCCACTTAACTTTAGTAGAGGGTTTCTATGTAATGACAAAACAATTTGTGATATTTATAATTTCAACAGACGTCTCCTGTATAGGGGAATACATATATGCGAGCTAAAAATCCAATAAGTGACCCGCAGAGCCAACTTTGTAGTTTGTAAAGATGAGCGATAACTTGCTCGCTTCCAACCAGGAATAGCATCGATAACACTTTTCTCTATATTAGTACTCCAAAAAAAGTTCGTTTTCGCAGGATATTAACAACTTTTTATTTCCATACTATAAAATTTCCTTAAACTAAAACAAAATGACAGACAACCTTAACTTAAGCGAAACTTATTATACTTATTAGAAACTTATAATCATAAGAATTAGTCCCTTTTCGAAATTACCAAATTTACTATCATAACCAAGTGAGCAAAATTATGTTGCTCACTTGTAAAAGTTGCTCCTCATTTTGTTCAGTCAAAATGACATTAAAGCACACTGTACGCTGAGCAGTGTTGGACAACGATTTAGTATGAAATAGGTTCTAGAAATTGGACAAATCACGTCAGATTTAAATTATTAGGTTGGTGAAACGTTAAGCGACTTTTGACTTAGGTACCAAGGATTTAGATGTCAGAACACGTGGTGCGGTTAACCTGGATATCAAAAGTGACTACCTGCACAAAGGCCCTAAATATATGTAAGTTTTGTCAGCTTACCTTAAGTTGGCATTTGGGAATAAGAATTTGTGTACTTAATCCATGTCAGGTGTTGATCATAAAAGAGTCAATATGCACCACCCACTACAGGTAAGCCTTCGCTGCCCTCAGGTATACCCTTTTGGGCAAACGCTTTTCCAAATGTTGGCATATAAGATCTGATGCAAATTAGTTGCAGCTGTCAGAGACAATTCAACCACAATTGAAACACCATCAGAGCAAGCGAAAAATAAGAAACAAAATGGGCAATGCAATCGATCGTGACGAGATGTGTGGGGAGTCTACAAACCTAACCCTGATTGAACCACATATGGATGAGGTTGGGATGCAGGATGAGGAGAAGGAAAATCATGAGCCCCAGTCCCAGCAGCAGCAGGAGTCGGAGCCAGAAGTAAATCCGTCTGCCAATCTGATGTTCCATCTGTACAGCTATCGCCAGCAGCTTAGCTGCAAAAAGCATCATGTCATAAAGATGGCCACATCCAAATTGTTGCTAACCGAGGAGTTGCTCAAGCTGCAACCGATTAAGCACAAAATCAGTACAAATTTGGCAACATCCTGGGAGGATCACTACGAAATACCCTTGCTAAGCGATGACGAATTGGATGACAATGATGAGGAGCCGGCCAACAATGATCCCTTGGCTGCTGAATTGACAAATCTGAAGAACTATCGCAAGGAATTGCGTAGCATCATTGTCGATGTGGCCACAGAGAAACTCAAGAAGAGCACTAAAAAGAAACTAAAGCGTTTGAAGAGACGCACTCTCATCTCCTCAAAGAAGCCAAGTAAGAAGAACAAGCATAGAACGCAATATGACAACTGGGAACAGAATCTCCAGGAACCACAGCATGAACAGGCTCTGGGGGAATCTCCAGATGTGATAGTCATTGATTAGGCTCAACTTGACACAAGAGATTTGATTTCAATTTACTTATTAAGTTAAATGTAACAGTTGTAAAATACATAAGAAAACTAATTAATTTATTTTATCCGCCATTAACCATTAAAAATAACAGCAACCAACTAAATGTCCATTAAAGTCTGGTTTTTTATATGCCAAGAGGCCTGCTCTCCATCCGAATCAAAGTTCAATGCTCGAGTCTGGCCAACTCCCCTGGTTCGATGCGATGCATAATTAAACTCTGCCAATGACTGCAATGCAATTGATTGCGGCATTTCGGCTCACTTCCTTCTTCATTTTGTAAAGCCAAAGGATAATCCGACTGTCTCTTTTATGTGGGCTAACAGTTGAATTTGGAATGGTTAGCGGCTTTAAGTCTTTTAAATATGGGATAACATTTAAATGCTTGCAAGTCTCTTTTCATAAAGGTTGTTATTAGTTTTACATTGGGAATTGTGAATAGAGAATTTTTAATGAAGTAATTGAAAAGACAATTGCCCTTCGATTATATGCGAAAAGATGCAGAAAAGATGGGAGCCATTATTGTTCTCTGATTGTTTTTCTTGTCAATAGATTTACAGTAAAACGATTTAATATAAAATTAATTAACCGAATGTAATTGTAGGTTGTATAGAAAAAAGTGGAAACTGTGGAAAATAGGTTTCATTTGCCCGTCTTAAATACGAAATTCCCTTTAAAATCTTTTTTTCAGCCAACAAAAGATTCAAATCTTAAGCGAAAAAATAGGAAAAAATCCATACTTTCGGCTCGAAAACTTCAAGATAAGGTATACTAAAGATTGTAAATATTTTGATGAAAACCAATTGGCACTATGATTTGATTTTTTACGCATGTTTCCAGGAATAACATCTCTCAATTGAAAAGAGTTTTGGTAATTTCAATTATGAATTATAGAGTCAACTTTCGTGTATTGAAACAAGTTTTTGATAAAAATTGAAATCGCAAAAATAAAAAAATACATTTTACGATAAACAAAGTTAATGTCTGCTCTCGTTTTCCATTCCAAATAAAGTTGATATGCCTTCAAATCGTTCGCCTTTTCATAAATGTAACCGATTTAATCATCTATTATACACCTGGCACTTGACATTCCCATTCAGAGATATGTCCGAAGGTTTTAGAAAAGATGTATATAATAGAGAGTTAAGTTTAAAAACGATTCCAAATGTGAATAGATTTTTATATTGCACAGTTTTTATACTTTTTTGAAACTGATTGTTACTATCCAATCTGCATTATCCAATTCACTAGTCCAATTGTTATTTAGCGAACAAGTTTTTATTTAGAAAAAGGAGAATAAATTTAAATGTTATGATGATTTTTGAGTAAGGCTAACATTAACCCACATTTTTGATGGTAATCCATCTAGAGTTAAAAAAAAAGAGTTATTAATTTGACATATATGGAACACATATTAGTTGGCATACTTTCCATGGTTTTTTTTTTGATAAAGTACTTTCCCCTTTTTTGTCGTTTTTTCATCGCAATCTAATTCAATTAAATTAATGCAACCCAAATAATAAATCAATTTTGGGTCATGTGACAAAGAAGTAGCAACCAAAAAAGTGATTCTTAATTGAGGGAAACAAGTTGGTGCTGGAGATTTACAAGTGGAGGACAACTTTAGGGTGGCTACTATGAACTTGTCCCAGAAATGTGAATTGGGGAAATTTATGCAATTAAATAAGTCGGCAAAAACCTTCTCAAGAAGAAGCAATTATGTGTGTTCTCCATGTATGTAAGCGTTTATGAAATTATGCCCCAACTCCCCTCATTCCCCCGCGTCACCATGAGAGGGTGTGAGTCCATAAACTGGATACGCATTGGCATACGCAGACAGGACGTCGATGCGAGAAAGCCTGACACAAATTCCCTTTTAACTTACATAACAAGCTGCTCGAGTGGAGTCCAAATGGCACCCCAGATACGGAGAAGGCGACAATTTGAAATTCTTTATGGAAACCACCAAGTCAAATTGTGACATGCACCAAGCGGCGACTTCAGTTCCAGTCCCAACAGCCAGTCCCAGTCCTAGTCCCAGTCCCAGTCTTAACTTGAACAAACAACAAAGGAACTCAAACTGGCACATTCCATACGATGGGGATTGGAATTGGACCCTCTCTCCTGGTGGCCACCATCACGCATGTGTAGCTGGTTGTTAATTACTGCTGACTAAGCAACAGGAAACTTCTAAGCATTTTGCTTTAATTAAATTCTTTTTTTCTGCTAAAATATTTTATTAATTATAAAGCACTTTTTCACATCTTTTCGTGCCCACTGCAGCTAGAAAAAAATGTGCAACCCTTATGAAGGATTTCAAAAATTCTGCGAATTCAGAGCAGGAAAGACCGAAATGCCTTTCTTCCGGCTTTTTATTTGTTGGCCAATTTGTTAATGGTTTTTTTGCTGTGACTAAGCTGACAAAAAAAGCTGGAAACTCGTTTTAGAGGGCTCGCCAAAAGTCAATTCAAGTTTCTTCCTATTTATAAATAATGATTAAAATAAGAGTTTGCAGATTGAAAGAGATTTGCTTTTTATTATTAGCCCCATTTGTAGGAGGGATTGGCACTTAACTTTCAAAAGTCATTTAATACGGATTTGGTTAGTTTAACAATTCGTTTGCAAATATTTTTATTGCTGGTTCCCTTGATAATCTTTGTTAAGGATTCATTTTGGTGTATCCCCAAAATTTTAGGAGAGTGTGGCTTTCTGTGGGCCTGGCTTTAATGGTTGTATATAGAACTGAATACATAGTCAGTTAGCCAACATTTTTAAGCAATCTTTTGCCAAAATAGAACTATGATTTAAGTAGCTCAACAAAAGTTATGTTGCTTTTTTTTCGAGTAAGACTTTTTTTATCCGCAAAATAAAAAGAGTTACCACAAGTTGGCCAAAACTTAACTTTGTCGCCGCCTAGAAGAAAACGTTAAAAATAGTTAACAATTGTTAAAAAACAAAAATGCTATGACATTTCAGAGGTCTTCGCTGATTAAAAATTACAAAATAATTCGTATTCAATGGCTTAAAATGACAAGCAAGTTAATCTGATGCATTTTTTGGCATTTGGTTTAAGTTTTTTACAGTGTCCTTTATGTCACATTTGATTTCGTTGATGTTTTCTTTCGATGGTTCGCAGTTAAAAGTTAACATATTAAAAGCAAACATGCGAACATTCTTCAATTCAATATTATAACACAAAGTTTTGAAAAAAATGCCACATTTTCGTGTATTATATTCACCTTTTCAATTCGGATTTTACAAGAAATGTTTAGTTTAAAAACTTTTACTTCATATGTCAGAAATCAAAAAATTTGTAACAGTTTGGATCCCCAGTCAAAGGCATATAGATGGCTCTTTTTGTTTTATCAAAAATAGTTTCATTTAACTCTCAGCAGGCCTTGTATTTCAATCCCAAATGGAGAGCCATAGGTTTGGGTAATCTCAGTAAGCTTATTCCCAATTGCTGGCTCGGAAAATCAATCCCCTATGCTGTATATTGTAATTTCTCATTTAGTTTCTGAGTCTCACAAAATTCATACGTTTCATTCGTTCCGTTTTCGCTCCTAGTTGGTAAAAAAAAAGTTCAAAATTCCAAAAATATTTTTATCTAAAGTGTTCTTTTTTTTTTTTAATTTGTCTGAACTGTTAAACCATTGATCCATCAAAAAAAGAAACATACAGTCGTCTTTTGGCTCGATTCGATTTCCGTTTGTGTGTGTGTGTGTGGTGTGGTGTGTGCGCGCGTGTGTAGAAAAAAGTAAAAGACATCGAAATAAAGTCTTATTTTCAGTTGAAAGAAGGCAAGATGAGTGACCAAATTGTGTGCCACAAGTGCAACGAGGTCATTACCAAGAGAATGATCACTGCTTTGGGCAAGACATGGCACCCGGAGCACTTCCTATGCCGTCACTGCGAAACCCAGATCGAGGATGCCACCTTCAACATTCAGGATGGCGAACCAGTGTGCTCCAAGTGCTTTGTGGAGCGCTACACACAGACCTGTGCCGGCTGCAAGAAACCCATTATGGAGCGGACCATCTGTGCCATGGGCGAGAATTGGCATGAGAAGTGTTTCTGCTGCGATGGCGCCTGCAGGAAGCCCCTAGCCAATCAACCCTTCTACGAGCGTCAGGGCAAGGTCTATTGCAAACAGGACTACGAGGACCTATTCGCCGCTAGGTGTGCCAAATGCGAGAAACCCATTACCACGGACAGCGCTGTGGTGGCTATGAATGCGAAATGGCATCGCGATTGCTTCCGTTGTAATCGATGCGAGAGTCCCATTACCACGCAAACTTTCACCGTGGACGGGGATAAGCCAGTGTGTCCAGCCTGCCAGGCTTGAGCCCACTAAACCCGAAACTCTGGCGCACTTCACAGAGACACAGATCCATAATTTCGCATATATACAATTTGAGGTTTAGGTATTGATTGGTTCACATGCATTTATAGTTTTTGTTATTTTTCGTTACGGAATCGATTTGAAATCCTATAAATGTTATGTACGCTCACTACTCTGGGGCTCAATAAACCACCAAGTGATCCATTCCACACATCATAAACAAGGACACACACACACGCGCACGGATTTCACGAAAATAGAACTCCATACGATTTCCACATACAGTCATCACCTCTCACAAAACCACCCAACCACCCACCCGCCAAAATGCAAAAGAAAATTCTTGAGTTTCATTTCCCACAGTTAACTAAGATAAGCAACCCTTTTTTCAGTCAGTCTTAAATATTTGCCAAGATGCCAAGTACTTTGAGCATGAGATCAGATTTCCACCTTCTCGCTCAGCATGTGATAATGATAATGCAGTCCAGTCGGTAGCAGCAAAATCCAAAACGTGTTTATCTCATTCATAGTTTTCTCATATTTGTATTCATTATCGGCTTTGGTCTAGGGATGATGATAACCACCAATTCTGGAAATGGAAAAATCGCGCGAGGGTGTTTTCCACCAAGCTTCGGCTGTCCACACGATACGACGATGAGCCTCGTCGTCGCCATCAACCACAAAAACTTTGTTTTTCCCCCCCATGTTTCTGCGGCTATTTTCTCGTCATTCATTCCTCTGTGGAAACGCGTGCGAAGCGGTTCAGTTTTTAGCTGAAACTGAAATAGCGAGAATTGTCAAGACGCGAAAACTAACGCAAAAAGGTGGCTAATTAATTGAGCATGTAGTGTGACTGTTGTTCCATAATTCATTGAGCTCTTGGACAATTTAGAGAATTGTGCAAAAAAAAAAAAACGAGAAGAAAAACTAACCAAGTGACAGCTGCAAAGCATAAATAAAACGTTTTCAAATTGTGTCTTTGCCGTTAGCGCCAAATTTTTCGAAAGTGAATGTTACAAAATTGTTGTGAGACCAACAAAAGGCAAGAATTTCACCAATTACTTTATGGCTGGAATTTATTTTATTAGCCTTTATTGGACCCCCACATTAAAAGTGAATTTGCCAGCTGTGGGGTTTTAACTTGACTTGTCTTGGCCTTCTGTAGACTTCATCTTATAGATCGTATGACTATATGTTATACTCTTTGTGGTAGCAGAATCTAGAGAATGGGGTAAACCGCATTTAAATTGATATCAGAAATTCCCAAGCATTTTAAATTTATCTATAAATTGTTAAAATATTTTTGGTATTTTGTGGCATAAATTTCAACTTTCATTGAAGAAGAGATAACACAAAAAGACATTTCATTGTCGTTAGGCCCGCATGGTAAGTTGCAAGGATGGAAATAATCGTTTAAACCAGTTTCCGCTGGATTCATAAAGAAGTTCTCATGACTTCTAGTAGAGTATTTTCTTGTCAGTCTATCCAAATCAACTTCATGTACATCTCAATTTGTATTGGCTTCCAATTTCCCAGACAAGTCGTACAACAAGCAGCAAAAATTTCGTGAGCTTTACCATTTTGGTCATACTTAGTTTGAGATAAACTTCAAAGTGTTTTGTTTTTATTTTTTCGCAAATGCATTCGTCTCGGTCACAGAGTCTCGGCAACTGTTTGCCTAATGAACTTAAGTCAAACAAAAAAAGTTCTACTTCATTAATATGGATATTGTATTCAAAAAGTATTTAACACTTTTCAATTTTCAAAATGTTAGTCATTTGTCGATGCAATAAAATAAAATATATATATATACTTGCAAATTGTGCTAGATGGAAACAAAATAAATGTTGAAAGTTCATTTTTCATTTATGGGCAAGCTAATTAAAAAGTAGTTATATATGCCACATTAATGACAGATGATTAATTGAAAACATATGCGGTGATAATTGTGATTAACAATAATTTGCATATTTCAATTAAAAAAAAAAAAAAAAAAACTGTCATTGTCATATCACACATACGCCGCATAAGCCCAAAACCAGCAGCAGGTAACCCAAACTAAACCCTATTTCTAGGAAAAAAAACCGAGAAGAAGGAATTCAAAATGTGCACAAAAGACAGAAAAATTCTTTTCGTTTTTTTTTTGATACAAATAAAATGCTTGTCCATTGGTGGGCCAGGGGGCTGGGGGCTGGGGGCTTGGTGGCAGGCAGGCAGCGGAGACAACGACTTTAGACAGCGGCCAACATTGTGGTGGCAGACAATTTCAAGTCGCAGCAGTTGTACTTTGACTTTTGCGTGTGCCGGTTGTTCGTCGCGGAAACCGACGAATAAAAAAAGAAACGAAAAAAAAAAACAGCCAAATTAATTTTTATGGCATTTTGCCTTGTCTGTTATTTTTTTTTGCTTTTTGGTTTTGGGGGAGGCGCAACAGGACGCACCTTAGAAATATATAAATGAAAAAAAAAAGTAAGCTTATATTCAATGCATTAAGTGGCATTGAACCTTTTGATCGTTTAAATCAGCTAAATCGGTTTGTGCAACTTGTTTTTTTTTTGGTGGGGGGGGCGGGGGAAACTGAAGCCGCTTTGTGTCAGTTAAAGTCAAAGAGCATGTCATTAGCATGGCTCAAAAGAGATTTTGAGATGTCAACTCTTTTTTTTTTTTATATTAAAGTGCTTGCCCAGGTGCTGAAGTGTCAGTCACTCAGTCAGTCAGTCACTCTGTCAGTCAGTCAAATTGCTTATCACGTTGTTTGACTTTGAGCCTCTTTTGAATTATGCGTGCTATCTTCCATTGCCATTCCCATTCCCCAGCCACATGGTCTTCTATGCTGGCTCTCCGGCTGGCTGGCTACAATTGTCTTTTTTTCCGTTCCGTTTCGTTTTTTTTTTTTTATCACACCTGCTGTGAATCGTTTGGATACCACACACATACCTGTGCTCTGCGGTGTGTTGCGGTGCTGTGTTTTGAGTACTTCCACATACTCAAAGTAGTCGCAATGTAACTAACCTCGTGAGTCGCACATTTGTTTTGCTCTTTTGATGGCACGTCCTCCTCTTCCGCCTCCTCCTCCTCCTCCTCCTCCACCTCCAACTACTGCTCCTCTGCTTCTATCTCAACGTTTTTGGAGTGTTTGCCAGCCATCCATGAGCCATGATGGGCACTTGCATAGAATTCGTTAGGTTTTTGTATTTTAAACAAAAGAAAAAGCTCAGCTTGTAGGAAATTAGAAGATGCGAAATTCAAATGCCCTCACGAGTTTTAGACAAGGGCCATTGTTCAGTTCACAATTTCCATTTATGGCAGAGAGAGAGAGATCACTATCGATACACACTCCTTCAAATTAAATTTATTATGTTCAATTTGAATTTACGTACACAATTATTTCTTCCCCCTCTCCAAAGTTCATGACGCCTCAATTAATTTCAAAGAATTCAATTTCTTTTGTTGATAATTAACAATGCCAAAAACGAGCCGAGCTGGGAAATGAATTGGCAAAATAGTAAAGTTCACCTCTTTTTTTTGCGTCGATGGGTTTGGCTTAAATATTAAGTCCATAAGCGCCACCAACTCAAATGTTTAAAAATAGAAACGAGGAAAAAAAAAACCATTTAAGCATAATAATAAAATATCAATAATATTGTAAAGGCAATAACAATAACAACAAGAAAAAATATCAACAATTTCAGAGCTCAAATTTTAATTGCAATAATCAGAATTTTGTAGTCCCCGCGGCTATGGAGTGCCTTAAGTGAATGATAAATTGAAAAAGAATGGGCTGGGCAGGCGGGCCGAGCGAGGGGGAGTATGAGGAGGTGGAAGAGTAAGAGAATACACACAGGCCGTGTGTGGGCGCCGCTATCAAAAAAAAAAAAAAAAAAAAAACACCAACAAAAGGAAAGAGTTATTAATATAGTAGAGCAGCCGAAAATATTTTGTTGTCTATTTTCGATGATACCCTGTCATCAGAAGGTTATCATCAAGTGTGCATGCACATACATTTGGCGATTCGACTTTAAACTCTGTACTTTTGATTAGCATCAACAAATGAGTCGATCGTGCAATTGATGAAGGTCTATAAGGCAGTGTGATCTTGGTGACTCTTTAAGAGGTTGTCGGCAAATAAACATAACTTTTTAAAATTTTGATTAAAGTGTTTGTTCTGGTTGGCTTTCTGTTAGTCTTTTAATCTTAACTCTTTCTGTGTCTTTATGCGATGACGTCATACAAATAAATGGCCCTAAAAAAAGACTTAACTTGCTTGTTGTTTCAAGCTTTGAGTAGAGTTCGACGTCTTTCGTCTTTTTCTATAGTTACCAAGCTTTGAGCCAGTTAAAGATTATGTACTATTTAAAAAGGTAACACTTTCTTAGATTTTTTTAAGCTTTCTCATTTCCAGTTTTATTTGTTGCCAATTATCCCTACATATATCCTTACATATATCCTTAAAGTGATCCAATTGGGTTAAATACAGTAAATGCAAAGCTTCAAAATTTGCATAAAAATAGTCAGACAGACTTTTGGTAAATTTTATTATACCCTCGGTAAGGGTATAAACATTTTATTAACATGGCATAAATTACAGTCTAGGTACATTTGTTTTTTGTACTCAAACGTCTCTTACCAATAACGAGATTTTGGCAACGAAAACTTTAAGATACAGCTAGATTTATTGCCTATGAGTCATAATAATTTTAATGCAATTTTTATTTGGTCTTGGCATATTTAAGAGGGTATCTCAAAGTTCATCTTTGTTAAGCATTCGTCTGCGGTGTAATGTTAGCATGTTTTTTGTGTTTTTTGTTTTTTTTTTCTTTTTTGTTACTTCATTCTTTTTTTTGCAAATTAATTGATAAAATTCTGCTTATCAATTTGTGATCAAAGTAATTAAGCGCGCTGTGTAGTCGCAAAAACAACAAAAACCAACACAAAAAAAAAAAATAAAAACAATAACAACTGTGGTAAAAATGTGAAACTTGCGTTAAACTTCCAACATAATTGTCAATAGAATTAACAATTAAAACAAAAAAGAAAACAAAAAAAAAAAGAACACAAGAGTAATAAGTGAAGCAAACAATTTGCTGAGTGGCTGGGCAAACAGCAAAAGCCAACGCCAAGAATCCATTGCTTGGACGTCGACGGCAACGCCGACGCTGACGTCGCCAACACCGCTGCTGCTGTGTGATAAGAAGAAACATAACAGTTCTTTTTTTTCGCTATGGCTGCCTTAGACTATCATGGCATTACCGTTAGCCGGTCTGTCGCCATTGTCATAGTTGTTGTTGTGCTGCTGACAAGTGTCATTCTGGAAGAGCACAGCTGTTTGGGTAAGTAAAACAAAACAAAACCAAAATCAAAACAAAAAAAAATGAAGAGAAACAATTAAAGCGAGAAAGAGATAAAAAGAGAAGTGACAGGCAAATCAACAGAAGAAATTGTTTGTTGGTTTGAATACCCTTTAGTTTAATGGGTGTGCCAAGATCGCTTAAATTTAGGCACTGTTTTTACAGCAAAACTTCTTTAGAAACGAAATCTTAGAAAAAAGCGTTAACAAAAATTGAAATATGTAATTTTAAAACTTTAGATAGAAATTTGTCGCAATAAGTTAATGGTGGGATATCGAACCAAAAACAACTAAGAACAAAGTTACTTAATCTGGGTTGAAATGAAAAGTGAGGCCGCTGAGCCCAGTAGCACCGCCTGCCTTTGGCCCTTGTACGCAAAATTGATCAGCTTATAAAGTAGAGGATAGAAAATGAAAACCATTTGGAGCTAAGAAATTTATTAATTTCTGACAAATTGTTGTTTTTAGTTACTAAAAGATCAGAGTTTTAGAAACTCTGTAACTTCCAAACTTTTGAATAATTGTTGAGATAATTATTTAATTAGCTGTTTATTATTTAATCAATCAATGGTTGTACATATATAATAATAAATTCATCAATTGGTAAAAAAAAATCGTTGGTAGGAGTTCTGTAAATGGTTTATGCCTTATTATAAAAATTGGCATATTTTCGTCAAATTTTCAGTAAGAGGTATCTAAAAAATGTTATTTCGACACTTCTAATCTTGCTCACTAATAACGTTGTTTGAATACTTAAAAATGTAAATAAAGCAATGTTTAACAGAACACAAAAAACACAAGAGATATGAAGAAGTCTCTAAATAATGCGATAAACGGGTTGCATTTCCAAACCTCTAATAAATAGATCTCTTGAAATAATGCTTAGGACTAGTAACCTACTAGAACCCACTTTAAAGTCAAAAGATCAAACTACTAGCCAAATAACTTGTAATTTTCTAGAATAGATCTTATTCATTGACATAACAGAATATGTATACTTATACTCTTATAATAATTAACTTCGACGTTGAAATAGCAATTACAATAATATCTTTAATTTGCATGTATTCGATATAAGAGTTCAGAGAGTTCAAGAGAATTGCCTGAGGCTCCATGGAGGAGGCCAAAGACTGGTCACTGGTGCACTAGTGCCAATGCGAAAAGCAAAATGAATGCTTTTACGAACAAAACTAAACGAATTGAACGAATCGAGGCACACACCTATTGACTTAATTGATTTCCACATAAATTCATAAGAGAGTGCATGTTATTTTTGGTGAGGGAAGGGGCAACACCTTTAACCTGATGGAATGGACTCTGTTTCTCAGTGCGTTCAACTTGAAAATGCAAATAGAAGCCGCAGCAGAGCCAACCAAGAGTCAATACAAAAACGAGATAAAGGCCGAGCTGTTATTATATACATATAAATGTATATGTATATGTATCGTCCAAACCCCAGGTCAGCTGTCCACAAAATGTTGGCTCTCAACCCACCCTCGGAAAATTTGATATGCCTTTGCCATTTGACTGCGTGATGAAATAATTTTTGGGCGTGTGCCCAAGCTGCTGCTTACCTTGCACGTCACACAGAGTTCCTTTTATTTTTGATGAGGCGACTGCCAGTGAGCAAAGTGGGAGGAGATTGTCCATCTGGCTGGCGTTGACGAGTCCGGCCATGCCCACTATATCGTTTACGTGTATGTCAAACTGCCAGTTCCAATTCACACCTGTATTATACCCGGGGCCAATAAAATGAGTCTTTACTTTTATAGAACACACACACACACAGCAGAATGATAAACCATCAACAGACATAAAAGAGCCTCACCGCAGCTGTATCATAAAAGGGTTCACACTATGCATATAGAGTATGTGATATCTTCAGGTGCATTCCCACGACACTTAACTAACCATTTAGAAACGCATTTATTTGAAAGATTTGTTTACTGGGACTCAAATCATGGGATTAGTAGTCTATCCTAGCCCCACTTTTCAAATTTGTTTATCCTGGCTACGTCCATGGCTGAATAAATTTACAAATCGATTTGTCTTTGTCGCCGTTTTGCTTTTAGTATGAATTATGTGAAATAAATATGACATATGTAAATGTCACTACGTACGTCAAGGTTTCTTTTTTTTTTCTTATTGTTCTTTCTTGAATTTTGCATAATCAAAATGAGTTCGGTTATGAGTTAAGATCTCTGTATCTGTCGCACCCAGATATTTATTTTTTTATTTTGCAATGGCTTTGACTCAACTCAAGCATGGATTTTACTTATATTTTTAATGTATTTAAGTCCATTGGCGTCTTTCACTATGGAGTATAAAGCCCTGCATTCAGCTTCAGTTTGCTTGAGTACCTCTGAGTTGGGGGCACTACGGCCTGCTAACTACCCTAGAATAATTTAACTTATTGTTGCCCAACTATTAATTAAAAGTAATTAGCATAAACTGTAGGCTCATTCTCTCCAAAAAAAAAAAAAAACAAAAAACAAAAACAATGTTTTGACTTTGACAAATGTGCAAATGGCACACACATGGACTTGGTGCTTCTCTGG
Source organism: Drosophila nebulosa (assembly GCA_024703675.1). NCBI lineage: Eukaryota > Metazoa > Arthropoda > Insecta > Diptera > Drosophilidae > Drosophila > Drosophila nebulosa. The sequence goes on along the minus strand of CM045724.1, from coordinate 9,360,972 downwards.
TGACAGGAGCAATTAGAGAGGCAATCCCATCGATCACAGTAAAAGAAGGTTACCATGATGGTAACACACATAGTTACAACTACACACATACATGCCTACATATGTATATGCCATTTGGAGTTAGTGTAAGTGTCATAAAGTCAGCTATGTACTTCTGTTATGCCAAGTTCATTTGCTAATCTATGGATTTCTTTATGCAACATTTGAGAAATCAAATAATTAGCATATGTCATCAGAAGATTTCATCAGCGTTTCTTGCTAAAAAAAAGGCGTTTGAACTTTAGAAATGTGTGGAAATCAAGCAAATAAGATTTAAATGTCACAATCTCAACATAAATAAAGAGAAGATAATTTCAGAAAGTATTTGAGCAATAAGAGACATTGTTACCACAAAAATCGTATAAGCAAATAGATATTCATTCATTTATTCACTAACAATGATATATACATTTAATATTAAGAGTTTATGCTGCATTGGCATTTTCTACTTAAATATGTAACAATTTGCAATTTGCCTAACGATAATACATATATTATGAGATAAGTTGGTAAGGGCAAATAGATATATAAAAAATGTTTTCGGAATTTAAATGATTAATAAGAATTTGAAAAAAAAGTAAAACATGTGGAGCAAAAAAATTCAACTAGTAAATTGTTTAAAATTGGAAATTTTTGTCAAATGGATATAGTATATATAAGTTAAGCTTCGAAATTTCTTTATCAAGACTTAAACAGAGTAACAAAGGGCAGTAAGGGTCTAAGGCAGTTTTTTGGCCAGATCTTGACTTATAACTGAGCTTATTATCAAAAATTAGTTCTTTAGTTGTGGATTTTTGGTCTTTTGGAAGACTCTTTCCAAAATACATATATCTGTATATCTTCCTTGTGGTTAGAGCATAGAAAATTCGTATAATCAATGAATTTTTCGTATTTCTTTTGACGCTTTTTATTCAATTTTCTTTTGCGGGTAAGGAAAAACTTTCAGTTATAGTGCAGGAAATAAGCAAAAACAATTGAACAGACACTTGTCTGCAATGCTTACGAGTACTCACAGTGAGGAGTGAAAGTGTATAAGAAGAGAGACGGCAATGGCAAATGGCAAATGGAAAATGGAAAATGGCAAACGGAAGGTATTTAATAATGGAACTTGTCTGTGCAAGAGTTACGCCAAAAGCTAAAAGAAATGCTGGGCCAAAACCAACCTTAGCCACAGACCAATTGAAGTTGCCAAGCCAAATAATGCTTAAAATAACTGAAAGGGACATACATATGAGTAATGAAAAACACAAGACAACTACAAAGAATGAAGCACAAAAAAGTAAATAAGTAAGAGAAAAAACCCCGACAAAGAAAAAGTTTTCATTACGCAGCAGACAGAGATGAGATGCTGACTGTAGAAATTTGTAACAGAAATGAGTCACATGAAAAATGGGGGAAGTGTACAAGGATAATGGGAGGATCTGGCAAAGGACATTGCTCTGCAACGAGGCCAATCCAGGGAGCAGGAATCGAGTCGAGAGCAAACAACTGACGACCTAATTCGATGCAAAGTCAATTAATTCGAGCTGATTAATTAGTTTATACCAAACTAGTTGACATTTCATTGTCGTTGTCTACGGGCCGCACCTCATTTAACAGTTTCGGTTACCTTTTAGCCCGCTGGCCCAAGTTCAGGTACAACAGGACTTCTCGCCTAATGGCTTGTACTGGACCAGAGGCGTAGCCAGAGGGGGGTGCCTGGAGGACCTCACTTAGAAAGAACACCCACCTTTTAATGCCCCTGTTTGTTGCCTGCCCCATCAATTGTTGACTATGTTGTCATTAGCGCACGAGTCCAATCACCCCAAACCACGGGTTGAATTTGAGTTTGAGTTTTTTTTAATGTGCCATTTTTTTCTGTTTTTAATTGTCCCCCTGATAGATTACCTTTACAGTGCTTAATTTCAGGCTATGGTCGCCTTTTTAGTGTGGCTTTTGCGTTTTCACGGTTGTTGACTTTTCGTCTTTGTCTTTGGCTTTTTCCCTTATCCCAAGGGACACTTTTGTTCTGGATGAGGTCAAGTTGAGTAGGAGGAACAAATCGTATCAGCATTTGCTTTAAGTTTTATGTTGTCATAAGACGATTACAAGAAGATAAGTCAAAGCAGAAAATCCCTTTTAAATCTTAATTGATATTTTGCATACTCAAAGGGAAAAGATAATGGAATGTGAACAACTTTTTTTGGCTGAGCCAGTTAAACAAAATTTAATATTCAAAACCCAAAATGGCCCCAACTATATTACTTTTTGAGCTCTTTTTTATTTTGTTTTTAAACTGCCCTAGAATGAAAAAAATCATAAAACTTTATATATCTCTGCCTTTTTAGTGGGTTTTTAATAGTACAATAAATTATGCACTTAACATAGATATTAGACCAAAAAGGATAACAAATTGTCTTTGATTATTGTTCGAAAGAGCAAAACCAAGAAGTGTATTATGCTGAGTTTCTTTTATCCATTGTATATCTCCAATAGTTTATTTGACAGATTACTTCAATGATCAGCCAATTGATAAGAATCGAGCTGATGGTTCTTATCTGATCTAAATGATAAGATAATTCTGATGAATCTCTTTGTTTATTGGTAGGTAAAAGGCATTTAAAACTTCAGTCATTTGCAAATCATTTTGTATTGAAAATTCTACAATGAAGAAATAGAAAGTCTTAAATATGTTTGTTTATGAATCAGATAATATTTAAAAGACAAATCTGTTTTTGAATGTGAACGAATTATCTGTGGTCTTATATTTCGGCTAGTTAAAAGGTTCTTCAATGAATTAAGTCATAGTTTAAAACAAATTCTCTAAGCTAAAGCATAAAATAAAAGCATAAAACCAAAAAAGAATTTAATAACTATAAGCTTCACTTTTAAGATGCGGTTATGTCTTTGGTTCCTAATTAATGGCAATGTTTCAGGAATCCATTTCCTTAATTTTGGGTTTGTATACAAATTTGGAAATCTAGTCTTTAGTTAATACCAAAAAGGCTTTGCAATTGTTTATTAATCTTTTCCACGCTGGTCTTGTACCAAATGATTTGAGAAGATACTTGACTTTATCAGTATTCATTTCCCCTAACGCACAATTCCCTTAGGCCTTGGGCCTTTAAAATATTAGCCCCATTCCTTTAGCTGGGTAAGGATGGTCAAAGTCAACAAAAATTGCTGCTAATTGGATAATAACACATGCCTCAGTCAACTAACTAAATACCTGTTGTAATTAGGAAATGGAAGAGTCGCGTCGGTTCTTTAAACATTAATTTAAGCCATCTAGTGTTTGAGTGAGTACAAAATTTATAAATTATGAAATATGTTCATTACAATTGCTGACGCTCAGGCATGCGAAAAATGCCTGATAAAATATGTAGTAGATAGTCGACGACAACAAGAACAAAAACGACACAACATGAACGGGAGAACGACTCCCTGGCACGCATATTTAATGTCATTTTAAATGCTCCCCAAACGCCGAGAAGGAGAAGGAGTATGTGTCCTTGCAATGTCTAAAAAATAGCGAATGTTTTCCATGTGTCTTTAATAGTATGAGCTTCCAACTATGATGCGGGAGACGCTTTATGCCAAATGCTGGCGCCAGCATCCTGTTTATGTGTACGCTCTAAGAAGATGATAAAGTGTTTCATAGGAATGCCAAACGGAAAGACAAAATCCAATTTAGTTCACAAGACCACACAAATTCATAAATTTTTATTTACTCTAGCATAATGAAAAGAAAAAAAAATCTCAGCACTTTAATAGACTCCGAACCACTCCAAAAGTTTGACACCCTCCACTTAGCTCAGGTCTCTTGCTATAAGCATAAAATTGGGCTATGGGGCAGGAAAATTTGTAACCAATTATGCATTCGGTTGTATTTTGTTTACGCCTGAGAAAGAAAAAAAAAAAAAAACAGAATATACATATTTATATATAGAAAAAAAAAAGCTCGTTATCGTTATCACAAAATCAATACGCAACTTGATGACGCCGGCACTTCAATAATTCCTCATGATGCGATTGCGGGTGGGCGGCATGTGCGTGGGTGGGGATGGTGGTTAGACAACGTACCAATAACCCATATGCTAATAACTAATATCTGTATTATATTTATTTATCGCTTGTATTGTGACTCGGATGTATGCAAACACACGACCGCAACAGCAACAACAATAACAATAACAGCAACAACAACAATTGGTTGTCATTAGTTCTGGAAATCTTATCAAATTACGTATACGCCGTGTTAAGTTTTGGTCAAAACCGAGAATCAACCCTCCTCGCCCTATTCTATTCAATTGAGGTCAAAGCAAGCTTATTAAACTAAATAATTTGATTGGATTTAATGACGTGTGTGTTTGCATAGGAGGAGGAGTATGATGCTGATGATAATGATGATGATGATGATAATGATTAGCTTGATGGTTAAATAAACCCTTCAAAAATTATGATTAACAACAGTGCTTCGAATATGATAAGTTTGATGGACTATTTTCGGCTTCTTTTTTCTCATATTTTCTGTGTTTATATAGACACAATTCACTAAATAATAGCAAAATGTAAAATGTTCAATTTGATTTTCTTAGTCTTGGCATTCATAAACTTAGTTTAATAATGCTTTTCGTGTTGTTTTAAGTATTTTTACTCAATTGAGTTGAATATTGCTTATGTGTACTTTTTTGTGGGCTTATAATAATTTAAATTTGTGGTAAAGTAGAACTTTTATAGGGCAAAGTTCCTAACTTAAGTAAGCAGAGTACGAACTAAGCAACAATTTGAAATTCACTTTGTTTGAACACAACACAATTTCCTTGATTTGATTGTAGTTAAATTCTGTTCAAAGAAAATTAACTAATGTTGAGAGCAACAAACAAATTATTAAAAAGAATCTATTGCCAAATGGCCATTCTAACAAATGGTTCTCTCTGAATAAATAGGTATCCCGGGAATAGGAAATAATACTCAATCTTCATTTAGTGAATTCATATACTGAACTGGTTTTATTCACTATAATTTTCTGCTTATATGGGTGACATTCTTAGGGTCGGGCTATCTTATTTAATGCTAGACACGATCGCTAAAAGGTTAAAACTACTTTTAACCCGACATCCGATGGTCGTTAGATGTCTGGCTGTTGACAGGATTTATGTAGCTTTTTATGTGGTGCATAGGAATTTTTTTTTCTGTATTTTAAACATTTCTTTTTTGTAAATAACGCCACCTCAAATTTTATTGTGTTTTAACTTTAACACTAAAAACATTGTTTAAAGAGTTTAAAAATTAAGAATAAATCATTGAAATCTACAAAAAATCATAATGCTACGACTTTTTATGGCATACCCAAAAAGGACGAATTTCACTCATTTCATTTGCAAAGGTCCTTAGGTAATGAGAAAGCCTTGGGGCACTTTGCCAATGAAGAAGCCAGTTACAATGAAATAGTTAACTAAATGTTCTTGACCCACTGTATGAGTTTATGTGACCCTTGGGGGGAGGGGAAAGTGGTTTCCTCTTAGTCAACCACTTGTGGGACTCACGCTTCCTACACTGACGCCATCAACATTAACTTTTATTTTCCATTTTCTTTTGCCGTTTGTTGTATTTGCAGCCCTTGATGTTTATTTTCCCACCACATCAGTGAAATTCAATCTGCCCATCAATGAGGAATCGGAAAGTATATTTTCCAAAATCCCCTTGGCCCAGTTTCAAGTGCTGCATGTGGAGAACAATAAATTGGCCACCGATTACATTTACAGTCTGGAGCAGAATCCTTTGCTGCGGATCAATGCCAGTTCGGGAGAGGTTTTCATGCGTACCGACTATCAGCCAGTGAATGGAAGTGTTAAATATGTGCTAACCGCTTTTCCACGCACCCAGAATGAAGAGTTAGAAGCTATAGCTGGGGGAGGAGTGGAAGGAGTGGGGGATCAAGAGCAACTGCTACAGGTGGCACATTTAACATTGGAGATTACACCACAAAAACTGGAGGATTATTGCCAGGAACTGGAGCACATATGCTTTTGGTCTTCGGTACATTACACCATAGCAGAGACGGACACCAGAGCCGGAGCCAAGAGAGCCATGACTAGCCATTCGTTTGAACCTGTTTTGGTTGGAGCCCTCAATTCACGGGCAGCCAAATATTTGTGTCACCACAAAGGTGTGGAATACTCGATGACAGCGGGCAGCTCGCATTTTGCATTGAAACAGAATCGCTTGTATACCAAACAACCTCTGGATCATGATGAACTAAATGGCCTAATGGCTCGAGCTGGACAATTGCAGGCCAAGATTACTTGCACAGTGAAAATCTCCACAACGGAGCAAAGAAAATTCTATCGTAGTTATGAGATTAAGATCATGGATCGCAATGACAATGGACCAAGACTGCAAGAGAAGGAACCCCATTTCAATTTCTATATGGAGCAGCCCTATTTTCAGGCGGTAAGACATATACAGATTTAGGCTAGACATGGCCCAGACGCAAAACTTTTGTCTCTTTGTCTGTCTGCCGGCTGTCTGGGTGTGGACTTTTCCTTGCTATTGAATTCACTCATCAGATGATGAACGCCCCATAGACACGCAACCACAACCACGACCACGACCACGACCACGAGCGCAACAAAGCCAAGTCCAACCCCTCCATTATTTGGCCATTACCAAGTCTGAGAGCCTTTCGATGCGGGGGTGCAAAACAGATAAAGTTAGCCATTAGAAACGCGTAAGGTTTATGGGTTTTTATGATTGGACCATGACAGCTTTTGGCCTCTTAAAGAGACCAGCTTTAAGTTTTGTGTTGCCCATGTCCTGTGTGTCCTGCCGTTGAAATTATGTTGTCATGTACTTGCTCACATGAGCCACGCCAAGCCTATCCCCAAGGATCTGGCAAAAAATGTGTCAGAGTAATTGGCAGAGTAGTAACAAAAAACAAAACCTTTGGAGCCATTACAAATTGCTCTATAGGTGGCTCCTATTTAAATTATGTTCCACAATAATAATACACATTTTATTTCATTTAACAACATGTCACACAATTGCAGCAAGCCCGCAGGTTGGCCAATGGGGGGGTGTGTCTAGGCGTAATTGAAGTTTATGTGAATGGCTCACCTAACAGCCACCCCAGCCCCTCAATTGAGTTAACCTACATAAAGTACAGAGATTGCTTTTTGTGCTTCTTAAAGTTTAAACTTGAAGATTAAGTCAGACTGGGAGTAGTCCTAGTCCTATGCCCAAGGGACTCATATTTTGTGACTTGTGTTAATGTCAGATCCCTGAGGATGAATGAAGGATAACCCGTTTTGGTCTGACCTTGCTGGTGAAATTGAATGACTATTATAATTACCCAGAAACAGTGTCCTTGGAGAGCCAGAGACCCTAAGCAGCAAAGGTTGCAATTTTTCTTCTGCCAAGGGTGTGGAGGTGGAGGGGGTGATGGCAATGGAAAATGTAATTAACAATTGGCCAGTGCAAAATGCTAATGAAGACTGCTCCCATTTTTCTCACAATTTACATAGAATGAGCCGGTTGGCGAGAAAATCATCTACTTGGACAAGGACACTTTGGCTGCCAATGAGCATTTGGGTTATGCCATTCACAATGATACAAATGGGCTGCTGAAGCCCGATTGCCATGCCTATGAAGCGGATCACACGGGCAGACCGCATACCATAATCAGTTGTCGTAAGTTTCTTCCTTCTTAAATGTACAGAGGAAATGAGCCCTTTGAAGTATGCAATAGATAGTCGAAAACTGATTTTTCTACCTTTTCCATTGCATACTTAATGGGGCGAATTTCCTTCATTTCTCTGCTACCACTTTAAGATATATTCTCTATACTCCTGCTCCTTTTTAGAACTTCGCTTTATACGCAGTGGAGTCCTGCGACATTCACCCTATTGCTTTAACCTGGAGGCCAGAGATCAATCCATTAAGCTATCGGCAAAGGCTCACATTTGCTTGCATGCGGATATGACGCGGCTACACGAAAGCGATCAGGATCAGGATCATCCGCAAGCCTTGCCACTGAAATCACGTCAGTATAGTGTATACGATAGTCCGAGTGATATATTCCAGAACAACGCCGAAGGCAATAGACGTCAAATAAGCATAGACTATGAAAAGGATGTGTTTGTCTATAGGACAGCGACAGCGTTTTCTCGCATTGCCCAGCCGGAGAGATTTCTGGAACTGCAACGTATGAGATCCATGCACTTTGCCCTTGGCGAGGATAAAACTCGAGCCTTTGGCATTACCCAAACGTCGGGTATACTCTATGTCCGGGATGTTACGGCCTTGGCGCAGGCTTCGGAAACGATTTATTTCCTGAATGTCACTTGGCAGGATCAGCAGCTGGAACGGGAGTCGCACAACTTTGTGATGAATGTTCATTTGGTGGATGGCAGGCCAGAGAATGCCAGCTGCGAGGTGAAGAACAAGTCGCGTCCACAGACCTGTGCCCTGGTCAAATATCAAACGCAATGCCTGAAATTCTGTGGCGTGGCCACCAATGGAGGTGCCTGCGTGTGGCGTGGTTCAAGCTCCGCTTTCTTTGGACGTAACTACGGCTCCTGTGTGCCCGATGCCCGCCACTGTCCGGATAACATATGCGACGCCTTGGAGCAACTGAATGCCAACATTTGTCCACAGGATTGCAAGGCGGCTAGTGAAATTGTCGGGCCTCACACGAATAATGATAATAGACGTGGCATATTGAAGGCTTCCGGCACTTGCATCTGCGAGCATAATGGCAAGTGCTCCTGCGGCCCACTCATGGATGAAGAATCCAATAGATCGGCACGTCCGCGTAAGCGTAAGAATGAGACGGAAACGGATTTGATATTGGCCACAGCGGCAGCCACGCCCCTGCTGTTTAATGATCATAGGCAAACTGTGGGTCATGGCCAGGACACTGAACAGGATCCGCTGTTACTGGGTGTCCTTAATGTGGCCAGTTTTGAGTGCAATCGTTCCTGCTTGCTCATTGTGATCAGTTGCCCGTTGATCTTCATTCTCCTCTTGCTCTGCCTTCTGATCACTCAACGAAAGCTCCTCCAGAAACGACTGGGTAAACAATCCTTGACTCCTTTGACCAAACAGGCACTGCCTGATACCAATAGCGGAGCTGGCGGAGATCTGCCCCTGATGCCGCTTCAGAGCAATTTCAAATTTGAATCCGGCGATGCAAAATGGGAATTCCCAAGAAGTCAACTGCAGTTGGACATAGTGCTGGGCGAGGGGGAATTTGGTCAGGTTCTGAAGGGTTATGCCACACAGATTGCTGGTTTGCCCGGAATCACCACGGTGGCGGTTAAAATGCTCAAGAAGGGAGCCAATTCGGTGGAGTATATGGCCCTGCTCTCCGAGTTCCAACTCTTGCAGGAGGTATCGCATCCCAATGTGATCAAACTGCTTGGCGCCTGCACCCAATCCTCAGAGGCACCCCTGTTGATCATTGAATATGCTCGCTACGGTTCCCTAAGAAGCTACCTACGACTGAGCAGGAAAATAGAATGCGCTGGCGTGGATTTCAGTGATGGCGTCGAGCCAGTCAATGTCAAGATGATGCTCACCTTTGCCTGGCAAATATGCAAGGGCATGGCCTACCTAACGGAACTTAAGGTGAGTTCAGGTAAATTACCCAGATTAAGGGAAACAGATTAATTTCCAATATCCAGCTGGTTCATCGGGACTTGGCCGCACGGAATGTCCTATTGGCCGATGGAAAGATTTGCAAAATTTCCGATTTCGGATTAACCCGAGATGTCTACGAAGATGATGCGTATTTAAAGCGATCGCGAGACCGTGTTCCAGTCAAGGTGAGTGCAAGTGCAGAGAAACCCAAAACGTGAAATTATTTTCTGGAAACTTCTACTTCTTTAGTGGATGGCGCCTGAATCTCTGGCGGATCATGTGTACACCACCAAATCGGATGTGTGGGCATTTGGTGTGCTTTGCTGGGAACTTATAACTTTGGGTGCTTCCCCCTATCCGGGCATAGCACCACAGAATCTCTGGTCATTACTGAAAACTGGCTACCGCATGGAAAGGCCAGAGAATTGCTCGGAGGCCGTTTATTCTATTGTTCGCACCTGTTGGGCCGACGAACCCAATGGACGACCCTCGTTCAAGTATTTGGCAGCTGAATTTGAGAAGCTACTGGGCAATAATGCCCAATACATTGAGTTGGAGACAAATGCCGTGTCCAATCCATTGTATTGCGGCGATGAGGCCGCTCTAATGGCCGAAGGACTCGGAGAACCCGAATCTCTAGAGCACTTGTGGTCCCCACCAAAGATCTCATACGATTCCCAAGACGGAGCCAATAGCTATGACCTGTCCATAGTCGATAATCAACAGCAACCGTCAACAGCAACATCATCATCGGTGGCAGCCGCAGCCCCGCCTGGCTATGATCTGCCACGTCCCCTGATCGAGGCCCACACTATCGAACAGGTATTACGCTATGAGAATGATCTGCGCTTTCCCCTCAACATACGGAAATCCAGCTGCACACCTAGCTACAGCAACATGACCAACGGTGGACCGCCAGCAGCAGCAGCAGGCACTTCCTTGCCCCATTACGCTGTGCCAGTGAAGCGTGGACACTCCTATCTGGACATGACCAACAACACGCTCATACCAGATAATCTGGATAATCGTGATTACGAGAAGCATTTATCCAAACACATTTCATTTCGTTTCTCTAGCTTGCTTAATCTCAAAGAGTCTGCGGAATCTAATCATTTCCAGGCACAATCGGAACAGACAGAAGATGCCGTTTAAATCCATTTTTAAAATTCTGCCTGTCTTTTAGTTCAAATTGTTTGTTAATTAGTTTTAATTTTTATATATACCATGTATAGCTTTATATAGCCGATGCCAAAAACAAAATTATTGAAATTATGTCTACATCGAATACTTTTCGCCTTTGCATTTTCATCAACACTTAGAAAGAGCATTCCACATTAATTATAGATTTTGTTAACCAATACGCTTTTTATATATATTTACACAAAACAAGTATTCAAAGTTCTCTTTAAGCATAACATTTTCTTAGTTTCATAGGAGCATATTTTGCCATTTAAACAGATAAAATATAATTAAGTTACATCAAACATAAAAAAAGAGGCAATTTTATCGATTCACAAGTTTAAGTATTTATGCATAAAGTTTGAAATGCTTGTGTTTTACATTTTAAAAATTTTCAAACATTACATTATGAGCATAAATTACATAAGCATTTTAAAGGATTTCTGAAAAGCCATAATTTTTTTAAAACTTAAGTTTACATTAAAAATAATAATGAAATTACTATCTCAGACCTTCTTATGGTCATTCATTTAACAAAAAATTCAAATTTCAATAATTATAAGTTTAATGTGCTTTTCTTTATAAGTGTTTGTCTCCTGTTTAGTTCTTAGGAACATCTTTCGATGGAAATCTCGCTGAGAGGCACTTGCATTTATTTCATTTTGCGATTCACGCTAGCGATAAGAAAATGGACCATTTGTACTTATTCATAAATAATTATCTAGATATCCATAATTTTATCTTATGCCAAAAATGAAGAATTCCAATTATGATTAATCAATGGATAATATTGTAAATAGATATACATATGCCAAGTCATGAATGAATGTGAAGAAATAAAACTTAAACTTAATCTACTCCTCATCTGGGACCAGCAGATTCAGATTGGCTCCGCCGGCCAAACTGCCCATAAAGGTCTCCTCATCGCCACGCACCGAAAGCGATTCCCTACCAGTGCATACCTTCTTCTCACGAATCATGCCTGTGCGCTCCCAACGTGAACCCTTGCAGCTGTTGCAACTTTGTTTGGGCAATTTGAAGACAGTGGTGGTGCGATTGCCGCAATCCTTGCACTGAAAGAAACGCTTCTCGGCGTCGACAATCTTGAGAGGATGTTTCTCTTCCTTGCAACGATCGGCAGCCGAGAAGGCTGTATATTTGCACTTTTGGCAAATGACCGCCTTGCAGGGCATTTTGAAGGTGTTTAACATTTTTTCCTCCATGGCCTCTTTGCGTTCCAGCTTGTTAAAGTAATCCTCCTGGGCATCACGCTCCCGCATCTCCACAAGATTTGTATGCGTCGATGTGGCTGCCATTATCCTTTCAATACGCGATTTGCGCATCATTTCCCGATCCTCTTCTTCCATCTTCTGACGCTTGGCTGAATCGGAAAATTGTTCATGCAATTCGTCGATGGCGCGACGTTTGCCCGACTGTGTGCCACGCGTGGAGTTTGGATTAATCTTTTCCAGGGGTTGTTTTTTCAAAATCGCCAAAGCTTTCAGTTTGGAGTTTTGGGCCTGACGAGAACCAACATTGATATCAAAGCTAAAGTTCTCGCTGCTGGAGAGTTTCGGCGTTAAACTGGCATCGAAGGAGAAGCCACGATTTTGGAATTTCTCTGGCACACTGGGTGGAGTGCAGGGTGCAGTACTTGATGCCTTTGAGTTGGGAGTTTTGTTAAGTTCCTTATCCTTCTGAAAACGCTCATTTTCTTCTCTTAACAAACGTACGCGTTCCAGATCTTGATGCCTTTGCTTGGATGAGGCTTCGACAGCTCCAGCTAGACGAGAAGTGGCACCGCCACGATCAGCATAGGGTATAGCAGAAGCAGGCTTCTTTGGCTGCGCTGTGTGGTTCACTGTGTGAGCAAAAGGTGACACATCATAGCCCGCTAGCTTACTTAAACGATCACGTTCCTTTGATACAAGCTTGGAACTCTTGCGGGCGGGTACAGAAGAATACGAATTGCCAGCATAAAATACTTCCGTCTTGCCTGAAAGAATCATGAATTATTAATCTAAAGTTTTGGATTATACCGAAACACTTACCCAACACCTTATTCCTTAACTCATTTAGTCCTCGACCCGCGGTGGCCGATTGTAATTCCGATCTACGTGACATTTTGCCATATTCCTGCTTCACATGGAAGACACAATAATCGCAATCGGTGAGATTTACCACAGCTGTGCATTTGTCTCCATTCTTTTTTAAGGCTCGGCAAGTGCCCAAATCCTTGGATTGTCCCAGAATCATAACTTTTTGTGAGGTATCTATAGACAGGCAGGCCACATCGGAACTACCTGAACGTTTTTCGAAAATCGTTGGATTTAGCACAGCCAGGCACATGCCCTCCGCAGTCTTCCACAACGTTTTATGGGCCTCCTTAAAGAGAAACAGCGAAACAGTCTTCACCTCTCCTCGCAAGTCGGACAGACGCCAGGTGGAATAGGGATCTCCTTTCTTTGTAGTACGTACGGCTTGCTTGGATACCAATGCCCCAGCTATTACCCAATCCTTGGCCAGATCTCCGCGTTCTATATGATACGCCACACCCGAAAAAGGCACAGCTTTACGGCCAGACATGCGTTCCTGCAGCAGAGTGCTCGAAATAAGCGGATTGATCATGCGTAAGCCAAACACAGGATCCGTGTAGACAGCCGAAATGGCCGGAGAATTGGAGAACGTTGCGGTTGAGGCAGCTGCTTCCTGCACAGGTCGTTGAAATGAGTTGCTCGTTGCCGTTCGCTTAATCGGATTGTGTGGATTCTTTAAACGCATTGGCTCTGGAGTCACTTGCGCTGTATTGGGCTTTTTCTTCAAGTCCGAATCCACTTCTCGGGCCACCTTTAACTCATGGGCATTTTCCCTTTGTTGCTTCAACTTCTGATTTATATCACTGCCATATTCATTATATTTTCTTTCGAGGAAATTCTTGACCTCCTCGTCATCAGACGAATCCAGATCCTGCTCTTTGGCAGAACACTTTTCCTTCTCCTTGTTAATGGACTTGCCCTTTGCAGAAGCCTTAACATCCACCTCATAGCTAAATGCATTAGCGAAACTGCTGTCTTCCCGCAATCGTGGAGCAGCGGTGGAGGGCGTTACGGTGGAGGTAGTTGCTGACTCTGCATCATCTTTTTCCGCTTGGGCCAGCAGTTTCTCTAGTTGCATAATTTCATCCTCATCCTCAATACTTATGTCCGCTTGGGAAACGTTGGTGGCTGGACTCATTTAAAAAAAAAGACTGTGCTAGCGGAAAAATAAACTGTCCTACGAGAAAAGAAATTCTTGATTTCCCGCGAATTTTTCCAAAAATTCGACAATCGATAACAGTGGCGCCCCCTGGCCGGCCGCCACTCTTAGAGTTGCCAACTTTCAAAAATGCGCAAACAATTGTTGAACATTTCAATAAATTTTCAAATTTTCTTAATAATTTCAACATGCATTATTACAAACATTAAGCATTAGAAACTTTAAAAAGTTTCTTAGTTTTCTTAGTTATTATGTATTTTTTTAAATAATATGTGATGAAATAAGTGTTATCGACTTAACAGCGGATGCTGTGTAACACTGCATTTAACGTTGATTAGCACTGGTGACAACAAAACCGAAGGCTTTTATTTGCGAAAAATATAGGAAAAATATAGTCTTAAAAGAGTTAGTAAAGCAAAAAAGACCCGTCAAGCATTAACCAACAGGCACCTAAATGCATACCTGTCAACAAGGCCCAAAATTGAGATCCATTGTCAACCAAAATCAAACAAACGAGTAAAAAACAGAGAGTATAAGAAAGAGAGGAAAACGAGGAACAGCAGCAGTAGTGCAAAAAAAGGAAGAAGAAGGAGCACCACGACAACACGGCTCCTGTGTTTAAGAGCAGTTTTTGTTACCTATTTTGGGCCAGCAATAAAATAAACGCGAGGACACTTAGCACAGGTAAGAAGATGTCTACAATTATGCCTGAAATGCACCCATAAACCGAACCGTCACCGCTCGCCCGCCTACGCTTGCTTGCACCTGGCCCATGCGGCTATTTGTCTATGCTTTTTTTGCCTGCATTCCATTTTGCTTTAACAAACCATTATCATTACAGAGTAATATTTATTTGTTTTACAAAAAATCATTTATTTAAAACGCATCTCGTGGCCATTTTATGGTTAGAAGCTATGCTTGACGAGCCGACAGCGTGTGCGTGTGTGTGTGCTGATTCCCCTCCCCTCCACGTGCATTGACATGAGTGTGTGTGTGTGTGCGTGTTCATGCTGTTATTAAGTTACAAGCTCTGCTGTAAATGATGATAACCTTTCGCAGCGGCTTACAACTGGAATTTTTGTCAGAGCAACATAAAAAACAACAGCTGTATTAAGATTTTACTTTGCGTTTTGTTTCTTTTTAGTTTTTTATTTTTGCCCCACCTCAACTCGCCGCCTGTCAACCTATTTAATGCCTCTCATTCTCGCTCTCTGACACGACTCTCTCTTTCTCTTTATTTGTTCTCACTTTTACTCGCACCCACTCTTGCATATGCGTTCTGCATGTCATTTGTCGCGGTCAGTAGCCGGCTCTCCACCGACCGACCCGCAACCGCCCACTTATTGCCGCCCCCTTGTACCGCTATTTACAGTGTGTAAAAATGTATTTTTAATTTTCGTTTTCTTTAATTTTTTTTTGAAAATAATATCAAATTTTTATCAAGGCTGGACAAAAGTGACTTTTGACCTTTTTTCTTTGTTTCTATTTCGTTTTTTCGCTCCCGCACACACTTGCACACGCACACACCATTAAGCAGTATTTCAATGTTTCTTTCAATTTGAAATGTGTTTGTTGTTGTTGTCTATCTCTATCGTAGAATTTTCGCGTGGAGGTGGATGCACTGTGTCAATTGTTGTTGCCTTGGCTTTACCCCCTCGATCAATGCATGTTGAATGTTTCTACGTGTGCTCCACAAGATCTTACCGGTAGGTGGCGGTAACGGTGGGTGGAATGGATGGATGTTGGTGGTGTTAGTCGTCTCTCTATCCTCCATGTGTCTCTCTGTGTTTAACCTTCGCTTGCGAGCTTCAGTTACCAAAGCCAAGATTTGGCCTTATCACACAAAAATAAATGATTAAAAAAATGCATATAAATATAAGTTCAACTTCTAGCAACTAGAATATTAATTTTGCAGTCTTGATTTATTTCACAGTGCTGCAACGATAAAGAAATGAATTCAAATATATTTCTGGGGACAGCAGAGAATGGACTGCGACACGATAAGATTGTTATTCTTGATGCTGGAGCACAGTATGGCAAGGTAAGAGTTAATTAATCTAACTGCATCTAATCGATCCTTTGAAAATTTGGTTAATTTCTCCTCTTTTTTTCTCTTAGGTTATTGATCGCAAGGTGCGTGAGCTGTTAGTAGAATCGGATATACTTCCATTAGACACTCCGGCGGCAACTATACGCAACAATGGCTATCGTGGTATTATCATATCCGGCGGTCCGAATTCCGTATATGCTGAAGATGCACCCACATATGATCCGGATCTGTTTAAACTGAAAATTCCCATGCTGGGCATATGCTATGGCATGCAGCTAATAAATAAAGAATTTGGTGGCACTGTTCTCAAAACAGATATACGAGAGGATGGCCAGCAGAATATTGAAATTGAGACCTCCTGTCCTTTGTTCAGGTAAGCCAATTGGGAACTTATTTTTGTTAGTTAATGGCAGCAACAAGAAAGTATTCAAGTCTATTGAGTTTATTTGAATGCTGATACAATGCTGGCAGATCAAAGTAAATGCCAAGATCAGTTCAGTTTAATTAAGTCTATAAACTGGTTTACACGTGGCAAAACATTATAAGCCTCTGAAATAAATGTAAATGCCAATCCTAATCTAATGTATCCCAATCTCCCTCTCTCTTTATAGTCGACTAAGTCGCACACAGTCTGTATTACTTACCCATGGAGACAGTGTCGAGCGTGTAGGTGAAAAACTAAAAGTGGGCGGTTGGTCTACGAACCGCATTGTTACGGCAGTTTATAATGAAGTTTTACGCATTTATGGCGTACAATTTCATCCAGAAGTGGATCTAACCATTAATGGCAAACAGATGCTATCAAATTTCCTATATGAAATCTGCGAATTGACTCCAAACTTTACCATGGGCAGTCGAAAGGATGAATGCATACGCTATATTCGAGAGAAAGTGGGCAGCAACAAAGTCTTGGTAAGCAGCTTAAGGTTACCAAATGTCTATCATCCTCCTCTTTATTTGTATCATTTTCTCCTTGTGTTCAGCTGTTGGTTAGCGGTGGAGTGGATTCCAGTGTATGTGCAGCTCTTTTGCGTCGCGCGTTGCATCCTGGTCAAATTATCGCCGTGCATGTGGATAATGGTATAAAAATGTTTGTTTACTGCAAAGGCAAGTTTAAAATTTAATTTCTATTTCTTCAGGCTTTATGCGACAGAACGAAAGTGAAAAGGTGGAGCGTTCGTTGCGTGACATTGGCATCGATTTGATCGTGCGCAAGGAAGGCTACACGTTCCTCAAGGGCACCACGCAAGTGAAGAGGCCTGGCCAGTATTCCGTGGTGGAAACGCCCATGTTATGGCAGACTTTTAATCCTGAAGAGAAACGCAAAATAATTGGTGATATATTCGTTAAAGTGACCAATGATGTTGTGGCCGAGTTGAAACTTAAGCCTGAAGAAGTGCTACTTGCCCAGGGGACCCTAAGGCCAGATCTTATTGAGTCAGCCTCGAACTTAGTTAGCACGAACGCGGAAACAATTAAAACGCATCATAACGATACGGATTTGATAAGGTAAATACTAAAAGTAAATTAAATTTTGTTTTTTTTTTTTTCAAGTATTTCTTTTGTTTATAGGGAACTACGCAGCGCTGGCCGTGTGGTGGAACCACTGTGTGACTTTCACAAGGATGAAGTACGCGATTTGGGTAATGATTTGGGTCTTCCTCCAGAATTGGTTGAGCGACAGCCATTTCCAGGACCCGGCTTAGCTATACGTGTCCTGTGTGCCGAAGAGGCCTTTATGGAGAAAGATTATTCAGAGACTCAGGCATGTTTAACGGAATAACGCGTTTGTGGTATCTAAGCTAATCTGGTCTCTCTTAATAGGTCATAAGTCGTGTAATTGTCGATTATAAGAATAAGCTGCAAAAAAATCATGCACTGATCAATCGTGTGACTGGCGCAACCAGTGAGGCTGAACAGAAGGAGCTAGTACGCATCTCGACAAATTTACAAATTCAGGCAACCTTGCTTCCAATACGCTCGGTGGGAGTTCAGGGTGACAAACGCACCTACAGCTATGTAGTGGGTCTCTCCACACGACAGCAGGAGCCGAATTGGCAGGATTTGTTGTTCTTGGCCAAGATTATACCACGCATTTTACACAATGTGAATCGAGTGTGTTACATTTTTGGTGAGCCAGTGCAATATCTGGTCACCGACATAACGCACACAACTCTTAACACAGTGGTGCTCAGCCAGATAAGGAAGGCCGATGCAATAGCCAATGAGGTAAAATTTTAAATCTTTAACAAAACTTTGAACTCGCCACACCTATGTATAATTACAGGCGTTTAGATATAGTGGCTCGATTATTTTACTGTATCAAAAATTTCCTTACATACTCGTTTAATTTGCTAAGGCTAGTTTATTATCATGTAAATTTCTTTATAGATTATTATGCAAGCTGGCCTGTATCGCAAAATCTCACAGATGCCTGTTGTCCTAATACCTGTACACTTTGATCGTGATCCCATTAATCGTACGCCATCGTGCAGAAGATCGGTGGTCTTAAGGCCGTTCATAACGAATGATTTTATGACCGGAGTGCCAGCAGTGCCCGGTTCTGTCCAACTGCCATTGCAAGTGAGTGTATCAAATGGCCAATACAAGAAGGCCAAATTATTAACTTTTATATTTTAAGGTCCTGAATCAAATTGTACGCGATATATCCAAAATGGATGGAATCTCAAGGGTTCTTTATGATTTGACAGCCAAGCCACCGGGCACCACTGAGTGGGAATGATGCGTTGAAACCAAAATTACTCCTACAACAACAACAACAAGAACTATTACTACTAATTCTACAGCCATTTCATAGAAATAAAAAAAAATATGATGAAAAGGAAGGAGAACAACAAACCAACCAACAAACCAATCAACCAACAATAAAGTAAGCCTTGATTTGGGTGGAGAAATAGCCAAAAAGCCTTCGACGAAATTTGCTGCACCTCAAACTATCACCACTTCTCCACCTTGCCCTCTCACTCCGAAAACGCTGGCAAAGAGCCAATTGAGTGCCGCTTTTAAATCGAGAAAAAAAATATAAGAGAAATAATAATAATAAAAACAACAATTCAGGTTTATAATATCGATAATGATTTGTATGTGCTGCGTATGACTGTGAGTGTGGGTGTGCATGCTGCGTGTTTGAGTGTGAGTGTGTGTGTGTGTGCATGTCGAAACTTGATCAACACAGGAGAGAAAAGGCAAACAATTTGCTGTTAAACAAAAAAAAAAAAAACAAAAAGGATTAAAAACTTATGTAAATTTTTGCAGTTTTTCTTTCATTTCTTTTCATTTCTGTTCCTTTTATAAAAAGGAAAGCAAGCAACAACAAAAAAAACAAGTTAAACAAAACAGTTAAATTACGCATTTTTTTTAGTTATATACATAAATATATAAACATACAGATATTAAAATTATAAAAAAAAAAAAACGAAATCAAGTTCGAAAAAAATGTACCATATTTGCAAAATGTTTTCGAAATAGAAAGAAAGAAAAATAAAATAAATTTAAAAAAAGGCAACCATAATATGCATATATACATTTATGATAAATATTGTAAGCTAAATTTATGAATTGTTATAATAATACAAAAATAAAACAAAAAACAAACATTACAAAAAAAAAAGAACGGAATGTAATAAAACGAAACAACAAAAATATTAACAAATTCAAGAGTTTGCATTTATTTTTTACTTGTCCAAGTGTAATCACTAATTATGCGATTAACTTTGCGAAAAGCTTCTGGCGTCAAAATCAGATTACTCGATTGACTGCCGCGCAAGGACTCGAGAGCCTTCAATTTGCTGGCCTGCAAGGGACGCGAATTTTTGTTTTTAGGGCGTCTCAAATGCCGATACCTAGCATTGAGACTTTCTTGCGGCTGTAACCTCTCACCTGATGCTATAGAACCTGACACATCTGCTACCAGCTTTATGTAAAGAGAATGTTTGCTATTATCATTTGTCAATATTTTCTTAACCTTAACTCACATTTTGGGTTGAGGTAGTATGAAGGCTTTCAGCATCTGTCACTCGTTTGCGATCAAACATATGATTTAAAAACTGTAATTTATCCGAATACGCAAGCTTGGGTCTTAGCGTGTTCACGGTATTATTGAATCGAGCCACCTGTTCGTGAATTTTTTCACGTTGAACATTATAACGTAATTTATGGATTACATATTTCCAACTATTTGGATCGGAATCACGTTTCATCTTGCGTGCAATACTCTCCCAAATTTGTTCTCTCAATTTGAAGTTAAAGAATTCTTTATCACATTCGTTCCACAAACATTCATGATTCTTATACAAATCAATTAGCTTTAGATAGGTTTTAACCTTTTTCTTAGTTTGCAGTGAAGCAATGGTGGCAACAGAACTACTACTACTACTGGATCGCAGGGATAAGCTGCTGGATTTATGACGACAAGATTTCATAATTATTTTCTCTGAAAACAACACACAAACAATTTTCCAATAAAAAAAAAAGGCACACTATATTATGATCAAAAATTTATTATTTTAGAGTATATAACTTCGGTGGCTTGATTTTCAGGCGGCATTGAACTAATATTTAATTTAATTTTATTCTAATACGTACATCTTTTTTCAACGATGGTTAATAGAATGTGTCATTTAATCATGTCATCAAGAATCGCTAATTACATATAATAATAACGCTAATCAGAAGCAAAACAGTTAATTAGAACGATTACAAGTAAACAGAAATCAATTTCTTCAGCTGAGAATTCTATGGAATGCTTATAAAAAACTGTTAAGCTAAATATAATCAATATATTGGGGTAGCCTTAGGAGATGAATGATGTTTAAAATTTGTTGATCATATCATATCGTGATCATGATTATAATTAACTGAGGGATACCATCCAGCAGCGACTCCATTCCCATTGGGTCGAAGGCAGTCGACAGATAATAATCTGGCCTGACTACGACTGACAAATTGATGACCTACGAAACTATTGAGTGATTGACGGCGGTAAGGATGGGGACGAGGCTGTTGAAACGATGACGCCGTTGAACCTGGGTGTGAACCATTTCCACTCTGAGCAAGCATGTGAAGCGCTTTAACGAGAGCCTCGTCATAGACTCCATCGACGCGACGTAACAGCACCAACTGCAGAGCCGACTGCAATAACTCTCTTTTCTGCATGGCCGTTGATACAATGGTAGTCATAAAATCGTTCGGCATAGGGAAGCGATAGTTCTTAAATAGATCTATCAATTCCACCATATAATCTGACCAATTGGCAGATGCCAAAATGTTCAATATGGTTTCAGTTAATTGGATAAACTTATTTGCCTTGCTGGGCAACCAAAGGTAATGCATAATCCATTTTAAGCCTTCGGCTTCTTTGCCATATTGTTGAAATGCTGCGTAAATACAGGATAAAAATGGAGCACTCAATTCTCTATACAATCGACAGTCGGCTATAATTTGAGTCAAGCATCTAAATAACCGGCGATTAGCAAAGATATCCACATAGCAAGACAAATATTGCCGAAAGAGTATGCCGCTGTCTCTAACACACTCATAGCTGGAGATCAACTCGTTCTCGTCGAGACGAATAAGACGCCTTACAACCTCGCCAATGTTATAAAGTTGATGATGGCAGTCCAGTTTCTGGCAAGAGTTCTCCAAATTGCGCCAGCACTTTATGCCAAAGATCTCAAACTTGAAGCTATTGAAATAATCAGGGCATCCGGAGGCTATGTTTCTAGGGTCCTCCGAATTCGGGATTTGAGGAAGGCGATAGGGTGGAGCAAATACTGGCGAACACACAGATGGACGTCGGGCAGCCATGGCCTGGGCACGTTGTAGGCTAACATCAGGCGGTGGATTTGTTGGAGGTGGTTTTGTTAGAAGTGAGGGTACTTCTGCAGGCATCGAAGAAGTGTGTGTGACAGATCGCGCAGGTTCAGACTCTGTTGCCTTATATGAAGTTTGCAATACTTTTGGCTGCTCCTGCAATTTCTGAGAACTAGCCTTGGGTATGCGAAATGGACTTGAGTGAGCTCCCGAGCCAATGGGTGACTTCATTTTCTGTTTTCCCACATGTTGCTGCTGCTGCACTTTTTCTTTTGGTATTTCATCAAAAAAATCTTCGAAATCATAACAGGAAGCAGCGACTGACAGTACGTCGTCATCATCATCTTCAAAATCATAGTTCAGATCCATATTTACAGAGGCTTCCAGCTCCAATGGTGTCTTGTCTATAGGTAATTGTTTTTCTATTGATTTCTTTGGAGTCTCCAACTGATTTTGATTCTGCGCCTCCAATTTATCCAAAGGGATTTTATCTATACATGATTCTGTAACTAAATTTTTCTTTAATTTTTGTTGACTTTTAAGGAGCTCGTCCAATTCTAATCGGTCATTAGGATAATCTATGTCTGTTGCCTTTGGCTCCAATGGGATTTCCTCTTTTGCATTTTCGTCCTCCAAGTGAGGATCTATCTTTTCAAGCAATTCACTATTTTTATCTGCCTTCAGCTCCAAAGAAGTCTTGTCCTCGGGCAAATTATGATTTCCATCCAATTTCTGCGGCAGCTTTTCCACCTCCAACTGATCATCATAGTTAGTCATTTTGTTTAATATTTCGCTATTTTCAACCGTTTTCAGCTCCACTGAATCGACGGGATTTGGATTTACATCAGAGTCCAGTGGAGACTTCCCGGCCTGCTTAACATCGCTATTTCGAGGTGAATCTACGGCTAGATCCATATTTAATGTTTTTACACTTAACTGAACAACTTTATTAACCTTTTCCTTCGAGTTCTCCAGCAAGTTTTTAGGTGAATCTACAGCTAGATCTATGTTTAACTGCCTAACCGGCGACTTTTCCACTTCCAACTGCTTAATATGATCCATTTGATGATTTAACTCAGGCATCCGAACAATTGCCATCTTTTCGCTTTGGTGTCTTTCATCCGACTGATCAAAACAATCCAAATGGATATCTGGCATTTCGCTTTCAAAATTTCGGATATATTGCTCAATTTTATTATCTTGCAATCGTTCGTCTGCGCCGTTCAAGCAGTTAAACATATTTATTTCATTGACTGTATTATCACTTTGCAAGATTTCACACAGATCCACATTTACATCCATAAATGAAGAAGTCATTTCTAAGGCATCATCCACCAATAATTCTTCAACTTCGATATCATTTGTTGTTGTTTTTCCGGTATAACCATTATGTAAAGTTGGAGCCTTGTTATAGTTATGATCATAGCGTATAGAATTATATATCGAAGGGGCGAGAATCGGACCATACTTCTCGGCAATGGATAAATTAATCTTCTCACGTGTGGTGTCCTTTTTTGATTTATTTTTGGCTTTTGTCAAATTAATAGCCATCGGTGGCAAATGCGCTGACGGCTTATCACTGATCTGTGGCAATAAAAGAGGCTGATTAGATGACATTATTTCCATTAGTGAGCTTACAACTTTTACTGCAGAGTTTCTTGTTTTCCGTCGCACAGGCTCTGTCACAGGCACCGCTACTTCTATCTTCTCTTCTAGGACTTTTTTCTTCTTCGCCATCGACTCAGTTTCTTTTTGCTGGTGCAGGGGCTTTTTAGGAGACTTTTTTGGCATTGGCTTACTTATAGTTGTCGTCTTCGAGTTTGCCTGATCTTTAGCATTTTGAATTAATTGTTGCCTGGAACCAGATGAGGGTCGACCACGTTTACGTTTTACTTTGGGAGTTTCCAAAGCGGACACCTCAGTCGGACTCCCCCCACTGAATGTCACCTTTTTTTTCAAGGAAGCCAACGGCAGGCATTCATCAGAATCTTCTGATTTTTGCGACTGCTGAAGATGGCTTGAACGACGTGTTATTGGCCTGAACGCAGGTAGCGATTTCATTTTCTCTACGGCTACCGATTGACGCTTACGGACAGCTTCACGTAGATCTTTCTGAAATCATTAAAAGTGATTTTCACAAGTACGTTAAGCATTGCTTAAAATTTTTGTACTTACCTCTTTTAGCATAATTACGGCGTGACCTTCGTCCCAACTTCTTAGAAACTTCGCGTAGTATTTGGACCAGTCGTCGTCCGTAAATTTTGCCTTTTCACCGTAGCGGTGCACTATCTCCGACCAAAGTGCTTGTTTTTCGCGTTCGCGCATTTCTAATCATTTGCAAGTTGGCATATAGTTACGATAATTCTATAGAAGTTTTGTGGATCTCGAATACAAGTTTTCTTATGGCACGTGAAACAATTTTTTTTAAGCGATTGCTTACAAGTTCCGTTAGTTTTAGAGATGACAAAACCGAATAGTTATCACACTTATTAGTTTATAATAATTGGTTTTTGGGGCGAACAACACATAGTTACAGTTACCATCATTCTGCCGAATCGAGCTTTTATTATGGAATATTAAAATTTATAATAAAACGAGCGCCGTGACTATACTCGAAGTAGCGCCAAGTAAATTTGTACTTTGTGATGTTCTCGATGTTATCGATGTAAAAGTGGTTTTCTACATGGACAATTTTTCAATAGGTGGCGCCAGCGAGGAATGAACATGACAACACTCTTGTCAAGTTAGAGCACCTATTTATTTATGGTTCTTTTTTGTAGTTTGTAATTATTAAATTTTTTTGTCTCCATGTAGATGTGCCCCACCACATGTATGAAAATACGTTTTCAGACGTCTATTTATCATTACCTGCAAGTCATTATATCTGTTCACTTCAGGCAACCTAATAATCCGCCGCATTTATTTAAACTTCTTTTTTAAAATATATTGCTAAGTTTTTAATAAATATGTATAATATTATTACATACAAAAAAATCTAAAGGCACATATTTATTTGTTTAATATTCTTTTTCTATTTTTACTAAAGTGCGATTGAGCTACTGATAAAATTGATGAGAGTAAATCTTCGCCATTAATATTAAGTTCAAATCCTTCTTACCTATTGCCCAAGATAATGCTGTACTTTCGGTGGATGAGGCAAATGAAGTATCTCTCCCAGCGACCCCCTAGGGTTTGAAAAAGGCATCGAAGTGTTGAAAAATCATTTAAAGACTTGTTGGGACGTAATTATAACTTTCTCAACAAAATAGTTTTCTTTTCAGTCAGTTGAATACAATAACGCCTTTCAAAATTGATAGGAACGGATAAGTTAAATAAGTTTATGCCACTGCGATTTGTAAAGTGTATTTATTGATTTGTCTGTTAATTTAGGCAAACTTACATGGGGAATTAAACTAATTTTTAGATAATTTCCTCTTACACGATACGAAGAAATCAGAAAAATATGTAAAAATTGTACTAATCATAAATATTTGCACAACGCACTCGGCCGATCGATCAGTCGTTGTAAAGTCTTCGTCCTTAAGAACACTGAACGTCAAAGAGTTCACAGATGCCTTCGTCGTTTTTCAAAACAAAATTGAAATCCTCCTGCGGTGGATTCAATTGCACCAAAGGGGGATTTTCTGTGAGACCAACAGCAACGAAAATTAGAAAAAACATATATTGAAAAAGGCTATTAATTATTGAACCCACCTAAATTGGGATCATCGGGATAGAATCTTCTTAGTGAATGGCCAGCCAAATAGTTTTGAAATATAATTTTCGCCGTTAACTCATTCTCTCGCAATTTCATCTCATCTTTCATGTCGGGATTGCATGAATAAGTATGCTCATCCGTTATAACATTGCCAGTGCCAGTGGCATGACCAGTCTCGCTGGATCCTGATGATGAGGGCGGTGGCGATGGGGAATCCAGGCAACGATAATCAAAGTACTCGCTAGGATGATGCGGATTTGTGGTGGATTTCCCTTGATTGGTGACCAAGCGTATGTCAATTGTACTACCATTGTCCAGCGAGACACGAAGTTCGCTCTGTGTTACACCGAGGTCAAAAAAATAATATGCATTAATATTTTGTTTTACAAATTAAAGAAAAAAAACTATTGACTTACATTGCTCCTTTGGATTTCTACTTCCTCATCATAATTTGGTATGGTAAAAACAGAATTATCGCCATAAATATCCAACAGATCATCTCTTGTTAAATAGGCATATGAACGATTTGTAGCATCTTCCATGACATAGCGCAAATTGCGTTGAGCATATTCCAGTTGCTTATCAAGCTCATCTTCCAGTGTCCTTAGTCGTTTAGTACGCTCACAGGCGCGGCCGTATTCTTCCTTATCCTTGGCATCACGAAAACCGCCGCCACTAAATCAAGCAAATTTACAAATTTCAATTTAAAAATCACCCAAAAAAGTTTTAATTTCCATTTTTTAAAATTTACTTACCGCCAACGCACAACAGAACAATGCCGACCCTTATCAATCAGGCCAATGCCCTCTAAAACATTGGTTATGTCGTAGATGCGCCGTTTCTGTACATCCAAAATTTTTGTGGCCTGCTCGCCGAATGTAAAAATTATATTTTTTCCCAAAATCTAACTAGTTTTACGGCTTACCTCTTTCAGATCTATAGTGCCACCATTTGCTTTCATCAACTCTACGAATTTTTGGGTCAACAAAACCAGCGAGCCCACTGAACGTTGCTGGCCGGGCTGGGGCTGACTCTGGGATTGACTTAGCTTGATTTGCTCTTGCTGTACCGTTGGCTGGTCGTCTTCATCCTCCGGCTGGGTCAGCTCAATTTGGAAAGTCTCATATGAATTCATGTCCATGGACTCGTCAACGTCCACATCCACATCTGCACGGCTTTGACTGCTGCTGGTGCTGCTGTCCCTGTTTACAATTATACCTGTACCCAAAGATTTACGCTTATACATGGCTCCGTTTTCGAATTGTTTTTTCAATCGCTCAATAGTTGTTTGTCTTAAATGAAGAAGGCTGATCGGTTAAATCGCAGTTTAAACCTACAATTGTTGAGTGATTTTTGTAATAAATCACAATTAAATACAAATGTTGGCGCTTGAAGCACAATTTTCCGCCATTTATGTCACTTTTTTCATTCTCCCTATATTCTGACTTTTCGTCTAGTGTTGTAAAGCGGGTCAATCAAGAGCTGCATTTCGATAAAAAAATTATCCAAATTTGTATCTACTTTAAAGAAATTATGCCAAAGTTGAACAAAACTGCAAAATTTTTTTAAGCGCATCACAAATGACCTTTAAAATATTCCCAATTTTGTACTCCTCTTGCACAAAAATAGAGTATATTTGTTCTACAAAAAGATATCGATAGCCGTGAATTTTTGTGAAATTGTTTTTCAGCACTATATTATAATGTGTTAATTGAAAATTTATTTTTCTCCCTTGTTTTATGGCTAATAACTATTTATTTTAGATCACCTGACTTCAATTTTTACAGCCAAAAAAATATAATATCTTTGACTTCTTCTTTCTTTTGTTATTAACCTGGAGATCTTTCTGGCCTACCACGTTTTTCACTCTTTTGGAAAGTGTGGCGCGCTACCCTGCAACTACTTAATTGCGTGTCACGAAATATATCGAACGGACTAATTTGGTCTTTCATTAAATCTAAAAATTAATAAAGAAAATCCCTGCACTCACATTGATTGTGCATGTATAGAAATTTGCATATAAAGCTACTTCCTAATGTTTATTAACAACGTTTATGGATTATCTTTTGCTTGATTTTTATTTGTCTTAAAAATGTATATGTGTATACTGTACATTTGTATTTATGCTCAACATACATACATATCCATAGAATCCTGTCTGCATTCCTGGGCGATAATGGACTGGCTATTGGTTGTTCTGTATGTATTTTAAGTTTTTACCAAATAAAACAATGCCAAGAACGAATTTATTATATACTCCAGTGTACGAATTTTCTTGGTTTGGCCTTCATTTCGTCAACCTTAATTCTGGCGCTATGCATAATAAAAAGAATTTTTTGTTGGGTTCTTAATCGAATTTTGGGTGGAAATCCTGAGAGTTCTTCCTTAAGATCACGGCAAAATACATCCAAGTCGGGTATAGTGTTGGCTTCAGCATTGTCAGAATACATTGGACTGGTTTGATGTTGTGAATCCTGGATCTCGACTGCTGCTGGCTTTGTTCCCTAAACAAATATTAAACCACATTTATTTGGAGACACCTTTTGGTATTAAGTAAAATTTACCTCTTCCACATCATCGAGCAGAAACTGAAATTCGTCTAATAGGTCGAAGGTTGAGTTACACTTTACTCCCATTCCTCGATAAAGCTGTATACGCTCAAATTCTTGTAAAGCACGCTTCTGTAAAACTAGTATTTCCCATTCTACATCGGACTTGGAAGTTTTTGGGCCAAACTGTCTGGCTATCCAAGACCAAAGATGGTTACGTTTAGTACTGTTATGGTAATCAGGATTGAGTTGATTCCAAAGGCATTCATGGCCAGCATAAAAACGGATTAGAGTGATTAGATTATCCTTGCTTAAAAATGTTTTACTACTATCTCGATTGGCCTGTGATCTATACCGTTGCCTTACGCTACTTGATAATTTTCTCATTTCACAAAAATTTTCATATTAAAACCAAAAACAAGAAAATAAGCGGCCTGTTTAGATTCGTTCAAAAAACAACTCGATATATTTTAAATAAACCACTCAGCGTAGTCACATTTTTCAATACATTTCCCAACACTAAAATTTTAAACGATTTGTTTTGATCGCTTAATTGTGGATAAAAGCGTGCTGTTGATTTTATTTGATTCCTTCCAAAATAGAAAATGCCCTCTAAAGTAAAGCCTCGGCTGTCGCGTGGCGTTCTGGACATGAAGTTCATGCAACGCACCAAAGTCAAGGTTGCCAAGGAAGACGATGATGAGCAGAGTCGTGCCCTTTATTCCAATGAGATCAACGACAGAATGCTCAACTCCAATTCAAATTTTATAATTGAGTCAAGCTATGCCATATGTGAAGGTCTGATCGATGGACGACTTAGCTTTCGCGGCATGAACCCAGAATTGGAACGACTAATGGAACAAGAAAAAGCGGAAAAGGAGAGCAAACTCAAGATAGAGCAGCCTAAAGATGTCTCCGACCAAGATATGGCTAAGACCTACTATGCCAACAAGGCTCCAAGTGCCAGCAGGACCATGGAGAAAAAGTTCAATACTAAAAATGATAGCAAGCGCAGGCATCAGCAGCAACAACAGCAGAGGAAGCCTCAATTTAAAAAGCCTCGACAAGATGATGACAATGACGCCTATGAAAAATAATTTAGTTCTACAAAAATATATAAATATTTAGTATATGCTTTAAATAAAACAACTTCGTTTAGTTAATGTATTAGATTTGTTTCACCGCCTGAAGGGCATAGCACATTTGAGTTGAATTAATCCAGCGCCAGGTATTTCTCCAGAAATCATATGTACTACCATTGACCAGCACAGTTTGGCAATTCACTAAGAAAAGTGAAGACTAGAGTATAAGTCAATGTTTTCATCTAAATATCTTAAAATTTGCTTACTTGTATCTAATATGCGCTGCACATCCAATGGAGAAATCATCTTCTCCCAATGATGTGTACCCTTAGGTGCCAGATTAAGAACATATTCCCCTATCAGGACACCGCCAATCCACATTGGCAATGTTTTATTTATGGTGGTTATAAAAATGGAGCCACCAGGTTTCAATGAACGCACACAGGCCTCCAAGAGGCCAACCTTATCATTAACGTGCTCCAGTACTTCAGAAACTATAACCGCATTGTAGAATTCACCATGCGATTTGGCATGCTGATCGACAGGCTCCAGTTTATAGTTTACTTTCGTTGCCAGCTCTGGACTGGTTTCTTTTAAATGTTTGCATGCCTGTTGGATGAGCTTGTCGCCCAGATCTATGCCAGTAATTTCAGCGCCTAACCGTCCAAGATGTTCGGTTAACAACCCTCCGCCGCAGCCCACTTCCAAAAGTCGCTGACCCTGCAGCACATTTGTGGTATTTATGTAATGAGGCTTGACTTGGCCACGCGCCACCAGCCCATCGCGTATAAAGGGAACCCTATGGGAAATTGGTGTAAGAATATAGCTTGAATATAGAAACCTTCTTACTCTTCCTACCTTATCTCGTTCAGAGCATGCAAAGCTGCCATGCTTCCATTGGGATTCCACCAGTTCTCGGATTGGTTTTCATGATGTCGCACCTCATTGTAGTCGGTGGTAGTGCTAGTTGAAGCGCTGTTTTTTACCAACCGACTTGACAGATTTCGATTTAACCTAGTCCAATATAAAGAAGAATGATATAGTCGGTTGAATACAGATTGTAAAATATTTTATTTACCTTGCCGAAATGAGCGATTTGTTTAAAAACATTTCTTGTTGTTGTTCTTTTTCAATGAGGTGAAAACAGCTGACTTTGTTTTGGCCTTTTCTTTCACTGAAACTGGCAGCGAAATGTCAAAATGCCGATATCACTTTGTGGTATACCCTGCAAAGCAAAAGTGTATGGTTTCACTTATTAAATATTGAACACAGCCAGCATTAAGGCGCCGCCATCAGCCATTATGTTTAATTTTGATTTTAATGTTAGGTAACTTTAGTCAGGTAAATTGTATGAAAATACTTTTTTCTGCCTATCATATAAATTCTGCCACCTGACAATGCAAAAATTGTTTGCTTTCTCTAATCGTGACACGATCGTTTCTCAGCAACTTTTGCGGTACTTTGTCTTTCTCATTATCAATTCCGTTTTAGCGTTAACACTTTCAAGTCATATCACCACTGTGACGCATTGCCTAGCAATAGGTTATGGGAATTAAATATAAAAAATTTTCTACGTAAACCATTTTGCAAAAAGATGCCGCCGCCGTATAAGCCTCTTAGCGATGTCGAGGCGGATCAAAAAGAAAATGGTGGCCACGAAACCGACTCCACCCTCTCGGATTTGGATAAACAAAGAGCCAAAGCTGCGCATACTTTGCAAATGCTTTGTTTATCAGTATTTTTATTGCTTTTCCTCGGAGCCTCAATGTTTCAAACGCCAATGCCAACACGAAGCAACCACGAGCGAAAGGGAAACCGTAGATCTTTGCCAGTTACTTGCAAGATGCAGTTAGTTGAAACAATACCAATTGGTCTTAACTATTCCGAAAATAGTCCTCGATTCATGTCCACTTTTGAGGCTTGGAAGATCCTGCTCGACAGTGCCAATCAAACCTTAGACATTGGGTCCTTCTATTGGACTTTAAGAGGTGAGGATACTGACACCAATCATAGCAGCACTGCGCTGGGAGAGGAGATATTTAATCGTCTAATGGCCAATGGTAATACGGCTGATAAAAAACCGAAAATTAAAATTCGCATTGCGCAGAGTGAGCCATCAAGACTGTCGCCAGATTTGGAAACTAAAATGCTTGCCAGCATTGGAGCTGCCGATGTGGTTTCCATTAACCTACCACAGTATTTTGATGGTGGTGTCCTTCACACAAAGATTTGGATTGTGGACCAGCATCATTTTTATCTTGGTAGTGCCAATATGGATTGGCGTGCCCTCACTCAGGTCAAGGAGATGGGGATACTTGTTCAAGATTGTCCAGAATTAGCACGAGATATTGGTAAAATATTTAAGGCTTACTGGACCTTGGGGTCCGAAAATCCAAAAAAAATGCCTTCTTGGAATGAGGTTGGGTATAGCACCATGTATGATCTGGATACCCCCATGAATCTTATTTTAAATGGAAATTCCACTATGGCAGGATTTATTTCCAGCGCTCCGCCAGACCTTACACCAAACAGTCGTACCCAAGACTTGCAAGCTATACTTCATACCATAGACACGGCCATTTTGTTTGTGAATATCGCTGTCATGGATTATTATCCTTTAATAATTTACGAGCAGAGGGCCCACTATTGGCCCTACATTGATGATGCTCTACGTCGGGCAGCGGTTGAAAGGGGCGTAAATGTGAGGCTACTTATCTCCTGGTGGAAACATTCAAATCCCTCGGAGGACAGATATTTGCGCTCATTACAAGAGCTTAATTCGCCGAAGGATAATATTAACATACAAATTGTGGGTGCTCCAAATTATAAACACAAATAAAAATTATCTAACCCATTATTTCTCTTCTAGCGCCGTTTTATTGTGCCCGTTCAACCGGATCAAGAAAATCTGCCGTACACGCGTGTCAATCACAACAAGTATATGGTCACTGATCGAACGGCATATATAGGGACGTCTAATTGGTCTGGGGACTATTTCACCAACACTGCTGGCATTAGTCTGACCCTAAGCGAGGTACATGAAACGGAAAATAACAGGACTATTCGCAGCGATTTGCAATCGGTTTTCGACCGAGATTGGAATAGTCCTTATGCGCATGAATTCAAATAAGCCAATTTCTAAAATCGGTGGTTATTATTATTTGTACCGGAAAATTTGTACTGATCTCTCTTTTTTTGTTACCAACGAAAGGCTACAACGTTTTGGAATGGAGAACAATAATGAGCATGTTTTATTATTTGATTGGAATACTTTTTAAATAAAGGAAAATATATTTTGAAAACTTAAAAATTTCATTATTTCACACTAAATGCGCAATTGTTAATTGGTGTAAAGAATTTGCATAAAAAACTACTGAAAAGTTGAATTATCATTTGAAAGTCAATTTAAAGTTTTTGATAAAACTTTCGCAACAATTATTGTGCTTAAATTGATTTAATTGATAAGCAACAAGTTAAAACTCTTTCGTAAAATAAATCCATTTTTAATGTTATTTTTTTTTGTGCTCTCACGAAAGCGTTCCTCCTTAAACAAAAAAAGAGTTAAAACTTTCAATTCCTTCCGTAGCTTCAAGTGAAAAAACAATTGACATGTTTATCAAATATACATATATATACAGATAAACATATATATTTCTTTTCTTATTTTAGTTTTAATTTATTTGCCGGAAATTGTAAAATATTTGGGAAAAAAATGTAAATTAAGTGTAATTTAAATGTGGAAGAACAAAGTAAAATTGCTTTTACAATTTCGACTAGAAGCCTACTTTAAACGAAGAGTAATTATCATAGTAGCATAAAATTTTATTTATGTACTATAGTTTTATATAAATCAACAGCTTGGGGTCTAAACATATTCATTTCAATTTCTATACCCTTGCAAATTCCGGCTATTTAGTCGACATTCATTACATTTTTAAAATTTCATTAGTTCACCGATTTAGAACAAATTCGTTGTTTTAAGTAACCGAAACTAGCGAAAAATAATGAAAATTTGTAAGATAAATCAATCAAATGCAAACAATACGTGAACAACGAAAGAGATTATCTATTAGATTCGAATGCAGTTTAATACAAAAACTGTAATTAAACTTACAAATTTGCTCTAGCGTGCAGATTAATAATACTTGTTTGTCTAGTATATGTATCTCTACTTGCAAAGGGTATAAAAAGCTTGTCCTTGGCTATAATCTAGGTTCAATTCAAATACTCTTCAACTTTAACTGTATTCTTAGGATTAGGTGTAAGGAAACGTTTAATGAATTAAGATAGAGAAATCATTGTTGAACAAATGTTTTATTTGGTAATGCTACCAAAGTTGCCGCCACCTCCCCCTGTTCCACGTCTAATGAAATTATTACTTGCAACGCTCTTTTCAATAATGCTATTGATGAAGGGTACACGAGCCAACAAAATATTGTAAACGAGCATCAAGCAACGGGCATCGATGGCTGTAACAATAAGAAACAGGATTTCACAAACGATTAAATATAACAGTAAGACGACTTTTAAATAATTAATTGATTTGTCTCACCTGCATATAGTATCTGCTCGCGTCTTAGAGGACGATTGGCCCAATTAGAGCATTGATTCGATTTATTTAGTTTCTTGCCCAGACACAAGAATGTGAGATCGGTGAGAGCTTCGCCAGCTTTATTGACATTGCCAAATGGTAACTCGACGCCATACTTTTGCTTCTTTAACTCCAGCCACACATTGCGCAAGTCAAGATAATGATGTGGCATTTGGAGACGCAATTGCATGGGCAAGGAACGCTGAAGTACCATCAAATCGCAAAACATTGAGAATCCGACTTTTATAATATTCGCATTATTAAAGATATTTGCGCCCAGTGCACGCCAGTGTTCTGCACGCAGAGACTCTTGAGCTAGGCAATCAATTAAATACACATGTCTCGAGGTGGCAATTTGCAACAAACAAAGCTGACTGGCCATGCAGACATTTTGCATCCATTCCGAGTCTAGATAGATGATATGTTCCTTTTGCAAATGCTCCAACATGGACTGAAATTGCTGGGCCGTGTCCACTATAATCAAGCAATTATCTGGCAAATCCATAGTCAGGTACATAGAAGGTTGCTCCGCATCTTCCGGTTCCATCTCCTCCTCTGTCTCGGCCTGCTTGTCGGCAATGGATTTAATTCCGAAGGGACAATCGCTAGGCTTGATTTTAAAAACTCTTATCCAATGCGAGGCCTCGTGGTGAGCCTGAGCGTTGGCTATATAAGACACAAAGTCCACTTGCAGCGGATAGTCCTTGGCATGTACACTGACCAGTTCACGAAAACTGGCCAAATTAATGCGTGATTTCTCATACTCGCGGTACAGGTAATGTAAGTAGCTGCAGGTTTTTGTGAATTTGTAATTTGGAATGAGAGCATCGTCGTAGCCATATTTCTTTGCCAGACGAGCCACAACTTTGGCTACGGGTCGATAGCTCAGTACATTGTAAGAGATCTTCATGTTTTTATATCGACTAGAAGAAGATAAAATTTTTGCATTTAAATCAACTTTCAGATATTATTGGAGCGGATGAACTTACTCCAGGTGTTTTTCACACAGCTCAATCACTGGTTTATCTTTATGTAAGAGTGAATCCAGGAATTTGACAAACGGCAAACGTTGATTTGTTGCCTGATCCAGGTACTCTTCAGCCAGTGGTAGTTTCTCCTGTGCTAATAGTGGAAACGCAATTTCCATCATATCAAACTCATGGGTCATGTTCAAATGTATTGTCCATTGTGCCACCTCCTTGCAGTAGCCATTAGCTAACATTTCCTTTAGTTTGGGCAAGAGCAAATCCCTTATCTCAATTAAACGATACGCCTTTATAACGGCCTGATTTAGCGAAAGGAGGCCCGTTGTTGTTTTTACAAAATTAAACGCTATCATACTAGTATTACGATCACATTGCTCGCTGAGATGTGGCAATTCCTCTTGCAGCTTACACGCTGTGTCCAGCACAAAGTGTGACAAACTTTTGGGTTTCACATTACTCGAATCGGGGCAATTGGCAAAGATCTTAAGGGCCATTAGAAGCGGCTCTTTATCCGCAATCAGCGCCCTACTCAAATCCTGGCGCAGAAAGGGTGATTTACTCTTGCTGCACATGTTCCATTTCTCACGAAAGGCATTAAAGAAGTACATCATTTCTCCGTTCAGTGTGGCATCGAAGTCGAGCCCATTAATTCCGGCCTGATGTGTAATATCGTCCAGTCGTTTTATCTTTAATTCCGACATATACTGTTCGAGTTCCTCCTCATCCGACTCATAGCCTGCCGGTATGGCGTTTAGCAAATGCGTTTTGTGGGCCTTCTTAGCCATATTGTTTCAACAGGGCCTCGAAAGCCAATATGCTTAAGAAACAATATGGATGGTGATGCAGTTTGCTTCAGTGCACCTTAAATATCGAAAATTGCTAAATAATATAAGCAATTTTACGTTGTTTAGCACTAAAAGGTCAACAAATTAGGGTGGACTCAGCATTCGGGTGGCTCAAATTCCAAAATCTATTACACAATTTCTAATACCCAAAAAGCAAAAAAAAACTTTTAATTAATAAATTTGCCGGCGACGAATGGCGTTTTTTTTTAATTTAATAAAGAATTATTATTATTTTCACCGATGTTGGCAGGTTGAACTCCAAATATATTTTGCTATTTTCCACACCAAACTCTCTCTTACTTACTGGCAACGCCTACTATTCGAACAATATGGCAGCTCCTTCAACACCGCACACGTGCATTTGTGTTTGAAAGTATAAATAGCTAAAGATGAAGTTGGCAGCGAAAAAAGGGAAAACATTAAATAAACCTACGCCTAAGAAGGATGGCTTTAAAAAAAAGAAAGTTGCAACAATCGTTGCTGGCCAAGATGGGGATGGAAAATTGGTAAAAAAGAAGAAAAAGGAGCAGCCATCAATGGTGGCAACAAAAATGGCAGACCCAGTAAAAGCCAAGACGAAGCCCAAAAAAGGAGCACAGTCGAAAAAACAAGGAATAGACAAAAAGGATTTGGAAAGTCTCAAGGACATAGATCCCGAATTCTATGACTTTCTCAAGAAAAACGATAAAAAGTTGCTGGACTTTAATCTAATGGACAGTGATGACGACGAAGAAGACGATGAAAATAAAGATGTAAAACCCGATGATGCTGAGGAACCAGAGAATGATAGCGAAGCAGAGGACGAGGAGGACAATGAGAAATATCACAGGCCCAGCCAAGACTTGGCTGTTGCGAGTGATGAAAGCGATTTCGAGGAGGATGAAGATCAAGATGATGACAGTGCCAGTGGTCCCCAAAAAATTACCCTTAACCTTCTGCATCAATGGGAACAGCAATTGGCCCAACCGAATGTCTCTATTGATATTGTGCGCAAAGCAATACAAGCTTTTAATTCGGCTCTGGCCAGCATTTCATCCGATGGAGCAGATGATCCAAATGCCACCGCCTATAAAGTGGTTGGAGCAGCCGCCTTCAATGGGGTAATTCAACTATGTGTACTTCATATCCAACCAGCCATTCTGCGAGTCCTGGGAGTAAAGCCGCAAAGTTCGCTGCCCCTGCATAAGCATAAAAAGTGGGTAAAGGTGCGGGGCTGCTTGCGCTATTATCTGACCGACTTGATACGTCTGGTGGAGCAGATATCCAGTTCAAATATATTGAATGTTTTGCTTAAGCATTTACATCAAATGGCTGGCATGGTGGCACCTTTCACCACTCTCGGCAAGACCATATTGAAGCGTTTAATCGTCTTATGGGCCACTGGAGAGGAAACAGTACGTGTCTTGGCATTTCTTTGCATATTGAAGATCACTAGGAAACAGCAGGTAAGTCTCTCGTGACTATGCCCAATCAAAATGAAGTAATTAAGATTATTTTGTTTTATTCCCTTTTAGGCCACCATGCTTAATCATGTACTAAAAGCCATGTATCTGGCTTATGTTCGCAACTCGAAATTCGTTTCGCCCAACACTTTGCCGGGCATTAATTTCATGCGTCGCTCTCTTGTTGAGATGTTTGCTTTGGATCTGAATGTGACATATCAGCATGCTTTCCTTTATATTCGTCAGTTGGCCATTCATCTGAGAAATGCTGTAATTTTGAAGAAAAAGGACAGTTTCCAGGCAGTGTACAATTGGCAATTTATTAACTCATTGCGCTTGTGGGCCGATCTTTTGGGAGCCACCACAAATAAGCCACAATTGCAACCATTGGTCTATCCCTTGGTTACCATAACGACGGGTGTCATACGCCTAATACCGACAGCCCAATACTTTCCATTGCGTTTCCATTGTCTGTCAGCGCTGATTTCCCTGGCCAAGGAGACGCAAACATATATACCGGTGCTGCCACTGATTGTGGAGGTTTTGCGAAGTAATACGTTCAATCGAAAGCACACTTCCGTGTCCATGAAACCATTGCAATTCACTTGCCTGCTGAGGCTGAATAAATCGCAGTTGGCGGAAAACGGGTTCCGAGATGAGGTGATCGAACAGGTGTGTGCCTTGCTCTTGGAGTATTTGGCTCATGAATCTGTGTCCCTGGCCTTTAGTGATCTAGTTGTGCCCACTGTTATGGCCATTAAGTCATATCTTAAGGAATGTCGTAATGCCAACTATGCAAGAAAGCTAAAACAGTTGCTTGATAAGATTCAAGAGACTGGACGCTTTATAGAGCAGCAGCGCAGTAAGAGTGGCCTTAATTTAGACCTTAAAGATGCCAAGGCAATAGCTGCCTGGGAACAGCAATTAAGGGTTAAGAAAACTCCTCTGGACATCTACTATGCCAGCTGGCTGAAGACGCATGAAACTAAGAAGAGACGTCAAGCGGCTCAAACAGATGAAATTAATGCGGATTATGATGTGCCACTGATGAAACGTCCTTTGGCAAAGGCAGGAGTTCCTGTGCGTAATGAGCAAGGGGAAGTAGAGCTTTTCCCCTCAGATTCAGAAGAAGAACTGGATATACCTTATAATGCAGAGGACGACGATGAGAAAGAGGAGGTAGAAGAGGAACCCAAACCTAAGAAATCGAAGATGGAGAAGAAGAAAAAGTCGAAGGCATTAGCGTCTGATACTGCTCCGGCAGTAGATGCGGGCGATGACTATGATGAATCTGGTGCAGCAGTGGATATAGTCAAGGACTTGGATTTAAACGATTGGTAGAGGTAGAAGTAACCTATGTAATTGTTAAACTTATCAATATTTACAAACAAAAAATATTTTAAACTAATTATTTCTGGCTACTTTTTCTCATTTCTCTGGGGGTTCTTTGCCAGGTATAAATTCATATTCCTTGTATTTAGGATATGTGCCAACTGTTTGACCCTCCACTTGCTTCGGCAAAGCCTTTTCGTCCTTGCCCTTGGCATAGGTGGCCTCCAGTTCGGCTGCATTTCGTTTCTTCATGTCCATTATTTGTAGATTCTTAACTAGTTCCTCCCGTGTGGGCGGCTCCTCACGTCGTCCGCGCAACCAGGCCTCCCATTCGGCAGTCAGCTCCTGATCAAAGGCCTCTTTGTCAGCCGGCTCAAACCAGCGAGAGGGTTTGCGCTTCCCAATAGATGGATTTGGCGGAATCTCATAGTATTTGTTGCCAAAATAATCCTCTCCTATATAATTGCCACGAAACTGACGCGGACGCAATGATTTCCAAAAGTTTTGCCAAATAATACCGAGAATATCACGCGTGGGCTTTTGTGCCATTTTATTATAAATAAAGCATAAATTTCAAAGATTTTTTAGGTTAAAATTGATTTTTGTTATGACATTGTCTAAGGCAGGCGGGCAGTGTTGCAAAATGTTTTATCGATGTCAAATTTGAAAATTCGGTTTTAAGGCTAAGGCATACGAGCTGAACCAATCTCGTTGGAACACATTTAACAAATCCAAACGCAAGCTGCCGTTACTATTATCCACGGAGTCAATTAACATAAGACCCACACCAGTTGACTGGGTAAATAGCTCTCCAGACCAGCTTGAGGACCCGATATATGCTTGAGTCTCGGTGACCATATAGGAATTGTGATTGACCCGCGCATATGGTATACGATCTAAATCATCATTGGACGGCACGACAAAACGACGCTATAAATAAATTAGAATTTGGATTATGGTTCTTTTAAAAGAGCGGAAAGTGACTACTTACAATTTGTATATCAACACTATCATCCAAATGATTAAGATCTTGAAGAGATCTCAAAAAGTGTTCCTCACTTGGTTCTGAATGTTTCCACCAGGAGATAAGCAACTTAATGGTTACTTTTCGCTCCACAGCAGCCTTCCTCAAAGAATTGTCTATATAGGGCCAATATTGAATTTTATTTTCCATTCTAAGTAGTGGCATATAATCCCTAAGAGCTATGTATATGTAAGAAGAGGCTACATCAATGCTATTAAGGATGGCTTCCAGTTCTTGGCTCCGTCCCGTGGCCGTCAGCGGTGGGGGTGATGTGGTCACAAAAGCTTTCATACTGTAACTGTTATTCACATTTAACAGAATTGGATGTTTGCTGTTGAAATGTGAATCATATGTCCAAGGCCAGAAACTAGGAATTTCATTGCCGCTTCCCAGATGCCAATATGCCTTAAAAATTTTAACTACATCCCGTGTTAAGTGCGGACAGTTTTTGGCTAAAACTCCCAACTCCTTGACCTGGGTAAGAGACCGCCAATCCATAGTCGAACTACCAATATAAAAATTCTGATTATCGACTATCCAGAGTTTGGAATTCATTTGGTTAACCGCCACCACATCTGCAGCTCCATAGTTGGCCAGAATTCGAGCATCTGCATGCCAATGACTGTCCTGGTTGCGATTGAGAGCAATCCTAAGGCGTATCTTTGGCTTGCCAGCATCTCCATTCGCTAGAAGACGTTGAAACAGATGCTCTCCCTGCTGAGTGCTGCTGCTATCATTAATGTCAACGCCCCGCAGCGTCCAATAAGGTGCAGCTATGTCCAGACTTGTCTTTGCGCTACTTATCATCCATTGAAAAGCTTCAAAAGTAGACAGAAACCGTGGACTCTCATCCGAATAATTAAGGCCAATGGGTATACTCTCCACCAATTGCAATTGGCAGGGCAATGGCGTGGCCACAGCATGATTTGCTAGCTCCTCGCGTCTGTGCAAGGTATCCCAAGGTAACAAAAGAATAATCAGGACAAGGATAAACAACATAAATATGGGTATCATGTAGCCATGTGTACAGCAGCATAGACCATGCCCTTCCTCAATTTCTCTGGCTCTAACCAAACAATTTGGACGTCTGCAACAAGATGATGTGGATTGGCCCTCAATTTCTGCTTCTCCATTGGTTTCTCCTGGCCTTGGTACTGGCTGATACTCAACAGGAATTTCGGACTGACGCTGCGACATTGCAGGAACAAATCCAACTGCTGCGTGTTCCCGTTCATTTTTCCCTCAAGCTACCATTAATTTATTATTCGCACAGTTGTTGTAATCGGCCCAAACAAACCCCCAAAAAAAGGAATAGTTTTGGAAAGCACCCTCAGAACTTAAGGGTGGGTCTAAAGCGTTACATTGAAATGTCATCACAAGGAATACTCTACAAAAAATATATGTCAAATATCAAGAAGTATAGTTTTGAAGACAATACAGTTTGTTCTAGGACTTAGCGGACATCATAATAATATTTTTTTAAAACTTGTCAAAAACGGGCATGTAAAAAATTAAGTATGAAAGTAAGTTGCCCTTTGGCAAGTCGAGTGTTGACATTAATGTACCCTTGTGATCGATCGATTGTAATTAATAAAATATTTAGAAAAAATCCATTCCAATTCGAAAAATTTTTAATGTTAATCCAGGACAATCCAAAGCACAAGCTTCTAGGCCACATAGGAAACATTTTTCCAACGCAGCACGATAAAAATAATCATTTTCAATAAATACATATCAACCTATTGCAAATGAAATTTGGTAGGCTCTGCAAAAAGAGATTATCAAAAGTTGCAAAACACATTGACATTGATATTCGTATAAAAACTTAAAAATCAATATTTCAAAATGATTAAATATGTAAAATTAAAAAAAAAAAGTATGAAAGAATAACAAGGATTATTAGTGGATATTGTATATACATATCTTTGCATCTGTGAGTATATCAAAAGCACATGAAAATATCTTCGGATCCGTTTATACGTTATTAAAAGCCTAAAAAAGCTGCAAAACGGCTTAAAAATAACCTTTTTTATTATTATTTTTAAAGCGATATAACAAATTCTTAGTTTAGGGATTGCACTATATTTTCGTTATAAATTTTAGCCTTGAGCAAGAAGAGACAAATGCCGTGTTTTATTAAAAAGGGTGTATTAAGAAGTGTGCACCGCAAAGAAATAAGCATTTCTAATTATATAATGGATACATATCCTTATTCAGATGTAAAAAGCTCATGTAGTCATGTCCTTACGTCTATTCGTCTGGATCACCGCAAACTCCTCCTAGAACACCAACTGTGAAGGGTAAACAAACTGCGGCATCGCAGAAGTAATTACGGCCTTCGGAAATTTGTCTTCGGGGGCCAACAACAACAAACCTTTTACAACAACTTGTCGGCAGAACTTGGGAAGAGATTAAGGTATGCGAAGGAACATAGAAATCTGAGAGCCCGGGGATTCAAAAAGTGGTTGTGAACCGTCCATCAGTGTTGTAAATTGCGCATTGTATCGAGTCTTAACTAACCACTGCACGTATCAGGGTTGCAGGTAAAACAAAAATTTCGATAGTTTAGCTTGTGCGAAATGATTCCCGCCTCTATCTCAGTCTGTGTTGGAATCTTGCGGCTGAGAGGGCTGAAAATTTTAACGCAACGAAAGTGTTATAATAATAATTCGAAAATTTTCGTATATTGAAGCAAATAAACTAAAAATATATACACAATTATAATGGCTGCGAGATTGATGAGCGCTCAGGCCCAGGTACGCCGATAAGAAATATGAATATGAAAAAATCAAAACCCATACCGAAATCACATCACAAAGCCAAACATTGATGAAGACCCCAAATCGCTGGATATATGTGAAAAATATTTATTTATTCGTTTGTTGATAATATAATATGCAGGATATTATTTTAAGTGAAATGAAGCATTAATTTTTGCATTCGTCTTTTCTAACCTAAAAGCCAAGTCAAAATGTTGTTACCTAACCCATATAAAACACACACAAACAAACTTCCATATATATTCTATATATGTCTATACATATGCATATAGTATAATTCTTAAAGTCTTCCAAGTGCGGGGGAGTAGTGGTTAATTGTAGAAAATGCAACCTGTAGGAATTATGTAAGAATTATGTTATTTAACTAGGAGCAAACCCACCCCCCTCTCTTTGCCCATCTACTAGATCCGTCCCTCATATATATCTTCTTATCTCTGACGGGCTCTTACTTTGCCGTCAGATAGTAGATCTAAATATAGTCTTAACACATGGGATTTGTTTTTGTTTTATTTGCGACAATTTTCCATAGGAATATTACATAGTCTTTAAAGTGCAAGCATAAGGTTTGTACTTGTGGTTAAGTG
This sequence comes from Drosophila nebulosa, assembly GCA_024703675.1. Taxonomy (NCBI): domain Eukaryota; kingdom Metazoa; phylum Arthropoda; class Insecta; order Diptera; family Drosophilidae; genus Drosophila; species Drosophila nebulosa. Next base: position 9,318,063 of record CM045724.1, on the reverse strand, counting down.
GAATACCCCCTCTATCGACGTCATCGAGTAATTTCTAGAGAAACGTTAACCAATAAGTTAATGACCTTTTTAACTAAATGAATGTATATATATATATGTCTAGAGGCAACTGAATTGTAGTTGGCATTGTATTTGTTTAACTTGTTGTTGCTTTTCTCGATCACGTGCAGGGGCATTGTTCATTGCTTTTTTGCATCCGTGGATAAATTTCTAGTAGCAAGTGCTTACATAACCGGAACAGAAATCCATATCAAAAACTTAATTATAGAAGTTAACTAAAGAACCTTGAAAAATCAAAACAAAAGCAGATGAAATTGTCTCTGTTTAGAATTCAAACACTGATTACAGTAAATCTAATCAGATCTAGAGTAACCCTTATCTATCTATCTCCTCTTCCTAACTAAATGTTAAGAATTGATTACTTGCTATGTGACAAAGTAAATGCTTCAAAAATAAATTAATAACAACATTTAAAAGTGCCTCACGAACAACTTAATTAAGTGTTCACAATCAATAGAGGCACTAACAAAATGCATACAGTGTGTACCGTCTAAAAGGAAACTAGAAACATCGAGAATGTACATAATAGACACACAAATACAGGCTAACTTTCCTATAGTAAACTTATGTATCACACATGAGCACAGCCACATGTCCAATAAATGTTATGTCAGTTCTTATATCTGAAATTTCCTCTGATTCCCATATTATTTTACTATAGGAAATAAATCCGTTCCGTAAATTTCGAATGACCCAAAATACATAATATAAAAATGTTAAAAAACTTTTCGTAAATGGTTTTATCCAAGTTTTTCCGGAGTCATCCTGTGGCACAGATAACGTGGAGTCTCTGTTAATCGAAGGCCGGTTAAAAAAGTTTCTTCAATTCAATTAATTTTATGATGTAAAAAGACGAAATACAATAATTATTTACTTTTAATATAATTTTTGTTAGATTTAAGTTTAAAATTCTACTAAAATAATCTCCACTGTAGTTGTCCTATTGAACTGCCAATTTTCTAGTATATGTGCTAATTATTTTGACCAATTAAATTGATCATTTTATTTATCTTGATTTTTTCAGGTGTGTAGGCTGAGCAAAAATGTGGTGACTGATCCGATGGTGCGTCAATTCCATGCCTCTTGCTACACTGCTTCGAAGGTGGCACTTTCCAAGTTCGATTCGGATGTCTTCCTGCCCTATGAGAAGCTAAACAAGCGATTGGATATTGTACGCAGTCGCCTGAATCGTCCGCTAACTCTGTCGGAGAAGGTCTTGTACTCGCATTTGGATGATCCCGCCAATCAGGATATTGTGCGTGGCACATCCTATCTGCGTCTGCGTCCCGACCGTGTGGCTATGCAGGATGCCACCGCGCAGATGGCCCTGCTACAATTCATCTCCTCTGGGTTGAAGAAGGTTGCCGTTCCATCGACGGTGCACTGTGACCATTTGATTGAGGCCCAAATCGGTGGACCCAAGGATTTGGCTCGTGCCAAGGATTTGAATCGTGAGGTTTACGATTTCTTGGCCTCCACCTGTGCTCAGAAGGGTCTCGGTTTCTGGAAGCCAGGCAGTGGAATTATCCATCAAATCATCCTGGAGAACTATGCCTTCCCTGGTTTGTTGATGATCGGCACTGACTCTCATACTCCCAATGGCGGAGGTTTGGGTGGCCTTTGCATTGGTGTTGGCGGTGCTGATGCCGTGGATGTTATGGCCGATATCCCATGGGAGTTGAAGTGCCCCAAGGTCATTGGCGTTAACCTGACTGGCAAGATCAGTGGCTGGACTTCTCCCAAGGATGTCATTTTGAAGGTGGCCGACATTTTGACCGTCAAGGGAGGCACTGGAGCCATCATTGAATACCATGGAAAGGGCGTTGATTCCATTTCGTGTACAGGCATGGCCACCATTTGCAACATGGGTGCTGAGATTGGTGCCACCACCTCCCTCTTCCCCTTCAATAAGCGTATGGCCGACTATCTGAAGTCCACTGGCCGTGGAGCTATTGCCAGCGAGGCCCAAAAATATCAATCGAAGATCCTGTCACCCGACGCCAAGTGCGAGTATGATGAACTCATTGAGATCAATCTGGATACTTTGGAACCCCATGTAAATGGTCCATTCACCCCGGATTTGGGCCATCCCATCAGCCAACTCGGCGCCAATTCCAAGAAGAACGGCTACCCTCTGGACATTCGTGTTGGTCTGATTGGCTCTTGCACCAACTCCTCTTACGAAGATATGGGTCGCTGTGCCAGCATTGCCAAGGACGCCATGAGCCATGGCCTGAAATCGAAGATTCCATTCAATGTTACACCTGGCTCAGAGCAGATTCGGGCCACCATTGAGCGTGATGGCATCTCTGAGGTTTTCGATAAATTCGGCGGCACCGTTCTGGCCAACGCCTGCGGTCCCTGCATTGGTCAATGGGATCGTAAGGATGTGAAGAAGGGCGATAAAAACACAATTGTCACCTCGTATAACCGCAACTTCACTGGACGCAATGATGCCAATCCGGCCACCCATTGCTTTGTTACCAGCCCAGAATTGGTTACAGCTCTGTCGATTGCCGGTCGTCTGGACTTCAATCCTCTTACCGATGAGCTGACTGGCTCCGATGGCAAAAAATTCAAGTTGAAGGCTCCTTTCGGTGATGAGTTGCCAGCCAAGGGCTTTGATCCCGGTCAGGATACATACACAGCTCCACCAGCGAATGGTGACAATGTGAAGGTAGCTGTCGATCCCAAATCGGCCCGCCTGCAATTGCTCGAACCTTTCGACAAGTGGAACGGTCAAGATTTAACCGATCTGACTGTACTCATCAAGGTCAAGGGAAAGTGCACCACCGATCACATTTCGGCTGCCGGTCCCTGGTTGAAATATCGCGGCCATTTGGATAACATCTCCAACAACATGTTTATTGGAGCCACTAACTCCGAGAATAACGAAATGAACAACATTAAGAACCAACGCACTGGCCAATGGGGTGGAGTGCCCGATGTTGCCCGCGACTACAAGGCCAACAACATCAAGTGGGTGGCTGTCGGTGATGAGAACTACGGCGAGGGTTCCTCTCGCGAGCATGCCGCTCTAGAACCACGTCATTTGGGTGGACGTGCCATTATTGTCAAGTCATTTGCCCGTATCCATGAGACGAATCTAAAGAAACAGGGTCTACTTCCTTTGACTTTTGCCAATCCCGCTGATTACGACAAGGTGAACAAAATAAGCTATTCTTAATTTTAACTGATAATCCTAATCCCATAATTCTCTCTCTGCCCGTGCCTGATAGATTCAACCCACTAGCAAAATCTCGTTGCTTAACTTGAATGGTTTGGCTCCTGGAAAGCCTTTGGATTGCGAGATCAAAAATGGCGATAAGGTAGAGAAGATTAAGCTAAACCACACCCTGAACGATTTGCAGATTGGCTGGTTCAAGGCTGGCAGTGCCCTCAACCGCATGAAGGAGTTGGCCAAGTAGACAGACTACTTACTTAATGATCCCTCTTGAAAGATATCCCCTTCCCTGCCCACACACACACACACACACACAACCACCTAGTTACACACACCAACACACTCTCATAAGCAATCAAATTATGGTATTGTTATTTAAATTTATTTTTGTCGAATTGTTTATGATTTTATTTAGTGTCAAGCAGAAAGTGTGCAAAAACGATTTATATATTATATACAAAAAAAAATTATACAATATTTTTTCAAAATGCTTGCGATTTCGTTTCTGTTTTTTACGAAGTTGTCACAACACTCACATACGATGATGATACACACAGATCCAATTAATAAATGAATGATATATATATATATATAGTAACATTGATGATGATGTCTGATAACGATGATAAAGTGCGAATAAAATTTAAATTAATATATAGAATGTAAACATTTCTTTTATTATCTCACCATTCAAAAAAGCAAAAAAAAAAAAAAAACAAGACAATAATTGAGTAAATCATCTGCACTCTCATTTAAGTCCCGCCCATATCCTTTCCCATTTTCTCCCAATAACCAATTGTTTAAAAATAATTGTATCAATTATATACATAACAAGCCGATGAAATTAAATCGAAAGTTGATATTTATATTACAAAATAAAGCATAAATAAAGTAAATATGTTTTGAGATTTTGAGATAAAAAATATGACGTTTTTGTCTTTTTGATGCTTTAAAAAGGATAAGAGCTAAACCTTTAACACATGAACAGCGAATTGAAGCTCGAGAAAATTAGTTTTGACGTATTTTAATTTCAGTTTTTGACTGCACTTAACTCTGCGTATAAAATTATCTAAATAAAAAATATTTTCTTTTTTAATTAAGCGATTTTTTTGAACAGACACCTACGCAGTCAAATTTGAATTTGATTTTGAATAAATAATGCTGATTACCGCGTAAAATCTTTATTTTTTTAATCTTTAAAATATCAATGTTTTTCTAAAAAAAAACAACATTTTAAATATGTATCTTCGAAATTATAAATTTTTTTTAATCAAACATTTCATTATATAAAGATCAAAAATATCCAGAGTCCAAACGTGTGAACTGGCCCTTGCTTTTATACTCGAAATCTATAATTTGACGATACGCCCTTCTTTTGTAGCAAGCAGGTCCGGATTACGAAAAGTGGCGAACATATGTAAGTCTAGGAAGGCTTAAATAAATATTTTGAAAAATGTAAGAAGTGCGGCCCTGAGAGCGTGTGTATACAATCTTTTTCTTTTATCGGGCGCACCATAGGCTTATCTCACCAAAACCAAACTATTTCAATAGCTAGCCAGTGTGACTCAAAATATCGTCCATAATGGTCGCCTTAAAATTTATGTGCGCTCTTTTCTGTGGCTTGGCTTATGCTGCACAAAAAATAGAACTTCAAACAAAAGAAAAACAAATTAAAGAAGAGTCATTAAGGCACCTAAATCCCCAGGATATTTGTGGCTTAGCTCCACTCGCAAGAAACTATTACCTTGCCATACACTCCAAGCCCTGGATGGCCTTGCTCATGAATAGGAAAAAATCATATTTTAAGAATCAGCAATGTGCTGGCACGCTTATAACAAACAGTAAGAGAAAAAAATATATTAATTTTTATGGCAAACTGATCAAGACTGATCCAAATCTACAATTTTCAGCATATGTGTTGACATCTGCGGGCTGTGTTCATAGATTCGAGTCTGCAAACAAGTATGTATCAATGGATTATAAAAATAAAAAGACTTTTATTTGAATGTTAATCACAGCATTGAAGTACGTTTGGGCGATCACCATATTACGCAAGAGAAATACTGCACAGGAGAAGCTTGTGAGAGGGATCATGAAGATTTTGGCGTTGACAAGATTATAGTTCATAAAGATTACAATCCAAGTAATAGTCAGAATGATATTGCTCTGGTAAAACTGTCAAAGGATGTGAAATTCAAGGGTATGTTCCAAACGTAAAGTTTGCAGTGTATAATTCCTTATAGGTAATGTTTTTACAGATCACATTCGTCCCATCTGTTTGCCGACATCAGAGAAATTATTTGAAGAAGCAATATCTGGCGATTATTTTACTATTAATGGCTGGGGCTCAAAGGTTTTATTCAGACCCTTTGGATTACTGAAGAATGAAGGATCATATCATGCAGGCTGCAACATTTCGGATAGTCAAATATTTTCGAATTCTAGAAGCTATTTTGAAACTGGCGTTCCGCTTACCAATACATTATATGCTTTAGACATGCCTGCAATACAAATCGGAATCGTTAGTCACGCTAATTACGATTCTCAAACATCTTTGAAATCTACAAACGTGGCCAGATATATCTCATGGATAAGTGACACGATAGAGGAGTGAAATAAATTAAGAATAAAAACACTTTTTGAAAATATATAAGCAACATATACATAAATAATAAATGTATATACATACATATATTCTTTTTTATTAGAATTAAAACTTAGCTTAATTAGTAATTCTTAACATAAGTGTATTATCTCTTTTGTTTTCCTCTGTTCCAATTCTTTTTACCAAAGTTCTTTTTACCCCCTCCCGACCCTACACTACCTCCCCCCATTGGCTTCATGCGTTTGCGTGCTCCGGTAAAGTGCTCGGAGTCATCCTGATTATCACCACCGCCGCCTCCTCTTTTACGTCCCTTTCCGCCGCCTTTGTTACTCTCTTCGAGATCTTTTAGCTCCAACTTGGCCGTTCGCTGGGCTTCGGCAACACGTTCTTGCAAGGCCATTACCTCATCCTCTTCACATTTATAGAGTGGCAATTGTTTGCCCAGCAGATGTTCAATTCGCTGATACAGCTCAATATCATATTGACTGACCATGGTGATGGCTCTACCGGAACGTCCGGCACGTGCTGTCCGTCCCACACGATGAATATAGTCCTTGCTGTGGGTGGGTATATCAAAATTTACAACAACATCAACATGGGGTATGTCTAGACCGCGAGAAGCCACATCTGTGGAGATGAGAATGGAACGATTTTTCGCCTTAAATTTGTTTAGGGCAGCCAGTCGTTTATTTTGGGACATTTGTCCATGCAGTGGAATGGCAGCTAACCCTAGAGCGCGCAGCATCAAGGCTGTTTTCACAGTGTTATTGCAGGTGCTGCAGAAGATCATGAAGCTATTGCCGGCTAGTTCATTCAGTATGTGCACAAGATACACATCCTTATATTTAACAGGTATAAAGAGATACGATTGTTGCAGTTGTTCAACTGTTTGATATTTGTTTGAGACTTCAACTTTCACCGGATCTTTAAGAGATGCACGCTGCAACTTCTTGACTTTCTTTGTCATGGTGGCACTGAACAAAAACGTGCGACGCTCACGTGGCAACACTTTAAGGATTTTATCTAGTTCGACCTCAAAGTCCATGTTTAAAATTCGATCAGCTTCGTCCATGACAAGATATTTAATGGCCTTTAGATTAAAACCCTTCATGTTCTCCAGATGATCCACCAATCTTCCAGGTGTGGCAATGATAATGTGAGGCTTTTTGGCCAATTGAAGTCCCTGGGCGACCATATCCATACCGCCAACAACAACGCAACATTTAATACCAATGCCGCTGCCTGAAAAATAAGATTGGCAAGTTATATCAAAGGTATTTCGCTTGTTTAAACCTAAATATCAAGATTTGTGTGAAACTCAGAGGTAGTGACGAATATAAATAAATAATAATTTCATATTTAACATAAAATCAAACCAGATTTTAACATCATTGTGTAGTAGTATCTTCTCTAAGCATGGATTTCACTTACCCAATGCCTCGAACTGCTCGCCTATCTGAAAGGCCAATTCACGCGTGGGCGTTAGCACTAAGGCGAAATAACGCTGTGGATTTTCCAACAGAGCATGTAATATGGGTAGAGCAAATGCTCCCGTTTTGCCGGAACCCGTTTCAGCCAGACCAATAACATCTTTACCCTGCAATGCCACTGGTATAGCCTCTTTTTGGATTTTGGAAGGCGCCTTCCATTTTAGCTCTTCACAGGCCTGGCAAAGGGTCTCATTTAGGCCCTTAATTATAAAAGTCTTAATTAGAAAAGGAAACTTTGGCAAATACAATTTAGACTTACAAGATCTTTCCAAGTCAGCTTTTGATCGCCATTCTCCGCCGTAGGAGCGCCCTCGTCGGCCGACACACTGCTTTCCGCTTCATCTTCCTCATCCGCATTGTCGTCGCTTTCTAAATCCTCTTCCTCCTCGCCACTTAATTCCTCTTCTTCCTCGCCGTCGCTGTTTTGCAATTGTGCTTCGTCTTCTGAAGTTTCCGACATTTTTAAAATATTTTTAAAAGTCTTTTTGAAATGTGCTGCTGCGGATATTACCAGTCGTCACCACACGTGGAAAGGAAAGGAATTAGAGGTGGCAAAGTATTGATGGTCACACCGCTCGATAGTTATCTGCTCATCTATCGAATTAGAGTTGCCACAATTTTTCATGCTAATGCCACTATTAATAATAGTGTTGTAACATTGGCGCCACCTTATGATAGAGCTAAAACTAAGTAAAATCTAAATAAAAATCAAGTTAAATAAATGATAAAGCACTGAACTTTCACGCACATATCCATGCACGTTTAACGCCAAAAATTATTTGACAAAGATTCAAAACTAACGTTTGCATATGGAGCTCTGGCAACCCTAAAATAGCGTCGCCTGTTTTATTTGGCGCCCGGAAAATTTACAGCGTCCAGGCAAAATAGCTTATTTAAAGCAAAAAATCAAAGGTTGAATTATAAGGAAATTATAAAATGCGTCCTGCCAAGGGCATGGCCAAGGGCCGACCTAGTGGTCAGTTTCGGGTGCCTGAACCGCCGCCACCAATACAACAACAGTCAGAAGCCGCAGATTCCTCCGCAGTGGATGCATTGGATGAAGCACTGATTTTCGACGATGAGGAGGGTGGGACACGAATTGGTGATATTTATATACCACCACCCGTTCCGCCATACTGCTCCATGGAGAGCACTGGTTCCCGTCTGATTATTAAAAAGATTGTGAATCAAAATTTCAAGAGCTATGCAGGAGGAGTGGAATTGGGTCCATTTCATCAATCCTTCTCGGCCATCATTGGGCCCAATGGCAGTGGTAAGAGCAATGTCATTGATTCGATGATGTTTGTTTTTGGTTGTCGAGCCAATCGTATACGCTGCAAGCGTGTCTCCACCTTGATCCATTCGTCATCTATGTATCCCAATCTCAACAGTTGCTCGGTGGCCGTCCATTTCGAGCAAGTGGTGGATAAAGGTGATGGCACATGTGAGACAGTTCCCAATTCAGAATTTGTTGTGGAACGTACTGCCATGCGAGATAATTCGTCTTACTATCAGATCAATGGAAAACGGGCTCAACTAAAAGATGTGGCCAAATTGTTAAAAAAGCACAATGTCGATCTGGAGCACAATCGTTTCCTCATCCTTCAAGGCGAGGTTGAGTCAATTGCCATGATGAAGCCCAAAGGTCAGAGTGAGAACGAGACCGGCATGCTGGAGTATCTCGAGGACATTGTCGGCACTGTGCGTTATATACAGCCGCTCAAGCAAATCAAACAGCGTGAGGAACAGCTTACCGATGATCGAACAGAGAAGCACAATCGCTGCAAACTAGCCGAACGCGAGATGAAGGATCTGGAGCAACCATTCAATGAGGCTGTCGACTATCTGCGTAAAGAGAACGAATTTGTGCGTACTAAAAATTGGGTAACCCAAAAGTACATTAGTCTCAAGAAAAAGAAGCTTGAGGAATACACCAAGGAACATGAGTCATGCACTGAGGATCTAAAGATGCACGATGAAGGCACAGCGGCCTTAAAGAAAGAGCGTCAAGAAAAAGAGGAAGTCATACGGAAGGAAATTGAGTAAGTTAAGAATTTTTCTATATCTTTAATTCTATTATAACCTTGTCTTTAATATTTTATTTAGGGCTTATGAGGCTTTGGTAAAGAAGCGCGAGGCTATCAAAAAGAAGCTGGTAAATGCAGAGCGTCTCTGCACTGAAGTCCAGAGCACCATGGAAAGCACAAATAAGCAACGCAAAAAGGATAAAGCTCAAATTGAGAAAAATGAAAAGGAACTGGAAGAGCTGCAACGCTTGCCCCAGAAAAATCAAAAAGAAATCGATGAATGTAATCACAAATTGGAGCGACTCGAACGAGAGAAAGTCACTTTAAACGAGGAACTGGAGAAACAATTGGATGAGCTAAAAAAGAAAAGCGAACCGCTTACTGAGAAACGTCTTAAATATAGCGATGAGTTGGTAGGCCTCAAGGAGCAGGTGAATGCTGCTAAGGCAGAACTTCAACTGCATGAATCCGAATTGAAAATCCTTAAACAAGTGGAAACCACAGAGACACGCAAGTACGAATCCCTTAAGAGTTCCTTTGAGGAGTCTGAAAAGAGTTTGACGGAGAAGCGAGCCCAAATCAATCAACTAAGCGAGAGCATTCCACAGATGAAAACCGACATAGCCAGCAAAACGTCGGAGTTGGATAAATTGGTCAAAGAAGAACATAATATGACTCTACAGCGTAACAAGCTTAAAGAACAGGTGGGTCCTAGCTTTATTGCTTTTTTGTTTCAATTTGTGTTTAAATTTGTTTTCTGTGCAGATTAGTGAACGCTCCAATAGCATGCAGGCCCAGCGTTCCAATAACAAAGTATTGGACTTTCTGATGCGACTAAAAATGGAAGGCACTCTGCCTGGTATATACGGACGTTTGGGTAATCTGGGCGGCATTGATGCCAAATACGATGTGGCCATATCCACTTGCTGTGGCCGCCTCGATAACATTGTGGCGGATACGTACGAGACTGCTGCAGAGGCTATAGCAGCCTTGAAGAAGCACAATGTTGGTCGGGCCACATTTATCACACTTGATAAGATGGAAAATCATCGCCGGAATGCAAACAGCAGAATCCAAACGTGAGTAAAAAGTGAAAATTAATATTTCGAAATGATTGCTTATAAATGTATCTACTATGGCTAGGCCAGAGAATGTGCCACGTCTCTACGATCTTGTTCAGGTGGAAGATGAACGTGTTAAAACGGCTTTCTATTTCGCTTTGAAGGACACACTGGTCTGCGATAATCTAGAGGATGCCACACGCATTGCCTACGGCTCTGTACGTTATCGGGTTGTTACGCTGCGCGGTGACATCATTGAGCTCGCTGGTACCATGAGTGGAGGTGGAACCCAAATGTTGCGTGGACGCATGGGCACTCAGGTGCGCACCAAGACTGTGGAGTCTGCCGATGGCTCACAGATCTCACAAAAAGCCATTGAGGAAATGAATATGCAAGCGGAGGAGCTGCGAGAACGTATCAGCTATTGCCAGGAGCAGCAGGGTAGCCTTGAGCGGGAGGTGCAGACGCTGCAAAGGGACTTGCAAAAGGCCGAAACCGATTACAAACGTTTGGGTGTCAGTATTACATCGCTGGAGCAACAAATGGCCAGCAGTCGAAAACAGTGTGAGGCTCAGCGTCAGCGTATGCTGGCCAAGACCACCGATGCGCAGGCAGTTATGCAACGCGAGGAGCAAATTGCCAAATCCTCCGAGAAATTGGAAGAAGCTCAAAAGGCCGAGGAATCGATGAGTTCGGCCATTGAGAAAATACAAGCCGAATATGAGACGCTGCGTAATGAGAATGTTAAGCCTATTGAAGCTAAAATCAAAAAGGTAAACACTCAAGTTGAGAAACTGGCGGCCAATGTGCGCTCATTAAATGTCGCTTTGGCCACGGCAGAACGGAATATGGAGAAACTAAATGCGAGCAATCAGAATCTCACCAACAATATCAAATCGGCTGAAAATCGTTTGCGGGAGCTCAACGAAGAGCGCAAGGAGTGCGAGGAGAAAAAAGAGGAGCTGGAAAAAGAGGCAGAGGAAGCCGAGGAGGCCATTGGCAATGCCAAATCACAGTCGTCCGATATCAAGAAGCGCATCGATGAACTCAGCAAGCAAGAGAATGAGCGGAATATTCAACGCATTGAGATTGAAACAAAAATGCAAAGTGCGCTAGCCAAAATGAATGAGGTCAAATCAGATATACCCCGTTGGCAGGCACAATTGAAACCGCTTAAGTTAAATGAGATTCCAGGAGAAACCGAGTCGCAAACGGCTGAACTCAAGACCTTTAGTGAAGAAGAACTCGAGGCCGAGACTCTGGAAGATATGCAGTATAAGCAAACACTGCTCGAGGAGCAATTGAAAAAGAAACCAAACTTAGGTGTCATTGGCGAGTTTAACGAAAAACGTAATGTTTATTTGGATCGTGTACGCTTCTTGGAAGACATAACATCCAAGCGTAACGAGATGCGGGACAAATATGAGGAGGTTCGGAAGCGTCGGTATAACGAATTTATAGCCGGTTTCACAATCATAACCCACAAACTGAAAGAAATGTATCAAATGATCACTTTGGGCGGCGATGCAGAACTTGAACTGGTCGATTCGATGGATCCATTTAACGAAGGCGTTAATTTCACTGTGCGTCCGCCAAAGAAAAGCTGGAAATATATATCCAACCTGTCAGGTGGCGAGAAGACCCTCTCATCATTGGCTTTGGTATTTGCTCTGCATTACTATAAGCCCTCGCCTTTGTATTTTATGGATGAAATTGATGCGGCGCTCGATTTTAAAAATGTTTCCATTGTGGGTTACTACATTAAGGTGAGTGGTAGAGAGAGAGAGATAATGGTAACATTTAAGGTATCCAAATTTCAATATATTTTTTAAATATTTTAATGCAGGAACGTACTAAAAATGCCCAATTTATTATTGTTTCGCTTCGGGTTAATATGTTTGAATTGGCCAATCATTTGGTTGGCATTTATAAAGTCGATGATTGTACGGATTCCGTCACTGTGTTGAATCATCCACCACAGTTGCCCACACAACAGCCTCGCGTTTACAACTTAGATGCAACCAACACAACCCAAATGGAGCCTTTACCAGAGAAACAACCAGAGAAAGAACCACAGCCATATACAGAAACACAATTGGAATTAACCCAAGTCGCTGGCAGAGATACTACATTTGCCCCACCCACCGAAAGTACAGCACTAGCCCAGGCAATAGAATCGGAGGATTTAAATTGAATATGGACTTATTACCAGTCTACTTTAACATTTGTAAAGCATTAATAATTTATATCATTTAAAGGGTTCCATACATCATTAAACATCTAGTTTGACCGCTCTAAAATTGAAATAAAATAAACAATAAAAAATACAAAGGTAAATTAATTAAGCCTATAGATCGTTTAAATAAAGTTTTTTAATATCTTGGTCTTATTTTTGAAAAATGCGCCAACTTGCTAACAGTGTTGAGTAATGTCAACTGGAATTACTTTTATGGGCGGGGTAAACACTATCGATATAATCCGTCGATATATTGAGCCATTGATAACTTTTTCCATTGACACTGCGATAGCCAACAAGGCGAAAATATTTTAGATTGCAAACTCAATTGGTCAAGTGCTATTTAACCCACTGGTTTGTGGATCCAGTTTTAATTTAGTGTCACAAATGTTTCACAAAGTCTGAAATTGGGCAAAAGCACCGGTTTTTAGCTACAACCAACCATGGGCGGACTCCTTTACGGAAAAAGCAGGGAATACGAAAAAATTAGGGTACAGGAGATTGCGCCTGAAATCTTGATCTAATATATCTAATATAAACAACAACTAGATTTGTTATATTTCGAGTCTACTTATCGCTTATAAGCAGGGAAAGCTGATATGGATGATGGCGCGGAGGATGTCTTTGCTTTCAATATAAAAAAGGAGCCTGAACTAGATCTCGGCACAGATGAGGAGAGAAATTTAGATGTTGCCCCAGCAACAAGCTATTCCCATTGCCTCAAAGAGGAAAATGAAGTGGGCTATCAATTTGAAATAAAACAGGAGCCTGAACTAAGCATAAATGAGGAACATGACAATGCAGATGATAATGAACAACACGAGGAAGACGATGAACAATACAACGAACAGGATGAATTTAATGAGGATTATAACATCGCGGATGACGATGTACATGATGGGGATGAAGGTTATTGCAATAACCCAAAAGAACACGACAACCAAGATGCGTCGTCACAACGTATCAAGGATTTCCTGGTCACTTATCTACCCGCAACGAAAGATCGTCCGTTTCAGTGTCATTACTGCAAAAAAGATTTTGCACGTGCTCAGGATCTTGAACGGCACGAACGAGTGTATAGAAAAAGCGAGGTCCAATGTACTTTTTGCCCAGAGCAATTTCATATAAGATGTGCCCTTAAAGAACACCTAAAAAGTCACCCGAAGCAAAAACAAAAATCAGCCGAAGTGAAATCGCACACAGGCGAAATAAAAACTGTCACAGAAGATGATCTTTTTAAGTGCCCCCACTGCCCCAAAATTCTGTCAAGAAAGAGATGTACGGTACACTTAAGAATACACTCTGGATGGAAACCATTCCAATGTCCGCATTGCCCCAAATCCTTTGTTACTTCCTATAGAAAAGAAGTTCATATCCGGACCCATACTGGAGAACGACCTTATAAGTGCTATTGCTGTCCGAAGACTTTCGCCCAATCCGGTACCCGTGATAACCATTACCGAACTCACACAGGAGTGAAGCCGTTTAGCTGCTCCCATTGTGCCCGAGCCTTTACAACAGCCAAGAGTCGGGACGAGCATGAGCTTGTTCATACGGGAGAGCGTCCCTTTACCTGTACAATCTGTTCTAAGACTTTTGCCAGAAATAACATTTATAAAAAACATTTACTTATTCATCAAAAAGAGACACAATAAATTAATTAGTAACAAAAAATATCGTTTGATTTTTTTCCCCTTGAAAACACTTACAAAAACCTATCCAAATTTTGGACTAAACTCATTTTATTTTGTCGTTTAAAAGAATTCATAAAAGTCGTCGAAATTACGGTCGTTCCACCGGACTGTTATCTTAAAATAATCGATTTAGAAGTTATGTGAAAACTATCGATAGAATGCCAGACATCGATTACGTGCAATGTAAATTCAGCAAATAAGTGCAAGTAAGACAGAAATATAATTATTGATTAAAAACTAAAAAATTACAACCAAATTCTATAAAATAAACGTGTAATTTAACAATTCTCAATACTTAACTGCAGTAAAATACGCCTACTTTGCTAAGCAATTGAACAATTCAAAAATCCAATACAATTGGATTTGGCCGCTATTGTTGTTGTTTTTTATGCGGAATTATGTGTTTTTTGTTTTTTTTTGTTGTCTAATAGTTTTTCCCTTTGGCATTTATATGTATGTATATATTTCAGGTAGCCCATAAAAATTCATTGTGAAAACTTGTGGGGTGGTGGGAGAGCAGCAGCAAAAGAAGGGAGGAGAAAAAAAAAGAAACGGATACACACACTGACATACTTATACTCACTTGTGAGGGAGTCAGAGGCAGAGACGGGGGAAAGAAATACACACACTACGCAAGGAAAACGAGAGTGTAAAAAAAGTGAAATAAGAGCCTCCAAGAGCAACACTCGGCAAAATGAATCCAGCCGTGGATGCATGGGCGGTGACCCAGCGAGAAAAACTTAAATATCAGGAACAATTCAAGGGACTGCAGCCGCAAGGCGGTTTCGTCACCGGCGCCCAGGCCAAGGGATTCTTTCTGCAATCGCAATTACCGCCTCTGATCTTGGGTCAAATCTGGTAAGTAGTAAAATAAATGAGTCACTAGTCAACAGTCCGCTGTGGGTGTTTATCACTCTCGGCTCGTCGAATGCTTGGTCAGAGGCGTTGACTAAAGCTGATAACAAGTTTCAATTGTTTTCATTTCCCTATTTTTGTGTTTGTTTTTTGTTTTAGGGCCTTGGCCGACACTGATTCCGATGGCAAAATGAATATCAATGAGTTCAGCATAGCTTGCAAGCTGATTAATCTCAAATTGCGTGGCATGGAGGTGCCAAAAGTATTGCCACCAACTTTGCTGGCCTCACTCGCTTCTGAGGGTGGACAGAAAACGCCCTCGATGACGCCACGTGGCTCTACTAGCTCCATGAGCCCATTGGATCCATTAAAAAGCATTGTCCCAGCAGCAGCACCAATAATTGCAGCGCCAGTAGCAGTGCCAGTAGCTGTGCCAGTGGCTATTCCCCCGGCTGTACCAATAGCCAATGTGGTATCCCCACCCGGCATTGTGCCGGCTGGACCAACACCACCTTCAAGTAATCCACCTAGTCGCCATATGTCCATCTCGGAGCGGGCACCATCCATTGAAGCACCGTAAGAGAATCAAATCTACAAACCAAACTAATGGTTACTAATATTGATTACTTTTCCATATATTTTAGAGTGGAGTGGGCCGTGCAAGCCGCCCAGAAACGCAAATACACTCAGGTCTTTAATGCCAATGATCGAACTCGTTCGGGTTATCTAACCGGGGCACAGGCACGTGGTGTTCTCGTACAGAGTAAATTGCCCCAGGTGACATTGGCCCAGATATGGACACTTTCCGATATCGATGGTGATGGACGACTCAATTGCGAAGAGTTTATTTTGGCCATGTTCCTGTGCGAGAAGGCTATGGCCGGTGAGAAAATTCCGGTTACTTTGCCTTTGGAGTGGGTGCCCCCGAATTTGCGTAAAATGAAATCGCGTCCCGGTTCGGTGTCCGGTGTTTTATCGCGTCCGGGATCCCAGCCAGCATCGCGACACGCTTCAGTGTCGTCACAAGGCGGTGTGGTAGATGGCAATGCTGATCCCATGGCAGGACTACCAGGACAAAGTAAGTTCTTTAAAATCAAATCTTTAAAAGTTTTTCTTTAATTCTTATTTGCCTTTTGTTCACAGCTTCTTTTGAGGACAAGCGCAAGGAAAACTATGAAAAGGGCAAAGTGGAGCTAGATCGCAGGCGCAAGGTAATGGAAGACCAGCAGCGCAAGGAGCGAGAAGAACGCGAACGCAAGGAACGCGAGGAGTCCGAGAAGCGGGAAAAGGCACGTCTTGAGGCCGAGCGCAAGCAGCAAGAGGAATTGGAACGCCAATTGCAACGTCAAAGGGAAATTGAATTGGAAAAGGAAGAGCAACGTAAACGCGAACTGGAGGCCAAGGAGGCAGCTAGAAAGGAATTGGAAAAGCAGCGTCAACAAGAATGGGAGCAGGCCAGAATAGCAGAAATGAATGCCCAAAAGCAACGGGAGCAGGAGCGTGTGCTCAAGCAAAAGGCTCACAATACCCAGCTGAATGTAGAACTGAGCACCTTAAATGAGAAGGTAAGTTTTTTACTCTTTTTTTTCTCGATTCGAATTTTCAAATGAGCGTTTTCCTTTTCCAACAGATCAAGGATCTATCGCAAAGGATTTGCGATACGCGAGCCGGCGTCACCAATGTAAAATCCGTTATTGATGGCATGCGGACTCAGCGAGACACTTCCATGAGTGAAATGGCCCAACTGAAGGCGCGCATCAAAGAGCAGAATGCTAAATTGCTGCAGCTAACTCAAGAGCGTGCCAAATGGGATGCCAAGAGCAAAGCCAGCGGTGGAGCTCTATCGGGAGAGGCTGCTCAACAGGAGCAGTTGAACGCAGCCTTTGCCCACAAGCAGCTGCTGATTAATCAGATCAAGGATAAGGTCGAAAACATTAGCAAAGAAATTGAAACGAAAAAAGAGGACATCAACTCCAATGATCTGCAAATGACCGAGCTAAAGGCTGAACTATCGGCTCTGATTACTAAATGCGAGGATCTCTATAAGGAATATGATGTGGAGCGCACTTCAGTCTTGGAATTGAAATATAATCGCAAAAATGAGTCAACTATTAGCTCGGCCTGGGATACGGCCGCTTCGACCACCACTACATCAGCCTGGGGCGATACAGGGGCAACAACAATCTCCGAAAACTACAATGATACGGCAGCCGTTGCTGCTGTCGCTCCTAGCAGCGATTTAAGTGGCCCAGCTCCAGAAGGATTTGTAAAATATCGCGCGGTCTATGAGTTCACTGCCCGCAACGCCGAGGAGATAACATTTGTGCCAGGCGATATTATTCTGGTGCCCTTGGAGCAGAATGCCGAACCCGGTTGGTTGGCCGGTGAGATAAATGGACATACCGGCTGGTTTCCCGAATCCTATGTGGAAAAACTCGAGGACGATGCGGCAGCCATTGAACCCATTGCTGTGGCCAATACATACGCTGCCATCACCGATAGCTACAATGACAATAGCGTCACTCCCGCAACAGCCCACACTGAAGCGGAAGTGGCAGCCTCCTCCACCGGCGATATCGAATACTATATAGCCGCATATCCTTATGAATCAGCCGAGGAAGGTGATCTTAGTTTCGGTGCCGGTGAAATGGTAATGGTCATCAAAAAAGAAGGCGAATGGTGGACGGGTACCATAGGCAATCGCACTGGCATGTTTCCCTCGAACTATGTGCAAAAAGCTGATGTGGGCACTGCCGCTGTGCCAACATCGAATCAAGTGGCCGCTGGAGTTGAGTCAGCTGAGCAGGTGAGAAAATTAAAAAGCGCCAATGACATGACTCCAAAAACGAGCCCAATCCATTAACAGAACATGTAAAAAGTATATTTTAATATAATTATTATAATTTTTAAAAGTTATCTCAGATCAATGGTAGATCTAAGGATAAGATTTTCTAAAGAAATGACAAGCCAATAATTGAACAAATTAGTTAATATTCTAAAACTAGTAAATTTGCTTTTCAAATTATCCGCCACTGAGCTAAAAAACATATTTTAAACTAAATTGCGTTTTTTAAGTGTGCAAAACTTGATCAAAATGTTGTGAGATTTGCCAAATTTTTCGGTGTTTGGTAAATGCAGTTAAGACTTTACGATAATTATTATTTTAAGCATGATTAATGTTTGATTTAGTTTTTAAAACACCACAATTAATTAGATAATTTCACCTATATAAGAGCACTTAACGCGCCCCTCGCTTTCTGATAGAGAATTTTGTCGTGTTTAACCAATCATCATGCCCATCCACTACTAATCCGAAATGCTTTTCATGTGCTACTACTATTCGCCCTATGCCCAAAATCGACATCATAACAAAATGCTGCCTGTCTGGCTGCCTGCTGAAAATCCAGGAGGCTACACTAAATGGTAACTCTGCCTATGCTACGACTGCTCAAACCGAGAGGCAAACGCCGCAGCAGCAACAGCAGCATCAGTACGATCTTCAGCATGAGTTACAGCAGGAGCTGCAGCAAAAGCTACAACAGCAGCAACTCCAGCAAGAGCAACACGAACAACAGCAACAACAAGCAGAGCCCGTCCAGCAAATGGCCGAGGAAACACATGAAGATCTTGACACTGAAGTATCGCAGATTAATACACAATCGAAAACACAAAGCAGCAGCGAACCAGCCGAGAGCTATAGCCGACCCATGTCACGCACCTCTTCCATGACACCCGTAAATAGTTGATGACACACAGCTTGTTGGCTGTTTCTCTACCAATTTGGATTCTGATCAGTGATCTAAACTTCTTTTCTTTTTCTTTTCTTCTTTGCTCTTGCCTTTTTCAGGGAATGCGAGCCAAACGTTCGGAGATAGCCCAAGTGATTGCTCCCTATGAGGCAACCAGTGCTGAGCAGCTTTCCCTGACCCGCGGCCAATTAATTATGATACGCAAAAAGACCGATTCTGGCTGGTGGGAGGGAGAATTGCAGGCTAAAGGGCGTCGTAGGCAAATTGGTTGGTTCCCGGCCACCTATGTCAAAGTATTGCAGGGCGGACGCAACAGTGGACGAAATACACCAGTATCGGGAAGTCGCATTGAAATGACCGAACAGATTCTGGGTAAGCTCACAGCAGCCACCTATCATCTATATGCAGATAATTCTAACAAGTCTTTTGCTTTGCTTTGCAGATAAAGTCATAGCTCTGTATCCATATAAAGCACAAAATGATGATGAATTATCCTTTGATAAGGACGATATAATCAGTGTATTGGGCCGCGATGAGCCGGAATGGTGGCGTGGCGAACTAAATGGTCTCTCTGGACTCTTTCCCAGCAATTATGTTGGGCCATTTGTGACGTCCGGTAAGAAAGCTGCTAAAATTAATGGTACAACCACAAACAGCACCACTAAGTGAATCTCACGATGGGCTCCAGAAAAAAAAAAAACAGTGATGATGCTTACATTATGCTCTCTCACTCTCTGTCTCTCTCTTTAAAACTCAATGCTTATTATGTTTTTTATATATTTTCTATCAGAATTTATACATTCCATATATTATATATATTTTCCAATTCGATATCGAATAAGTATCAATGCCAATATGTTTACTCGCCCTCTAAAATGTTTGTGTTTTTTTATACGCTAAATCTAATTAGATTTTAATTTGTTGCAATATCTCTCCGACAATTTTGTTAATTGTGATTATTTAGTT
Organism: Drosophila nebulosa; assembly: GCA_024703675.1. Taxonomy (NCBI): domain Eukaryota; kingdom Metazoa; phylum Arthropoda; class Insecta; order Diptera; family Drosophilidae; genus Drosophila; species Drosophila nebulosa. The sequence continues at coordinate 9,298,136 of CM045724.1, read as the reverse complement.
TTTGTAGCAATTATTTATTATTTAAGTTAATCAACTATTTGTAACCCACTTTCTACTTTCTTTTCCTCATTTGCCCAATTTCAAATATTATTTGTTAGCCAATATTTAGTTAGATTTTGTTTGTAATTATATATTTATTCTTTTGTGTACCTATTTATATACATACCATATAAAATATGTTTATTTTCTGTATATACACATTAAACAAAACAAAACGAAACAAATATTAAATAATTCAATTTCTAACAATAAATAATTTTATTTCCTGCTGCCGCTGCCACTGCCGCTGCTTCTACTACAGGAAACGTATAACGAGCCATCGGCTTTGGCCTCTAAACGATATCTACAAGCTATATAATTACTTAAGTTCAGGCAGATCGGATCATTGAAGAGCAAACGCATGCATTAACTAGAGCAACAGATTTATCGACAAAATTGTAGCTAATCGATGGATATTCAAGACCAAAAAAACACAGAAATGTTTCGAAATCCATATAGAATTTTTTAGGAAGAATCAATTTTTGGCTTACACATACACACATTCACACACACCTACGAAACATAATTATATATGTTAGATCGTTCATATAGAAAATCAAACGAATGCCAGCCTCAGCAACAGTTCTCATTCTTCGTAATCAAATCGAAATCAAGTAACAAACATATTTCAGATATATATATATATCTCTATCATATGCATATGAAAAATCGCAAAAAAAAACAAAAATAAACATCAAAAAATTATATCAATTATGACAATTAAAAAAAAAATGCAAAAAAAAAAAATACAAAATAAAAAAAAATTTCGTTGTATTAGATGTGCTTATTAAACAAAATGAATAAATATATGAAATATATTTAATATAATAAATTTTTTGCCCAATACAAATGCTATAACACTATATATATACATATATATATATACCATATACATACTATTAAAGATGGTTTTCTGTGTTTTCCAAATACATAATATATTTATGCTATACATACATATATTATATATTTGTATATATATATTCGAACAATTACAAATTTATTGTTAACTAAATACTAAGCATTCTTGAAATACGAAATACGAGCGAAAAGTTATTCGCAGATGCCTAAAACAGAAAGCAACAAATTATAATGCAACACAGTATTAGAAATTTTGTATTGACTTGATTTCGTTTTTCTGTTTGTTTTCGGTTGTTTTTTTTTTTTTTTTTTTCTATGTAATAGTTTGTTAATAAATTACGTTAAGCGCTTAACTCAACTGCCATAAATGTATTTAATTTAATTCAAGTTAAATTTTTTTCTCTTCTTATCTATTTAAAGTGTTAAGAATGGTTTGCAAAGACAAAACAAAAAAAAAAAACGGAAAGGAAATTATTATTGTATAAATTGAGTGTGTACAAACTAGAAATGTCGAAAATACTTGAATGTAGTTATGTTTCTGTTTTTATGCTAGTTAATTAACAAACATAAACTACATATTTACATATGCTATCACCATATGCTATATCTACAAAACTGATACATATGACAAACTCACTCTTACACACACACACACACACTGTCGAATATGCCTTCTTCTCAAAAAAACAAAGCAAAAAAAAAATCAATCTTACCTAAACCCCACATCGTAAATTGTTAAATCTAAAAGTGTATGCATATATATATATATATACAAAATGAAAACGTTATATACATACATACTTACTTACCTAATGCATATTAAAAAAAAAAGAAAACAGCAACAAAATTGAAAACATTCTAAATCATAAAAAAAAGGCATAATACAAATATACAAAACTAAATATTATATTAATGTAGCTAATGTTGGGTTGATTATTTAAAAGGCAGAACTAAAAATTATAATCTACTAAATGCGAAGCTGTCTGAATTTCAATTTTGTAATTTCACTAGAATTTCAAAGACTTTCAAAACGAAATAAACTAAAACAAAGGGAAAAAACCTTTGCTACTATATATCAATTTCATTAGTTCTTTCCTGTTATCTTCATAATTTTCTTGTAATGTTTGTCCGATTTTTGGTTTATTCAAATTTTTACAATTTCAAAACATGGAGATAAATTAGTCAGGAGAATCAGATACCAAACAAGTTCGGGTCTAATGTAATCCTAGAAACGCACGATGACAACTTTCTGTTTTTTTGAAATTAGGAAATGATATTGAGGACAACTTCGATTAATAAAATATATATATTTAGAAAAAAATACTAAACAATTTCTTTAGAAGTGTTAAAGGGTAATAATTTTTTAAAGCACACACACACATACCTACACGTACATACAAACACTTGCATATACATACATACTAACTAAACAGGACACACAAACATACATACATACAAAGTAAATACATAGTACATAATATTGTATAATGCTCATATATAAGCGTATTATTCGTTTAAACGTTAAAAAAAGTTGATAAATTTTTGCACACACTTTAAACACACTTAAAATGTGAAACATGATGACCATCGATATATACATACATATAACAAATAAATACCATAACAACTACATACATACATCTCTATATATATACATATATGTAGAAAGACGAACTTTTCAAGCGAAACCAAAAAAATTAAATGAAAAGAAGCCATTTAACATACACAAATATTAAACTATATCAGTTTCAAAAAAATAATAATAAATGATAAAGAAAAATGACAAAACTAACACATATTTGGTGCAATAAATGTATAAACGGAATTAAAAAAAAAAACAAGAAATTTTTATTTTTCAAAAGTTTTACTTACCTTAACTCTATCCACCCCTTCTTCCCCTCCCCCATTAGAGATCAAGCAGACGAGTTTAAAATTCTGGCAACATTGGGACACTGAAGTAACGACCACAACATATCCAAGTGGGCATGGCACGCCGGAAAGCAAACTCCGGGGCACCATACACTCCGTCCATTTGACGAAACGAAGCGATGGCCAATTAATGTGCTGTGCCTATGTACGCTTTGCCTGCTCCCGAGCCATGGGTCAGGCCATGCTCAATAACAAGAACGGCCATTGTCTGGTGGGTCGAAGTGTTTATGTGGATTGGCGTTTGCCATCCAAGAAGCGTTCCTGTTCTTGGCGATGTCCTTGGTGGTGAGATGACATCGAAACAATATGAAAATTAATTTCTTTTTAATTTTTTTTTTTGCGGTTTATTTTTAGTAAAATTGTTTTCACTTATTATATAATTATTTAAAATCAGTTTAACAATTTACAATCTGTTTTTTTGTTTACTTTTGGTTTTCTTTTTGCGTTGCTAAATTAATTGTTTGGTGAAATTTCTTGTTGAATTTTTTTTTTTTTTGAATATTTCGTTTAATTGAATTATGCACAACTTAAGGCCTACAGTACGAAAAAATTGCAAACGTTTTCGGTTTAATTTTTTGAAATTTTTCCGTTTTTTATTTTTTTTATTTGTTGTTTGTTCCTAAATTTGCTCTAAAGCACAAACAAACAAAATTCAAGCCAAAATTTTCGAATTGTTCAAAGAACAATCGAGCAATTTAGCTCATGTGGTAACACAGCTCCAATTTGTTTTATTTTGTTTTGTTTTTTTTTTTTAGTTAATCAAATGACAATTTTCAAAGCAGAATTTTTCAATTCGAATTTTGCTGGGTTTCCTTTGGTTTCTTTGTTATTGTCTTTCTAAGAAAATGAAAAATCGAAAATTAGTTGTAGGCATACCATAACTAGATATATACATATACATATCTATGTATATAGGTAAGAAGGCAATTCTTGGATACATAATAGATAAATAAATAAGTTATAATATTTTGGTACTAGGCGCATACAAATTGGTTTATATATATGTATGTATATATATATCGGTTTGTAGGTAGGTTTGATGTTTCATATGCAGTCCCACAATATGTGTTATATGAATAATTATCTTTCGTTTTTAAGGTAGGTTGTTCTGTTCCAGTAAATTAGTAAGTTTTGTGATGTGACAATTGGTTATCATAAGACTTGCCCTCAATTTCGAATCGAACTAGTTACAAAAATATTTACTCAATATTTGATCAATGGAATTACTACTATCTTCAAAAATATTTGTAAAACTACAAATCGGAATTTCTAACACTTTTATACCTCGATTTACATGGTTTGGTTTTTGAATTAAACCAGGAAAAATCTACTTCACTTAAATGTTTCCTTTAAAAAGGCTGAAATCTTTATTAAATTATTATTTTTTAATTGTTTGAAAGTTTGTCTTCAATTTCTTTAAAGGAGAAACAAAATTAAGTTGAACAAATAAGTAATTTTCTTGTATTCTAATCCAATTTTAGTGTAATTAATAATAAAGTTTTTTTTGTGTGTTTTGTATAAGAAAAACTAAAAATATTGTATAATTGAAAGGATTTTAGCTATGCAGATTCTTTTCCAGGAACGTCGTTTCTGTCCTGTAAATCGAGGATTAGGTGTATAAAAAGTTATTTTTAGTTCAAATCGAAATTAAGAACAATTGTCATAATCGTATATTTTTTTAAAGTATGTTTTTGCTAATACATTTTCATTTCTATTTTATATAATATTTTGGTTTGTATTTTGGTTTTTTTTTTGAGCACTTCTTTATTTCTAGTTTCATTATTCACAAAATGTTTACAAAAATAATTTATAACTTACATACACTACACATATTTGTTGTAACTCTCTGGTTATATAGCATTTTGAATTCATCTTGTCTGACTCTGTGCGGCTATTTCTTAGACTGTACAGTGGGGAGTGGGAAGGGGGGAAAATAACACAAAAATTGTGATTTGAATTTGAATTAAAATTAGAATATTTGAACTAAGTAGAAATATTTGCTAAGTACGCCTTTAAGTACCATTTGTTTTTTTTTTTTTGTAATTTTATATACATTATTAATTTTAGTTATAATTATAATAAAAATTAAAATAATAATTTAGGAAAATTTGATCTAAACTCAACTTTGGCTATATAATTACACACACAATTTGTTAGTTTCATAATTACATTTAACTTGCTTTGTTTTTGTTTTGGAACACATTAGTTGTAATCACTAAGATAACACGACTCACTAAAACATAAATTTGTGGAAGTAAGAGACAGAAGTTAAAACTAAATAATATGCTAAATTTTTCTTTTTTGTGGTTTTTCATTATATACAATTTTAATATGTTTAATAATTCATAAAGCTTTTTGTTTTTAAACCATTTGAAAACTATTTGTGTAACTTGCTTTTGGCTTACGACTAATCCCATATAGATATCATTATATACTATATAGGCATGTATATAGGTATATAACCAGCATATACACACACATACATTTATCGTTGCTGATCTGTCTCTCCCCCCTCTCTCTCTCTCTCTCTCTCTCTCTCTCTCTCTCTCTCTCTTAGTAGAACATCTCATATTGAAAAAGACTTTTGCGCCGATGTTGCTGCTTCTCGTCCTCTTCCTGATCTCAAATGATGCTCTCATCATTCTTTCTAGTAAGACGAATGCTGGTTGTAGTAGTTGTAGTTGCCCCTGCCGTGCCCGTACCGGAACCAGCTCGTCGCCCCATCTCATGTGCAGTGCGTGGTGTGGCAGGTGTAGTAAACGTTGTGACAACAATATTCTCATCATCGTATAAATCAAAATCTTCACCCTCATCATCGTCATCATCTTCGTCGTCGTCGTCGTCATCATCATCATCCTCACTGTCGCTGTCCTGGTAATCCAATAGAGCCGTGGTCACTTGATTTTTACTGCCACCGGGCACACCCACAGCGGCACCGCCCACAGCGCCGGCATTCATGCGCCGTATTTGGGCTCGTGGAGTCGACGAGAGACGTGGCAGGAGCGGCTCTCGACCACTGCGCATCATTTTCTCGCTGTTGGAGCCGCTGGTGGTGGCAAGCGGAGCACCATCCCAATCATCTGTGTCGGCTGGTTCACACAACGATTTCGAGTGTCCATGCTGGTACGATGACTCCTCTGGTATTGTGTCACTGTTGTTGGTGATGGTTGATGTTGTTGTTGTTGTTGGTGGTGGAGTTTGGGGTGCATGAGTGGTGCATGTTTGGTTGGTTGGTTGTATGATTATTGTTGTGATGTGAAGAAAAGTGGTAAAAAGTTAATGTCATTTTGGCTAGTGATCAAAATTTTCATTTTATGAACTTTATGTCATCATGAGTCTACTTCTAATTTAAGTCTAAGAATGTTTAAATACTTTCAACAAAAGCAAAAACTAAGTACAATAATAATTTATTTTATTAAACTACACAAAAGCAAAGAATTTAAAGATAAATCAAAGTTGGAGAAAGTAGAAATACAAGCCATAGATAGATAGATAGAAAGAGATCTATAGGATATAACAGAAAATAAAATTAACATAATTTGACAAATGACTTTACAATACAATACGATTCCCTTTCTGCTAATTAATCTAACTAGTTAATACATCTGACAAAAGTTTAGATTCTTCGTTTCATTAGAAGTTTTCGTTGGAAAAAATTGTTGGATTAGACACAGGATGTGTTGTTGTTGTTGAAATTTAGGTAAATACTTACACAAAAGCGTTTTTTGATGATATAGAGAATTGTTTTAGATTTTGGATTGATCTAGGTGTGTGTGGAGGGTGATATCACAGGCTCAACTGTATAACAGTTTTGGTTTTGAGTGCATTAAGTGGGTGTGTGTGTGTGTGTTTGGGTGTGCGTAAGCATTGGACTAGAGAGACTCAATTGACACGGAGCTAAAAGTATAATTTAATAGAGTGTTTTTTTTTCTTTTGTTTGTTTTTGTGTTTTACCAATTGTTTATTTTATTTTTATGTGATTTTGGCCCGATTTTAGTTGGTTATTGCAAACGATAACGGAACACATTTCAGACATTTCAGGATTAGCATCAATTTAGATCAAGAAATTGCATTGCATTTGTTAGAAGGAAATAGGGAGAGGTAAAGATGGATTTTTCACAAGCAAGAGACTGTTATACACATAAATATTTAACAATAAAAAGCAAAATGGATTAAACAAATGAATAAAAAAGCAACAAATTACTCTTAATTGAATGCAAACAAATACATATTTTAAGCTTTATATTTTACTGTTATACGACAGTTTCAAACTGTTATACTATTGTAAAATGACTGCCGCAACCACTACTAAATCGTTTCCAAGCGTCTGTAAAGTGTTATAAAACACTTTTGAACTTGTATAACGCTTAATAACTGTTATACAAATACGTTCAACTTGTATAACACCTATTAACTGTTATAAAAATACGATATTATGCACGGATCACGCAAGTCTTGCATAAATTGTTAAACAACTGCCGTATAATTGTTATGAAACTTTTATACACCAAATGGCAAATGTCGAACTAAAACAAAGCAAATAATACACAAGATCAACAGGCCAGTATAGCTAAAATATTTTCCTAGTCATCGCGAAGCAAAAGTTATGCCAAATTTAGTTCAGGCACCAATAGAAACAACATCATTAATACAGTAGAGACTCCATAATAATGAACATTTGCGTAGTAGTATGTGAGTGAATGATTGCCAAAAAGTTAACAGGATTGTTTGACAGGAATCTTTTCGCTTTATGGCGCATGAGCGATATAACAAGGTACAATCGAAAGAAGGAGTTGGAGACGTAAGGAGAAAACACTATAAATATAGCATTATATAGACCTATGTATATATATACTTTTTGATTTGCTTGATTCTCAACTCTACAATGATATGCATCTCTGAACTGTAGTATTATATACAATTTGATTTATGTATTGTATATAGAAAGATTGTGTTAAATGGTGTATTGCACGTTGAACGTTGTTGTTTCTTCTGGTTGAAATTCGTAAATGGTCGGTATTGGTTGCATTTGCCATATAATGGGCATTATCTCTACTCTATATGGTATATCATTTACTTTAGCCGATATGTTGCACTACCCTCCGATGAGGGGGAGGTTGATGTTGACTCATCGCTTGATGTGGTTGTTGATTTTGTTGGATTATTATTTGTGTGGCTGTTGTTCTTGGTCTTGTTGATTGTGGTTGTAGATGTTGTTGTTGTTATTGTTGGATTTAAAGTTGTACGAGTTGGAGTTGTTGTTGTTGTTGTTGATGTTGTTGTTGTGATCTTAGCTGACTCTAGCAAATTAGTTGCTCCTGGACTACATTGTAAAACTCTACTGGGCCTGCGTCCAGTTACAATAAGTCTGCAAAATAATTTATCACAATAAAACGACACACAGACGAAACAAGAGACGCCAACCAACAACAAAAAAAAAAAAGGACAAAAATTACCAAAAGACACACAAACAGAAAGAGAAGTAGATAGAATTACAAATAGAAATGCGAAAAGTGAAAACATACTTAAAGTGCTCAATAGAATATTATAGAAATTGCAAGTGTAAAAGTGTTGAAAACATTTGGCAAAGAAAAAACAAGCGAAGCTTTTGGAAAAATGATTAAAAAAATAATATTACAAAAAGTTCAATGATTTCATATATTCTAATTGCAGTATTAAGGACTATTCTTTTTTCGATTTCAAACTAATTTAGTGAAATCAAAGCCAAGGGCAAATTATAAAAAGTGACGGCTACGGATCAAGATTCTTGTAGGTATTTGGGCTTCAGAGGCCCCAGTCAAGTAGCACCGCCTGCCGTGCCCTGAGAACGGTCCTGGTATTACTTCACTATGAGATAATTTGAATTTTTTTTACTTTTAAAAACGTTTCGATTTGTTTCAGAATGACTTCAAGGTGTTCGTATGGAGTCTAAGACAAAATTTGGTCTTGATCTTGGTTTTTGAAGGAACTGATCTGGGATCTTCAATAAATATTTGTTAGTTTTTTATAATATTTACATATTAACAATCAATGAATTGAAATAAAAATAATTACAGTTTTTGAATCAGAAACTTGTATATAAAATAATGAATCGAGAGAAATATAGAAACCTTTCGTTCGTTATGCGAAAGATAAACTAACTTCGTTACAAAAATATGGCAAGTGCAAAATGTTTGGAACTTGTGAAAGTTTGGGTTAGAGGAAAATAAAAAAAAGGCTTATATGAACAAAAATTTAATGAAATTTTTAATGATGATTTTTGCTAAATGAATTGAAGCTACAAATGAAAATGCGTTAATTTTATACAAATTTCTAAGACTACGATTAATCATAGGGTTAAAGAGGCCCACAAAATACAAGAATCAATGTACGAAGGACATTCCACAACAGAAATTGAATTTCGTGTATCTTTTTGTGAAAGAAATTGAGTTAGAAAATGAAAGAAAGAAAAAACAACTTACCCGCTTAGCTCTAGCATTGAACCACGTCGCACATTACGTCGATGACTTGCTGTCACCGGAAATGGACCGGAATGGCCTTCCGGCCCAACCAGATGGGTGCCCAACGAGCCTGACGATATCGATTGGGAGCGTTTGTCCAGCCGGGGATTGTGGGCCGGCACGGGTGTGGTACTAATGCCACTGCTGGCCGGATTCATTGGATTGATGGTGTTAGTAGAAGAAGGCACAACGACCAATGGATCCGAGCCACGTGCGTCGCCACTGGCACCAGCGTCCACGGCTCCGGAACTCCCAATGCCACCAACGCTGCCAGCCTTGGAGCTGGAACTCTCACGCCGGAAGAGACCTATGACGGACTTGGGTTGTTTAGGCTTGTTTATACCACCTTTTTTTGGGGGGAGGGGTTTCGGAATATTGAGAGAGAGCATTTTGGTGGATTGTGGTGTAGAGTGGTGAATATTGTGGTGAGTTGTTTTATTGTGGAGCCAACAGTTACCAAAAACGAAAAACAGAGGCGGGAAAAAACGAGAAGAATAAACAAATAGAACTAATCAGAAACATATAGAATATAGATATAAACTATATATAGACGAGTGTCGTAGTATAATACAATTTTGAATTTAACTTTTTTTCCTTAAATTTTGCATTTTTTGCAGTGCATTTAAAATTGGTTTAGAAAAAATAAACACAAAGAAAACGAAAGACATTTTTGTAGTTATTTACAAAGATATAGAACCATTTTTCCATATATGTACATAGCCAATTTGTAGGGAAATCATATCGATATATAGAACACTATTGGATCTTTGGAATCTTTTTGAGTATTTGTTTTGATAACCCCCTGGGAATATTCTGAAAAGATTCTTGAGAGATGGGAAGTTACGTTACCTAGGAATGTAGCACTCGGTGAATTATAGGCCAAATATTCCTTATTTGATGCCCAGGCGGGAAATTCATTTTGTTGGACTGCATCTGTGCTCTCGTCACCCTGTCGTTTCCATGGCAATTGCGATTCTGTGGCTGTGGGCGTGGCCACACGTCTTTCCCCATCTGATTCGCGTGACAAATTGCGATCTTCCTCGGGTATGGGATGCTCGGCAACTATAGGGAATGAAAATAGATTGTATATGGAAATGGATATGGAAAATTGTGTAGTAACTGCTAATAGAAAGACAATCTTGAATTGTTTCTAATTCTCTTGGCATGCATTTAGCAGCGGCAGCAGCAGCAGCAGCAGCATCAACTCAGCTCAGCTCAGCTTAAACTACGCTGCAAAGTGATGCCAATTTGGTGGGAAAGGCGCAGCAAAAGGACACTCAATAAAGGGTAAGACAAACAAAGTGCAAAGTTAAATCAAAACTAAGAAATAATTCAGAACAGAACTAAACTCAACGAGAAAATAATTTTTAAAGCAACGAACAAATTGGGTTGAAAAATATCATCAATTGGTTATAAATGGAAGTTGTCTGTATTAAGTTCAACTCTCGCTCTCTCTCTATTTTCAAGAAATTTGCCATTTTCTAAGATATTAGTAATAATACGTAAGTATCAAATGGAAATTATTAAAAAAATTATTTATGATAAGAGAACTTGGCGAAAACTTTGTACATAGCTTAACTAAAAAATTTAGCTTTTTTTTAGTTTTATATTTAATCTGAACTCTTATTACAGCGTTCACAGTTCGAAAATTATACCCAATATCCTACTAGAAGAATTCTCTTTCAAAAGGCTTTATCAATTTTGAGAGATATTCTATATGGAGAAAGGTTTGCCTCTCATCAGACATTGGAAAAAAGGCTTTATTAAAGCTTAAATCTAAACACTTTTTGTATCAGATATTATCCTATTTTCTTTACCATTCTTTACTAAAGACCAACGACATTTTAATTTTGCTTTCTTTTTCAACTGGACTCAATTTCGAAACAAAAATTTGAATAAAATTAGGAAAAAATAAACATTAAGAGGAAAACTTTTGTCATGCACAAAAATGCCATGCTGATTTATTATTTCTTATTATGGAATTTTCTTTTTAAGATCTTTATTTTACGTATGATTTTTATTTGATGAATGGAGTTCAGTTTAAGACTCTTTGGTTTTTTTTCTTTTCCATATGCATATCAAGAATTACTCAATTTAATATACAATTCGCATGTATGTAATAAGATGAAGCTCTATAGAGATTATACTAAAAGAAAAAAGGATAAGTGAATCCTTAGCGCAAAAGAAAGCTCTAATGGAACGACAAATAAAGTTAACTTAAAAAGGGTAAAATAAAAAATGTAAATCATATTTTAAGTCGCGCAAAGTGCTGAGCACAAACGTTTAACTAGTTTGCATAAAGGCCAAAATGCCATCTAATTGGCTAAGATCCACTATGCAATGCTATATAATGTGTGTGTGTGTGGAACTGGCACTATTTCGGTATGTATATAAGGCAACAAATACACTGGAATGTGAATGAAGTAGTTTGCATATGTTTGTGTTTAAAAAATATATTGGATGTACTTTTTACAGCTCGTATTTCGTTATTTATATTTTAATTGTAATTCGCAACTAGTTTTAGCTTTACCATCGCAAAGTCGTTAGCAAAGCCTGCTAGTGAGAGATCTTGTTGGCTCTTGAAATACTACGAAATATGAAGACAACCTGTTTATTTAGGTGTTTCTATTTAAACATTGAAACAATCTAAAACAACGAATCGTACTAACAAAATTGCAAATGACAAAATAAGCAAATTTAAGGCTAGATTTCCTTTATATTTTAGAAATTTATTGAAACACATTTGGAATCCTAGTACAAGTATCTAAGCAGCCCTTTATGCTCATGTTATCTCAATCAAAAGTTCCAATTTAAAATAAAGGTGGAGTCGTTAGTCCCAATAGCATTCAAAAGTATTATTTTTTATTTTGGTATCAAGTAACCAACTTTTTATATGTTATTGGGACTGTCGACTGTCTGGACTATCGATAGTTTTTCACCTTTAAGTAAAACTAATTTTTAGTTTTTATAACTTTTTATCGAAACTAAGTTAACTTTCTTATAGTTTTGCGAAAATTTGAAAATAATTTGAATTAACTTGCAGTTGATGAGCTTAAAAAAGATGCAAAGCATTCAGCGACCGCTAACCTCTTAGTTTATTCTGATCTGATCTGATGTGAATGTATACATACGTAGAATGCGTGTAAACGTGGTATTATTCTTTCTATCTAAACTAAGCAAATGTGTGTGAATGGAAGTGTTTAATGTGAGAGCAGTGTGTGTGTGTGTGTGTGTGTGTGTGATTGATGCCATATACACATTTATATAGATATATGTATGTATGTAGTTGATGCATTCTATGAACTGATTTTAGAAATTTTTTTTTGTTTTTTTTTCGTTTCGTTTTTAATGGTTTTGCTTTACCAATGCTCTGGTATGAACGATCCCGTCGCCATGGCAAAATCAATTCAGCCGCTGTGGGTCCAACTGATGGATCCGGCGAGTCTAACTCTTGCTCTGGACATTGGTCGTCATCCACTTTGGGTGCATAATGCTGGACAATGCGAGCCTTGGATGCATCAAAACCGGGCAGGTTTTGTATATGGGCTATCAGGGAATTATTATTAGCGCGATCCGAGTCAGCTAAATTTGTACGGTGTTGTACGTTGTTGTTGTTGTTGTTGTTGTTCGGTGTTTGGACAAGATAGAATTGTTTGTTGTTGTTGTTGTAGTTGTTGTTGATGGGGTATTATTATTTTTATTTTGATTGGTTTTGCGCCCAGCAATTTAGGTTTTTATATTGGTTTTTGAAATTCGATTTTGGAAGGGAATATTTCATGTGCATACAAACACACAAAAATATTATGTATATAAATATGCACAAAAAACGGAAAAAAAGAAAAATATATAGAAAATGTTGTCTTTGTTATAGGCAATTTTTTGTTGTTGTTTATTTAGAGGAAATCTTTAGGAACCACAAAAATAAAAAAAAAACAAAAAATCGAAGAAAAAAACATATGCAAAATACAAGTAGAAAAAAAAAAAAGAAGATATATACGTATATATATAGAATCAAGTTAAGTGCCGAAAACAAATGAAATCATCAAAAGGACTAGCAAAGCTTTGCAGGATAATGAAAAGACGAGTCAGTTCTGAATGTGGCTTAGCATATCCTACAATAAAATGCTACTTTTTATATACATAAAACTCACGATTCTCTATGCATATATATAAATATATATATATATATTTTTATTCACTATATATACAACAAAACTCTTTAAAACCTTTTGAAGATTTATTTGCAGTATTACAACATTCGTTTTGTTTTTGTTTTTTTTTTTTAATATTTGTTATGAATTAAAAGTGAGTTTACATTTCACTGAGATGGCATTTTTGTGTAGTCATGAGAGGATATACATATATAAAAGTAGTTATGGCAGTTCATATTGCTTTCTATCAGTCTTGGCTAGGAAAACTGCTGATCACAAGGAAAGAAAAGTGTGTAACCAAAGTAGAGAAAATGAAAAACACAACGTTCAATGGGTCTGCCTAGGCTCAGTAGGGTAGACAAACCTCTCTCACAAAAAGGATTAGTAAAAATCAAGTGAAAATTAAGGTACATATACATATATATATATATATATATTAAATCAAACTGCAAAGATCAAAAAAACACATATATATTTAGTATGACTTACGTGATGATTTTGCTGTGAAAGTTAGGCCATCATCCCAATCATCGCTGGGGCCAACAACATTGATCTCGTTTGGATTCTGTTGGTTCTCCTCGGCTGTTTCATTAAGCACATTGTTAATATAGTCTTTAGATGTTTTGATATATAGCAATAATGATATCGTTTAAATACGCATGATATTCGTGTAAGCACAGGCGATTGTTTGTGGGTGAATGTGTTAGCCAATTTTGTTTTTGTAGTGGGTGAGGGGGGAAGAATAGAAGAACAAATGGAAAAGGCATAAAATAAATTAGTAACCAATTTCATTTGAAAAGAAATTTTTCGTGGGTTTTTGTTAGAGTAGAAGAAATAGTTTGTGTACAAATTTTGTTACGTTTGACTCGCATAATGTTAAAACACTTTAAGGATTGAAATCAAGATTAAACTAAAATACAAATTTCAAAGAATTTTTAATGGAAACTAAGCGTTTCTTTTGGTTTTCTCAATAATGAAATAAAAAGATTGGATGTTTTTCATAAAGTTTAACACTTTGCGAGTTTAGGGCATGCTTAAAATAGGTTAAATAATATATACAAAAATTATAAACAATTTTGTTAGATGATTATTGGTGAGTTTGTGGCTTATGAGGTGTTTTTTGTTGGTTTTAAATCTAGATCTAGAGTAAACTCTTTTAAACTTAAAAAGAGAAAATATAAATTTATATATATATATATATCTACGATTTTGATTTCTACATAATTTTTGTTGTTATTGTTGTTTGGTTTATCTGTTTTTGGATTGGATCAAATTGGTTTTTGATTTTACGTTTTTTAAGCTTTCATCATTTACCTAGGTCTAATCTACGATATTTGTTAAGTGAATTGTGAGTAGTATGTCTTTTTCTGTAAGATTTTTTTCGTGAATGGTTTGAATTCGAATTCGTACCATTGGAGAGCTGCTTGGTGGTGCCATTTTGTTGAAAATCATGAAATGAGACATGATTTTGTTTCACATTTTCCTTGGGCTCCTGTAAATAACCAAGGATTAAAGACCACTGAATGATAATTTGGCTTAGTGAAAATTTGTATTTACCTTATTACTAGCTCCCCGTTTGCTGCGCTTATGATGCTTCCGATCATTAAACATACGTCGGAAATTCATTTGCATTTTATAATTGACCTGCAATGAAAGGCCAAATGCATTTCTCAATGATATACAAAATTTCCCAAAGTTTAGCAGTCGAAGTAAAAATTTCATTGGTAGATTAATTGCTCGGATTGGTCAGAGATTTGATTTGCATTGGACTTACCTGCGTGGACAAATCTCTGTCATCTACTGCGTGTCGGCTATAACTAAGACGACGGTGCTGAAAAAAATTGTGGATGGAGGCAAAAAAAATATGTTAAAATCATAAGAAGTAATAATATATGATTTGTATGATATAGCATCTGATTCGCATATAAGTAAGTATTATATGGTAGTTGTATATAAGTAGAAGTTGGACAAGTAGATAGACTTTTACGAGTTAACTTTGCAGGGACAAACACTAAATAGTTTAGCATTTAACATTAATGAAGAAAAAAAAAAAACTGTTTAAAAGTGAACAACGACTTTCCACATAACATTTGTACAGCTGATTACAATTGATTATATATAGTTTTAGTACGTGATTAAAGGGGATAAAAGTTCATTTATGTTTATAGAAGAAGTGCTCCTAAGTCTTCGAATAGCCGAAGAATCATCAATATTTTCCATATTGCAGAAGAAAATTCTAGACAAAACGTTCAAGTATTAGATAAGGCTCTTTTTTCTAAGAATTTTGACGGCCCCCTTTCCACTCCTGGGAAGCGCCGCAATGCTTTTCATTTTTCCCCCTTTTTAAAGTGAGACTTATCTTTGCATTTCGTTTTCATATTCGCTTTATAAGATTTCAATTCAGAATGATTTAAAAAAGCTTCACATCATTGTAACGTTTAACAGGATTCCTTCTCCTTTCCTTTTTGTGTTATATAATACTTGAACGACTTCTTAGAATACTTTCCAATTTCTCTTGATATGGAAAAAGTATTGAATAAGTAGTTTCTTAACACAACATTAAAAGGGTTCATAGTGTTTGTGATTAATTAAGTGAATCATAAAAAACAAAACAATTTAAATTGCGGCACAAAATTAAAATGCATAAAAATTTAAAAAAATTCAAGCTGTCTTTTGATTTACCAAAGTTTTCATAACCTTGCAAAATAATCTTCAGCAATCTCTTTACCATATTTAAAAGTTTTTTTTTTGTATTTTCAAAAAGTATAAATAAATGTTGGTTAATTTTTTAAGCTGTCAAAAACAGTTTTATTACAAAATTAGGCGTGAAAAAACCATAAAAAATCTTTTGAAAAGTCCAAAAATAGTTTTTCTATTTAAAGCTTGTCAAAGGATTGCTGGAAATAATTTGTAATGTCATATTATAGGAACAAATAAATTAAAGAAAATTATTTTAGAGAATAAAAAAGTTGATAAAAAGTGAAAATTGTCTAGTGTCAACATTAACTTTTACGATTAACATTTAGATTATGCATAAGTTTTTTTGAGTTAACGATTTTGATTTATTATATTCAAGTTTAAAAATTTTCAAAATATTTTCTCATTAATATTATTATTACTGAATATTTGAAACAAGGCAGCTTCGAAGTTTTAAATGAAATTCTTTAACAACTTATTGATTGGTTTTTTTTTTTTTTTTAGCGTTTTGGCATTACAAAAACGTTTAATACGAAACTTAGAAACATAATTCGCTTTAGTATGTAGTAATTTGTGTGTTGTTTTGTTTTAATATGGACACCAAATTGTATTAATTAAGGAATATTTTTTTAGTAGAAACTGTTGGAATATTTTGAGAGGATAATTTGTTTGCAATCCAAAAAAAAAACAAAACGATCATATATTTAGACATAATACACACACAATTAGATTGTGTAACACTTAACAGAAAATTTGAAATTAATTGAAAAATAAACAAATCAATGAACCAATTTTTTCGTACCATTTGTATTGAAGCCTTTTCGTATATATTTTGAATATATATTTGTATTTATTTTTTTTTGAAAAATATTTGTATAAAAAACGTTTTGGTTTTTTGTTAAGCATTTTTCATATTGTTGGCGAGAGAAGTTGATGTTGAACGGGAAAGAAATTAAATAAATTAATCATTAATTACAAATATATATATATTGATATATAATTGTAGTATGTAGATATATGTAATATATAGCCAGAAGTTTGAAATAGAGCAGTAAGCGAAAAGAGTTTTCGAAACTAAAAGCCCAAATATATTCAAAGAAAAGTATATGGAAATCATAAATATATATATATATATATATGGTGAAGATAAACTCTGAAGATTTCAAAACTAGAAGTGACGTGACAAAGACAGAAAATAGTTTAAACAAAATTCGGGGTCAACATTTTTTTTTTGGGCAGTGTGTGATTAGATACATAGATAGATAGTTATATACTCTTTACGCTATATATTGAAATTGAAAATTTAATTTTTTTTATATATATAACATAGATCTCAATAATACATACCCTTCTATAAGGCTTCAGTTCTTCGGCTAACAAATGATGTATTCTGGCATCAGTCAAATCCTTTTTGGATGGATTATAGTCCAGTTCAGCCATATCCAAATTGCGCGAACACGTATTGTCTAGATTAGTTAGACTGGGACTAAAGATTCAACAAATTATTGATAATTAGTTTTCAAAATCGAAAAACTTATTCGAATAGAAAAAAAAGTGGTTAAACGAATTTTCGATAGCAAGTTACTAAAAGAGAAATACTTATAAAAAAGTTTTGTGTACTGGTTAGACAAATAGAAGTCGAAAAAAAAATAAATAAATTGTCTGTGCATAGTTTTCATGCTACAAATCAAATAAAATTTTAGTCGTACACATGCCATATACGATCGAGTTGAATGCCAAAATGTTTTGTTAGTGTATATAGCAGGACTACAGTCAATTTAGATATCATCCAAAATTCGTTTACCAGGTGGTATATATGGTTGGCGGTGCCCACCTGCCACCAATATAGTTATTGGTATAATTCCTAAACAGGGCACTCATCGATTCAGTTCCGGTCATCTGTCCAATGGTCGACGGATTGCGACGCATCACTTCCATGGCATCGCGCATAGTTAACTTTGAATAGGTCTCAATGATTTTCGGTTCAGCACCCTAGTTAATATAATTGATAAGAATCTTATTAAGTATCTAAATTATATGAGAATTGGTTTCTTAGATGGTTATGGTTGTTCATAAGAACTTGAAATAATGTCACAATTGTTTTCATCTTTTTCTTAGATGGTTATAGATCTTCGTAGAAATATATTTGCAAAGTTCTTGTCTTGACATCTTGAAACAAGATTTTCGATTTAGGTGATCGTCATCTTCGACTTACGCATGGAATCAACCATCATATTTAACGCATTATGTGAATTCTTCTCGTAATACTCGAATTATTTTCCAAATATTCAAGTCACTCTCTTAATATGCTATTCTGTGTCGAACTATTTAGGAGAATGCTTAGAATCTGAACTATTCTTAAAGCAAATTTCATCGATTCGCTGGTTCTTAGACACATTTTCCATGTAAATAGCTTAAGCTAAGATTAAAAGTTTAAACGACTCAATCATACCTTGAGATCTCTGATCAGTAGAGGACGTATGAAGCGATTGTCGAAACGCTTGAACTTATCCCGTACATTATAGTTGCCAGTTTTGCCCACAATATCCTCAATGCCGGCCATTAGATGATCCATGAACTGCATGCGCATATGAGAAGACACTTATGATGAGTATCTAAATAGTATTCTAAAAGTGGTCCTTAGACTTACCCTTTCATGAATACGTTCATTCATAGTGGGCTTACGCTTGTTAGCCCTTTTCACATTGAGTATCTTGACCAGGGGCTTTATGGTAATGCCTTGTAGAAATACAGTAAAATAGATCACAGCTATGGTTGTGGTAACAAACATATTCTTTTGCTTGACCACATTCTCATCGACCAGAAGGACCAGGGCAAAGGCGACGGCACCACGCAAACCGCCATAGGACATCACAAATTGATCGACACGCGATAACTTATGCAAACGGAAGCGATTGGCTAATGCCGATAACAAGATGACACCTAAAAACGATAGAGAATTTAAGAAATTTAAAATAAATGGAGCAATTAGAGGGGGATTGGCCATACCTATGACACGGAATACGGAACAAAAGGCTATGGTTAGGATCACAAACCAAGTATTCCAAACGTGCATATTATTGACAGTCGCCACGCCAAGGAACATAAAGATAATGGTTTCCGCTGAACTTGACAACATTTTCAGGGCATATTTCACAGTTGTGTGCGATTTTTGAGATATATTCGATTCGACATAGTTTTTCATAGTGATGCCACAGAAGGTTATGCTGCAGGATTAGTATATAGAATAACATATAGTAAAACGATTCACTCGAGTTACACTAAAACTACTCACGCCAAAATGCCGCTCATGTGAAAGATTTCCGCATTCAGATAGGCCAAATAGGCCATTACGAATATGAAAATGGGCTCTATGACACGTACATGATCGGTAAAACGAGTCACCAGACCAGTTAGGAAGCCCCAAATGATACCTGATTATGATTAACAATCAATTGTAATTATTTATTGGTTCCAATTGGCTAGACAAACAAGATCTACTTACCTATGGCAGTGCCACCTAATGCCACTACAAAAAAGGAACCAACACCGCTGGCAATGTCCTGGGCTATAATATTGGGCAAACCAATTTCATTATACACCTCCATCATATGGTACATGACGACCTTGAAATTGTCACAGAATATATGTACGTATAGATAATAAATAATTTGCCAATCAATTGTTGTTTCTCACTCACCGTGACGGCATCATTAAGCAGGGATTCGCCAAAGACAACAATATACAATATTTCATTGACATGTATTTCCTCGAATACGGCTAAAACAGCGACCGGATCCACGGCGGATATTAGCGAGGCAAATAGAAATATGTCCATCAACTCAGGCGTGGCACTCTCATCACCATAGATGCCAGCAAGACCACAAGCATATAGTGAACCACCTGAAATTACCGTGAAATTGCTATGTCATTTGCAGGCTAAGAAAGCAGATAATAGATGCAACGTGTAGGGGAAATGTCTTCTGAGTCTTCGAAATTACTTTTGCATGCCATGAAAAGCAGCAAATACCGAAGGACTTTGATTTAATTCAACTAAATACATGTAAAGTCCTTAAATGCATCTTGCAAAGAACAATTGTTTGGCTTTTGTAATGGGGACCATTCAAGCAAGTAGCTAGCTAATTGGATAATTTTTTTTTTAATTAACACATTATAAGCTTCGTTAGTGACTATCACATGTGGCTGTAAATATAGTTCCGAAAGGATAGTGATAATTACTTTCAGTAAGCCAATCAAATTGTTTTTGAAACTGAATCAAAGTTGTTAATAGCATTCTAGGCATCATCTAAAAAGCATCTATTATCTTTCAAAGAAATGAACTAAATTTGTAAGAAAATATATATGCAATACAATTATCCATAAATAGAACTGAGATTGGATATTCAAGTTTAGTTCATTTCCAAGTCACTTGGTTTAGTTTCACTTGTCAATTTTATTGATGTTTCCTAGAACAATTCCATGCTTTATGCCACGACACGAACTGGATATGTGTCCGTAAATGTAACATGGTCCTCTTACATAAATATTTATGGTATATATTAAATATAAAACGATTTAGTTGTCAAGTAAAGAGAACTTGTAAATGAAGTCGAGATGCTTGAGTTAAGTTGGAATGGCTGATATGTTTATTTCTCATTTGTCTGCTTTATTCATGCTCTGCTTACTATGTGAACATATATTTGTAATCAAATTTGTTAAGCATAAGTAATTGCAATGTGCGTCAGCTATGAATCCCTCCCTCCCATTACCCCATCACCCCTCTTACCCACTGCTGCTGCTACAACTCATTCATCTGACCGTATGGTTCTATTGTTCTGCTGCTGCTTCTATTGGATATACAGTATACGCACTGTGGTACACACACATTCAACATCAATTGCATGTTTTGTTACATTTTCGCGTAAATCACGTCTAAGCGTGTGTAGAACCTACCTCTTCCTGCCCCTACTTGCCCTTGCCCCATGAGATGCTAGTAGATTTATATTGTTTGCTCGCGTGCCGCAACATTTTTTCAATGAAAGTGGGCAACAGCAACAAACTTGCATTGAATTGGCATTTCGTTAGTTTATTTTTTTTTTGGTTCTATTTTGTTTTGTTCAGTTTGTCAGCGTGTGAAATTCGTGAAATTGAATTGTTCAGTTGTTCAAGATGACTTAGCAGCATTATTATTATTGTTGTAATCAAATAGGGGCTATTATTATGTAGTATAGAAGGTGTCCAATTGTTGCCACTGGCCTGTAATTGAAAGCAGGTGATGATGACAATATAAGTGCTCTTATCTAAAGTGTTGATACAAATCACTAAAGGCGGAGCAACAAGGAGAACAAGAAATTTGAGTGTTTTGGGTAATCTCAACGAAATCAGTTGTCAAGACTGACTGAGACCTAAAACGGCTAGTTAATAGGAATAGGTCACATTTATGAACCAACTAAGGGGTTCCAGTTAATCATTTCTGTAAATTGGTTACAAAGAGCGACTTCTGCTTTCAATATAAATTTAAGACACTTTTAATATTTGTTTCTGAACAGCTAAACAACCTTTAAGTTTGGCTTTTCCAGACAGCTTTAGAATACTGGCATGTTCCCCTTTTATAGATACAATGACATTTTAGGCAAAGTATTCCATACAGGGCTTTGAGAAAAACTAACGTGACCTTTCTCGTTTCCCAATATACTCTCTACATACATGACTTAAAGATTTCATACTCAAAATAAGGAAGACATATGTTGATTTAGTAATGCTTTTTGGTAGCTTGTAAACAGGTTATTCATTGGCTATAGATATCACTTACCGATTGTGGCAATATTGAAGATGGTTCCCACCACAGCCATAAGCAATATGGTGCCCAGATTATCAAAGAATAGGCGATT
This sequence comes from Drosophila nebulosa, assembly GCA_024703675.1. Classification (NCBI taxonomy): domain Eukaryota; kingdom Metazoa; phylum Arthropoda; class Insecta; order Diptera; family Drosophilidae; genus Drosophila; species Drosophila nebulosa. Next base: position 9,276,071 of record CM045724.1, on the reverse strand, counting down.
GGGCATAAAGTAGCCCGCATCCAAAATAATCGGTGGCAACATATAGAAAAAGAATGTATTGGGGGTCAGCGGTGAGACAGCCACATCCGTGCAAAAGTATAGAACAACACCAATGACCACGCCCACAACAATCAATAGACAGGATTCGGGAAATATTAGATGTAATTTCGGTGTCATATGGAAACCTGCAAATCGAGAGTAAAAAGAAAATAGTCAAATTAAAAATGGAATTATTATTTAGGGATGTGGAAATATAATTTAACTTTGTTTTCCCAACACAATTTCCATTTAGCGGCAACAAAAACTGAATTTAATTTGAACCCACAAGCCATTTGCATGGAAATTTTCATTGTTTTCTTTTCCCTTTTTTGTTGGCTCTTGGCCGCTTTTTTTTTGTGTTGTTGCTGCCGTTTCGGGTTAATGACTAAAATCAAGGACAAATGCCATGAGCCATAAACAATGTGGAGCAAAAAATAAAATATGTGGCAAATTTGCATTTGAAGTAAAGATTAAAATAGTTTCATGCTCTTTTTGAAATGGCATAAAACTTTAATAGTTTTGCCTGTTTGTTTATATACCCAATCAGTTTAACATTGCTTTTATCCTTATTTTATAATCCTATATAACTGAATCAGTTGTATAATGTTCCTCATACCTAATAAAGACTTAATCTTTTAATGGTTTTTAAAATGAAAAGACTTTAACATTTTCCATGGATATTTGCTGGCAGCTTCCAATTGAAAATTGATTTAATTAACCTTGCTTAAAATTTCCACTTGAATTTATTTTTGGCCAACTAAGTTATTATTTACTGTTTGTCTGGCCATGATTGTCAAGACTTATGGCAAAAAATTGAAATGTCCGCCCACACAACTTAGATATGGCCATAGTCCTTGGTGTAAATGGATTTCTTCTATGCCAAAGCCAAGGCCAGGGACAAACCAAAAAGAGATAACTTTGAGTGTCTCTCTCTCTCTCGATGTCTGTCTATCTCTGTCCATGGAGACTGATTTAGGAGAGGCCAAAAAAAATGTTGGAAAAAAATGTACAAAAATCGAAATCATTGCACGAGCTTGGTTTATGCAATATTCCCAATTGTTGCTTAGCAGAAGCTGCAACATGAGCAGCAATTGCAGCAGGTTCAAGGCTCCGCCTGCTTGTTGCACACTTGACTGGCATTGCCAGTCACTGAGGCTGCCTGGCTGGATGGCTGTTAGGGCTTATGCAATGTCCTTCACTTGGGACAGCTAGCTGCACCTTCTCCACCTACATACACACCCACACACACACACACACACACTTATAGACCAACACACGCGCAACTTGACGTAAATCTGCATGTCGGCGTCGACATCGTAGTCGGCGTCGCAATTATATAAAACATATATTGATTTTGCTTGGCAACACGCCCACGTTGAGAAGGAGGAAAATCAAGCCAAGCATCTAACCAAAAAGTTTACTTAGCCACAAGGAAAATGCTGCTAAGATTTTACATGGCAAACAATTATTAAAGCAATCTCATTTACATGGCAATTTGGCCAAATTAAAGCTCAGTGTTAAGCTGATTTACTCGTATCCCATGTCGGCTTGGCCATTAAGCGACAGTGAATTCGAAAAAGCTAATTTGAACAAGGAAGACTATTCAAGTTAAACGTGTTGTTTTTTTTTTGTTTTGTTTTTAGGGGCAGATTAATTCTTAGAGGCAGATAGGTCACGGTTTTCCATTCGTTTAAATTTGTAGCTACTAAAACAAACTTTCTTTAGATAGACTCACCAATTTTGGCTATGCTAGCCGATAATATCCAAATGCCAATGATAAAGGGAGTTTTGACACGTGCAAAATCCACCTGGGAAAGTGGATAGCGGTCCGTATGATGGCCTTCGTCCATATCACGTTCTTCTAGGCTTTTTAAGGCCTCTGCCTGCGGCAATTGAGGCGGCATTGAGGAGGCTAACGCCGATGATGATGATGATAATGATGTTGTATCCGCTGTTGTTCTGGCCGAAGGCAGCTGTAAAGGAAATAGATATTAGAATAGGTAAGTAAATTATAATTGGCAACCTGTGTTTTGTGTGTGTGTGTGTGTGTAAAAGCAAACAATAAATATTCGACAGAGGCACGCACACACACAAAAACACACACACACTGACTCCGTCTAGAGTCTAGACAGTTCATGAAGGTAGCTAGAGGTGGGTAAACCAACTAGGTTAAGCATCAAATCCCAGTTAACCAACGTTTACGGACACGCTATCGAAATTACAATCATTTCCATCAATGACGCATACGACCCACAAATGACACAAAGACAATGGAGCCAGTCCATTGGACATGTGTTGTGGGCGGAGGTGACCACCTTCTCCTCCTTCAATAGGCAGGTGGCGATAAAATGCTTTGTCAGCAATATTCCCAGTGAATGATATGTGTGTGTGTGTGTGTGTACATAAATTATGATTCAGTGGCAAATTCTGTCAAATGTTGATCTAGGTCAGTGGCTCAAGTTTCGGGCCACGTTTTTGAATCAAGTTATTGAGATTGCGAATCTCAATTTAACTTTTCTACTTGTACTAATTAATTCATTTTCTAAAATTGTGTTGACGTCACAGAAGCATTGTGTTAATTAATTGATTGTTGGCTTCCCACAAATCGAATTCAATGTCAAAATGTATTTTTAGTCAAGAGCAATAAGGAAAATCGTTTCATATTCAATTAGGAAGTCCAACAAAAAATATATTTTTCTAGTTCGATAGAAATAGTTATTTATAGGCAATATTTTGAAAATTATTCAATGCAAATTTCATTGTGTGGCACTGAGATAGAGTGCACTTTTTGGATCTAAAATTTGCATGCTCACAGAATCAGTCAGAATTACTCTAGCTCAAGGCTTTTAAATAATAAATGCTTTTATACAAATAAATGATTCTGCAAAAATTATTCATTTTGTTCCCTCGAAACCGTTACACTAAAACTTTAAGAAAATAACCATAGAATTAAGAATACTCATACTCCATCTTGTTAGGACCGTGAATCAACAATTTGTCGTTTCATGAGCTTTCTTTGTCGATTTAAGCCAAATGAAGACTATTGCTTATTGAAAAATTAAAAAATATTTGATGGGTTTATTAGAAAAGTCAAAGAAAATCGAAATCTCTTATCTTGTTTACGTTCTCACGTTCTCAGCTCTTTCTGTATAGTTTAATTTGACCAGCTTATAATTTCTTTGGAATTATTGTCTATTCCCAGATTTTCATATGGAGTTAGTTGTTAGGGCAACTATCGTTAACATTACTTCCTATCCGCCAGTAGACCTTTGTATGATATTACATTTATATAAATAAGTCCTTTATTGTCTTTTTTTTTTACTAATAAGCATTTACTTGTGTATCTTCAGATAAGATATAAGTATAATGATTCAAATTCGCTAAGAGCGGAGAAGAGATCTTTTCATTTTTAGTATGAAGTTTATGGACTTTATTATACCTATTAATGATGTGTTCATTCACTTTGATTGCCTAAGCACTGCCCTTTGATTTAATGTCTTAATTATTTCCGCACAAATGTGTGGGATGATATCGGTAATGAAAATCTAGCTAAATACTCTACTTAGCCATGTTGGGGAGAGGAGTATTTAGAGAGAGCTTAAAATTATCATTTCGATTAATTACTTTAACTGCAGTTAAATTGGAAATCTAGCCAGGATAAGGGCTGCCCTTGATTATGGTGGATATGGCATGGGAGGTGGGGTGGGGCCCATTTCTACTCAGTGAAATGCAATCAAGTTAAGAGCCGGAAGAAGTACTTGACTGGCAGAAATGTGGGCCCTCCAAGGATGTCTAGGAATTGCTCAGTTGTGGTGTGTGTGTGGGTGTGTGTGTGGTGTTTGTGTGTACTTACATTTAGCTGGCTGACTACATTCGCATCGATTGCCTTGCTGTTAGTGGCCACTCCCAGGATACTCATATTTGGACGCGCCTCAATGATGGCGGTGGAGCCCATTAGGAGCATACAAATGGCATAGAATAGAAGCATCGTCATCTTGTTGTGCCGGCAGGATGTGTACACCTGCTCCTTATTGTTGCTCGGTGGTTGTTCCTGTGGTCGGATTACTGTTTCCTCAATTTGCTGACTGAAGTTAAACACTAATTTAGCACCATTTGTGGGTCTGCGGCTGCGGCTCCGGCTCCTACTACTCCAGCAGGCTCTGCGAGCCAAGTTCATTTGTTGTTCAAGTGCTGGCGTTGCACTGTCGTAATCCTTTTCCGTAAGGATTCGCATATTGTCCTTCGTGTGTGTGTGCTACGATTGATTTATGTTGTTTGTATTGGCTGCCGCTTGACCTGGCCTATCGATTCTGACATTTGCCTTGTGTGCCGTGTTTTTTCTGTCCTTTTGTAATTTTTTCCTCTTTGCTTTTGTTTCTGCGGTTGAGCCCGAAGTCCTGTAAGAAAGAAGTTAACAAATGTTGATTTACTTTAAATTGCTCGTTTCATTGAACTTTTTGCTATCTCTTCCATACCACTCAAAAAATCATCGACCGACCTGCCACAATAACCAATTGAAACTGGTTAAATTCCAGAAATTTCACTCAATATGAAGACTTTTTCAACTGATTTGGTTTGCCAAATTCGAAAATAATAATTGCTTAAATCAATAAACCAAAAGCCCATAAAGACAGTTCAACGTGAGAATCGTTTTTTGATTAAACAAATGAGCCACGAAAATGTGCTAAAATCCATTTCACGTGATCCATTTCTACTTTTGGAGGATCCAGACTTTAGTGGGTGTGGATAAAAATACTAAACAAATGACGCAATGTGAGGGTGAAATGTGAGATCGTTTCATTCACACATTTTTTTTTTCAAGAAATCATATATCAAAACAGATTCTTTGGAAGAAGTTTTTTAAAAGCCCTAACTAATATAGAAATAATGTGTTTATATCAAGGGGTTTAATAACAAGAAGAAATATCAAAAGAACTATTAAGCCTTGCCTAATAGATCTTATTATAATCCAAACTCCTCTTCTGTGTCTTAATATATTGACGTTTATATAAGTAATATATCAAATAATTATTTGAAATTGATGAAATTAAAAGAATATCAAGAAAAAACATTAAAAGAGCTGTAAATCCTTGCCTAATTGATCTTATTTTACTCCAACCTCTTTTTCTGTGCCTTAATATAATAACGCTTTACTTATTAAGGCCTTCGAATAGTTATTGGAAAGTAAAAAAATCAGAGGAAATCAAGATAATATTAAAATATCAAGAAGAAATGTTAAAAGAGCTATTAACCGTTACTTAATAGATCTTATTATAATCGAAACTTTTGCTTCTCTTTTCAAACTCTCAGTAATAAGACGTTTTACTTTAAATGGTTATTGAAAAGTCTATTTTTCGCCTTTTAATTCGCTAGCTCTTTAGTATATTTTCCCTTTGATTTATTTTGATGACTATAAAGCGAGTAGTTGTCCAATCTATAGGACCCAAACACTTAAAAAAATTAATCTATGTAGCTTTAAGGAAGGTATTAAAAAGCTTTAATAGCAACTTTTATGCCAATGGCTCTTAAAACTGAGAGACAGACTCGACTTTTTAAGTTGGTCAAGAATATATATACTTCATATAGTCAGGAACAAATGTCTGAACAATTTGGTAAAACCTTCTGCAAGGCTAAAAATAAAAACCGAAAAACTAAAAAAAGTAAATTGAATGTGCTCATAAAGCCAAAATTGATTGATTTGGAGTTCTTAAGATAAGATTTGAGTTAGAATTAAAGTAACCAAAATCAAAAATTCCTTTAACATTTTCCATAAATGATTTTCATTCTTGTGGTTAGCTCAAATCCTAATGGTACTTTCCATTGTTAATTTGTAATCATGTTATTTATAATAATGGGAAATCAGACTTAGTTTATTTGCCAATAAATTGTTAGAGAATTTTATTAACATTCATTTGCATTTCTTTATTTGGTTTTGCGTACCATTTGCGATTAATTTTGAAAATCAAGTTAAATATAAAATTAACGCAAAGAATTAACAAATTTTTTGTTCATATTTGCTTTTCGAACTGGATAGATCCAGTGCACTTAGCGCCATGTGAACAAATAGACGAAAAAAAACACGATGATAATGAAATAAAATAAACAATTTAAAGGCGCGAAGTGACTTCAGGTGGGTCCGGGCCAGTTGTTAAAGCCAGTTGGTAGTTGGTAGTCAGTAGTCGGTAGTCCGTGTAATCAGTGCTTATGCCAAGCCAAGTAATATACTTCAGTAGTTGGAGATAAGACTTGATTTTAATTGAAGTGCATTGGCTTATCTAATAGCAGAAGTGTTCAGAGAGAGAGATAGAGAGAGAGAGATACAGATAAAAGTGTTTGTTAAATTAGGCAATTGATGTTACAGTGGAATTTTACTGTCACCCACAAACCCCGCCTACCACCCATCCACACCGCACAATCCCTTTTACCCTTCTGCTAAGTCAAGTGTAAGGCTGATATAAATTGGCTGACCCCACCAATCAATTGATCAAATATAATTATTACGAATAGCTGTAGCTAGCTTGCCTTCAATTTGCTGCTGTTTACGAGTATTTTCGCATTGTAAATATTGAAGTTGTTTATATGACAAATGTATTCAACTGTCATGCAGCTGCATTATTATAAATGGTACAAACAACAAAATACAATCATACGGAAAGAGGGTAAAGAATGATAAGCAATTTTATCGCACCGCCCAACCACCCACCTCCCATCAATGAAAGCTTTCTAGGCGTCAACTGTCTGGAAAATTTCCTCTCTCTCAAATTGTTTTTTTTTCCCTATTGTAAATTGGCAACTTTAATTTGAATTGCCATGACAGATTTTCAAGTTCAGTGAATCCTTCCAAAGACTATTTAAACTAACCGCTAAGCTGGCCTCAAAATGAAACAATTGAAGTGTTAAGCAAATTTACAAAACACTTCACTTTTAATTGGCATTAGCCTGAGCTGATTATTTGATTAATTGGCCACAAATTGCGTGAGCACTGGGGGCAAAACTCAATTTGAATTTTCACAATTTAAGGGTAACTAAAAAGTATCTCATTAACGTTAAGTTTATTTCATATGATGGGTAACTTAAATGTATAACTTAATTAGAAATCAATTACTCCACACTCATATTTAATTATCGTAATTGAAAAACTTTCAGTAAACTTGCTCGGACTCGAGCGGGCTTGTCCAATAATATATTATATATTTCTTGCCAGGAAGGGGTTAGTCGGATATGACTTAAAGGTTGGATTGCAGCTATATTTTATTTTATTATTCAAGTTTGTTTTATCCTAACTGACTGCTTGGTTCGATCTTTATTGTTTGAAGAAAATTGCATTTAACTCCCAAAGAATTTATTAAAAACTACTTTTTTACGAAACAAGAACCAACTTTTCAAATCGATTAGCTCGAAAAAAATAAATTCCGATTCAAAATCAGCAAAGAGAACAGCTTAGGTTAATTGAGATCTATGTATTTTCGTTATCCATTAATTTCGATTCCAAGCTATTTGATTCGATTTCTGTGAAATAAAAAGTAATTGCCAATTCACTTAGTTATAGATTTTTATTACACCTCACAAAAAATTTAAGAAATAATCTTCTCAGTGTGTTAGGAATAATTTAAACTCAATTTGATATTAATGACGCAGCCAATACTAGCCGAGAATTTAATTTAAAAGACCTTTGAAAAAATGTAATTTAAATACAAGTTGTGATCCAATTGATATCATTGGTTCGAAGACGTTTTATGTTTTGTTATTGGAAATGTTTTACCTGCAGCTATGAGAAGCATATTTAATGGCCTAAAATAAATATAGCTTTAAAACAGAGGGGCTAGTTTAGTTGGGAACAGACAGACGGACAAACGTTAAACCGGAGATTAACCAAATTAATAAAATCCTCTGCAGGGGTATACAAATAATTGCTTATGAAAACGACTCGAAAACGAGAAGAGACATAATAAACAAAACTAAAATAATTGCATATGCACATGGCTAAAATTACATAAATGTCCCATAAAATTTCAACTATATCCACTTGTCCACCCCTTTACGTTTCAGGAGGAAGAACTCATTTGTTAAATTTAACTATAACAAATCTAATTGCCCTATAAATTTTCACACGTTTCAGATTTTGGCTAAATAAACCCGAAAACACCGAAATCCTTGAAAACTCACTAGCGGCGTCAACTTTGACGTTGGCGTCGTTTAATTGATTTCTTCACACATCGCCAACAGCAACACAAGCGGAGGCAACAGCAGCAACAGTCACCGTGGCAGCAGCAACAGCAGCAGCAGCAACAAGAAGGCAGCCAGCCAAAATGTGTTAATATTTAATTTGAATTTACTTTTATGCTTCGGTCCGCTCCGTCTGGCTGGCTGCGGATAGATGGATAGACGCAAATTGGAATTGGATTGATGGGCGTCCACTTTTGCTCACACCTTTTCTTGTTTACTTTGGCCACTGGGCGACTAATTCCCATGGACGACAGACAGATTATACCCTTCTGAAGGTCCGTTCACATGATGATGACATAAAGACTTATGCATATTTTGGCAGGGATCAAATTTTAAACAGATTGGAAACACAAATCGAACAAATGGGATACCAATTATTTATGTAGAAGTGGAAATAAATGTAGATTTAATGGCTAATAATGCAAATTTCAAATTTGCAACTATATATACATATACATACATACTATACGAATATATCTTTTTCCATTTCACATTGCCAAAATTATGGTAAAACGAAATATACTCATTTTCCTTGGGGGTTTTTAAAAAATTCATGATTTGCGTAAAGGATTTCAACTGCGTCAGCGTCACAGCAAAAAGTTAAAGTTTACTTAGCTTCACCACACAAATATATATATATATAAATATATATACAGTCAGATACATGCACGAATATACGTATATATATGCAAAAATATGAATATTCAAAGGTCAAGAGTAAAGAGATGACTATATAGATTTGCATATAAGCTAAACTTTTTCTTGGCTAAAGACCAACAATAAAAAAAAATAAAAAAACCAACAATATATTTTTCTAAATTTAGAGAAAATAGTTTGGAAAAACTCGCTCAGAGTTGCAATCGCCTTTCACTTCGATTATGCAATAAATAAGGTCGATGAAATAATTTTACTGCCATTATTAATGTGTCAACTTCATGTCTTTGAACTTTGTCCACAGCAATTTGACGTTGTGGTCGTTGTTGTTGTCCTCGTCAATATTTTGATGGTTAATCGATGAATAAAAGCGTAGGGCAAAACACGCAAGCCATTGGGCAAATTCCGTCATTAGACCAGCGCAGTACACAAAATTATTTATAAACAAATCAAAATCAATTGAAATATGTGCAATCTCAGTGCACTGCAGTGCATTTGCACACAATGAATAGATAGATATATTATAAAAATCTGGTATAAATCCACTTAAACCGGTACGCGGCGGTTGGCCAGGTCCAGGAAGAGACAGCAGGAACACGCGCATACACGCTACTTGGCCAAAAACTGTTCTAAACTAAACTAAACTGAACAACAAATTGCAATTTATGGCCGGAAAATGGCAATTGCCAGACAGTTTGCCATATAGCAAGATATTCAAATATCTTAAATATCTCTGACCATGCATATAAGGTAAAATAGTTTCCCTGTCGTGAGCACTAGAGACGTGTTTCAGCAATACATTTGCATTTTAAATAAGTTATTAACTTTTCATTTAAAGATAAACTTTTTCAATATTTCTGACATGGGCGTAGACTCCATCGTAAATTATTTAAGGGAAACACAAAGTTTTTGCTTAACATTTTTCAAACTTAAAGCTTAGATTTGGGCTTCTGAGTGCTATGACAATCGATGCGACTGTAGTAGAGAATTCTATTCGGTTTAGAAAAACAGTTACATTCCATGAAAAATGTAATAAAATTTTTATATCCGAGTCGAATTTAAATTATACAAGTTTTATATATATTCACATATTTTTGAATATAGAGACAGTTTAGTTACACAGGCATTTCGTATAATTATATGTTTATGTACTTGTTTATTTCGTTAAAAAGGTTTATGTAAATACTTAGACATAAGTGAATATCTGTAAGTCTAATTTTAGTTTAAAGAAAAACATTTGCATAGATAGAAATAACATTCACAAAATGGATGAAAAATCAGGTAAAATAAGTTTGTGTTTGATTTTAATAAGAGCTTAATAGGGTAGTCTACGAAACAGTATCCCAACCGATATCTTTGGGAACTTTGTACTGAATTTCCTGGAGACGATTTTAGTATCAAAAAACTATTATCCGAATGCATAACTAAAAAATATTTTAACAAGTAGTAAATAAATAAATAGTAGTTAATAAACAAAAAAGCAAAACCAAAAATTGCTAAATATATATTAAAGAAAAAAAATTTAAGATTTTGTTTTTCGCCACCTTTTTGTTAAATATCAAACTCGATGTCATTGAATCAAATTCCTTAAATTTAAGAATTTAAAATTCTCTGCCAAAACAAATTGGTGCTGGAATTTTTCGGGTCATACAATTACTTCATATAAAATTGATTTTCATAGTCGGCAACTTTAATGAGATGTATTTTTATTATATTTTGTTCCAGCTAAAATAAAAACAGCTTCTAAGTTTTCAACATTCCATTAATATAATGAAAATATATGCTTGAATTCCATTGCATTTGAGTTGGCTCCAAGTTATATAAGTTGAAATGTCTTTGCTATTTAGCATAAGGTACATTTAACCCATTCCTCAACAATTTCTCTGTCAGTGACAACCTTAATTCGATAACAACAACAAGTAACAAGCTCATGCATATATACATAGCTACATATATCCTGTCACAAAAACAGACAAGACGGAAAAAAACGAGAAAACGAAACCAAAAAACAAGTGAGACCACGTAAAAAAGAGTTGCGAAAGAAAATTTCCATACATGCATTTACATTTATGTATGTATATCTTAGGGACAGAGAGAAAAAGAGAGAGAGAGAGAGAGAGAGAGAGAACCGGCAAATCAAAGAGGAAAATCATTTTTTTGCTGGTTTACTACAAATTTGAATGGGACACCAGGAAAGAATCGAGTTCAGAGGAAAATTGCGCTAGTCTCAATACCCTTTTAAGTTATATATAGAGGAAATGGTTTGACTTATTGAATTACATAGTTTTTAGTTTATTTTTATTAACAGCCTATTAAGTCTTCAATTAGTTCTAAGAGAATCAATATATATATAAGAGAATCAATATCTGCACTTAAATAAGTCTGACAAAACAGCTTCTAAAACTAATCAATAATGAATACTTCAATAAAAATAGCGAGCAATGGTAAGTGGTAACAATTTATGGGGTATATAATAATATATTCTACATTCTTTCAAAATCAGGGTTTTTTTTCCATTCCCGCATTCATTGGAGCACTCTTAGAAGGGTTTTTTTTTTTTTTTGTATCAAATCAAAAGTATCAAAATTCCCACACATGCAAAGAAATGTGTAGCAAAACAAAATATTTTGGGTTGAAGGTTCAGTTCATATGTGTAAACAATTTTGGGTCGGTAAATATAGGCAAGATTTCTTTTTTGTAGGCACAGACATATAAAAAAAAATTGCGATAACAACAAAACGGAACTTTTGCTGTACGAAGGGCAAATACAAATTCCGAAAAAAACAACAATTCCGATTAAAGCATCGAGCAAATTATGTAAAAGCAAGTATTATCAGTCTTCAACGTTTTTTATTTTAAGAATTTTAGATTTTTTGCTAGAAGAGAATAATGAAGAGAATAGTAAATACGCTGCATTGTCTTGCAGTGAGCTCTTAGATAAAATAACATGCTAAATGAAGGTATTAAAGTATTTCAATATTTAAATGGTCACATACGAACGTGACCAGCATGAGATCATGTTTCTATAGAAAAGAAATTTAGTTGGGTCGAAATATGTGTAAACAAAAATGGACGCAATTAAAAGCTTTAAAAACGATTGAAAGAGTTAAGTTGAAATTTTTATCTAGATAGAAATTTCAAAGAAATGACCAATGCGTAATTACATTAGACAAATGATAAAGATAGAATTCAAGGTGCCTTTGGGCCCTTTGTATCTACAAAATCAAAATCAATTTTACAATTTCGATTAGATAATGAAGTCCTCGAAATGATCTATTCCATCCACTCAATGTCTAAATGAATTCATCATGAAAAACTTATTTTGTTGAACAGTGTTAATAGTGCTAGATAGCATTTTACAATAACACAAAAATAAACAAAAAAAAATGGTTGTTTTTCCCCCTCCAAAATAGATAACAATAAAATGAAGGTAAATAAATTACATGGAAATCGATGTTATACATCTATTTTTCTATAACAAATAAAAACCTCATATCTAAATTTAGTTTGATAATGAACTCAAATTTTGATAGACGACTTAATTCTCCGCGCGCCATAATCAAATTTGACATGCTTTTGTACATATTTACCCATTTGCCATGTGTTTTTGCATGTGTTGTGGGACGTGTTTGATGACTATATAACGAATCGACATCGATTTGGACTCCAAATAAAATTGAATCATGAAATTTTGCCATTTAAATGCCCTATAGAGCTTAGAGGGGTATATTAGGTTGCCAATTACAAATCTTTGCTTGGCAAATAACTATTACAAGTTGTATCTATAATTGTATTTAATTTCGTGATACTAATACTCAGGTGTTTCGAAATAAATACCACAGGTGATTCATCTATCAAAGCCACAAGATAATTTATAGAAAATGATCAGTTATTGTCAAGTGTTTTATATGCTTAATTATGCAGAAAGTATTGCGACTTATTATAACAATTTCTAACCAATACTATGTAATTTGATTTAGTTTATCTGTATCTATCTATTACCAATGTTAAAGTGAAACTTAAAGTCGTCATAAAGTCGAATTAATTAGGGAAATTTTACTATAATTTCCATGCAACATGAAAATGTAATTAAAATCGAAAATCTAAGCAAAAGGATTTGGGAATTTTAAGTGCCGAAAAGATGTGACGTTGAGTCTGTGCGTTCTGAGTTCTGAGTAGGTAGATTTCAATTTTTGTTATGGGTTGCCATTTGTTATCAGCTTGACGACAACGACGACACCAGCAACAACAACAACAACAACAACGACAAAGACAAATGACCTGGCAGTGGCACAAACAACAACGGCAACAATTATATTTTGGAATGCAAAACGAGAACACGAACACAAGAAGAAAAAAACTAGAGCAGATGGAAATGGAAGAACAGAAGAGCCGGCAAGAGTACAGACCAAAATAAACCCAAGTGCAACAACATGGTTCACTCGTTGGAATAAAAATAAAAAAAAGGAAAGAGAAAACTGTCCCTAAATACCCTAACAATTTCAGAAGGCTAGTCGGCCAAAGGACGCCCACACTTTTTCCTGCTGATCAAAGTGTTTCAAACACAAATATACCCTAAGGTGTGTAAGGGTATATTTATTAAACATTCGAGCTAAAAATACTTTAAGAATCGTTGCTGTCTCTCATTCTCTCCCTTTCGGCCTGCTCTTGTTTTTTGAAAATAATGTCAAATTATATACAAACATTTTGAATATTTCTATTTGCTTTGGCCTAAGCACGTTTTAAAATTTTTCATTCACCTTCAAAAATTTAATGTGTTTTCCTCATAGAGATGTATTTTGGTCTTCCAATTTGGCAATAATTATCGGCCAGCAGCTGCTATACACAATTTTCTTTTAATTTTCCTTTGATTTTCATTTGATTTATTGGCAATATTTTATCTTCAGTTGCCAATTTCCATCAAAAGACGCCAACACTGAAAAGGGCGCAAAATTTTCATCACAACAATAGCTAAACACTAAGAAAAACACACACTTATACACGCACACTCACACACGCACACACATACAAGATGTTGTGCATTTAAAATACAGTTTGCTTTTCATTTATATAAACAAATGTAAATAATTTTCTATAATTTTCTTCTTTTTGTTTTTTTTTTTTTTTGGATTTTCGTTTTTTTTCTTGTTATTGCAAAATCAACCGCCAAAGCAAAAAAACAATCTGCCGACCGAGCTCTGCAGCTGAGAACTAAAACACAAGAAAATTTACAGTGTTCCAGCTCTTCGATGGCTAACAGCGCTGTTAGTTGCTTAACAGAGGAGCGCAGTCAGATACTTTTCATGTTGTTCAGATACTTTCGGATGGCATACGAAATTATAGGAAAGCCATGAGCGCATCAAAGGGGCGGGCGGCTGGGAAGGGAAACTAATAGTATTCAACGTGTTTCTATGGAAGATGTTTGCATTTCAGCAGAAGAAGGTAAAATAGTCTAACACCCAAAAGACTCAAAAGAGTTAAGAGTACATGATTAGATCTTTCATGGATATTTATAATTCTAACCTACCAGTAAAACAGTAAATGAAGTGACACATATAAGTGAAAACTAGGATCAGTACTTAAATAGGACTAGGTATTGTAGATTGATATCTGCAGATTTATATAAAATGTAGTTCTTATTATTATCATCCTAACTATTTTTACAAGTACTTACTCTAGCCTGGGATTCTAGCCCGGATCCACGTTGCCTTAATTGATTGGGCGACTTAGACTACTTACCTACAGAAAACTGTAGAATTTTTAGAATAAACTCATTCTAAAAATAATTATACGTAAGCCAAAGACTTTATTTGAATTTCATATATTTATCCATCTAGTTTTTTTAAATTAAACTTTGCCAAATTGTTTTTCCATTCACAATGATGCATTACAAAGCCCTTGTTGAGACTTTTTTAAGTCCTTGATATACTTTCTTTGAGTAATTTAAGACTACATAGATATAATTGATTGGGTTAGGTTGATACTTCTCCAAATATTTTATGGGCTATCATTTTTAATGATATAAAAAATATAGGCATAAAAGTGGTAACTATAGGTTCTTTTTGAATTAAGAGCATTTGTTACTTGAATAATTCCATTATAGAGGCAAACAATTCAAAAGTTTTAACTTTGCCACCAAGCTAATGAGTTTTAAAAATATTATCTTTTGCTCTTCGATAACTCTTTAAATTTCAAAACACACCTTTTATAAAGGCCAGTCCCATTTCTACGCCTATTATTGTTTTCATAAAACTAGACTTATTGTTTTCATGACATTGCTAAATGTCACACCTATTATTTTGATTAAAGTCAAGAATTTGGGAATAAGTTTTCTGCTTCGAAAATTTGATAAAGTTCTTTCAGTAGTACTAAAATAGATCCAGGCACTAAATTACTAGCATATCTCAAATATTTTATATCTTAAGTAATTCGGTTTTCGAGTGTTGCATTAATAATGAATTTGTCATAGTTAACAACTTTGCCTATTATTAACCGTTTTTTCCGTTTTTCACTTCTTGCTTCGTTAATTGGAGTAAATAATTGAAAACGTGCCAACTGACAACCTGCATCGGTTGATATGCATTTTTCTGCACAGCTCAAATTGATTTTTTTTTTTTTTTTTTGTGGTTTTGCTGAATGCTTTTGCATTTTTATTCTGCCTAGTGGCCCAATGGCACCCACAAGGATAACTACACGTTTGTAATTCCCTTGTAATTACAAAGTACACACTGACACAGAGAAAAGGGGAAGTGGGAAAAGAGTAAGGCAAGTCAAAGTGCAAGTTTTATTCCGCTGTACCCGGTGCTAGGTTCTTTGTTTGTGTTGTTCTCGTTTTCATTGCAAACATTTCAATATTTTAGGTTCGTGGCATTTTCCATATCGATCGCTAGACATTTGCCCATTGGCTGACTGACTATGGGTGTGTGATATGTGTGTGGGTGTATTATCCTTGTACTTGAACAGCATGCACTAAGTGCACATAATTGAATCGAAAGGACAATAAGCACGCCAGAAGAGGAATAGAGAGAGAGAGAGAGAGGTTCATTTGTCGTCTGTTGTCTGAGTTGATTGGATGTCTTAACGAGGTTTTTATGAGATGAGAAAGCAGCTTAGTGAATCCAAGAAAGTGGTTAGTCATTTACATTTGAAGGACATTGCTTTAAAGGAATTAATTTAGCGTGCATTTGCCAACTAAATTGAAAATGTTTGTTAAAACTGTTGGCATTACTCATGCTGGGCAATAACTCAAAAAAGCGTTTCCCCTTAAAAAACCATTAAACTTTTTCCAAAGTGCCAATGCTTTTCAACAATTTCTACGTATTCTGGTTCATTAGACGTTAAGCCGCAAAAAGTTTTACCAAAATATATATGCTCATATTGTAATAATAATAATGGCAGCCACCCACTTAATAAATGTATATGAAATGTCGGAGGCTCAGAGAACGGGGGGGTGCTACTGACGATTACCAGCATGTTATATAAGCCTCAGGCGTGTTGCTCAAGGACATGCTCGCCTGAAAGGCAACCGAAAATAGCGAAAGCCAGCGTGAAGGCGACCAAACAAATGAGCCACGGTTGCTACTTCAAAAAAACGAAAAAAAAAAAAAAAATAAACAGATAGACACACCGACAGACAGACAGACAGACAGTCAGACGGACAGACAGACAGTCTGTCTGACAACCATAACAACAGCAAAAGAAGAGAAAGAGAATACAAATTTATTACTGCTTTTCCAATGGCCATGGACGAAGGACAATTTCAGGACCAAATAGTAAAATAAAAGCACCCAGTATTGTAAATCAAAGGCATATAGAAAAGGGAACAAGCAGAATTGAATAACTTTTCGAGCTGTATGGGGCGTGACAAGTAGACAATAGTTATGGCTTTGTCGCAGTAATACGGCATCTACAACTTGTACTGAAACTAATACCATTTACAGTCAAGCTAAGCTATAAGGGCCAACATTATACAGCGAGCTTGTCAATTTAAATCGATATTTTGGGCAACTATTCTACAATTTAAACAACATTATATAAAAGGGCATATACGCACAGCCCAGTAAGCCCCAAGAATTAAGTTGCTAGTTAAAGTAACTAATTAGAATACCAATTAAGAACCCTAAATACAAAAACGCTGCTCTAAAGAGCTAGAATTGATTGCATGCGACAAGCTTGCTTTTAAGTTATTTTAAATTAGCAACAAAATCAAAAACCTTGTCTTTAATTATTGACTTCTGATTACTCTAAAATAACATTTAATAGTTAATATTTACTTTTAAAATTATTTTTATTGGTTTAACTACAACTACAATATGCCTAAATAAAATTCTAGCAATTAAAAAAGCCAAAAAAAAGAATAGATTATTATATTAACTATTGTTTAATCAAAGGTCGTTTAATTGTCTTTTGAATTGGAATTAATTTGGAATCAATTATCTATCTAGTGAAATTTTGAATGTAATTTTTCTAGAGGAGGTAGAAAAACGTCTTGTAAAACGTATATCAACCAGTTTCTACGTTGAAAAAGAAGGCGAAAATTTGCTTTATTTCACCCTCAGTGGATTCGCCACTTTTTTTTTGGATTCATCCTCATTTTGTCGAAGCTTTACTCTGACCAAAAAGATTTCTTTTTATGTGTTTGAGCATTGTCCACATGACAAAACAGAATCATTTACTACTACTACTACTACTACATCAGTCACAACAGGAACAGCAGCAACAACAACAACAGCAACAACAACAACAGCAACAACGGCAAAAGCAAACACAAGACAAAAATATGGCGCCTGTGGCGTTTTAGTCATCATTATATAAAATGGCATACAAACACACCCACACACACACACACACACACACACACAGACACAGAGACACAATAGTAACAGCCAGCTGCAAGCTTGAACATAACATTGTAGCATACTTTCAAGCGTAAACTGCAGTTTTACTTTGGCCAATGTACTATGGGTAAAATTGGCACTTTTTCAATGCAATTAAGCAATAAATCAAGTGTAAAACAATTATTTTTGAATAAATCATTTCACATTTTACATTTGAATACAATTTAATTGTGGAAATTCTAAAATATTACATGTAAAATGTAATTGATCTCGACTTCACTGCTGCCCAAATAAGTGCCCATTATCCTGTGCAATGTGTAAATCGGCTTGAAAGTCACCGTCAACTTGTTTTTGTTTAGCGTAGGCCGCGTAGACCGTTGCCTTTGCGGCAAGACATGCGCAATGGTAGGCCAAAACATCTGTTTGCCACTTCCTTTGTGAGAGAAAAACTCTTCAGATGAGAGAGAGAGAGAGAGAGAGAGAAGGTCTAAGTGGAAATCTTCCTTTTTTACTGCACTTTATGTCACGCTGTTGGCTTGCTTTGATTTTTTGGCCCATTAGATTTATGACCGCAGTTGAAAATCCAATTGATTGACGAAATTGAACTCTAAAAGCGTATAGCAAGGACCTGTCCCGTTGAAAACAGGATTATGCAATTGAGTTGGCAAAGCAGATAACGTAAATTTCTTATGTAAGAGACATAGACTTACCAAATAGGCTTTGTTTTGTTGTTGTTAATTATGCAGGACACGCCTTGAGTAAGCGAATTTGTTGGTTAATTATATCAATTTTGTAACGGTTATTTTCACATATTTGCCTTATTCAAATTTGAGTCACAAACTTTCAGTTGAAGTTTTCATTTTACTTAATTTTGTAACAATAATAACATTTTTTTTTTTTTTTTGCACACACACGCACACTCAGCCACACTATCTATCACACAGGCACACAAACACACACACACACACTCACACGGACGACCCAAAAAGTTGTTGCCCCAAAGTCGGGGAGGGTATTAGGGATGGGTGGGGAGAAAGGTTGGCGACCACTACGGCGGCAGCAGGACGGCAACGGCCTACTCCCACTCTTTCTCCTTCTCCTCTTTCTACTGCTGCCCGTTCGCTCGTCTGCAGCTTTAAAGCGAACGCTTTAGCACGTTGAAATTTTGCATTAGATTTGCCGTTTTCATATAGACAGCAAACAATTTAATGTGATTTTTGTGAAAATTTGTATATTTGCTAAAGTAAAACTGCCGGGCCATAGCCATTTTATTAGATGTTTGTATGACAGCTATATGACCGATTTTGATCCCTCTGCAGAGGGACACAACGAGGACGACTGGATGCCGATGACTGAAAAAATCACAAGAAAATTTTCCGTACCGAGGGTTAAAAGTTAACAGCCCTTTGATAGGCTGCTCCATTTCGATACTGTTAAAATATCCTTGAGCCTGTTAACGCATTTCGAGCGCTGTTAACTAAGGAATTGTTTGTCGTCTGTTAATTCAACTAAGAGCTCTGCTAATTCAATTTTGAGCCATTTGAATTATCGTTTAATAATTAAAATAAAAAATAACTATTGGATAAAGTGAAATAATTGATATGATGAAAGGAAATTCTTCAAATTCAAATTTATAAATTCTCCCACCTCATAAGCTTAAAAATTTAAGAGTATTTTTGTCAATAACAAACAAGGTTTTTATTTTTATTTCTCACCAAATTAAAAAATAACAAATTTTTGTAAGCAATTTCAATTGTATCGCCGTCTTTCAAAATTAATGAACATTTTTCTAAAGTTTAAGTAACTCGAGCCTACATAGCCGTTGTCAAAAGTAAGGATAAAAAGGAACAAAGGGCCTTTGCGCTTCAGTTTCGTTTCGTTTTTGTGGCAAAATAAAGCAATTATTCACAAATACATACATATACATACATTTTCTTATATATACATATACATAAATGATCCTAAAGATGTACACAACTAATAAGTAGATAAGGGGTATACAATTAAGTCTTTTATAAAAATCACAAAAAAGCAATATATATATATATATATTTTTGTATATATGTTTTTGAATCAACCAAGAGAATTTGAAGTCCTATCGATCCCATGGGGATCACAGTTTGCAGAGGCAAAACAATAATGGTATAAAGGCGCCAATGGCAATGAACACAGGCAGCAGAATGGATGAATCATCCATGGAATATGGATTTGGTTGACGTGGTCCACTTATGGGGCGCTTGGAATTTCCATTCGATTGCTGCTGCTGCTGTTGCTGTTGATGCTGGTGTTGTTGTGACGAGTCCTTCAAATCGTCCTGTAGCTGTTGTTGTCTCTCGTCGGGCTCCAAGTCATCAAGATCCTCATCATCGTAGTCTTCGTCTTCTTCAAAATTTGTTTTGGGACTAGTCTCCTTTTCAGAGCGCACAACGCGATCTTGTTGATTCTGATTTGCTCTGAATTTGGTATTGCCATCCTTATTAACAGGTCCCGACATCCTTTCACTAGCCTCCGTGCCATGGAGACGAGGCACTTGAGAGGTGTCGCCCTTAAGCAGGGCAAAGGCATTAATTTTCGGATTATCCAAAGCTCCCTTTATGAAGTCCAATCGCAGTTTTCCATTTCGCACATCCGATATCTCGCCCTCATAGTGCAGTCGTCCGTTGCTTATCTTAAAGTATACAATCTCGTCATGGGCCGATCCCCGTCCCACTTGATCGTAGATATCCAACTGCTTGACCACAGTATGCTTCCGATTGAGCAGCACGTCAAAAACCTTACGATTTGGTGCATCGAAATAAACCTCACAGAATTTCATTATAAGCGCATAGTCTCCATCTCCGTCCGCTGGAAAATCATAGCCAAAAGTGGTTGTGTGATACCGCTCCGTACGATAAAGCACTTCATCCTGCTCCTGGACGCGACCTATCATTAACAGATGCTTGCCATAATCCGAAGCTATGCCCACGTTTCGCAAGGGATCTGCCTCATAGTGGATGCCATTGCGATCGGTATGCTCATCGCCGCCAGCATTTACAGCATAAACAACTTTAAGGGGATTGGAGTCAGAGTCGTGGAATGGCTCTGCGGCCAGAACCAAGAGCTGACCTAAACAGCACGAGAAACCGATCAGGCAGATTAACAGCCGGCTACTTGCCTGCAAGTAGCTTCCCATGGTCGAAGTTGTGACTGTTCTTGTTGTTGCTGTCGCCGGTGTCTTTGCCTTTGCTTTGCGTTGTGGTGGGCACCAACTTCTTTGAATTGTTTCTCCAACTTGTCCAAGTGGCCAATCCCAAACGGTTAGTCTTTGTTTTGGTTGGAAGGCAATTCTTTAGCCATAAACAATATGTCTTTAATTTATATATTTTTTCTGCCAGATTGCTTAATTAGTGTTGGTTAACGCAACTGAATAGCCTGCGTGTAAACCAGGGATGAAAGTACAAAATAACACGCTAAAAAGTGAACTGGAACTGGTTTAATATTTGCTCATTGTTATTAATTGCAGCTTTCCAGGTGTCTCCTTTATTATTTTTTGTTATTGTATTTGGGCGCTTGTGAAATACGTAACTGATATGTTTAGGAACCGTGTTGTGTAGAAAATATTGATACTTTGAGGATAACAACAAAAACTACAGAAAACAGCGTCACCCTGCTTACAAGTCATCTGCAGTTGATTTTGCCGAGTTAACGAGTTATAAAAAAGATTGTTTTTGCTTGCATAACATTTAAACTTCAAACTTAATTTTTTGGCGCCAAATAACCATGTTAAGTTGGCTGCAGTTGCAACAGAAAATGAACGCTGTTCAACACTGGATAACTTCAGACCGCGCATTTACCAACACAGTCGTTGCTACACGTGCGGTTCATATGGAAATAGTTTAAAAAAGCTAATAAATTCTGTTACAATAATTTGTTTTGCTTATCCCTCAGCAAAGTCTGTCCTATTACTACTATCACTGGACAGCCATGAGTTTTGCTGACGTAGACCACTTGGAACTGCAGCATTTGGCTGGCGGCAACATTGTGGACCATCCGCCTGTCTTTTCCGCCCAAGGAAGGTTAGTACGAAATTTAATAAGATTAATATAAATGCCAACTGAATTTTATATTTTCCTTACAGATTTGTGTTTGTGCGATGCGGACTAAAGGTGCAGGTGTTTGTGACCAGCACAGGAGAGTTAACCCGGGAACTTGATGATGCCACAGAACCACTAATTAGTCTGGAAGTGGACCTTAGGCAACCCGAATTACTGATAGGCTGCACCGCTACAGGTCACCTGCTACGCTGGCATTGGCGCACTGGTGTACTGCAGAAGACCATAAAGATGCAGCTGGATGATCAACCGTTACAGATATTGACCTGTAACTTGCTTGATCTTTATAAAGGCAGCGATTCTCCCTGCGCCTTTGTTACAGCCAAGCGAAAGAGTGGCCAGTCAATTGCTTGGTTTGTGGTGGACACCAGCACAGGCGCGCAGTACAAAGTTAATTGTGGTCTAAGTCTAAAGTGCGTTTGCGTGATATTCAGTCAAACCACAATGGTTACATATTGTTGTTGCTTTTTTCTTGCAGGATTCGCACACCGTTGGTGGATGTTAGCAAAGGAGCCTTTCAGTATATTATCTTAGCCCAGGGCTTCTATATATACTTTATCAACTACAAAACATGGAATTTTTGGCGCTTTCGCAACGCTGATTTGGTGCCTATTACCTGCGTCCGCCTTTGTCCAGGTCAGGAGCTGGCCGCCACTGGTGATCAGCGGGGACGTATACACCTGTGGCGTTTATTCGATAGTAAAGACACCGTATTCAGTGTCAGCTGCCATTGGCATCACACGGAAGTCACTAGCATTGCCTTTTCGCCAAGTGGCAGTAGTTTCTATAGTTCTGGTCGTGAAGCAGTTTTGGTTAAATGGAACGCAGAGAAGCCCGATGAGCGTGATTTTGTTCCACGCATGTCCAGCTTAATACGACACATTGTGATTAGCGATGGCAATGAACATATTCTCGTCTGCACCGAGGACAATGCCATGCAATTCCTGGGTCCCCAGGAATTTGAGATCAAGTCGGCATTGCAACACTTCACCTACGGCTTAAGGGACAAGACGGGCAAAAATTTATTTCCCATTGGCTTAAGGCTAAATCCACGCACCAATACCTTGGTGCTCAATGGGAGAACTGGTCACCTGCAGTTCTATTCAGCTTATACAAAGAATTTGCTATACAATGTGAGTGAAAGACAATTCTTATGAGATTTTATGTTGATTCTAATCTTTTGGGTGTTGCAGCTACGTGTGGTGCAAGGCAATCCACAATGTCAGGAGGCCGAGAAGCTCATTTACAACACACGTGTGACTCGGGCTGCCTTTAACATTGATTGGATGGCCACGGGTGAGGTCTTCAATGATCAGGAGAATTTTGCAGAAGTGCGTCTGAAATTTTGGCAATTCAATGAGAAGTTGCAGAGGTAAGCCATTTGTCCTCTTTTTTCTTTCCTTGGTCTAATTTTGCCGACACTATTTTCTCTTTCTAGTTATAGCCTTAACACCGATATAGATCTGCCTCATGAGAATGGTTTTAAGGTGATTGTCTTCTCAAATCAGTTTAAAGTGGATAATTTACGTTGTGCCACAGCGGGCAAGGATAATGTGATCAAGTTGTGGTCAATGAGTGCCTCGGATAATATCTACAGGCCTGGAACGTTCACTTGGAATTGCATAGCTCAGACAAGTTATAAACAATTGACAATTGGTTCGATTTGTTTTGCCGAAGACGGTTCACTGCTAGCTGCTGGCTATGGCAACACTTTGGTCCTTTACGATGGCCGCTCTCTGCTCCAACTGCAGGCCCTAACATGTCCCGCCGGCTACGATGGAGTACTGGCCAAGGCGCAATTGCGTCTATCGAAATCCCTATTAAATGGCACACGAAAAGAGTTGACCCAACAGAGGCAACAATTGATGGGCATATTGAAAACATTACTCAACAGCAATGATCAGAAATTAATAGAGCAGGCCAGGGAGTTGATTAACGCCAGTCCTAAGATCAAAGCCCAACCCATAGAAGCTCCCGAGGAGTCGCACAAGGAGTCTGTATATAAGTATATAATGAAAATATCAGAATTGAGCTTACATCAAAAGCTACAACTTTTACGCCGCTTCAACATTCAGTGTTCCGTCGCCGAGACCCATCGCAATCGTCTGGTAGCACATTTGCAACGTTGTCTCGCCCCCACACACAGAATAAAAGAATTGGATGCACGAGTGCTACGCCTAAAGCAAAGACATCGCTTCAAGGCGAAACATCAACTTGACCAACTAATCAGACGACGTCAAAAGTACGAAAGTGTGGTCAAGCAAGATCTACTTCCCCTGTTTAGCACTCTTCATTTGGATGAGCATAGTAAACCAAAAGTTGAGAAACGGCCAACACCTGCAACCAGCCAGACACAAAACACAAAGCTAAAAGGAGGGCCCAAAGAGCCACCAGCTCCCTTTCAAGGCTTAGCTCAGATTTCGCATGTGCAATTCGGATCCGGCGCTCAGGCTCATCTTGTGGCCATTTGCACAGAATCCCGTGTACTAATATGGAATCTAATGACACTGCGTCTACAGGCGGGCCTCAAGTTATCAGTACGGCAATTGGCCTTCGATCCGCTGACCAATTTAATAGCTGTTATCACCAAGAATGACGAATGTAAGTAAAACAAAAAATCTAAGCTTAACCAAAAGGCACTAACTTAACCCATTCGACTACCTCATTGTTTCAGTACATGTCTTCCAACCGAATGTGCCATTGCCGATTTATCAGCGTGGGAATTTACCTAAGACACATGGCCTGGTTTGGTTGCCGCGACGTCAACCCAGACAGAGCTCTATTAATTTGGATTGGCAGGCGCAATCCACTTTGCTTATGCTCACACAAAATCAGGAGATTGTCTATTACGCAGAGCCTGGCCAAAGTCCTTCAGATGATGCGCCTGCTCCAATTTCATTTAGTTCTGCTGCTGCCTCTGGCACGGAAAACCTACTGAAATATGCGACATTTGGTAGCTATCTGAGTAAGCAGCAAACGAGTAATTCCACTGATGCAACAAGCAGGAGCAGCGGTCCTCTGATTGTTGGACGTGGTGCGCATAGTGCCGTCAATGCGGTAAGTTTGGATTGGATCTCTTTTTTAAGATTTGAATATTTTATATATAATTGATTAGCAGCGAGCCAATTCTAGACATTTCTACTTAGAACGCATTCTCTCATTGAAATCATTTGCAAACCAGTAAAAGATTAGGAATCCATTAAAAAGTGCAAACAATTAATGATAATTATTAAGACTAGGCGCCATCATTCGAATACCTTGTTAGTTTACAATTTAAATGATAAGATTTCTAATATAATAAGCATTTGCTATAATAGGTGAATCTCTGCTACTGTATCAAATACATTGCGTATTATCAGGCTAGCGGCTCCCTTTTAGATTCCGTATTTATTTTGAGTATTTTCTGAAGCATTTAAATGTCCTTGTGAGCTTTGTTAAATAGGAATCGTAATGGAAAGCAGCATTATTTTTTACACTAGGCATAAAAAATGGATTAACTGGTGCTTTTCTTTTGTCATATCCAAAAGGTTACAACAGCCAAAGTAATTTTGGTTCTTGGTTAATGAAAACTTGAAAGGGCAATAATCTTCTGACTGTGATTCTATTGAAATATTTAAAATATTCTCTCTGTAGTCAAGTCAGTCAGTCTCAGCCACGATCTGAATTTGCTTAATTGCTCTCTACTCTGGATAAACTATTCAATTCGCTTGGATGGTAAATCCTTATTTCGTTGTCCTGTTTTGTTTGTTTATTGAAACCTTACGTGCTATGAAGTACAATTGGTTAGGCTTAATTTTAAATTAGAATAATTTTTTTTAGTAGGTAGGTATGTATATATAGAATATATATAGATGCGCTAGTGTATATGTATACATATATCAAGAGTTTTAGTTTATTTTTTCTTTTTTTTTTTTTGGTTTAGCTTTGGTCTTGTTTTTTTGATTTTGTGCTTATTGTTGCTTATAAATCCTGTTGTAGTTGTAATAATAATAATAATTGTTCATCTTTTGGTTGTAGTTGCTGTTGTTCAGTCGTAAGCTGTTGTTGCTGTTGTTCTTGTTGTTGTTGGCGATAATTGATCGCCTGAAACTATTTCTTCCTTTTACGTATGAGCACATCGCCAAGACGTGGAGCCGTTGGCACACGCAAATGTCGACAGCGACGCATCATAAGGACATCGTGTTTAAAATAGCGTAGACAATGCCATTGTGGTACCTTGGGCATAAGTTGTTGGTGCTGCAACAAAGATAAAGATGGAAACGACGATGGGTGTGGTGTAGAATTATTTGTTTGGTCAGGCCAAGCCTCCTCGAACGTTATCTTATGTATGTCTATGTACACCCCGCGACCCAAAACCCAACTCTGGCGCAATTTGAATAATTTTTGTATACAAATTTATAACGACATTCTGTTAAAGTGGCTGGATATTTATTTTTGGATGCCTTTCAATTGCTTTATGTAAATTATGTGATTGTTATTTCAACTTGACAACAGTCTAGTGAAAAGTGAAGCACATGTCATAAATTTGATTCCTTAATTCTCTTTTGGAATAGACTAATCCTCAAAGAGGTTAAACCTTCTTAAGAACCATTATTTTTGCCCTTGTGTGGGAGATACTTTATTGACAGTTGTTGTTGTTGTTTTTCAATGTTGTAATCTTAATCACCTTGTTTTTTGAAATTCTTCCATTGGGTGATAAGATGGGCTCTTAATACATTATGTATTTTCTATTATATAAGCTGCTGCTGCTGCTGATGATGATGATGATGATGACAAATAATAATAATGCAAAGTATTAAATATATTTTCGTGGCTTGCTAAAAATAGTTATCAACGCTCCCAACGATCCCAGACATGCTCTCCCAGCCTGACACTGATGAAGGTGATGGATGATGATGATGAGAATGTGTTTTAATTAGAAAGCAATCTTTTAATTAAGCTTGCACTTTGCTCGCCCACTTCTCATCAAGTGCACACTGCACTTCCTTATACATTTCATCTGCCCCAATTAAATATCCTTTGCTGTACGTCAACGTTACTTGAACCCAACTGAACGCTAATTTAAGACCAACTCTATCTCCATCTCCCATTCTCACTCACCTCGTTCACAATTGGCACAGGTCCAGCTTGGGCCCAGCCAAACAATGCTAGGCATAGCATGCAAATGACAGCCATAAAGTTGGGCCACATTTTCACTCTGTTTCTCTTACTCTTACTCCGACTCCGACTTCGACTCCTACTCCTTCTTGTCCTCTGTTCTGCTTTGCTCTTTTAAGTTGTTTTAAATTGTTATTTTGGTTCCTTATTTTGATTTAATAAATGGAATTTCGTTCACTTGATTGTCTTTGTGTGTTGCCCTGAACTTTTGTTATATTTTTATTTCCGTAAACTTTTGCGGCACGCGCTTCCGTTTTTTTTTTTATTTTTTATTGGACTACGGCTCCGGCAAAAAGTTCGTTCTCTCAACGTCGTAGTCGTCGTCGTCGTCGTCGTCGTGTATTGGCTCTTGGCTCGCTCTTTCTCACTTTGGTTCGCTCTGTTCCGGTTGCTTGCCGTTTGTAAAGTGTTGAACTGTCGCTGCTGCTCGTTGCATTTATATGTGCCGCTTCCACATCGTTGCTGAGTGCGTGTCCCGCTCTCATAATTCTCAAAAATACCTACGACGAACAGTTGCCCATAAAGTTCGGTTTGTTATTGTCAGCCGAGTCAAGAGAACTGCCGAGAACTGGAGAACTTTTCGCCATTCATTCTCGCTTTCGCTCTCTCTCTCTGTCTC
Source organism: Drosophila nebulosa (assembly GCA_024703675.1). Taxonomy (NCBI): domain Eukaryota; kingdom Metazoa; phylum Arthropoda; class Insecta; order Diptera; family Drosophilidae; genus Drosophila; species Drosophila nebulosa. Next base: position 9,248,448 of record CM045724.1, on the reverse strand, counting down.
TCTATCTCAATTTCTCTTTCTGAGTGCTGCATAGTCGATGTCGATGTTGATGCAGTAGCAGCTCCAAATAAGCTTAACAACCCACACGCCCTCTTTTCCACCCACAATTGCACTGTGGTTTGCAGATGCTTGCAAATGTTGCATGGGAAAAATGTAAAAAATTTTATAGTTTCGATTGCAATTTATCTACTAAAACTACTTCTTGGGTGAATTGATTGAAATTGAAGAAATTGTAGAGAATTTGATGGCTGTTAATGTCTGTTTTTCTTCTAATATATAATTTTATTGGGTTTTTTCAAAACTTAATTTTAAGGATTTTTTTTTAAAAATTATAAAACTTCCCTTTCTTGAATTGGATGCAACTTTTCAATTTCAAAAGAATGTTTTACCTAATGTTTTATCTACAGGTGGGGCTATCTGGTTTTTACACAGTCAAAGTTTATAGTTTATGTGCATTTTCTATATTTTTGGACTACAATTTCTTAAAGTAATTGAATTAAACGGGGCAGCGCCACCTGGTGCCGAGTAGCATCAATTATCATATCACACAAACCTCCTTGAAAAAATGCATACATAAATGATCATTTTCATAATAATTTTCATAATAATCGGTTCAAAAGTTTTCGAGCTCATCGATGACATACATTTATTTTTCTCCATAAATATACATATTTTTTTAAATTGGCTTATGAGCTACTGAAACACACCGAACTCCTTAATGGAACATTTTTTTCGTCCACATATATTTTCTCTTCGAAAAGAGTCAAGTCTAGACTGTTCGTTTGACCGCTTTTAGTATAGAAAATTTGTGTTCCAGCAATTTCCGTTCAGTGTGCATTTCGATGATTTGCTCTTTTGGAGCTGCCCCTTCATCTTGTTCTTTTGTTGTTCAATTTGTTGTTTATGCGTGCCAAGCATTGTTGTTGCGTGCTTTCGACATTTTCACTTTACTTACTATACTTAACTCGTGATGATGATGATGATGATGATGATTATTATTATGCTGACCAAGTATACTTGGAGCTTAACCAGTTTATAGGGAATTCTCTCTCAAAGAGACTAATATATAAACGTGTATATATATATTTGTATTCCCTTGATTAGGTTTTGCCTTAGTGCTGTGCTGCTGCGCTGGCATTAATTACTTAGTTGCCTTAATTCCATTGAATTCGTTTATTGTATATGTATTTAGTATACAGTTTTCCCCTAATATTTCTTTAGTCACTTACACACATAGGATACTAGTTTTAGGCAGTTTATGCAAGCTGCAATTGACAACTGGTGGGAAATGCTCTTAGGTTCGTCTTCACTTGACTCATCCATTGCTTCCTTATTTTTTTTTTTAATTAAGCATTTTTACTTAAGAAGTCACCAAGTCGTCAAACAAAGAGTCATCATCAATTGTCACTCAGTTTGAGTGGCGTATAAAGAGTTCAGATTTGTAATTCAATTCTCAATTGTTTTGCTTTTGTTTTGTCTTTGTTTTCACCTGTTTCCAAAAAAAAAAAAAAAAAACAAACATAGAGACAGAGACGCATGCGCAACTGAAGGTGAATAGAGTCTTTGAGTTGTTTATTAAGGCTGAATGCAAAACAAGCAATGACAAAAATAAAGAAAAAAAAGAAGCTAAATAAATCAGACGAAACTGAAACTACATATAATCATGTGATTAACAATGTCGAGCTCTGAACTTGAACCGCAATCTCTTATGAGTACACCCAAAAAATAAAAAATAAAAGTAACAAATTTTGAGTGGCCCAAGCAGGAGTGGATTTAAGCAAAGTGCAGTTTCAGGCCAAGGGACAAATTGTTAGAGCTAATTTCTTTACCATTCGAACACGTTTCCTTTTAGTCTCTCAATCAGAAAATTTTAGCTACTTTAACTTTTGATTAAATCGACTAATGCTTGTGAGTGTTGTGAGTGGGTGGGTGAACCGTCCCTGTGTTAGTTTTTTTGAACTTCATCAAGGTCAATGCCAATTAATGTTCAATTTCTCTATTACAGTTGGCCAATTTGTCTGCCCACACGATGCCTGCCATGAGCCTGATTTGCAATGAATTTATCAAATCATTGCTAACGCCTGCCGATAGCTTGGATACAAGACTCAATGGTGAAGGCGCTGCTGCCGATGCCGCCCTAACCAATGGCAAACTAAATGGCAATGGCCTAGCCCATGATGAAAGCGATGCAGAAGATGTCCAGGATGAGCAGCAGAAACAGGAGAAGGAAACGTTGCAAGTGCGCAAAACTCTGATGGAGCAGAATGCCAAGCTAGAGGAGAGACAATTGGTATTAGATGATGATCTAACAGAATTGGACGCCAAGTTAAAGCGTATTGCCGCTCTGGATATACACTTGAGGTTTTAATAGTAGACAAAAGTGATGAAACGAGACGAGATAAATACTTACCTAATAGTTGTTATTAAAAATTCTATTCTTTTTTTTTGTGAGAGAAAATATAAACTATTTTTACAACGCATTATTTAAGATTCATTTGAATGAGTGTAGAAGAGAATGACACGAGAAGAAAAAGTTAAGATTTGTTTTGTTTTTTGTTTCGTTCTTAGCCTAGTGACTTCAATTTTTATTTTCATACATGATATACACAAATGTTATTTATGATTTAAGTTTTTTTCAGAAACTCGTTTTTGTTTTAGAGAAAACGTCGACGCGGTATTAAACCAGCATGGGATAGAACATTGTAAATTTCCATGCGTGGAATTTTCTCAGCCTGACGGTCATAGACCTAGAAAGTATTTAGTATAGACTTGGAGCAAATGGCTTAAAGATTTGTTAGGTCTTCAACTTACCACCTCCTCGCCGGGGCCAAACCAACTGGAACGCGCTAGGGCATCTCGGACTCGTGGTGTCTTGTAGAAGGGATTCTGAAATTGTTGTGGCAATGTTTGCTCCCAGGCGGCATTTTCCACTACGGCAATGTGCTGCAAATTCCGTTGAGGGCGAGCTGAGACTCGGTCACCGACAATGACCAGCATCACAAGCAAGAGACAACGATACGGCAAATACCTTGAACGGAGAGAGGAGGAGGAGGAGGAGGAGTTGAAAACTGCTGATCAAGATCATGCCTGGCTGAACACTTTTTCTCTCGATTGTATGAATTTTTGTTTTCTGTTTTCTGTTTTTTTGAATTATTTTGAGCATTACATAATTGTGGCGTGCATATGATATTACAAGTTTCCGCCTGTCACGCATATACACGCATGTGACTCTCCATACCACCCCACCCCACCCCACCTTACCTCTTGGTGCGGCCACTAAACTCCTACCGACCTGGTCTACGCCTAAATGACTGGATCTGGCAACTAGTTAACCAAGTCAGCTGACTTGGTTGTCATTTCTGTTTCTCTCCCTCTTTTACCCTCTCTCTCTCTCTCTGTCTCTCTCTCTTTGTGTGTTGGTGGAGTGGAGCTACCAAATGGTCATTTCCTAGATGTCGCGTGCTGAGTTACTCTTTTTGGCTATGGTGCGTATGAATTCATCCTACCCTCCTTTACCCGCCCTCATCAGTAACTTAAGCCATCGTCATCATAGCCATAGCCATAGCCATAGCCATTACCAGTAGCAGCAACGTCATCGTTGCCGGCCCACTTCCACTTTGCTTTGGCAAAAAGATCCCTGATCTTTATTTCTGTTTTATTTTTCGTTTCTTTCTCGTTTTCGTTTACGTTTTTCTTTTCTGTTTTTTTCTTTTAATTGGGTAACCGGCAGTGAAGACTTGCTTGACGCCTCCTGCATTTGTGGATGATGATGTAAGGTTTTCGTATGGACTTGATATTGCCACTTGCGGCGTCCAATTGTGCATTTTCATTTGCCCTTTTTGTGGCAAATCATGATCTTGCTGCCGTCACAACAAACATTGTCATTTCCATAACCAGAGAGATGGGTGAGCTTTAGGTGGGAAATTTTTGAAATTGCATTAATCAAAATAAAGACCCTGAAGACGATATAATGCTTGAAAGGTCATGGAACCGTTGTGGTACCTGAGAGCCTATCTTGGAACTCGCTTCAAGACGTGGCCACAAGGAATACATGCGCATTTCTAGCGTACCCCAAACACATGCGTATCCTAACAGATTTAAACCACCGCTTGGAACCAAACAATCCGGCAACACTATGGATCACGACCGATCCATGGGGAACATCACGCAAGATGTCCACCAGCTGATACTTGATTGAATTGAACTAGAATGCAATTCTTGAAGGGAAAGTTCTTCTTTTGTCATCTTACCAAGTTGATCTGTTCTTATTTATTCGACTATTCTTTCTTCCGTGACAATAAAATAGTTTCTTCATTTGAATTAAAGTCAAATTAAAAGTTCTTTTAGCTGAGTAAAAATAATACATCGTTTTATGGAATGGTCAGATTAATGACAATTTGTTTAAAGCCTTTTACGCGTTGGCTTAGTCTTTACATGAACCTCTCAATAAAGTAGTTTTGCCTCTGAAAGGATGTTTTGGGTGGGAATCCTGAAAATAACTTTTAAACAGTTTTTCATAAATGGCTACAAAATGGATAGAGCTTGATTAAATTAACGAATTTTGTCACACAGTTTAGTGAAATTGTTTTAGTTTCCAAAATAAAAATTGAAAAATGTTGTAAGATTGGGCAAAGGGCTAAATTATCATTATTTTAATGGCAATGCATTTCATTTGAAGTAATTCTAAAAATTTCATATTCCATTTTTAAGGTTGCTAAGTTGGCTAACTTTTATTTGATCTATGGATTTATGTTTGTGGTTAACCTGACACCCTTTGGCTAAATGGGGGGTTCCGCCCATTTGATGTTGTGTCCCCCATGATTGTGGCGTCGCGTCGCGTCGCGTCGCTTCGTTGCAATTTCGCTTTCAGTTTCTGGCGGCGATCTTATGCAATTTCTTTTGCCGTTTTGCGCATGCGCACGCCGGTTGAACGTTCCATCGGTTGGACGACGGTCGATTGGGTTGGTCGGTTGGTCGTCCGTCTGTCAGTGTCTCTTCCAGCTGTTGGCATTTTCAGGTTTTCATGCTTATTTGTGTATGCCAAGTCAATTGTTGTTGTTGTTATTGTTATTGTTGGGTTAGGTTGGGTTTTGAGGGGGGAGGTGAGTCTCAGACTGTTGCCTGGCTGCTACTTACTTACTTACATACTATGCGTTGTTGTTTCTGATTAGGTCAATGGAATCCAATTGGATGTTTGTTGCAGTTTCGCTTGCTATACCCTGTGCTCATGAAACCAGTTGGGTATATTGAAATTACTAAACTATTGAAGCATTTTTGGGGCATTTCTCTCTGAACATAGCCGAAGGCCTTGCAAGAGGGAATCAAGAATTCATAAAGTTTCTACTTTGATGAAAGGGTATCATATTGTCGTATCTATTGAGTTGAATGTTGATTTTGCTGTCATTGGCTGCTCTACAATATGATATGAAATTTGGGTCATATGGTTAATTGACAAAGATTGACGTATTGTTATTCCTATGGTCACCTAAATTTTGTTTATACATGAATTTTGCATACAATGAGGAAATATCTGTGGAAATTTATATATCTAAATACTTATGGCCATCAGTTACAATTACAATATGAAAATTGTACTACATTTTGGGTGCGAGATTAAACGACACCGAGACGAAGACAGAGAGAGAGAGAGAGAGAGAGAGATAGGGGGGTGAGAGATGAGAGTGAAAGGTCGCCATGGACCTTGAAACAAAAGACTAAAAAAAACTGTGAGAAGTCGTCTGCACTTGATGTCTGGCTCTGTCTGTCTGTCGGTCTGTCCGTCTGCTTGCCTGCTGTTCCCTTACAACATTTAGCCGGCAAAAGCGTTCATTAAATTTTGAAAGTGTGAAGCTTTACGGTTTATTTTGGCTTATTTTTGTTTTTATTTTTTTCAAGGTAGCCTTTTTTGGGGTTTTTTTTTTTAATTTCCTGCATTTTGCTTTTAATTAATATTAAGCTTAAATACGGTATTCTTCGAGCTGATTAAGTAAAATTATGAAATTTTTGCAGCGAATTAAAGAAAATCTGATGGAATTTTTTAGAGTATTTTGCATACCCTATTTGAGGGGTATTCCGAAATTGTTAAACAGAAATGAAAGACAAGTAAAAAAAAAAGTCTATTGAATTTTGTTTTAAACTGTGTATTAAATTTATTCATATTTCATCAACTTAATGTAAGTGAAACTTCAAGTGTCTTCAATACTCTTTCGCTCTTCCTTCCCCTCTCTGTCTATTCGTCCCCTGTTTATGGTCAATATTGATATGCAGTTATTGTAATGTTGATTCAACTTTATGTGTCGCAATATTTTTGCCACTGTTTTATTAAGTTTGTTTTTTTTTTTGGTATTTAATTTGTCAGTTACACATTCCAATAAATTGATACTGGCCCAAGCAGTTGACAATTTCAAATATTATGCATTATTTTCTTTAATTTATTATGATTGTTGTTGTTGTTGTCGCTCGTTGGCATTTTTTTTGGGCATTTCTTGCTGTTGTTGTTGTTGTTGTGCATTTGTTAAAAAAACGTGACCGTTAAATTGAATTATGTGCTGAGTACACCCGCCGTGAGGTATTTTTTTTTTTTGTCAAATTTTTTATGATTTTCTTTTCTCACTGTTGTTAAGGTTTTTCTATTTTTTGTTAGTCAAATGGTTGTCTTTTTTTTTTTTTTTCTGGTTAAAATCATTGTGATAGGTCAAAATTGTTTATGGGACATTTTGCATTTTGTTGTCAAAATGAAGCGTAAAAACTGTTAAATTTTGTTGTTTCATTTTTTTTTTTCAAATATTATGCAAACTGCAAAGGTATCAAAACTGTTAAGCAAATTTTAAATGTTTGTATTGTTTTAAGCGATTAATCTTCTCTCTCTCTCTCTCTGAAGTTTAGTTCAAATCGAGACTAAAAAAAGTATTATTGAAGACACTTTGCACTAAATATTTTATATTTTCATATTTTTTTTTAGTATTTCACACTAGTTTTACTTTTTTTGAGATCAAATTTGAATATGAGCTATAATTCTGAACAAATTTTGTTCCTTTTTTATCTTTGCTTTTAAGAAATCATAAATTTTGTTTGATAAAGTGGTTTCTTATTAAAAACTTAAATATTAAACTATTTATTCTTCAAGATTTGACAAAACGCTTTTTTCGAACAATTTTCCAGTCAATTTTTGTTTGTTTTTTTTTGTTTGTTTAAAGTGTTTTATAAATATGTTAAGCACTGTAATTGGTCCCTGTTTTTTGGGGGCACATATTATATTTATCATATTTTGTTGTATCGATTAGTGAAAGTAACTAAACAGGAAGCAAATGCAGAATTTGATGGGCCTCATTATGGCTTTGCTCTTTTACTTGATTAGTAAATTTATTTGATATTGATTTTTTTTTAACTCACATTTTGATGTACATATTTTCTGGTTTCAAGAATTGTGATTTATTAAATATCTAATTAATTTTTAAATAATATTTAATTTTTGACAAAACGGTTTTGTTTTCTAATATGTATTAAATATATTTTCAGTTCGTTAAAGTTTGTGATTTGTTGGTCCTTTTTTTAGTTTTTGTTTGTTGTAACTTTTTGGCCGTTGGCAAGTTGTTGAACTGAACGCGGCCGATTGGCAACTGATTTCGCTCGTTCGAGCCAAAGACGGCAACTGCTTGGACTTGGCTCAAAAGTTTTCGAGTCATTCAAAAAACCGTCAACTCAACGAAGCATAAAAAGCTAAGCCAAAAGGGGCATATCGCAATGGTAGTACTAGTTGGTTATAAATATTTGAAATTTGTTTGTTTTTGACTCGTGCTAACAAATGAAAATTCTTAAACTAAAATAATAAATATTTGCTTTTTACTCATTTGCTGGCAATACAAAATGATCAACAAAATCTTGCAGCATATCGACAAGACGATTCCTATAGATTTCATCGGTATTGAAAGCTTCCATGCAGATATTAATCCGCTGGCGACTGAAGAAATCGTTGAAGCCCTCCTCAGAGCCGGTTAGCTTTTGGGTGGAGGATGGCGGCAACATCACCAAATGACAGAACAAACAACTCTCGATCAGGCCCAAAATGCGATATTCCTCTACAGATTCGTAGAATAGCCGTTCGGGCATAATGCTGTCAATATCCAAATCGGCACGCTTCAGGAACTCCTTCATGCAACGATAATACTCGGCTAGAAGTTCATCCAGATATTTCTCGCGAAATTCACTTGTGGTGGGTATAGTGAGAACGGTCATTAGATCTGAGGCTGGCGGAGCATAGCGGGCCAATTGGAAGTCCACAAAACGACATTGCAAAGGAGTTTCGCCGTATTTGCCATATTGGAACATCACATTATTCGACCATAGATCACCATGGAGCAGAGCGTTTTGGTATTTCTGGGAAGTTTTGACCAATTCGAAGATTCTCGACATACGCGGAGTAAAGTTGTCCAAAATATATTTCATTTGCTTCTGATATTTGGGAATAGTTTTCACGAATTCCTTGAGGACTACACAGGAATTGTGAAAGTTCACCATTCTCAAGTGCTCTGGTGGCTTGTCCGAGGGATAGGCATTCTCCTCCACAACCTTGGGATGTGTTTCGACTAGATTTTTACCCAAACGTTTCTCTTGGATAATGGAACCGGCATGCATCGCAGCCAATGTCTTCAGACATGACAGCAATTGCTCATAGTTGAGCAAGCCATCTCGTCCACTTCCCATGCGATAGCCCTGATCGGCCAGATTCTCGAACACCAAGATATTCTTATCGGCATAATAGCACTTGGGGGCAACATCTCCGCCGCATTTCTCTATTTCGGGCAGAACATGCCGGTAGACAGCTATCTCCTTCTGGAATACTCCGAAATCCTCCAGATACTCCATGCGCGACTCATTGCCCACTGGTGCCATCTTGGAGAAGAAGCGCAGATGCCTCAACTCGTCCGAATCATGAAGACGCAGTGTGACTTGCAAATAGAAATGACTACCCAAATAACCAGCCGGAGCATCCGAAGTTGGTTTCAACTTATAGCTAACTATATCGAAGCCTTTCGAGTCATCCTGGTGCAAATATTTCTGGCACAAGCCGTGTATATCGCTGTTGCTCAACTCAATTGATGCCGATGCCATATCGAGAGGCCGAGTGTAACTGTTTGGAGTTCATTCAAAATGTTTGGCCTATATAGGCAACAAGCGGCAGACGGCCCACAGTTGTAAATTCCCCCTACGAGACAAGATTCGGGACTAGATAAGGCCCAGCGAGAGGGAAATTGCGTTAGCAGCAGCTACTGAGTGAGTGAACTGACTGAGGCCTTAAAACACCCAGATAAATCCACAGACTAATCTCTTTAGACTTGGCATATATCCATACACATTTGCTTGGGCAATTAAGGGTCACTTGGTAAGGGAATGAACCAATTTTGAACTGCGCACTGCGCACTCACATTAGATAAACCTCCAAGATTTTTGCTTTAAGAAAGAACATCAACCATCTAAATTTAAATTAACCATTTAAATGGATCACCCTGTATACCCCAAACCAAAACATGTCAGTTAATGTTGGGGACATGTGGACCCAACTTGGGTTTCCTATTAAATGGAAATCAGACATTCTCTATTTTGCTCTTAAATTACTCAGAATAAAAAAAAATCAGGCACGAAACTTCTTCATATCTGCTTTTAAAAATATTTATTGATTAAGTGTACTTTTTTTTTGTAAATATTTTCGAATTAATAAATCGTTGGACGAAATTACCTTGATTGTTATTTTTGTAAAATAAATACACGACATTTCAATTCAATTTGAATTTAGGTAATAAAATAAAATATTGATATATAAACATTTAAAATATTTTGAAAATATATAAGTATATTTTTAAGCTTCACTTCACTTTTTTATTTCAAGTTGTCTAATATAAAAAAAAATAAATGAAAACCATTAAATGAATTTGGTAAAAATAATAATCAAAGTGATTTTAAATGAATGCCTCAAAATACATACATAAGGGAACAAATATTAATTGGTTATATTTAATTTTTTTTAGATTAGAATTAAGATCCCATTCAAGCGTCGAATGCAGTGGTAAAAGTTTTCACTATATAGAAAAGTTCTACATAAACTAAAGACAAATAATTTCGAGAAATTGTTTCAGTTGTGGCCTGATCTGATTAGAATGTTTGACTAAGCGACTACTACTAAGTTAGTAACTAAGCAAAGGATGCCTACATTTTTTGATAGCATCATAAATCTGAAAGGTGAAGTGGAAAACCTAACACTATTTGTTGGCCATAATACTTACCAGTATCTCACCAGTCGCTCATCTTTGTTGGCTTCTGCCAAACAAAAGTGTTTTAGTGCGTCAGCCAAAAACAAAAAACAAAAAAGCGAGCGCAATATAATAATAATAAAAATAATCTCTAGTTAAATGTTAGTTTATTGGACAATTAGGCGTGAGGCAAGCGTGCCCGAATAATGGGAAAATTAGAAGGCGATGGTTTGGTTTCAAATTGCCACATTTGGACACTCATTTAGTCGAAAATTGCTGCTGAGCTAAGATGGATGGCACAATTCGCTAAATTGGCGAACAAGCACACCAAAGGTTATTTAGTGTAAAACTGTAAAATGTGTTTTCTTTTCTTCCTCATCAAATACTTCTTGGAGAGTATTTTGTTTGGCCTAAAAACATAATCTTGAGAAATTTAAAAAATTTTCCTAGACCGCTTAGACAAAAAGGCGGAAATGTGAGAATTATAATCCCATTATTTATGTTCTAAATATTTATTTAAATTCTTAAAGAAACTTTCGGGCTCTCATCTTGGGGTAAAAGATGACGGCAAATCTCGATCACTGCTCAAAAGGATTTGAAGATCTTCTGTGTCTAAGATTTCCATAAGGTTTCATAAGGATGAACAAAATAAAAGCATTTTGAGGAACATCTCGATGAATTTGAGTTTTCAAACTTCAAAGAAACTGTTTAGAAAAATGTACAAAATAAAAAGAATCCCAATGAAATGTAATTGAATTGGGATTACGTCACTTAGATAAAGAATACTCTAAACAAAGAACATTAACATCTTCTCTTATTGCGAGTTTTCAATATCAAATCAAGTAAGTTTGTAATACATTTAGTAGCATCTTTTTTTGCTAAATATAAAATGACTTATGGGCAATCTAAGAATAATTTTCTTTAAGGGTCAACAATTTGATGAGAGGTTGTCAAGAATGTTTTCACGGTATGAAATTAGAAAGTATTTTATCAATAGTCTTAGCCTTTTAGTAAAAATTGTCGAAACGTTGGCTGTATTGCCCATTCTCTTACTTCTTAAGCTTTTGCAGTAAGGCCTGACTTAAGTGTTTTGTCAATTGGATCATAAAAAACTAATACTAAGGCGTAACTGATAAATCAGTTGTGATTTTTCATTATTCCCAATTTCATACTGCGCTTTATTCTACTTTCGATTAACTGGGTAATATTAACTTGTGTACTAATTCTGATTTTGAAATAAAAATGCTGCTACTTAGTGTAGTTATTAGCCCATATCCGTACAATATCTTATCGCGAAATTGCACTTGGAATACGGGCAATGCACTTGCAGTGCATAACAATCAGCTGTCCGTACAGAAAATCTAAACAAATAAAAACTGAGTAAAAACTACAAAATTTGCTTAGTTCGAAAGCATAGCGCATTGGTGACAGATGAGAAAATTCCCAACCAACGGAAAATAGCTTTTCAACAGTGAGAGAAAGAGAGAGAAAGAGCACAACGAGAACGATCGATCGAATAAGCATATATACCGAGCTAGAAGTGTTACGTATATATTCATTATTATGCTGCTCTCGCGTAGCGAATGTGTTGAAATATTGAGAAACGTTTTTAAAAATAAGTCAACAAGTCAACGTAAGAAAGAAGATGTCGAATTGCTGGATTATAATTTAATGAGGGATCACACTCCATTGGGTTATCTGGGTGATTACTATGAACTGACTTTGACGTACCACAATGTAAGTGCAATAAAAATATATCACATTCCATTTCATGGTAACTAAGTAAATTTGTTTAACTTTATCATTTGACTTTGACCGTTAAAATTTTCGTTCGTCTGCAAATGAATGTTGCCTACTTTCAGGCGGCCGATGAAAAGGCAAAGCAAATGAAACTTTTTATCAAATCTTTGCCCAAGTTAAGTGCGGAAGCTCAAAAAGAGGCCATATTTAAAAAAGAGGCGTGGCTTTATAATACTTTACTGGCCGATATGCAACTTTATTGTAAGTTTTGAAATGCAAATTTTAGCAAAAAAAAGCTTATTCAAATATCATTTCAGCCAGTTTGAAATGGCGCGCCAATTGTTATTTCACTCGATCTGATCTTTTGGTTTTCGAAAACGTTACCTTAGCTGGTTATCATCTATCGCCGACCACAGAATTGACTGAATCGTGCCTCTTTCAATTGATGCATTCCCTGGCTGCCTTTCATGCGGCCAGTTTGGTCTATGAAGAGAGGACTCAACAGATTATTGGCCAAGCATTTGGTCATTACCTACAGGAAATAACTGTGTCACCGCAAATAGCCTGGTTTACCACTGGCCTATCTGCTGTCTTGGCCATCATACGAAGTCTTTCAGAATTTAAGGCACAACGCAATTTCATTGACTCTCATTTACTTGGCATTATGGAACGCATTTATATGCAGGCCGAACCATCGCACCAATATCGTAATGTACTCTGTCATCGCGATCCTTGGGCTGGCAACATATTCTATCCATCTCGCACAGAGAGAGAAGCGGCTTCCGCTCTTTTAGTGGACTTTCAAACATGTCGCTATGCGCCACCAGCCACAGATCTTGCTTTCGGTCTATATATGAATCTATCGACAGCAAAACGCAAACAACTCGAGATCATCGCCATAGAAATTTACTATAATAGTTTGAATGCAAATCTTCAAGAGTTTGGTCTAAAGGTAGAGCAACTTTTAACCAAGTCTGAACTGTTGCAATCGTTAGAGGAATTTCGACTATTTGGTGTGGTCTATAAGGCAATTGCAGCCACCATAACCAAGGTGCCATTTGAATTTGTTACCAACGACTTTAAATATGTCGATCGCAGTCAATGCCTGTTGAGGTATATGCAGAAAAATAATGACTTTAAAACTTATATGGTAGAATGTTGTTCGGAAGTCATGGATGTTGCCCTAAAATCTGTAAAAGTAAACGAATAAACATACAACTAAAATCTGTAAAAAGTACAACGTAAGACTTAAATTTAAATATCATTTGCACTATTTTAGAAGGGGATTCTAATGGAGAAATAATCGAGGTTCTATCTTGATGTTATCTACTAGCATTTTCCAAGCCGAGGGCACCAACAAGTTACAATCTTTTCGAATAGCTGATGGCTGCCTAGTTTTCAAGGAGCTTGATTAGGCAAACTTCAACCCCTGGCAAATTTTTCAAAGCCGAAAATCATTCATTTAAATGGGCAGGCCAACAGCTTAAGAATTGTGTAGGAGCCAGGTTACAAGCTTACAATTAAAAATTTCAAATCCAAGCCTAGACCGTCGTTTAGATTCCTCTTACATGATCAGGTTAGAAGTCTAGACATCACGAGTATTAACAACGAGCATTAACAACAGATCACTGATCAATGGGCAGACAAGTTGACAATATAAGATTTTTGCATAATAAGCAGAAAATATGCCAGATCTAGCCTAGCACTTAATCAATGAAGAGTGAAATTCTTTGGAGCTGACCATATTACCATTTCAAGGTTACTACAATTCTTAGAGCAAAGCTTTTACTGTATACAGGGGCCTAGTCGTTATTGTCTCTCCAGTCTGAGCTATTTTCATCAGATAAGTTACAGAAAACTCAAAAAAAAAAAACCCAAAAGAAAACTCGAAATGTTGCATGTTTGGCTGAGTTTAATAAACTCAGCCATTATTTTTGGCAACATCTGATTTGAAGTAATCAAGATGTCTAGACTCTAGAGATTGCTAGCACACAAACGTAAATAAATCATAATAAGCTTAAAGTTCGTAAATTGTCCTAAAATGCATTGTTTCCAAAAGCAACAATCAATCAAATAGAGATTACGTTTACTTATTAAAAAATACTTCTACACATGTACATCATATCATATAACTTAATCTAACCTCCTCCTTCCTATCTCTATATACTGTGCTTTGCTTTGCTGGACACCTGGTAACACAGTTGATAATGGGTTCTACAGCGCTCAAAGTTAGCTTATCATGACAACTGTCTACAAAACCTTAACAAAAAAAAAGGTCTGATTACTTGAAATTGTTGGGGTAGCTACCAAAAAAATGATCAGATTAAAAGATACATTCTCGCTCAGTTTAATTTGTATTTCAGTTCAGTTTAGTTTTGCTCTTCGAGGGAACACACACAACACCAATGAAGCTACTCAACTTGGAAGAATTGCTGTTAATAGCTCAACGAACTTTGGGCGATAAGGATTTGTTAATTTTAGACAGTCAATTGATAGCCGGTTCGAATGATTTACTTGGCTATATGGGAGAGTATTATAAACTCCATTTGAAAGTGCAATCGGATGGGGATGCTACACGGAATCATAATTTGGTGTACTTTGTCAAAAGTTTACCCTATCAAAATGAACCACAGAAAAATGAATGCGAGCGTAAAGGAGTTTTTCCCAAAGAGTCTCTTATTTATGCCAAAATATTGCCAAATATTCAGAAATATGGTAAGACTAAAAGAAAGAAAAACGAGTTTACCTTTAAAATAATAAATTCCAATTTAATTGCAGCTACTAAGAAATTGTTTCCAAAATGCTATTACTGTCGCAAGGATGTCATAGTTCTGGAGGATCTTGGGCAAAACTATAGGCACCAAAACTCATCGGAAAGTAATTCTTTAGATTATTGTAAATTGATATTGGAGCATTTGAGTGAACTTCACGCCTGCAGCATAGCCTGGGAGGAGAAGGAACAGTTGAGCATTGATCAGCTTTATGGAAAAGATCTAAACGAATTGTTGTTGAGCAGGGAGAATTCTTGGTTTATGACTGGTTTAAAAGTATACTACTGTTTGATACCCTCTTTTTGGCCTTTTATTAAGTATAATTTCTTATTTAGGGCATCATTTTCTTGGCCCAAAGACATCCAGATTATCAAAGCGAATGGGCCCAAAAGTTTATCAAGGAGCAACTCTATGATATTTTGCTGAAAACTGAAGAGTTTGCGAAACCATCGATATATCTACGTAATGCATTCTGTCATCGGGATGCCTGGCAAAGGAATATATTCTTTGAATTCGCAAACGATAACGACTCCGCAATGCCCAGTTCTTGTTGTCTCGTTGATTTCCAGTTGGCCAAATATTGTTCGCCCTGTTTGGATGTTTTATTTGTGCTTTATGTAGTCGTTTCAGCGGAGCAGAGAAAAGTTATGTATGAAGATTGCTTGGAGCACTATTTCGATTCTCTACAATCTCATTTCCAACGACTTGGCCTGCCACATGACCTTATCACCAGGCAGAGCTTTCTCGACGAGTGTGAACGAATGCGTCTGGCTGGTTTGCTGATGTGGGCCCTGACCGAACCCCAGACACAAATAAAGCCCCAACTATCGAATCGTTTGCGTGCCGAAAAACCCGAGAGATTTGATTACTATCTAAATGAAGATCGTAGTGGCTTATATCTGAGAGTCATGAAGGAGCAACCCGGCTACGAGCAAACAATAATGACACCCATTAAACAATTGTTGGAGCACATTTTATCAGAGATAGAACCAGAGATAAGATGATTATAGAACCATATATATACTTACAACTGGGAGAACGATTTCACATTCCACTAGTCTAGAGTCCAATCAGTCATCATGGAACTTCTGAGCATTAGTGAAGGTCAAAGAATCATAGAAAACTCAATAAAACAAAATTTAGCGATTGAAAAAATTGTTTTGACAAAATTAACTGGGCTCATGGGATTCATGGGCGATTATTATAAACTAAAAATTTATGTGAAATTAAAATTTTATCAATTTTTCACCAAGAGTTTCTACGAATATTTTGTTAAGACTGCGCCAAGGAATAACTTTGAGGAGACAGTAGAATGCCATCGAATTATAGCTCTACGCAAAGAAATGGAAATTTACACAAATATCCTACCAAATCTAAGCAAATATGGTTGGACTATAAATATTTTCAATTAATTTTAGTTAATTGCTTTAATTTTTTTATTTTAGCCAATGCAAAATTATTTGCGAATTGTTATTATGCTCGTGAAGATCTTTTGGTTTTAGAGGATCTCTCATTGAATGGCAAGCAAATCTCTCCAAATGAATTGAGGAATAAGGAGTCGATTAAGTTAATACTCCAAAATCTGGCCAGATTACATGCTGGCAGCATAGCCTGGGAACGAGCTGAAGGATTTTCCATTGGTGAAAGATTTAAAGATCAATTATTGGAAATTTTACTTACTGAGAGAAATGATTGGTTTGTCGCCGGGGTCAAGGTGAGTGAGAGATTTTTGAGTGGGCTAACCAATTAGCTTAATTCCTACCCATTTCTAGGGCATTATGCATTTGGCTAGAAAACTTTCCCAATCAATCGATCAAAGTTTTGTCACGGAGAAGCTCTATGGACTACTTATGCAATCTGAAAAGTTGGTTCAGCCTTCTAGCCGATTGAGAAATGTTTTTTGCCATCGCGATACTTCAGTTTCTAATATATTTTTGAATTCCCATGAGAAATCGGTCTGTTTTGTCGATTTGGGCTTAGCGACCTATTGTCCGCCAGCAATTGATATACATTTTCTCTTGTATATCAGTTCGCCGAGGGAAATCCGTAAGGAATTCTATCAGGAATATATAGAATATTATTTCTCCGTCTTGCAACAAGAATTTCAAAATTTGCATATTCCTTTGGAGGAGATTACTTGGTCGGATTTCCAAATCGATTGCCAACGTGCTCGTTTAACCGCTTTGATTATAAACGGTCTTTGTTTGCCTGTATTCAAAATTTCCAACGATTTTATGCAAAAATTGCGCCATGAGAATTGTCAGAAATTTGATTATTGGATGAATGTCGATCGGAGCGAACTTTTCGATATTGTAATGGAACATGATCCATTGTATAAAAATGAATTATGTGAAATTATAAATGAATTGTTGGTCTACATCAAAGATAATGAAAATGTATTTGATTAAAAATTTGATTTCGCTTTTCACCTTTTATGTATGTTTTATTCAGAGTTTAGGCTAACTAGAAATTCAAAAACTAACTAGAAATTGTCATTAGTTTAAACATATAAGCAGCATTTAGCAAATATATATATATATAGAGTAAAAATATGAAATGAGAAGGCTTTCTTCCCTTTCTTGGCTAATCAGTCCAGCAATCCTCATCGCCATCGTCTTCATCAAAGTCGCGCACATTAAAGTCCTCGTGAAATAAGTCTTCGCCCTCCTCCTCCGAGGACTCTGATTGTCATCTGGCACGCGGCGGTTGGGGCAGAGTCAATACGCCCATGCCCTTGGGTGGCCTGGGCATACGTATACTAGTCGATGGCCCATCATCCACAGAACTCTTGCCCGATACACTGGGTATTAGCTGAGCATTCATTACGGTTGTGTGATCAAAGCAATTGCAGCAATATTTATCACAACGTATGACAAAGATCAGGCCGGCCATCAGCCAGAAGGCCAGACCAGGCCAGGAATGACTGGCACACGAGGAGAAGAAGACCACGCTAACGAGAAGGCACATGGCACAGATCAGGGGGCTGACATTGATGACACTGCCCGTGTATTTGGGTATAAAGCCCATCATAATGGCTATCACGAGCACTCCAACGGCTCCTGTTACGGCCGCTGGTGGCCACTGCATCAGCAAACCTGCCAAGCAAAGGGCAATGCCCAGGCCAATGACAATCAGAGCAAAAATGGTGACATGCCAGGAGCTAACTGTGGGCACACGCACCGAACGTTCCATGGGACCAGCAGTGGTCACCTGCAATCAGGCAAACAAAAAGGGATTAGAAATCATTCCCTGGTCTGTGATGCCTTCTACCCACCTTAATCTTCTGCCTATATTCATCGACTATGGCATCAATATCCGTGGAGGTATCCGAATCACTTTTATCAAATTTATCTGGATATTCGAAATCGGAAGGCGGCGGTTCACCATCCGACAATATGGTTGACTCTACATCGTCCCTTCCCTCACGCTGCGGACAGGGCGAAGTGGGTTCACCTAGGAGCAGCCATTCCTTTTCCAGTTCCTGCTTGTTCTTGGTCTTAGTTTTTGGTTTCTTAAGACCTCCATGTTTGGCCAGACTTATGTTCCAGAGGCTGCGCTTCAAGCGACTTGAACTTGCCGTTGTGGCACTGCTGCAGCTGCTGCTCTTGGCTATGGGAGCTGTGGACAAGCGACTATAGGACAACGAGGACTCACTGCTACTGCTTGGCTGCATGAACTTGGGTCTATAGGGTGAATATAGCAAATAGAAGGCTCTTAGGAAGACTGAACTCATGTGACTGGCGGCCAGGGTGTAAGTCAAATGCTGCAGAGGACAAGCAAAGGCCAACATGGCGCACAGGCTGCCACCTATGAAGACAGCCAGCACGGGATTGCCGCTGTCCGAGCTCTCGTAACTGATCTGCTTGGATAATATACGAAACTCCGAGGTGGCCAGACGCACTACAATGCCATACAATTCGGGGAAGAGTTCCAAAAAGGCAGCTGAACTGGTTAATAGCAACATGCAGGCCGAAGCAGGAATCAATTTGTGGAAGCCATTTTCATCTAGAATATTGAACAGAGGAACAGCCACGTAATCCTCATGGGATCTACAAGAGAGAGAGAGAGAGAGAGAGTATGAGTGATCAGTCCAAAGATTAGGGACAATATATTTTAATAGAACTCACTTCCAGTGCACCACCGAGGAGAGACAAAGGGCCGTCAGGAGTAGCGAAATACTGACCAAGGCAGTCATCACGAGGGCTGTAAAACGTCCATTTCGATGTGGTTGCTTCCATTCACTGGGATAGGCATAGGTCAGTAGAGCTGTGGCCAGAAATAACTAAAGAAAGATAAAGAACTATTAAACATATTATCTCCCTAACGGATCAGAAATGATCTATAAAAGTCACATTACAAATACAAGTTTAGTTTCTCCAAGTTTGCCCAGCTAAGAAAAACAATAATAAAAAAAAAAAAACAACCAACTAAAGAGTCACTCTCAGTCCCTACGTGTCATAATCAAAAGCTCATATCCTGTGGCGGCTCATATCCATGCCAGCCATGCCCAATTGTCGCTTGTCACGACATGATACCGAAAAGCGAAAATCGATAAAACAAATGTAACTCAAAGAAAAATACAAAGAAAAAGCAAGAGGGAAATGGGATGGGAGATTGGAGAGTGCACTGACCCAATAATAGAACTTACACTGCTAATGCCATCGGGTTGTAAGTAATTATCCTTGGTCCATGACAACATGTCGCCACGCCACCAGCCGACGGCGCTTATTATTGCATTTAGGCCAAATAAACCGAGAGTCATAATGAAACTAAAGGCTTTCGAGTGCTAAATTGGAGTAGAAGAAGAATCTATTATAATTATTTTAAAGGTTTCCAATGATCAAAGCAACCTCTAGACCCAGCATAAACATTCCGGTGACCAAGAGAACGACAGCAACTCCAAGCACATCTGGCCATGGTTCATTGGCCGGTGAATTGCGGCCTAGAAGAGATTATTATACGGAAATCAATCAATGCAGGCAATGAAAATATATATTTTCGACTGCCCTCCAAAGTAG
The DNA here is from genome assembly GCA_024703675.1 of Drosophila nebulosa. NCBI lineage: Eukaryota > Metazoa > Arthropoda > Insecta > Diptera > Drosophilidae > Drosophila > Drosophila nebulosa. Next base: position 9,228,672 of record CM045724.1, on the reverse strand, counting down.
GCAACATAAAATGAACAGTCAAGTGCTTACAGTTCATGGCACAAATATTAGTCACACTCACCCAATATTAGAATGCGTGCCAAGCCACCAGTCATGGCATCCAGACAGGCACTCAATGTTCTGGCCAAAGCTGCACAGGCACACATCACAGCCAATGCATCCATCCAAATGGCCAGGAACAGGCAACAGAAATCAAATTTATTTGTGGCCCTTACATAAGGCATTTGTATGCCACGTAAACTTGTCTTGCATCGGGCTATATAATATAACAAAATGTAAACTTCTTTTCATTATAGAAACCACTCACTTACCAGCTAGGGCACCATAAGCCGTGGCTAATAAGCTGGCAAACAGCAAACTTGTCGCTGAGGCCTCATTGTAGACAATCAAATAGCAAATCACCGAAGTGCCCAGCGCCAGGCGTGCTCCACTGCCGCTGCACAGGAGGTCCAGCAGGCTGAAACCATAATGAAATTAGACAATCTAGAGATAGACCCAATAAATGACTTATTCTACAGGGACTTGAGAATTTATCACCTTTGTCTGGCCACGAATTTTTTTTTTTTTGGCGCCAACTAGACAAGGTTAGGCAGGACTCAAAGCGGAAAGGAAATGTGGCCAAGAGGAAGAGAATTCTGAAGTTGTTTGCTCAGATGTCATGACTCATTAAACATTTTTCTCTTTTCTATTCTAGCATGCTGTGTCTGTGTGTGTGTTTGTCCTGGGTCCTATCCTATTTCCTTTTCCCCACATTTTTCCGTTGAAATTGAAAACTTGTCAGAGCTGCTGATGTCGTCCCTTGGGGTGCTTTTTCTGGCTGCTCCATTTGCCAATTTGCTGTTAATTATACACTTTGTGCATATTTTAGATGCTCGATTATACTAATTACTTGCCCAGGGGCCATTGACGTCTTTTCCTAGACACTCTTTGATCAAATTGGCCAAATAGGTAAATGAATAGCTAATTGGAATTGAACTAAAGTCCCTTGAAAATGAAATTATCCCAAAGGCATGATTTAATTATGTACCTATTGCTATTTTTGTTTCAAAGAGAAAGAACAAATCTCTTGCCGTCTGTCGGTGGACTGAGAGCGTGGCGAAATGCCGTATGTATCTCATAGATAAAACTTTAATCATCATGATTTCTTATCTACATATATCAACAAAGTTGTTAGAATAACATTATACATGGCAAAAAACAAAACTCAGATAAGAAGGTAAAGGGGCTTATAAAGTTTAAAACATAAATGAGATGATTTTGGTTTAAAAATATTTCGAATATGCTTTGTTTTTCTCGTCTTTGAAATACTTTATTTTAAAGCAAAAGGAAAGAATAATATTCCTACATTTTCCATAGTTTTGGAATCTGTTAAGTTTCTAATAGAAGGAACATCAAACGTTTTTTGTTAGTCTAAAAGACAAAAGAATCTTAAATGATTTTTGTCTTGTCCTTTATTATAAGAAACAACAAATACTCAAAGGTTTCTGTATATATCTCCCCTGTCAATTTTTTTTCTATATTCTTTAGTTATAAGGTTTTAGTTAAAATGTTTTGAATATTTAATTCCCTTACATTGAAATTTCTTTTTCCCCTCGTTGAGTGCCTTTAACTTGGCCTAGTTAAGCTTTTTTTTAGCCAGTTAGTTAGTTAGACTATTGTCTGCCAGTCAGCACGACGCCAACGAAACTCGTCAACAAGGCAAAGCGGAAAACAACAGAAAAACAAGTGAAAATAACAAATGGAAATCTGTCTAAAGAGGAAAAACCACACACATATACATATAGTAATCAAAAATCAATTTATTGATTACACGACAAATATCATTGCGAAATGTGTGGGCCATGGCTATGGCTATATGGCATAATGTCCATAATATCAGACAGATATCATTATAATTAAACCCCAAAAACCCAAACCTCTCACCTGCTGGCATTCGACATGGCTTTGGTGTGTGTGTGTGTCGGATTGCTCGAGTTTTATGGTTTTTAGGCGATTTTGTTGGCAATTGGCCAAATGGGTTACATTTTTTTTATCTTTTATTTTGGCTACTATTTGGCTCGATCAATTCTTGCTTGCTTTTGTTTTGTTTACAAGTTGTCACAACTCTTTTTTGTTATATTTTACAATTTCGATTTATTCACGAATAATTATTTGAGGCAACGAATTTTAAAAGGTCTTGCCAAAAATAAAGAAAAACAAAAACACAATTGTCGTAATGAATCACGTAATATAATTAAAAAACGGAACCAAAAATTTATATATAATTTTGTAGGCCAAAACCGCGTTATGTTCACTTAAATTGGCTGCAATTGACTGAATGCTCATTTGTAGCTTTTCTCAGCTTTTCCCTGCAACGAAAGCTTTTCCCACACACCCACCCACACACACACACACACACACACACACACATACAGTGCCAGCCAGCTGTCGTTGCGGTTGGTCCTGCGCATTGGCCAATGTTTACGTTTACAGTTGGTTTCACTTTGGCTTATGAGTTTTCACTCTTTGCTTTTTAGCCCAGTTGACCATTGGGACGGGGGTTGGGGGAAACAGGGCCAAGGTGTCGGGGGTTTGTATAACCTTACAGTAAGTGGCTAATGGGTTATAGTTGGCTCATTCAGCTTTCTTAGCTGTTTATGAAGTGCATTTTCGCTCTTCGCATAGTTAATGAATGAGCGACTAATGTCTTAAGATGGCGTCTAAGTTGGTCGATTTACTGAAAGAACCTAATCTTGCTTTAAAAAGTCAATAAAAAAAAGTTGGAATATTAACCTAATAAACATTATATAAGCTTGAACGTTAAAAAAATTTAAAATAATATATCATCTTCAGTGACCGAAATGGAGCGACGATTTTAATCTCATTTTGCTACAAGTAGTAAGCCAATTTTCATAAAAAATTTTACCGAGAAGTATTTTTAATCGTTTGGCAAGTCCAATGCAACATATTAATCTACGACTTCGTTCCTGACTTTCTATTAAAGTTATATGTCTATCAATTCATACTTTACTTAGTTGGAAATGTTACTTAAGATCTTAAAAACTTCTTGAGTCCCTCTTCTGGGTTCTCAGCGCTTTAATTTTGACTTTTTTTTTGCTTTTTTAAACTGTCAGCAATTATAATCTCCACCGATTTAAATGAAACCAAGTTCAATCGATTCAGAACTGTAATTGTTTTTTAAATTTGAATTTTTCTCAACAAATGACCGCAAACAGAATAAAAATATATTTTTGGGCTTAACAATAAGGTTTTTTTTATAAAGGAACTGATTGAGAAACCATAATCGGGCCTTAATAAACGATTTGAAGCTAATGAAAGTGGTCCATGAGAATGTTAACATACATTTAACTATCAGCCAATTTTAGCTTCTTTTTGAATATTAATTTAAACAAGAATTAGGAAATTTGTTTAAAAAAATTGGTAATACATAAAAATAAAAAGAAGCTTCTTATCATTACTTGTTTGGTATCGTTTATAAAATAAAAATGTGAACCCCTTTGCTTTTCTTTGGAAAAGATGTAACTTATAGGGCCTACCTTTAATTTTAGGTGATTTTTAACTTGTGTTTCAATTCCTTTAGCCCCTTTTGACAAACCTATTCTCTGAATATGTAGATCATCAAAAGTTATCATTTATCATAGGCTAATTATATTTTCTATACTATTTTTACAGTCAACATTTTAGATGACGCCAAAAAGCAAGTTATTGGATTTAAAATATCACAAAATGACACTTTTTTTTTGCTATAAAACAAAGTGAACTAATGCATGTATTTACTCACAAAACCCCAACGAACAAGCCAACACATAAAATTTGACTTTTAAATTCAGCCAAATTGCATTTGAAATCAATTAAAAAAGATTTGTAGTCACATTTAAGTAAAATTTAGTGATTAATAGTCAAAGAATTTGCAAAGACACAAAATATCTTTGTCAAGATACTTGCGAAAATTATGATTTAGATGCCAATGACCTTGACTAGCTAATGCCTGGATCCGACACCCCCACCAACAACAAGTGTTAAGTTAGGTTTCTCTGCTAAAACATTAGACAAACAAAACAAGAACCGTAACCAAATCGTACAAAATAAACAACTAACAAAACCTTGTGCTAATCAATAGAGAAAAATAGAGAGGGAGAGAGAGCGGCAGACAGAAAGGGAGATAGAAGAATAGAAACAAATTTTAAAGACAAGGCAAACAAGGCCAAGATAATGTTCTATATAACATGTGAAAGGGAAACTTGAAATTCCTAAGCTAATTCAGAATGGAACAAGTTCTTCAGACCGATTAGAGGCCAACCACAGACAAAAACAAAAAAAAAAAAAAAAAAACATAATATAAAAATACTATCTAAAAAATCAGTTTAAACATTTAATGATTGAATGAATGTCCGAATATGTATTGGACTCAAACACTTTGTATAATTTTTTGTATGAGCCATTTAGAGGCTGGCTGCGGTCACTTAGCACTCACTCATCAAAGCAGTGACTCCAACGGCCATCCCAGGCGACCTTCTGACCAACTTTAAAGTCTGGCTCTCTGATGTGGGCTTGGGCTATAAATATATCACCATCTCCATCTACCTCTGTCTCTATCTTTAAATTGTTATACCCTAACAAAAGGGTATGTAGAAATAGTAGCTAAGTTAGATAATTATATAACCTAGGGACTTTTATTTGATCTGTTTGCTTAGCTCTTGTAAAATATTTTGCATTATTTTTGTATAAACCTTAGATTAATCTGTTTCTAATGATAGAGTATAGAAACGTTGGCATTTTGTATATAATTTTCCTTCTCTATTTTTATGATCTGTCTAGCTCTTGAAGTCTCCAATTTGTTTGGCCTTTTTACTTATGATTTGTTCACTAATTTAATTAAACATTTTTGTTGTTGTCGTCTTTCTGTTTTTTGAGTAATTGTTAAGGTCATGTAAATTGAGTTAAAGCTCATAAATATATATCTAATAGAAATTCAATTCATTGTTACAGCTCGCTCGATGGAGATGTAATTTGAGTTTCGAGTATTTATGATAATTTTTATCCAAAACAGAAGCAGTTTAATTATACAAAATTCATGGTCATGGATTGCATACCATAGACAGACAAACAGACAGACAGACGGATAGACAAACAAACAACTTCACCCAGAGAGAGAGAGAAAGAGAGACTGACTTTGAGTCGGAAGTTTTTATTGCAAAACTTCAATAGGGAAGCAGGTTTCGTCCATGCAAAATGAATCATTTTCCGCTTTAATTTCCGCATAATTATATCATCCAAAATAAATACCAATTCTATAGTAGCAATCTCTAACCTCGTGCCCTGTTGACCGCCTGCTGAACTCTCCATATAAGCCTAATGAATCAGTTAGTTTTGGTATATTGGCCTTGGCTCTGTGAAACCCGTTAGAACCATATGTTCATAATTTGCCAGTTTTGAAGATGATCGGCGAGAAACTTTGAGAATTAAAGACGAATTCGCATGGCAAGTGGCGCCATGACGAACTTTAACCTATTTCATTTCCTCACACGTAGACAAAACTTTACGATCTAACTGAGTTCGTGTTGTTTTGCCCACTTCCGGATGGCTATGAACGTGTTTTTTGGCATGTTTTTTGTTGCCAAATTTTAGTTTAGATTCTCTGCTTTTGCCTATGGCCTCTGGCTCTATTCTCATTGATGGCCCATTTGATGGAGAAGAACTTTGTTTTTATCCATTTTCAATATGTATTTTGTTTCTTGGAATTTGTATTGTTTTTCTTTTTTTTTTTTGTTTTTTAATTATGATTTATTTGACAACAATTAGGAGAGTGATAATTATTATTTAACCATTTCTTAAAGCTTGTTCTTGAACATTATTTCATTTTATTCAAGGTAATATTTTTCTGCGGCTGCTTAATGTTTTTTTTTTCTTTTTCCTTTTTTTTTTTTTTGCTTTTTTGGCAAATGTGTTAATTGAACTTGAAATTTTCAATTGTTGAACTGATGTTTGTTTATTTGCTTTGATGATCTGAAATGCTAGAGACTCTCAAGTGGAAGCATCAAGTATTTTTGGTTACTAAGCTGAATCAGAACTTGTTTTTGGGAAGCTAGAATTGCGTTTTAGCAAAATACTCGTTAAATATTTTACTGCTATCTATTCTTAAAATATATTTCGAATGATGCCAAGTTCATATTAGATATTCAATAAATTAGAATTGGGTAAACTAATAAACAAACAACCAGACAGAGAGAATGTGTAGGATTTTAGCCGGTATAGTTTAGCTAGCTTAGAGTTTAGTGAGTTAATCTTTCAATGGCTTATGGAAATATCCAATAACTATCTAAGGACATTATCCATGATGCCAAATGCTGACATTGGCGGTCAAAATGATGCAAACTTGCCCCTTTAAATATGCAATGGACAATTGAAAACTTATCTACTTCATAACTTTGAAGGATTTTTAAAATATCCTGTAGCTTAAAGTGACCCTCGTTACAAACATTACTCGAAAAGATCATGAATTATATACATCTCTGAGAATTCGTTAAAATTGTATACTTTAAAGAGAAAATTTACCTAATTTTACTGCTGTTTGTAACTGCTATTGTTAACTATTAAAAGAAAGAAAGACATTATCATATATCAAAGAGAAGTCTTTATCAAACATCAAGAAAGCTTATTTATGTTTTCTAACTATCTTTCTGTATATCAATATAATAAGAGGCAATTGCACAGATATAAAAACCAGAATTTTTTATTATATTTGATTTATAACTAAAAAAACATTTATTACTCAATCAACAGCTGCTCCAAAAATGCAAATTACGCTTCTCTGCCTATTAACACGTTATCAGGAAATCTTTAAAGATTTCAGTTTTCGACATCTTTGGAATATCTTTGCTTGCCGTGTCAAGGTGCAACTTATTTAAATCTTACTTTTCGGCCTACGCATCAATTTAATATTCCAATATCGCGAAATCAGAATAATTTATATTTTAAATTTTTTCGGCACCCTTGGCAACTCTATGGAACAGATGCTGAAGCTCCTTCTCTCGCTCTCTCTCTCTCTCTCTTCTTGTGGTCTCCCCTTCCCCCTTTTACAGGGAACAGCTGACATCATCCACTCACGCTCCTCCAACAATTGCTTCCTTCTGCGCATGCGTTTGAAATGTCAAAAGAAATACAAATACGCCAAGCTATGGGAAACGAATAGGTGGATAAAAAGCAAAAGAAGAAAAATAAAAAACGTTTATAACTAATGAATGCAAACTTTAAAATATTCAAGTAATTAAATATTAAAACGCAGTAATTAAGTAAAAGCAGCCGGCTAAAAAAGTGAGTTATGAAAAGTGTTCTAACGGGCAACAAAAAAAGATTTCCTCAGAGCCTTGAAAGTGAAAGACAACTTGGCTCATCGACATGTGTGTGTTTGTGTGTTAGTGTGTGTGTGTTTCTCTGTGTGTATGTGTGTGTGTCTGTTCCCAAAATGGCCTTAAACATTTTAAAGAGTTTTTTGACCCAAGCGAGTTCTACTCAAGAAATGCAAATCGATCTGCACGTATACCACAAAAAAAAAAAAAAAACAAAATTAATCTACACAAATAAAATCATATTATGCAAGCCAATAATATGTGACGAAACCCATAAGAATCGGTCAACAAATATCACTACATTTCGATTAGCATAACTTGTTTTATAATTGATTGCAAAATTCGCAGCTTGGTTCTTCTTTTTCCCCCATCTCCCCCTCTCTTGCGTCACTGTCTGGCATCAAAAAAAGGAGAACACCAACAAAACAAATCGAGAAGAAGGAGAAGAAGGAGGATGCCTCTCGAAAAGAAACCTGAGACAAATTTATGAGTTTTACTTTCTGCTGTCTGCTGTCGGGTTTTTGGGACTGTGTGTGCGTGTGTGTGTGTGTGTGTGTGAGTGTGTGTTGTGTCTCTCATTAAGGCAAATGCGATTTATAAAAATTCATATATCAGCATCAGCAGACGCAGGGAAGAGGCAGAAGAAAGTACAGACAAAAAGTAATGTAAAGTGAATTAAAAGAAATGAAAAGTAAGGTGGGCATATGATTATTTATGTTTTAAACAAATTAGGGGAAAGTATGTTAAATAAATTAAAGCTTTTAACATTATCCTAGATAAAAATAATCCCAGAGCTAATCAAAATTTCATTCCATTTGCTCTTTAGATTGTATTTAAAAATTTAATAAACCTAATTAGAATGGGGAAACATTTTACTTTATTTGCGTTTAAAGATTATATCAAAGTTCACATAATATTATTTTTTATAAGTATTTCTTATGGCTTTTTTGAAGATTATATCAAAGTTCACATGAAATTATACAAAAACCTTTTTTTAAGCTTTCATTTGAGATCATTAAAAGAGAACTGCCATAAAGTAATTACTGTTAGGTCAACATCTCATCTCTTACTTAATTTTATGATCAGTTTTTATTTAAAAATATTTTTTCGTGTTTGCGATTTCAATAAACTCTCGCCCAGAGCTAATTACAGGTTAGAGACAATTGTAATTATCCTTCTAGTATAGTTAATTTGGGTGATAAACTAAATGGTCAGCCGGCGAACTTAATTAATTAATTTCCAGTAATTAGTAATAGCAATTAAATTATATATACATCTGTGAAACTCAAACTCAAACTTGACGGAAAGTGTTATAAAATAAATGAACAAAAATATTACCCTAGAAGCAGATGAGAATAATGATTGGGTAGAGATCGATTTCATTATGCTTCCTTAATGGAAATGATGTAAAGGAGAAAATATGTATATCTTAAATTCAATTCATTATAAGATTAGGCCAGACAGATACACGATCAGCTGATAAGACTTTAATCGGTTAACTCAATAAAGCTAAACAATTTTTGAAGTGAATTAACTTAATATACCCATTCACTTAACAAGTCTAACAGGGTATGCAAAGAGCCACAGAATAGACAAAGAGAAGAAGCAAAGCAAGCACCAAAATAAAATAACAATAATAACAAAAAGCAAGCTCAGCCGAAGCTAAGCTCGAGATGACGTCACGAAACCAGAGTCGAAGAGCTTGAGCTGCTGAGCAGAGAGTAAACTAACAGAAACAAAAACAGCACAAAAAAAAAAGCCGGCAGCGACGCTGACTGCGTATACATATGTATATCCCCATAGCGCGCCAAAATAAGAAGTCGATATTCATTCCTTTTGGCCGCACAACGTTCAAATTCGTTTGCAACGCTCACGAGAGCGGACGTGCAGCGCGGAAAAATCACAAAATACCAAAACAAAAACAAAAAATCACAGCAGATATTTTGAATTAACAGTTACAGTTGGCCTACTGTTGTTGTTGTTATTATTATTTTTGTTGCTTGCGGTTGTGTATACAAATTAACGTTAACGCAAAAAGAAAAAATAAAAGAAGAAAAAGAAAAGAAATAATTTCCATTTCAATTTAGTTGATTACGAGTGGCAAAAGTGAAACAGTAAAACAAATAAAAGTGCAAGAAAATTTTGTATGCAAAAAAAAAAATGGTGAAGAACAATAACAATCTAATGGCCGATCTGAAAACTCCTGCCAATGGCGTCAATGGCCACAATCCTTTGCCCAATGGCAATGGAGTGGTGGCTAATGGCCAGCATGGAGTGGCAGCATGTCCTCCTCCTGCCACCGGCTGGCGTGAGACCCTTTGGAATACCTGGGATGCCTTTGCGGATGTGGCCTGGTTCATCATTTGCTGCATCGCCTACATATTGCAGGTAAGCGAGATCTCATTCAAGCCAAGATCCAATGCCAACATCTTTGTGTTGACATTTGATTTTCTTACAAGATATTTATTGGTTAAGACAAAGGTTTTTTTTTTTTTGTATTTTAATGTTGTTGTGCTTGTTGTTTTCCGTTTGATCGATCGTTGGTGAGAATTATCAAAGTTTGCCCTCGCCTTGATCGCTTGATTAACAATGTTGTGTGAAACCTTCAAAATCTTTACACACAGAAACACAAAGAAATTACAATTAAGTTATTCAGTCAAAAACAAAAACCCCAATTTATGTGTGTATATATAGCAGAGATATGAACCCAGATCGAGCATGAATATCGTGACTTAAAAGCACGTGTGCAATTTAATTAGTCTCTGCATCCGAATCAACTGGATTCCACTGATAAGATAAGCCCAATGGGCAATTATAATCGAAAGCAAAGAAGAAGAGGAGGGCCCAACATGAACACTAATTAAATATTGATTATTAAAAACATTTTTTGTGGCTTACGAAAAGTTTTCATACTCTTTGAAGTCACTTTTAATAGCTTAAAGATATTATCTGGTGGGTGAAATGTTTATCCAGCAACTGCTTAAAGCGAATTTAATCCAATTTTCATAAAGATGAAACTACAGTGCTTCTGATATTTATAACCCATCCAGCAGTTAAAAATTTGAACCATTTTTAACAACATTTTTTAGGTTTTTAAAAAAGAAATTTGTACTGTACTTTGTTGACAGAAGCATTATATATATGTTCTATTACTTAACATAATTTTTGCTTTGTGCTCGCATCTTTGATTGCATTTTCATAATTATAGCCCAAAGTAGCAAGACTTTTTGATATACAGACATTGTAATTACGTAAATGTAGACCATTTTTTCAGCCAATGTGTGTTTTTCGTTTAAAAGTTTCTCATTGTTTTTTATAATGTTTAATATTATTGAAACCACATTTTGATATATTATGACGTTAAGGACTTTAATTGCCTTTTTTCTCGACGTACTTCTACACTTTTTTCTGGAGGTTACTCTTATATGCATTTTAGTATAGTTTGTCAAAGTTAATTTTTTTAAGTTTGCATTGACTAATACAAGAATTCATAATGATTTGTAGGCGTATTTTCGAGAAAGACAAATATAAAGAAGTAGTTTTTGATCAGTCTTAATTCAATCTTTACTTCCTTTTCAACTTAGCTTAACGCCAAATAAAATCTCAGCTCTAAGAAAGTTCCCAAGTCAATCGAAAGTGGTAACTAATGAGATTTAATTCAATCTTAAATTTCTTTAAAGGAAAATTTAATCTCACCTCAAAGTCAAATACCAATCAAAAGGGATGTAATATTTTGAATGAATTAGCTTTAACTAACTATCCTTTATATTTTAATAGGAATAGAAAGAGAAATTTTGCCTAAATTATGGACAAAAGAATGTGTTTCCCTTAAATATAAATATAAATCAAATTTTAGGTTATGACGTAAAGAGATTCGTGTATAGTTTAAGCAGTCAAAGAACTGTCTATAAATATAAATATGAATACAACAAAGTTTGAGTACAATTTGCATATTCACACACCAGGAGGGGAGGAGGGTAAACTTTTTCAAGATCAAGTTGCATATATGAATAAACATAAATCAAACCAAAATCGTATGGCTAGCTGGCCAGTCATGACTTCATAGCAACAAAAAAAAAAAAAAAAAACAAAATAACTCGTGAGATTGCACACATGAGTCTGCGATTTATGACCAGTCCTAAGTACACCAATCGACCAAAAAAAAAAAAAATATATAAAAAACCACATAAATCAGGCAACAGTTTAACAGACCTTAACAAAAAACAAACCCGTTGAAATGGGCTAGCAAAAAACTATTAATGCGAATTAGGGCTTGTTGGACCCTAAACCAAAGTCTTGATTGACACGGCAAGTGGTTTTTAAACAAATTTCAATTACAATTACATAAGCCGCCCCGATTGAGGTAATTATATTTTCTCTTTGCACAAATAAAAGATATGAAGAAAAACAAAAAAAAAAAACCTTTTGAGTTATGATCATTAAATGTGAGCCGGCTTATACACATCTCAAGTATAAGTTATAAGTTAAGTTTTATGCATGAGTTGCCATTAAAAACGAGAGGGACAGTGTGACAGAGGGACAGACCCAACAGATAGAGATATAGCGAAACAACTAACTAAAATGTTGACATTTGCATGCCAAATGCAGAGGCAACAGCTCGTGAAACGTGCAACCAGCCAGCTAAACTGTATTTTGCATTTAAATTTACAAATTGTGTAAATGTCAACTGCATCAAGATAAGCTCAAAATTCGAGATTCTCGCGTCTAGAAACTCAATCAATCCAAAAAGGGTATTCATAAGTCGTAGCTCTTTGCGTTTGAGTCATGAGAGGCGATGAGTTGTTAAGTTTTTGCTTGCATCTCATTGATTACCTCAATTTTACCTCATCATGCAGCAATCGTATCGCATTGAGAATCAGAGAGAGTTATATATTATTAACCTGATTTATGTCAATGCAGCTAATAATTTTCTTCTCTGCCAAAAAAAGAAAAAAAAAAGTACCCCACCTACAAGCTTATATCGACGTTGCCTAGCGGAGAGGGGGAATCTGCTATGAACATTTGCCACAACTGAACCATGTAATAAGCACCACAAGTTATTCCCAATGAAGTCGACGTCGATGTTGATGTCGACGTTGACGTTCGCTGCTGCGTTTGGCTTGTTGACCTAGTTCAACTTTTGCATTTTGCCGGCTTTGTGGCTTGGGCCCAGACCGAGCGACCGACGACGACCAAAAAAAAAGACTGAGACTGACTGAGAGAGCCTGTTTTTATTAGCTTCACTAGCCGCAAGAGGCACAACCACACAACCACCCAACCACACACACACACACACACACACCTGCAGACATGTTGATTTGTTGTAGCAACACACATTTTTTCGCGGGCATTTATATACATACACGAAAAAAACTGTGCAATTGAAACTGAAAGTGCTGGCCCAAAGCAAATAAAATAAAACTAAAAAATAAAAAACCAACTACTGGATGAGTTACATGGCTTTTTACCTAGAGGGGTGTGTGCTTGTGTGTGTGTGTGTATTGGGTTAGGTTAGGCTAGGTTCATAAAACAAACACACGGCCTTGGCTTATATGAGTGTGTGTGAAATGCGACACTAACGCCCGAACCATGTCAAAAAAGGCTCAATTACCCACCTGAAAAATATAAATATTTATGTAAAATATATATTTCTGTTTACTTTTTGCTAAGTAATTGTATATCTCTCGCCCAGTAGCTATAGAAACCTTTTTCTGTTTTACGTCTAGCATTAAATAAATAATTAAACTTCATGCTGAAAATAGTTAAAGTCAACAGATTGTCGTGTCTTTTTAAACAAATTAGTCAAACTAATTAGTAAACAACTCTGATGTTTAGTCTCTTAGCAAGCCATACGAGAGGATGGGGTGAAGCTCCCAGGAAAGAAAAATAATATAGAAATCGTTAGAATCCTGAAAATAAGCCATTTGAGACCATCTAGTTAGTTGGTTCGTTCAGTTTAATCAACAAAACTAACGAAAAAGTGTTTCTATTTCTCGTTTTAGCCAACTCTTTGGGCATTGGTTAAAGTGCCAATTCATTCTATGAACTATCATAACTTAAACTCCCCCTTTGGGCATATCCATTGCAATGGCAACCAATTCCAACTCCAAGACATGACGTGATTAAATATATATATCCGTTTGAGCCAAACAAATTGCACCTCTCGAAAAAAAAAATTCCAACTTGACAGATTGCAGCAAGCACTTTATGTTCATGACTATAGAACTTGATTGTTCCAAGATTTATGACTAAAGTTGTCAATTCATATAAAATAGAAACCGTAGAAAAAAAAAAAACAGGGAAATAAAATAAGGTAGCAAATCTGTTTGTTAATTTTCACAAAATCATAAATGGAAATGAAATTTTGAAGGCCAAAAAAGTAGGAGGCAAAACGTAAAAGAAAACCATTGATCAACAAGCCGACACCCGCTCTCCACTCTCAACCCAAGCCCCCCGCCATCCATTTTCAAGTGTATATGTTTGCAATATTTGAAAATGCAACAGGCAACGAAAATGCGAGGCGTCCAAATTGAATTTGTGTGGCTCTCTTGATGAGCAGCTAAGAGGGAGAAGACGACGACGACGACGGCGGGGGGCAGGTGGGCTCAATTTCAGGTTTATTGTTATTTATGTGTGTGGCGTTGTTTTTTTTTTTTTTTTGCAAGTGTCTAGTGTTAGCTAAGAAGGTCACTCATAGCGGGGAGGCAGCTGCTGCTGCTGCTGCTGCTGCTGCTGTTGCCGCTCGCAATGAAAATTGCCTCATTCATTGAGGCAAGTTCGTGTCTTAAGTCTTTTGTTTGGCTCATTGAAAATGCACTCAAAGCACTTTACACTCAAATAAAGTGGCCAATTTTGGGCCAGCTGCTGCTGCTGTCGGCCACTGGAGTAGCAGAGCTCTAGAGCTCGATATCCAAGTTGCTTTTTGTGTGTGTTTTTTCTTGTTGTGTTGTTGTTGTTTTTTTTTTCGGTTAAGCAAGACTCAAGCCGCCAGTTGGCAGTTTGCAGTTTCACTTTCAGCTTTGAGTTGGCTTTTAGAACCGACAATATTAGGCGTAGCAACTTGTCGTTAAAATTTTCGCAATTCTCATTCCAAGAGAGAAGGAGATAAATACAGAGAGGGGGCAGACGAGGGTTAGATAAACAAGTTTGTGCATTAGCTTAGGCTACTGCCGCTGCTGTCGATGATGATGACGATGATGATGACGATGATAGGGGAGGGGGAGGTTCCTTTAAGAAGTTTTTTCCAATGCTAACTCTTTTGGAATCTGACATTTTGTGTTGCATTTTCATTTGCATAGTTAGGCAATATTCAGATTCACTAAATATTTGATTAATGATCTAATGCATAGCTATATAATAATGTTGTTTTGATTTAATAAACAAATATTTCTTAGACAAACTGTTTGCCAACTGCCACTAGCCACTAATTAAGCTAAACATACTCAATTTTGCATCAGCATATTAACATTTAGACAGAAAGCTACAAATGGTAATATTTTTGGGTATGGAATGCAATAAAAGCTATTAGACAGATAAGCTTAGCCCTTTTATCTCACCATTAGACAACGAGAGAAAGAGAGAGATGCACTTAACCCATTCATCTTACGTCCCAATGTAAAAAATGCAGTTTAACCCGCCAGAAAATTGAATACATTCAATATCTAAGCTATATCTAAGCTATATAGTACTCTTAGAGATACAATTATAGACTTTTAAATTGCTTCAAATTGAAGAAGAAATGTGGATCCTTAATTGGGATGAATGTAGCATGGTCCCAGTTATGTTTATATTTTATTTGTTTAAATGTGTTACTTTTTAAATGTTAAGTAAAGTTTTTTATATTGAATTCTTTATTAAATTCGTTCATCTTCTCTTTTTTATCTTACTCTCTTAGCTGCATAGACTAGGGTTGGTTATACCTCATTGCCAGACCTTTTTCATAAAAATATGTATACAAATTAAAGGAGATAGAAGAAGATAGTTCTATGATAGTTCTTTGTTCATCATATAGTTAATTGAGTTCCCCTTCTTAGATGAAACACTCTAACTTGAACTTCCTTTACTTCATAAATTTGATCCGTCCAAATAAAAGACGAAATCAAGACAACAGAAAGAGAAGACATTTCCTCTAAAAAAAAACGCCAACTAAAGAGTAAATCATTTTGTTGTCTCGTAATTTTATTTGCCCCACAACATATGCATATCGAATGGAATTTTTTTCAAGTTGTATTACCACACATTTTGTTTGGTGTCTGCATAGAGTCTAGTAATTTTCCAAAATGTTACAAAGGTCAATGCGTTTTACCTTGACAATCACCAGCAATAGACCAAAAATAGATAGAAAATAAGCCCAATAAACCTCCCGAATGAACTTGATCATGACTAGGCTGATTTTCAGGTTTAGGTACCCAACCCAAGCAGCATGTGAAAAGTCGCATAATGTTTTCGAATGATGAAGCATAAAAAAAAAAAAAACAAAAAAAAAACCGAGAGACATATGTATATAAACAAATTAACATTTCTGTCTAGTCACGAATTAAAGCAAGAACACAAAATGAAGCTTTTGTTACTCCAATCGCTGAGCATTCATTTCCGTGGACAAAACGTGCCAAGTTCTTGTATTCCTATTGATTTCGAATGCGGATTCTATAGAAATTGAATTTAATATAATTTTGTATTTCTTTTTTTTTTTTGGACTAGGGATAGTTATATTTTTGTTTATGGTTATTATTATATTATGGCATAAATTATGTTGTCTTGTTTCCTGTTGCATGCTTAAATAATGTGACAAAAAAATGTCTGTCAACATGGAAAGAAACAATAAGCAAGTCGTCGTCATCATCATCATCATCTTTTTCGGTGGCAACAACAAGTTCCCTTTTTGATTAATTTGATAAATTATTTATGATCTCTTTTGGCGGGTAGGCGGAGAGGGTAGGGGGAGACTTTTTGCAAAGTTTTCGCCGGTCGCAGGTTGCGACACATTCATTGTTAATGTCAAAATAATTGGACACGCTTGCCAGGCCCAACTCCAGGTGTGTAGAGGGAGCTTCGCGTGTGGCACATAAAATTTATGGGTTCCTCGCACTCCCTCCTCCTTTTCTTTCTCTCTCTCACACACACGCACACATTTTCCGTGGTGGCAACAGAAAGTGGCTACTGTTTAAATGTTATGTTAATGCTGAGCTCAAGTTTGTTGCCTGAGTCTTTTGTTTTATTTTTTTTTTATTTTCCGTTTGTTTATGCCGCCGCAAACAAAGCGAGCGTGAGAGACATAAATTTTGACAGCTTATTGACATTATATCGACAAACAATCCAACCCACTACAGGAAATGCATTCGCGTGCAAAAAACAAAATTATTATTTACTAAACGAAAATCAAATATTGATTGAATCGGTTGCATTTAAGTTCAAATAAGACTTTGGAATTCTTGTAGCCAGCCAGAAAGTTCGCATAGACTGGTAAATTAAAAGAATTTGCTGTAGCGCCACAAAAACGAGCTTTTTAATTGGTTTTTGGATATGTCACGTTGTCGGAAGTGAATCTGGTCTTTAATTTTAAAGATAGAAATATAAAGGAAACTTTTATCAATTAACCAGTTTTCTATATAAAAATCTCAAACTGAAGTTAAATAATAGATCAAAATCTGCATTCAAAAGAAGTTCAATGGAAATATCATCTGAAAATTTTATATTTAAGAATTATAAACTCATTTGACTTAAATTGTTTATTGTTCTTTTTCTACTTGCAGGATCTGTACTACATAGTTTTTGGTTATCCTGAAAAGGAACTCAACACAGACATTGCCCTGATCACTGGTGGAGGCAATGGCCTGGGTCGTTTGCTGGCCGAAAGATTGGGCAAAATGGGAACAAAAGTCGTCATATGGGACATCAATAAGAAGGGTAAGATATACATATAATTAAACGAAATAATTCAAAGAAATAATTATGTTATATCATTTCCCCCTACTCAGGCATAGCGGAAACTGTTGAAATTGTTCAAGAGGCAGGCGGCTATTGCAAGGGCTATGTGGTGGATATATCGAAGAAGGAAGAAGTCTACAAAGCAGCCGATGTCATCAGAGAAGAAGTCGGTGATGTAAGTAATCAAGAATAGAGATAGAGCAAGGGACAAAGACAAAGTGTGATAGCCTTAGATAATGCGTGCAGTAATTGAAGCATAAAAAAGTCTTGTAATTAATGTTTACAGTCAAGCGAAAAGAAGAAGAAGACGAAGGGGCAGGGGAAGGGGAAAGGGAAAGAAAGAAAGAAACGTGGTCATAGACCATCGTGTAATTGTTTGTTGAGGGGCGTTTAATGGCCGAGAACCCTTTTGTTTTAGTGTGCAACACATGTAGCATAACACTCTGCCACGCCCCTTTACCACACATTTACTTATGCATATTCATGTCATCAATTTTGGTAGGCGGGAAGTATTTTTTGTATGCATGAGTGCACAAACCATGGTCAACCTTGAGAAATGACTACAAAGCGACTGGTCTCTCTGGCTCTCTCTGTGCTTTCGAAGAGAAAACTGGTTGCCACTCGCATTCCATTTGGCCATTTATCATCCAGCTCTGGACGCAAACCCCCCTCCCTCCCCCCCCCCCACAAACATGGCTTCCATTCAAATTAAACGGCACGAGACGCTCGAGAAGATTCACTTTTTTCTTTGTAAGGGCCACATTTAAATGGCATCGAAATCACAGTTCGCTCGCTAATTGTGACTGCCTCGGGGATTGCATAAATCTTGATGTAATCCCACTGACTACCATTTAGATGCACTTGCTAAACTGATTAGCACACGATTGCCAAAAACGAAAAGCCCCAAAACCAAAAACAAACACAAAATATTGTTTTTTGTTTTTTTTTTGGTTAGCAATTAGTCCGAGTTCGTCCAACTGGCCAGTCTGGCTGATTCGCTAATTAAGTAGTATTTGTTTCTCTTTTTGCGTATTTGTTTATGCAATTAGAACTTTTGGTTTAGCTTAATGAATTCTCTCAGTTACACTTGAGAAGTTGTTTAAAAAACACACGATGAGTAAATATTCAAATGGAACATGTCGCGGATGTGAAGTTTTTTTTATTTTGGAAATTCCACAATGAGAATGAGAGAGGAAGATATTTGCATAGATAAAATCTTAATAAACCATTAAAATTTGAAGTGAAATATGATGAAGAATTTCATAAAAGTCCCAGTGACAGCATTTACAGTGGAATGAGTTCAAAAATGTTGTTTCTTTTTGCTTTTGATGATGATTTAAAGGTTTTTAAATCCAATTTAGTTTTTGGTTAATACTAAATTATAAATGATTATGAAAACTTTAACGAACTATTACAATTTTGTTTAAAATATCTTGTATTAAACCAACCTCTTATTCTCTGTTGGTAGAAAGTGATTTGCGTTTATTTGTTTTATTTTGTCAACTTCTTTAGTTCAATTTCCTAAGAAAATTGACCCACTCTAGGAAAAGATTCCCGCTAAAGTGTTTTAGCTTATAGACGACTTAAAAGAATATATACATATATAGAAACGATATGTATATAGACAGTGCCGTTAAGTAAATATTTCATTCCATTTTGTTTTATTTCTTTAAAATTCGTATAATTGTTGAATAGTATAAAATTTGCATAATAAAAAGTAAATGAAGAGTTTTCTGATATAATTTATGATTTTAGACTAAGAACTTTCTAAAAGATCTCGAGTCTGGGGTTCCCTTAAGAAGTTCAGGTTATGTGGCAACCAATTAAAACACATTTTGCCTTATAGCCATAGCTTTTAGAACAGATTAAACACGTGTCAAAGTATTTAAAGTAAAATTCTAAGGAGTTTAATTACCAAAGAACATTGTTAGATCTTTATTTCACTTAAAATACTGCCTATATATATGTACATCATATTCCAAAGTAATCTGATGTATATATATATATGTTACTATATAACAACTGCTTGAGATTTGCGCATTTTATTTCTATGTATTATGTATGCGGCGGCATGTGAAATTATATTTTTTATATATTTTTTTGGCCATTTCAATTTACCCTCATTATAATGATTTCATGCTTGGCCAGCAGCAATTTCCAAATAAATGATTAACGCACTGACAAGTTCAACAACCAAAAAAAAAAAAACAAAAACAAAAAAAAAAGAGTCAAAAAAAAAAAACAAAATCCATTTAACCAAAAAAACATTTAACCAAAGTTCAACTGACGAAAATTAAGACAGAAATTCATGCATGAAGCAAAAAGGCAAACTGCCAACTAGAACGTCATAAACTTATCAAAGCAAACAGAAACCAGCAGCAGCAGCAACAACAACAACAACAAGATGTATTTTTTTTTTTAAGTTATTGTTGATGGGCTGAACGAATTATATAATGACAGCAGCAGCAGCCAAGTTGAACCTGAAAAGACCTAAAAAAACAAAACGAAAAAACAGTAGCAGCAAAAAAAAAGCAAACTAAAACAGATAGAGAATCCATTGATACCCTATAAAAAAGTCCCTTTTCAAACCAAGTCAGATATTTTGTATATCAGATCGATCTCATTTTTAGCTCAAGGTGTTTTCCTTTTTGGTTAAAACTTCTGCCAGATGTATCTAAAGCTAACATACCCGTCTATCTCTCTAGGTTGAAGGGTATTCAAAATACAAAAAAAAAACATTTAACTACTTACTAAGTCAGGCGTTGGGCAGATGACGCGTTGATTTTAGCTTTTTGCTGGAGATGTTTGCTGTTTTTGCTCTCTGAATTATTACATTTAATATTTTTTAATGGCTACTGTTGTTGCTTTTTGTTGTTGTTTTAATGCACGCCTCGTTAAATGTTTTTTTTCTGCTGCCGCTGCTGCTGCTTTTGTTATTTGAAATCACGCATACGCAATGTATGCCCTGTCCCTGCCCTCATATGTACCTCAATTGCACTTGAACTCGGTCTGTGGCCAGGCCATAGTCACTCACTCACTCAGTCAGTCAGTCAGGCAGTTGTTGTTGTTGTTGTTGTTGTGTTGGTTGTTGGCCATCTTAACGACATGTTGCACTTGTTGTTAACTTTTCATGTTGTTGTTTTTGCAGCAATGCCGCAATTAATTATTGAAACTATTTAAATTTCAAGCCAACTTACATTATTCGCAATGAAACAACAACAAAAAAAAAAAAAAAAACAACGACCTTGATAAAACTTTTTGCTTTGATTTCCCTTATACGGAATGCTCTAGGCTTTAGAAACTTATGAGAATTGACCGAATGAGAGATGGCCAAATTTGATTTTTGGCAAGCGGAAAACTAAGAAATATTGATTTTTCTAAATTTAATATTGATAATTTAAATTTAAATAACTGTAAAACAAAAGTTTAAGATTCGACATTTTTTTCAACATTTTCAAGTGCATTTTAATAAAATGTATCAATTTCTTAGTGAAGAATATGCTTAGAAACTAGAATAAGAAACCATTCGACCAAGACTCTTTCTGTCTGTGCGAGATTTTTTATGGTTTCAGTGTAAAGACCTTCGCGGAATTTTTGATTTTCTAGCACTAGAATTTTCAGTCATTGAATATTTAATTATTTTTTTATTTAATGTAATTGCAAATTAAGAAAAATTCTTATTAGATTTAGCTGCTAGGCCTTAAGCTAATTTGGAACAATGTTGTGTTTGTCGTGATGATTGCTCCTTAAATAGGAACTCAAGGATGAGCATACGTTCAAGGATACGTTATCGACTCGACTAATGGGATCTTCTATTCTTATTTGGAAGTCCTTGATAGTGCGTTGACTCGCATTGACTGTCCTGTAATAATATTTCTACAAAAGCACTTGAATGTTCTCTTTATGAGGTTAAGTTTATATTGGACGCAATTATACTTGAGAATTTGTGGGCTTGTTTGGTGGCCATTTCGTTTCCCTAATGAGTAAAATTTGTTACAATTCTCTTATAGTCTTAAACCTGAAATGAAACCAACACAGGCAACCTTTTAGCTTCCCTTATTTATTGATTATTAATAGGAAACTTAATTCTGAGCTTATTAGGAATACTCTTGCTCATTAGAGACATTCTTGCAAATACTCTGACTTGAATTCCACTCAAACATATTCTAAACTGATGGCTAAAGCTTGGATTACCAATTAACTATTTATAATAAACGAAAGGGCAATGAAAATTTCTGTCTTTTTATCAAAGTAGAAAACATTTAACGATATTTTTCTGAAACGTTTGCAACTTACAATCGTTTGAAAAAGTCGAAAAGAATTACTACTATTAAATGTAGGCCATATGTACTTAAACCCTATATCAAATTAGTAAACATTCTATTGGACTTTGGTTAGTGGTTAGCATAATTTGCATATCTATTCGAACCAATAGAGACTTAATTCTGTCGTTTATAAATGGCCAATATTTTCGGCCAACATTTATGTATGTCATATACATAGTCGAAAAGGTATATGACATAAATTTTGTCAGAAAATATTGCATAATTTGGCCAGCACAAGTCAAGTCAAGAACCTTGGAAACACGTTTTACATATTGAATGTAAATTGTAAATTTATTTGGCTTTATTAGTTATGTCCGGCTATGTCTTGTTGGCCAACAAGATACTTATTAACTGAAGTTAAGTTAACGTTTAGAATTTGGTTGCTTTTTTTGTGTGTTAGTTGGAGATGCAAATTTGATGGTGCAAGTCAAATATTTTTCTGTTTACTAAACAAATATTCGTTTTGTTTTTCTATTCTATCTGTCATAGGTCACCTTGCTGATTAACAACGCTGGAGTCGTTTCGGGTCTGCATCTTTTGGATACGCCTGACCATCTGATTGAACGTTCATTCAATGTGAATGTTATGGCACACTTTTGGGTTAGTTACACACACACACTCACACACACGCACAAAACACAAACACAAACATATATGTAATTACTACTTGTCATTGCCACACAGACCACAAAAGCGTTTTTGCCCAAAATGATCGAGAATGAACGAGGACACATCGCCACAATTGCCTCTCTGGCCGGCCATGTTGGCATTAGCAAATTGGTCGATTATTGTGCCAGTAAATTTGCAGCAGTAAGTCCCTCCTCCCTCCCTCCCCCCCCCCCCCCCCATCCACCCTTTTACTGGCCACAGAAAACTTAAAGGAATTGGTAATTACAGGTTGGCTTCGATGAGGCATTGAGGTTGGAGCTGGAAGTCCTTGGCCATACAAACATACAAACAACCTGCATTTGTCCATTCTTTATACAAGCAACCGGCATGTTCGACGATGTGAATGCCAGGTAAATATCCAGAGAGATCACGAGAGAGAGAGAGAAGAGGGCAATTTGACAGTTGGTCTTCTTTTTATTTGCAGATGGGTGCCCACACTGAATCCCAATGATGTGGCCGATCGTGTTATTTCTGCCATTAAAAAGAACGAGAAACTCGCTGTGATACCTGGTTTCCTGAAATTTGTATTATCCTTTAAGTGGTAAGTAAAGATAACTTAATAATGAGACAACTGAACATTATAATTTAAGGGAACTCTGAATAAAGTAAATAGGGCCCTTTAAAATGGCATTTAAATGGGTTTTAATGAAGGATGTAGAAAGTCATCTTGAATGGCTTCTATAATAGCACGATATCCTTATAACCATTTGAATCTGTCCGATCGGTATGAAAACCTTTAAATTTAAAGTTTTAACTTATTAGTTTTTTTGTATTTTCTATAATATTAATATTTCATTTCCATAAGAAAATTTATGAATTTAAATGGTATAAGAGAAAAATATAAAGCAACATTTTTATGTTTATTCAAGAAAAAGTAGAATTAACATATCAAAGAAGTTTAATTTAATTATGTTAAAGCTTAACTGTCTTAGCTATATTTGGTGCTTAAAACTCTCTTTCTGCGTCTACAAATAAATGACCTTCAAAAACCTCATATTTCCATGTTCTCGCACTTTTACTCTACGCTTTATTGGCAACTCAAGTATCCACTGAAATGTCTAAAACTACTTCTACTTCAACTCTAAAATAAAAATTTAAATCTCTCTCACTTTATATAATTTTGAACTACAAACTAAATCAGTGACATAAATCAAGAGTTCCAAACAAAAAAAGGGTTTAAAAAGTTCATTCAAACTTTTTTTGTTGTTTTGTATGCCATTTGGGGACTTATTGAGAGATTTTAGTTCATTTTGTAACTTTCACTTGAGAGCTCTTTGAGTAGGCATTAGGCATTTGCCTGACTCTTTAAACACACTCCCTTCGCCCCCGCACTATCCACCTTCAACCACCTTTAACCACATACATTCCTGCATTACCTATGCATGCCTAATGGTTTTTGGTTTAATGTGTGTTTGGGTGTGTGTGTGTGTGTGTGGGAGAGAATGTGTGTGTGTGTGTGTGTGTTTCACTTTAATAATGCATAAATATTTACCATTTACCTTCTAACTTTTTTTCGTTGTTGTTGTTGTTTTGCAGGACCTTCCCCTGGGGTTGTGTGGGCGGTTTGTTGCGTCGCCTGGTGCCTGATGCCTCGCCACACGGTTTGCCTAGCTCCATTACCCCAACCACACTGAGCAGCACTAAGTTAAAGTCGAATGGTGCCACCACCCTCCCCTCAGCCAGCCCCATCTCCGCCGATATAGCCGCCCTTGATGTTCAGTTAAGCAACGTCACATTGCCGGCCAAGCCACCCTCGATGCTGATCCAGCGTACTCCCTCATTGGGCGAACGTGTGCTTTGAGCACAAGAAATGGGGGAAAAGGAAAAAAGATACAAACAAAAAAAAAAACACGGTTTCTTCGCATTTGCGTTACGTTTCGTTTATGGTTTTTTCTTTTTCTGTAATTGAATTTGTGTTTTTCTGGCATTTTTTCGTCCATCACCTGGCCCAATCTAAGCGGGGTAGGGAGGGGAACGATATAACCAACATAAACCATTTACTAAAATTTAAGCTACAAGTCTAGTGATATTACATTTAGTTGAAGTGAAGTGCTTAGCAATCCGAAGGATAAGAGAAAGTGACAAGTTTAGGCTTAGTTTCGTTTATAACTTTTTATACAAATCTTTCTAGGGAGACACAAGAAAACAAAACACAAACAAACACTTTTTCATCTATATGTGCAAACTCAAATGCAGTCAGGTTTTTTTTTTAATATATGTAATATTATTAATGCATTTTATTGTTTTAGTTTAGGGTACATTTGTTTCGTTTTGTTTCGTTTGCCTTTTTAGCCGCAGTCATCTTAAATACATTTAACAAACACAAAAACAATAAGTTAAACAACAACAAAACTTAAAATTAGTTAGCAGACTTTGTCTTACCAATTTCAATAACAGTTTACACAAAATACTTTCTATTTAGTTTATTTATCTTATACAAACAATGTAATTATACAGTCAACACAACCTATTGAAGTGAAATATATAAAAAAAAAAAAAAATACTTAAAAAACTAATTGAATGAAAATCCATTGTTATTATCAAAAACAATTTAAAAGCTGTTTGCCTTTTTAAAATAAGTAGTTAATAGATTATATAAAATCTTTCTAAAGTAAATTGTATACTATTTCAGATCAACAATCAAACTAAAAGACTTTTTGCATTCTTTTTTAGAAAAATTTAAGTCTTTCTTTAAATTACAAAATTTACTTATTGAAAAACAGTTTTAAGCCTAAAATTCATAATAATGGTAATATGGGTCATAAATTGTAAAATTTTGAAGATCAAATTTCATGGTAAAAATTCAACTTAAAGTTTCGATTGTTTTGTGTTTCTGTTCTCATTTGGCCTTAGGTAAAAGTTTTCAAAAGTTTTTCAATGCTTCAAAAGGACTTAAACTAATTATAAAAAATTACTTAGTGGATTGGAATGATAACTTTTTTTTTACTAAAAGTTCAGAAGAAAGAGAACTGAAGCATGGATAACCTAAGAAGACGACTGGCTTATACCTAAAAAGGCAACTGGCCTTCACTTAGCCTAAATATGTAGAATTCTTGGCTTTTCAATTCCCATACAGAGGTATCCTGGACCCTCATTATGGATTCATATATACACAAATACTTAGACAAACTTTAGTTTCTCTCTTTGCTCAACTGGCAAAAGGATTCTCATCGTATTTTACACTCAATGCCTTGGGCACTTCGTATCTACCCACTGGATCCCTATAGATGGGATTCTCTTGACGCACACTCTTGGCTTGTTCCTGCTCGAAACGAGCATATTCCTGGGCATCCTTGCGTCTGACACACCACCAAATAATCCAAATAAGTGCCAGACCAATCAGCAGAGTGAAAACAGAGATGAATCCAACAATGGCATAATAATTCGGAGGCTCACAGTCGACAGCTTGGATCGATAGATAATTGGTGTGTCCAACGACCGAGTAGGCAAAGTAACTGTCACACGGAATGCCATGTTTGTTGACCACCCGCGCCAGACACTGCACCGCATTGGGTTCCAATTCGGGGACAAAGGCGTAGGTGAAGCGATCGTTGTACTCGGTGCTGGTGCAAATTTCTGTAAGATTCTCACACGTGCCCATGCCCTGCTTCTGGCCAATTAGGCACGTGACACAGGGCTCATAGAACTGGCATAGCTTGTTATCCTTCTCCGAATCGATCTCGCAAAACTTGCCCAAATATGGCTCATTGCATTGGCACTCGCCGCAATCGCAAATGCCACGCTGCGAGCAAACCTCTCCCGTGGGTCCCATACAGGCATCGGTGTCCTCTTTGCAGTTGCAGCGCGTGCCAGACCAGCCATACTTGCACACGCACTGGCCACAATGGCAAACGGCCCGATCCTCTTCACAATCCACACACTCGCGACACTCGCAGAACTTGCCCGTGTAGCCAGGATCGCAGAGACAGCTGCCACAGTCGCATTCCCCGTGATTGGAGCACACGTACGATGATTGCTTCTCGTCCGTATATTTTTGGCGGCACTGCATTAGCAGCGCTTCGTTGGTGGTGGCATTCGAGGAATCGGTGGGGCAAGTGCAATAGGTTCCAGTCCAGCCCTCATCACAGTTGCACATGCCACAATACAGGTAACCCTGATACTCACACTGAAATCGACCATATTCGTTCTCCGGATCGGGTTCCTCCTGACACGGGCAAGGTCGTTGCAGTTCCACATCGATGTCCATGAACTCATTGAGCGAGGCCTCCTCTACGCGTATCTTGTGGGTCTGCAAAGGACAGTATCTCAGGTTGGTTAATATTAAGCTCTAGCTTCTCCCATCCCAAATAAAATTTGCCTTCTTCTCAGTTAGTTGCCTAAACCAGTTGTGAATTATAAGCGCTTATAGTGTTTATACTCACATAAATTGCATTTTTAGGGTATTCGGTTAGAGTAACATCCACAAAGAACTCAATTTCTTTGCCCAAATTCACATTGTTGCAATAGTTGCGCTTTTGCAATTGGGGAAATTGTCCACCACAATCTGTGTAGTATTCCATTTTGATATATTCCGGACTATTATCACCAAACTGAGTGCGTTTAATGAAGCTCTCGTAACTGCCAAAAGACATTTTGATTAACGGGTATTCATTATGGTCCAAGGAGGCACTCACCTCTTCTTGATTAGTTCCAATATGTTGGATGAATCAGCACTTAATTTCTCCACATTGCTAATCTCCTTCATCAGAGCACTCATCTCTTGGTAGGTGCCCAGAACCTGTTCGGTTACAGCAAAGATCACATTGATTTTGCGTCGCAAAAGTTCCCTGTAGATCTCCTCCAGCGAAGGATAATCATATTCCAGAGAGCCCGTGTACTCGCCGGCAGCACTCAAATGGCATTGTTGGTCATTGCGTTTGATTATGCCAGCCAGCAGGCCATCGCCAGCGAAGTGCATGAAGCCATCGGTCACCAGGATAACCACTTTACGAGCCTGCTGCTTCCAGCCAATTTCCTTGGGGCAGACAATCACCTGCATTAGGGCATCGAAGCCACCTTCCAGATTATCGAGATTTCCTGTGATTTTACTTGCCGCCACAGCCGTTGTAAAGGCTTTGATGTCATCGGTTAGGGATAGATGATGGCGATAGCCGTAGGTTGGCTCACAGGTGGCTCGTTCCGCTGCGCAGGGATTCTCCTTTAGTTGCGGCAGAATCATGGGCATGACTGGCTTATCCGCAAACGAACCGAAACCCAAACGATAATTATCCGTCAGATTGTGCAGGGTTTGAGTCAATGCCGTGCCCAGTTGCTCCAATGTGTGCTTATCATCGCGCATTGTCCAGGTCAGATCCATCAGGACATACAAGTCGAGTGGATTGTTGCGTGCCGTGCGATAGCTCAGCTTAAGGCGTTGCGTGTTGCCTACATTCGGGTTCGGGTTCGGGTTCGGGGTGGGCGAGGAGGGGAGGAAGAAATATGTAGATAAAGGATTGATTCACGTTTTAATATCTGCTTTATGAGCTGTTTTACGAGCTGCTATCAAGCTCTCTCTCTCTTTCTCTCCCTGCTCTAAATTCCATTCACTTTGCGTTCCATTCCTGTCTCCATACTAAAACGGCAACCCTTCATTACCACTTGGACTTGTGTTCACACCCAGGCTAAATGGTTGTCTCTCCTTTTTATTTCTGTTCTGTAAATCCTTAAGCATGCAATTTTCCTTTTGGCTTAATTGCAGTTTACAAGGGTTTTTTTTTGTTTTGTGTTGTGTTAATGGGATTCAATTGAATGGCCGCGCAGCAAGTGCATAAAAAGTGCTTCTAAATGACTCTCAATTGGTTAAGGAGTAGTTGGTAATCATGTAGAGAGCTGGGCTAATAATAAACCAAATGCAAGTCACTTTAATCACTTGATAACCCCTTTTTAATATGGTTTAATGTTGGTAAGCAGAGCTTACATTGCCAACAAGCAAAAGTCTATTTAGCATAAAATAAATTTGGATAGGAATTTCTAGATGAAGAATTCCTTATGCAGCACTTAAAGTTTGTATAAAAATCTTAAGTCTACACGACAAAATCATATTATAAAACTAATAATTTAGTTTACGTTATCAATTACAAATAAATTTCCTAGAATCGAATATGATTTGCGCTTCAGGTTCCGTTTCCAAGTAAATGTGAAAATGAGAAAGCTAGTCAAAGTCTTTAAAACAGTTTTGTTTGTAGAGAGATTTTTAAAAGTGGGGCCACTTTTGTAGTTCACTTTGCTTTTGGCCTAGACCCTAGCGAACACAAACATGCGTGCTCAATCTCAATAACTCATAAATTTTTGAAACTATTTCGAAAACGGCTTAGCAACTGGGAGAAAGAGAAAATGCTACACTTAGCACCTCTCTGGCACAGTTTTCTAGGGGTTCAATGAACGCGAATAGGTAGATTCCCACGCTTAATACCAAATGATTCGGGAGATATGACATCAAATGCTGATAAGCACGAGCAACAACAACAAAGATTAATGTGGAACAAATCGGCTAGGCAAACAGTGGGAGTATTTGAGTATTTGGTTGACATAATTTTAATTGTTGTTTCGGGGTGGCTACCTCACACACACACACACACACTCCAACACACACACACACCACGAACACGAGCGATAAGATAAGTTACCTTTGACCAATTTGAGGTAAGCACGTTGCGGAGTAACTTGTATGGCCAGATCGTCTATAGTCTCATAGTCCTTGAGTGGCTTTTGTTGTAATACATCCAAAACTGGCTGATTTTCATATATCTCATTCTCACTACAATTAAAGCTGAGCAGCTGGGAGCGTGTAAAGCAGCGTGAACGCACCTGATAAGTCTAGCCAAAAAAAAAAAACAAAATAGAATTTGTGAGTCACATTATGTTTTTAGGGTTGAAGCGTTGAAACAGACTCACCTTGTCGGTACACCAGGCACATTCCAGGTGTGCCCCCAAACACCTTTCGCAGCTATCCTGATGCATGCATTGCTCATCTGGGAAATTGGAAAATTAAAGGAAAACTCATTTCGTTTATATAAGGGGTAAACAAACCTATTGTTAGGGCACGAACTGTGGTCGTTGTTAGTATGAGAACCAACAGCAGATCACATAAAGTGAATCTGCTTATTCGTATTGACATTATGATTGCCGCCTCCACCTCCTTTCTCCCTTTGATTGTTTATACTAATTATATATTGAATAATATTCCACAACTGCTCTGCAGTGTGAGAGAGAGAGAGAGAGAGAAGTGAGAACCTTCTAGCGCCAAGAGTAAACCGAAACTAATATTTATTCTATGAAAAATATCGTTGAAATGCCTCTCATTAGCTCATTTTCTATGTGTGTGAGAGGCTTTTGGCTTGCTATTCCAACTGTTATCTTATCGAAAACGGTAAAAATATTATTAAACAATACTACTACATATACCACTACCAATATGGGTACATATACATATATGTATATCTATTATATAGTATATTAAAAAGTAGAGCACTGTTACAATTACAAGAGCTGCGAATAAATAGGTTCGAGTGGGAGAACGTCACACCTTTGACATCAAATAAGAACGATCGGTATACATTTGTATAACTAGTTATTGACAAAGAAAATTACTTTCACTCTTTTCAAATTCAATTCAATTTGTAACGATTAGTTAGATAAGAGTTCAATTAGCAAAAGGTCTTTAACTTTGGAAAAACTTGTTTGTTTGTTTAATTAAAATCTAAAAAAATATGTAGTTTCGTCTTTCCTAGTCTTAGTTTTTAAATTTAATAGAACCAAAATAAGAAGTTGTTTTGTATTTGACTATTTAAATCGATTGAAGAAACTCTTTAATATCCTTCAAAAGATGTAGGCTCAGAAACCGACTCTTGCGCATCGTTCCTGATTAGGGTAAACGTTCAAATTGCGGATTCAAGAAAAAATTCTAAAATATATTAGTATATTCAAGTGTGTATGGCTTTCTATATAACATTTGCATTGCACATTGCACATTCAACTTCATAAATTTAGCGCCTAGATTCTTAAACTAGATTCGCCTTACTCAAATGCGGCGAAAGCATACATACAGGGATAAATAGTGGGAAGTAGGGATGTTTACATAATGTTTATACTCTGTTAAAATACTGGGTGATGTTAAATATTTGTATTCGACATTTTCAGCACTGCAGAGATGGTAACACTATTTGCTAACTGTAGACTTTTTGGAAATTCAAGAGCTGGTAACACTGGCGGTTTTTTTTCAGTGTTGTTTTGTTTTCAAAGTGAGCGGTCACGTAGCGGTTGATTTTCGGAATTTGTGGAAGAAAGAGGCAAAAGTAAAAGAGAAGAAAATATTATAATTTTTGTGTTGATTTTAACTAAACTGAAAATTATGAACCGCACCGCGTACAAACATTCGTAATTGTTATTAACAATAAAAGCAAAAGATTGAGAAAATGATATAAATTGTTTATCAACAAATTTTTCGGTACGCGTAGCTCGCGCGCCGGTTTACAATTTGTTGTTGTGGTTCCTCTGTGTGTGTGTGTGTCTGTTGTTTGGCGGAAAATGCAATGGAAAATCCAAATGTTGTCAACAATTGATTAGGAAAATTTCCCAAAATAATAATAATAAGAAAGTGTGAAGTGAAGTGAAGTCCGCGTGCGTTTTCTCTGTGTTTGTTGTTTCGTAGTGGAAAAATCTAGGCAAATTTACGGTGAGTTAAGAAAGAAAAGGAAAAGAAGCAAAATCAAAGTTAAATTGAAAGGTGAAAAAGTCATTAATAAAAGAAAAATAGAATTCAAGTGGAGAAGCGAGAAAGAGAGAATACATAACACAACAGCAAAGGCAATAACAACAACAACAACAACAACAACAACAACAACAGCCAAAGCAGCCAATAAAAGGAGGCGAAAAAAAGGAATTTTTTTTTTGTTGTTTTCGCCGTCGCCGCTAAGTTGGCGTCGACGTTGGCGTCGACGTTGGCGTAGGCGGCGGCGTCGCGACTTTGTTTTGTGCGCTGCTTTTGTTGTTGCTCTTGTTGTTGTAATTGTGTGGAGGCTTGGGTGGGGGAAAAGACCAAAACGAAAGAAACGAAAGTAAAACAAAAAGCAACGACAGGCAAATTGTCCTCCGCAACAACAGCCGAAAAAAAAAGAAGAAAAGGAAAATTGCCCATTTTCATTTTTCCAATTGCTTTGTCTCACTTGTTCTCTCTCTCTCTCTCGCTCTCCCTCTGAGTGTGTGTTGCTGTGTGTATGTGTGTGTGTGTTTTGTCTAAATTGCAAAAAAAAAGTGAAAAGTTTAATTTACTAAAATTGAAAGAAAAGTCACCTAAGGAAAAAGCTAAAGAAATTTTACTCTTGGATTATTTCGGATTAAAACGGAAACTGGCTGAATGTAGAAGAAGAAGCAAAGCAACAAAAGGTAAGCGCCTCTTTTAAAATTATTATTTAATTTTTTTTTTTTCGTTGGTTAATTAAATAGGAAAACTTAAACTTGCCTCTAAAATGCTAGACTCGTGAGGGTGGTGGTAGTGGGGGGGGGGGGGGGGGGTGGAGATGGGAAATTGTATTCTAATGCCCCACGGATCCTTATCTGCTGCACATAAATTTTTATGTGGCAACTTTGGGTGATTTATGGCCTGTCGATTGTCGTCGTCCAGACCAGACCAGACCAGACCCGACCAGGCCGAGCCAGGCCGAGCCAGGCTAGACCCGGCCAATGTAAGCAAGGCCCATGGCATTTGGCTAATGTTCGTACGCGTCTCGCAGATGCCGCGGATTAGATAAATACAACAACAGCAAGAGCAAAAAAAAAAAAAAAAAAAAAAAACTCAATTTATGCGTTGCGCCAGTTGCCAATTGCATTTGACGCCCACCGCCCGCTGCCCGATCGCCCTCAAGCGACCAGAAAACTTGTCGCGCCTACCAAAACTCCCCGCGCACCCTTCTGCCCACCATCTCTCTCTCTCTCTCTCTCTCTCTGGTCATCTATCTGCTTCTTTATACTCGTCCTGGACAGTCTATCATTTGAAATCATGTTTGAGCGATAAGAAATTATAGTGCCGGAGACCCATCAATTACGTGATTTGCCTAACTAATGGCCGTACGACACTTACACATTTGGCAGGGCACCTTCAACTGAAAAGCAGGAAGAGAACGAGGAGGAAGCAACTGAGTAGCAACTGCTGGCATATATGGAGCATGAACATGTGCAAGAAATTAAGGGACATATGAATAGGATCATCATAAATATGAACAGACATCGGAAGGCGAAAAAAGATAAAACATAAAGATATCAACGCGTAGTCCATTAAACATTTCCAACAATAATAATTGCCTGACCTCTATTCTTCTTTTCAAGAACAAGGCGGCGAGAAGTGGAGAGGTCAATTATATAAAAATTTCACTCGAGCAAAGCTGTTAATTGTCGAGAAGACAAAAAGATCTCGGACACTCCAAAAAGTCAAAATCTTTGTGATTTTTCATTAAGCATTGCAAAAACGTAGCGTGGAAATTGTAAAAATGTTCAATATTTATGTTTGCTGCCCAGGTCAATAAACATCCTTGACCTCAGCAACGTCTAGCAATTGGCCTAAGAAATGTATGAGAATTGAAGTAAGATTTATGAGAATTGTTTGTTTGTTTTCGAATGCAGCGAAAAAATAGATACCACAATTTGTTTTTTGCTTAAGTTTTTAGTTTTATATATAGCAAAACAAAACAGAAGGGAGAGAGTGAGAATAAGTTGAGGCATAAAATTCACTTCTCTTTGTCTTTAAAGATCTTTTTCTGAGGAGATTTATTTAGTTTCAAGAGAAATCATATTAAAATAGAATTTAGTATTTAGAATTTGGTATTTAAAAGTAAAGTTACTCCTTTGTTTAAACAAAGTTCCAACTGCCTTAGAAACGCAAACAAAGTTTGGACAAAATTAATCAATTGAATTAAGCACTGAAAAACCATTTATATCTAGAATAGTTTAACTTCTACTACTAGCAATAGGTGAGAGGATGCTTAATCAGTTTCTGGCTATGATTTTAGCCCGTTCTTGGCCGTAAGAATCAGCTATTCGTTTGGCGTCTTAAAAACCTTTATTCAGCCATCTTTATAGCCAAATACTGCACACATGTGTTCATTTAGCGCCGCTTTATTCCTTAATCCCCGGCTGTAGATGTCGTTTTCTTTGGCTAACTTGATTAGGATGACTTTGAATTATCTTCCAGTTCCCCTTCTGTTTTTATGTACTCAACATTTTGATGGCTCTTGTCGTTTGTTTTCAGTTCGGTGTCCAGTTATCTAGGCGAAGGGATTTGTTTTGTTTTTTATATTTTTTGACATTTATTGTTTGTAATAGTCTCGAGGAAAATGTTTATGACACATCCTCGTCTGGGCCCCTCTCTCTCTCTCTCTCTCTCTCTCTCTTTCTCATTGCTTTCTATGGACGATAAAAATCTTTACAGCCCGTACGTTTTCTTTTTTCTTAAATCAATATGGGGAAAAGGTAAATAAAAAATAAAGAACTTTTTGGTATTAGCTGAACCGAAGCCGCCGCCGCCGCCTCATAAAGTGAAAAGTGTCATAAAAATTAGTCAAGAAATCACGCTGCCCCTGCACCTCAGTCATGCCCCTTATCCCTCACCCCGTCCGAATTGTCGTCCATTTTTTTGGTTGTTTGTTCTCTGACACATTTGTATGCTAATGTTGTGGCATTTGCAGGGAGGGGCGGCGGATAGGTGAAGTGAGGCGAAAAGGTGAAAAGGTGCTTCCGGTCGGCTAAGCGTTTAGAACTCTCTTCTTGCTGTCTTTGGGATCTATCAATTTGATGAGGGTGTCCCTCCCTCGGCGGAAGGGGAAGGCTAGGGTAAGGAGGATATTGCATGCCATCTGGAAAAAAGGGATTTAAACAAAGTCTAGATGAGCGGATCATAATTTGAATTAGAAAACGACTTTTATGTCCATCAAAAAGGATTGGGAATTGATATCAATCTCAGACATTTATTTCCATTTTAAATATGTTTTAGTTAAAGATCAAGAAATTATTATGATTATTCAGACGGTAATTTAGATGGTTCAACTTGATATATAGAAAACTGTATCCCCAATTCTCTGTAAAAGCTAATAAAAGTCCAAATTAAGGTCTTCCAGAACTTAAATTTAGTTGGTGGACAACGAATCGATAGAAAACTAGGACCAATAGAAGTTAACAGGTTACGAGAAACTTTTCCTGCAGTTGATGGGATCCAGTGCAAGTGCCTTAAAGAGGGTTTCCTATTAACAAAGATATCATCATCATCATTACGAGTAAGAAAGAACCTTGACCTTTGCGGGGGAATATGTGTGTTGTCTCTCTTTGGGTGTGTGTGTGTGTGTGTGTCTCTCTAATCTCCTTTTTGGCTCCTCCACAACGGGGCATGGCTCATTTCCGTTCTGACTAATGCCCCGAATGGGCCACAAATCAAAAATCCACAATGTGTGCCACAAAAGTCAATAAAGTGCGAGCGCTAACAACACAGAGAGAGAGAAAATAAGAAAAAAAAAAAAATTATCACTGCCTCGTTAGCACACACACACACACACACACAGTCAAACACAAAAACCTAAACTCAAACCCAAAAACCAAGCCAAACAAAGGCAAAAAAAAAAAGTACAGACTAGGCAGAAGGAGACAGAGGGAGAGAAAGAGAGAAGGAGTGGGAGAGAGAACGAATAAAAGAAAGTCTGGCAATTTCATTCAGCAATGGACGAATGGACAGACAACTGCTGACACTTGCCCCTTACCTGCTGGACATCTCTCTCTCACAACCTCGACCTCTACCCATCTCTCTCTCTCTCTCTCTCTCCCACTCTGTCTCTATTTCAGTCACATTTTCCCAGCAATTATGCGCTGTGTGGCTAAAACAAAAGTCATTAAATTGCGGAAATCGGGGTCACCACAAAAAAACGACAACAGCAAACTGAAAACGAAACTAAAAAAAACAACAACAAAAATATATACTACAAACTGACAAAAAATTACAACTAAATTGTGAATTTATTCACATTTAATTGCAACTCTAAATTACAAAACAAATTTCTTTCGTCTCTGTTGATGATGATGATTTTTTTCTTTCTTTCTTTCTTTCTTTCTTTCTCTCTCAATAATGATGATGATGATAATGACAATGATATGACTCATTAACCTCAACGCATGACCCAAGCAAATTAGAACCAAGTCACGGAGTTTGCTCTTGTTCTTCTTCTTATATACTTCTACTTCTACTACATCTTCTACTTTTCTACTTCTTGGTTTTCTTATTGTTTGTTCTGTCTACACTCGACTATAAAATTACTGCAGACAAAAAGAAAAACAAAATTTCTATTCAAAATATTTTTACGTTAAGTACAAAAGAATGAAATTTTCGTATAAAGAATTATTCC
Organism: Drosophila nebulosa; assembly: GCA_024703675.1. Taxonomy (NCBI): domain Eukaryota; kingdom Metazoa; phylum Arthropoda; class Insecta; order Diptera; family Drosophilidae; genus Drosophila; species Drosophila nebulosa. The sequence goes on along the minus strand of CM045724.1, from coordinate 9,193,023 downwards.
TCTTTAGAACCTTAATTGACCCCGCATTAGATCTAAAACTCTTCTAAAACGTAACCAAAAGTATGACTCTATTTTTCGAAATTTGTAGAATTGCAAAAGAAAATGAAAAATAGAAGATAATCTTTAGGCAAGATTAAATAATTATAATAATAATTTCTTATCTGTTTTAAAATAATAACTTTCTTCTAAAGTCAAAACAACTATCGGCTAACATCAACTACTAAACGACTAGTTAAAAAACTGCCCGCGTCTCGGCTAAAAAGGCGTCAGTTTTTGAAACTACTCCCCATTTTTTGGCTTAAACAATTATTATTTTAATGTTTATTGTATTTTTAAGTAGCTAAACTGAGTGCATATTAATAAAAACAAAAAACGAACACATCTATTGCGCACTAGGGGGCGCCAGGGTGTTAATGTGCTAATAAACAGAAAGTGAGATGGCATAATTTTTGCTTTACTTGGAAAATTGCTGACAAATTTGCACAAATTTTTGTTTTATTTATAACTGAAAACTTTTCAATTTTCTCCATTAAAGTGGAAAATTTTCCGTTGTTTAGTGTAATATTTACTCTTGGAGTGTCTATTCGTTCCTTGGAATGTTATAGATACATACATAATTTTCATATGGTTTTTGGTTTCAGGTTTTATTATTGTTAACTTTTCTTGAATCACAACAATCCCTTCCCCCCTTCGCTCTATGGAAGAATTATATGTCAAGTTGTCAGTTCCTAGTTCCTAGATATTCTCCAGGTTCGTCTTGGAACTTCTGCAATTGCTCTCGTTTAGATTCATTCATTTCTTTTGTATAAACTTAATGGTCTAGATAAAGTTTTTCGGTTCTTTAGGTTAAAGTTTCTTTTGCTATTCGCTTCGTTTCGTTCGTCGTTCGTCGAGGTTGCATGCTGCTTAGCATTTAAATGAGTGGCATAAAAACTTTTGCCCAGCAAAAATGTTTCTTCTATGCTGCTCCTCTCTCTCTCTCTCTCTCTCTCTCTACTCTTTACTCTCTACTCCACTCAATGATGATTCAATTGGCTTTTGCAATCGCTTTTGCTGATTTGTTGTATTGCAATTTGAACTTTGAGACCCATTTAGAGAGTGAGTGGTGGAGTGAGTGAAGAGAGAGGATTGGAATAGGGGGGGGGACGACACACCTTGGTAATATTGTCGTGCTGATATTTGAGGCGTCTCCAATTTACCCACGTTCAAAGTTAAAGTTGATTTTTGTTTCTATTGTGATTGGCTCAGCCTTGTGCAATTAGTTACATTTCCGATGTAAGCCGAGCCCAATTAAGGCTAAATATACGAGAGAGTCTCAAGAAAAACCGATTCGAAATCTCTGTTTTAATGCATAAACATTTAATGTTAATTGTTTTATGGCAACTTAAATGATCCCCCTCGCCCCCCATCCCATCTTCATCTTCTATGCACATTGTTGCAGCTGCAAACTCCGCGACGTTTTATCTGCCAGCATCATTTTCTATGTTTATGTTATTTGTTTATTTGTTTAAAACAAGCGCCGATGATGACGGCGATGCCGCCGCTGTGCTGCTTGCTGGTGGCACAAAAAAACGAAAAAATAAAATAAAAACTAAACGAAAATAAACAAAAAGCAACAAGCAAAGAGGCAAGGCGAAACGAGTTTTAACTCTTCCACATCATGATGGAGATGCTGGCCAAGTGGAGGCGGAACCCATGGAACGCCAAAATAATAGAAATTTATGAATGAAATAATCAAAAATCCATAATAATAAAATTTATATTGCAAACGGTTAACGAATATTAAGCAACAACAAATACTTAAATATGAAATTATTAACAAATTCGCATATTTTCAATTAAAATAAATGAAAGAAAAACACCTAAATCATGGACAAACAAGTAAATGGGAACGGTTAACTTAATATTCAGTATTTTCAAGTTTAAGAAACGGAAGTAATTACCATTACATATGGAAATATGAACTAATTATCAGTATTTTTGATTTTAAATTACTAAAGCCCTAATTGAACAAACTTACAGAACTTAATAACGTAAAGTAATTAATAGGCAAAAGTATTTAAATAATTACATATGTAGTTAATTTAAAAAAAACATTACTTTTGTGTAAATAGCAAAAAGTGCTTTAAAAATTAAGGCAAATAATAAAATAATACAGTGCTTTAACAGCAGTACGGACATAATTACATAATTACATAAGTTAAGAGTTAGGTAAAATGAAGAAGAAATTCATTCTGGGTCTGTACGAATCAACGAATACAGCAGTCATAATAGAAATTTCGAAATTAAAAGTTAATATGAAATCATTATTCCAAAAAGTACTTAAAAGTACTTGACTAACTTTAGTTTTGCATTGCCTTAAGAAAGATACCAGTTTTTAGAAAACACACAATAATTCTTCATCTAAAGATAACTACTAAATTCAATTACCCAAATCTATCTTGGTTGATTGAAATTGAAATCATTGCTAATTATACCAAAATAAATTTTGTATCTCGAAGTGCCATAAAATGTAAGAAAATGAAATGTATTTGCATTTGAAAATCTTCACGTACTAAAAATATCAGAAAATAATTCCATACACACACACACACACACACACATCTAACCACACACATTGCACTTGACTTTCTTACAACAACTAAACCGGTCGAACCTCTTCTCCTCCCCTTTCATCATCTTTCTGAAATCAGCATCTTTACTACGTGCTGGATTGGGTTTTTAGCTATCTTTAGGAAAACTCATTTTTGTTTACTTCGAAGACACAATTAGATTAGTATTTGGGGGGAATTTGTTTGTTTACTCGTAGAACTTCAATTCTATTTGCGTTTCTCAAGTCAAGTTCTGAGTTCGTTTTGAGAGTTGAGACTTTCTCTCTTCATATCTTTTGTGATAGCTGCTCCTGCAGCTGCTGCTGCTGCTCTACCACAATTTAAACTAGCATACAAAATATTGTTTATTTTCGCAGCATTTGCGCTGATTGCTACGTTTTACCATAATTACGAGGCGTGGCTGAAAAGTAGATCCAACTTAGCAACACAAAGGCAAGCCTGGAGATTGGCAAAAAGATGGGCAGATAGAGAATATCCCATTGCATTTCTCTTAACTGACTGCACAAAGAAAATTCAATAGTTTAGATCAATAACTTTCGAGTTGACCCTCGTTTGTGGTTATACATATCATCAAGTGTGTTATTTTTGTTGTTGCTCCCTACCAAAACACACACACACACACACACACACACACACTCTCAGTATAATGCGCTTTAATTACTGCGGCCTTGCCCCCTATCCCCCCCCCCACACTGCAATCACCCGTCTACAGAGTAAACCCCTGGCAAAAAAAAAAAAAAAAATGAGCGGCATTAACTGTAAATGTGTTAAGTAAATCGTGTTAAAAGGGAACTTATCATTTGCATTTACACGAAAAATTCGTAGCAATTAATATTTAATTGCTGCAGGTTTTTGTTGTTGTTGTTGTTGTTCTTGCTTTTTTTTCTTCTTTAATTATTGATCAGAGTAGCCGCCCAATAATAAATGAGAGTATAGAAAGAAAGAAAAAGCAACAAAAAAACTATTGAGAACGAGAATGAGAGAGAGAGAGACGGCAAGAGAAAGGAAACGCCATGATAATAAAAAGAAAAAAAAAGCAATTTTCCCGGCATGCCAAAAACACGAGACAACAAACGGAAAAAGAAAGCAAAAAAAAAAAAAGAAAAAAGAAGTAAAACGCAAACGAAACGAATGAAAACTAAATTAAACGCCTTTGACATAGAAAATGCAATTTACAAAAAAAAAAAAAGACGGAGGCGACGGAGCAGAGGGGAAAAATAAAAAGTGAAATGCATTGCATGAAAGGGCAAAATGAAATGAAAGAATAAAAAAATTGCATACGTTTGCAGTTCGGTAAAACGACCTTAATATACCCTGCATACCCTTTTTAATTAGGGTAAGTTGCCTTCCCTTGTAAAGTTGTTCTTTGGTTTCTGGCAAAAAAAGATTAGATTGCTTCGAGTCCGAGTCCGAAAAAGCGTCTTAGAGGTGACTTTTATGGGTGGACAGACGCACAGGCAATGAGAGAGTCACTAACAAATGACAATCCCCAAGCCGAAAGTGGGTTTTGAGGAAGAGACAACCACGAGACGATTCCGAGTCCAGGGAACTGTCTCAGGGCGAGAGGGAAGGGGTTAGTCTAGGATCGCTAACTTATTTGCGTTTCTACTGCAACTTCAAATCTTACTTCATCGAGAGACTCTTTTCTCTCTCCTTTACATAACGATCTCTAAAACCTTTCACTCCCATATTGTCAGGGTATAAAGAATGGAGTAAAATTGTTGAACAAAATTACAAGCAGTTTTATTTTAGTTTATCACACGAATTGAGTTTGCCAAATGCGTAGAAGAGGCAAATCGAAGACGAAGAAGAAGAAAAGAGAGAGAAAAATGGCAAGATAGATGCATCAATTGGAAAGGCAGAAGAAATGGCACGACGACAACGAACGACAACGTTGACAAGCGTAAACGACACCCAGGCCAAAAAGGACATGTGTGCCCTGTATCCCTGTCTCCCTGTTCCTCCCGCCCCCCGCCACTGGGTCTGTCTCTAACTCTCTTCGTCCCATATGTGAGTCTCGAATGCCTGTGTGCGTGAAATCTTTTAAAAAGGCAATTTTGGTAGCACTTAAATGCAGACATACACAGAGAGAAAAAAAAAAAGTGGGAGTAAGTGAAGTGAAAACGTTAGAAAGGAAGAGGAAGATAAGGGGAGAGGTAAAAGTGTGAGTGTGAGAGTGAGGTCTGCTTATGGCAAGGGAAATGACTATGTCTATGATTGGGAAGGAGTAGGTCGGTTGATTGGTTTCTCTCTCCCTCCCTCTCTCTCTCTCTCTCTCTCTCTCTCTTTTTCTTAGCCACATCCGCCGCATAACTAGTTGCCAATACAAGGCCGCACACACACACACACATACAGAGCAACACTCGCAGGATGTGAGTCTCAGGCCAGGATGCGAGGATGCTAGAGAGATTCAGGACACTTGCTTACAGTGATGCAAAGTTGAAAATGTTGCAAAGAAGAAAAAAAAAAATCGTGGAGTTGATATTTTTCTCCCCCCTTTTCACTCTAAAATGCTAGAAAATTGCAACATAAAATGGAAAATTAAAGTGTTTTCCTTTTTTTTATTATTGTCTCTGCTACATTTTATGTAAAGTGTGAACCAATGTGATTGCCGTTTCCCTGTCAGCAAGCTGGCAAGTGAAATGCATGAAATTGTGTCACAATAATTTTGCACATGCCTGGCAAGGCAACGCATTCCCCCTATGGGAATGGCCTCCACCCGCTACCCCACTCACTCGCTCTCTCTCCCTCTCTCTCTCTCTCTCTTTGTCTTTGCCCATTGCCAATGCATTTGTGGCACACAGGATACGCAATTCACGTGGATGCTGCCACCGCCATAAAGTTTTGCTCGGGCATTGCATAATTGCAATTAACACACTATTTCCCACATAGTTTCCCTTCCTGCTGCTGCTGCTGCTGCTGCCGTCGGGCATCTGAAATAGTTACTTAGCGAAGAGAAGTGAAAAAAGCACTTCCTTTCACTCTACTCGGAGGATCTTTTTTTTTGTTGTCCCATTGTGTGCACTCAAGTGTGCATGTGGCAAATACAAAGAGGCCCAGACACACACACACACACACACACGCACACACTCTAACACACTGGGCAGGCAGGCATACCTAAAAAATTTCACACGAATTCTGCAGGCAAAAACGAAAAGAGAAGAGCAACCAAACCAAAGCAAAGGCATAATCGAATATCGAACCTAAAAAAAAAAAAAAGTGAACAACAAAATCAACGCAACGGCATGTCTGACACAAAGGACATTTGCTGCAATATGGGAGAACAACTTTGAGTTGTTCTTCCTTTTAACCCTCTTTTAGTGCAGTTTTTGTCGACTACAGTGAGGATTCATTTGGTTAGAAGTGGCGTGGAAAATTGTATATTTGGGGTGAAGTGGTGTGCTCTATGACGAATGAGATTAATTTGTTTTCAGATAAAACAATAAATGGGATATTCAATGAATGAGACAACACAGTCAATAATAAAAGGCAAATAAAGAAATGAGAAAAAATAAAAAATGCGAAATTGGAAAGGCAATTTATGTAGGGCGAAATGTGAATGGCAAAGAAATTAAAATTCAAAAAGAAACATAAAATTGATTTGTAATGAAAAGAAAAAAGTAAAATGTAAATGATTTGTCATTAAAAAGAGACAAATGAAATGAATAAACCTAGATCAAAAAAAAACTGCATTGGAATATTAATTGAAAACTGCATTTAAAAGAAATTAACAATTAAAATTTCTAAGAAAATTTATGATTTATCGGTATCGAATTCGAGACTTTTACTGCCTTTCGAAATCGAAACAAATTCTTGACCTTTTAGTCTTTGAAGTACGTTTTCTATTTCAATATGCTCACCTCACAAATATTTTTCTATTAAAATGTTAAAAATGATTCTAAGCATAAGAAAAGTTAAAAAAGAATGCTTCAGAATCTTATTTTGGATCTATTTTTTTTCAGATGTGTACTAAAGAATTCAGTTTTGAAACTCCCTTGAGCTAGTTATTGCCCTGCTTTAATATTTATTCTACTTTAAAATAAAATCTTAACGGACCGCTTGCTCTCTACATATCAACTTTATATGGAGAAATGACAAAAAGTAGACAAAATGGTGTCGAATCATTTGAAATTTTTAGAAAATATTTAATAAAAAAAAAGACTATTAAAAAAACCTTTTAAAAATGTCATCGAAGCAAAAGAAATAAAAAAAAAAATACATTTCCATTTTCCATGATTTAGCCATAATCCGTAAGCAGCAACCCCCAAAATAGCGACAATCTTTGAACAAAATGCTATAAAATCTAACAGTTTTCAAAACAAGACAGAAAGCAGAAGAAGAGAAGGGGAAGAGAAGAGGAGTAAAGTTAAAGTGCTGCGAAGTGAAGTTCTTTTCGCATGGCCATAAATCGATTGAATTTTAAATATGTTATGGCTCGTCGTCGTTTCGTTTCGTCCTATCTATCTATGTATGTATATATCTATCTATGCCATATCTATCTGTCTTCTCTGTCAGCGTTAGGTATTTGCTGTCTAGGTGGATTTGGTTATGTTTTCCCTGCTCATCCCGTCTCTATTGAAGGAATGTTGTTTTCACCCTCCTTTTTAAGCGAAATTTCACTGTAAACGTGTAGTGGCCTCTCACTTCCTGCGCGCGTGTGTCTCATCTCTCCAGTAGAGTGGGGAAGAGTTCGTTCAGTTCGTTTGTACTACATTGTACAATTTGCCCAATAACATGACACAGGCATGAAAATCAACCAAACTAAACCAAGCCAAGCCAAGCAGAGCCAGGCCAAGCCGGGTGAAGCCAACTAGGGTGTCGTCCCCTCAGAACAACCCCTGCGCTTGCGTGTTGTTGTTATTGTTGTTGTTGCCAGTTACTTTTACTGGTGGCAAAAACTGCAACAAAAACCAAAGTAAGAAGAATATTATTTTTCGTATAATGGCACATGAACACGAAATGAGCAACGGCGGCCGTGTAGCATGGGAAGAAGCAGTGTGAGTCAGTGGAGGGCAGAGGAGCGGGGAGTGTAAGGCGACGTGTGATATATTTTATTTTTATTGATTATTCTCTCGCCTCCGCTAGTGCTGCTGCTGCTGCTGCTGCTGGTGTTGTCTCCACCTCCTCCTCGCCTGCTCTTCCTTTGCTGCTGCACATACAAATTTGCCATAATAATTTTAGTTCTGGCAAGAGAAGGATATAACATGCTATGGACACTTTAATCATGCTCATATTTTATGCATATGTATGCGGTGTGTGTGTATGTGTGTGTGTGTGTGTGTGTGTGGGCGAATTGTTGTCCTGCCTTGCTTTCATAATAATGGCAACAACAACAACGAATCTTTTGTTGTCCTAGCTGCTGCCTGCTGCCTGCCTCTACTCTAGCTGCAATTTTCATAATAAAGCAGAAAAACAACAAACACCTTGACCCAAATGCAAAACGCAGAAAATAGATTTGCCTCCCCTCCCACACATACAGCCCATCCACTTCATCTCCTTTTGCCGCCTTTCCCCTTTCCCCTCCTTCTCCTCTTCGCTTTTGCTTATTTTTAATTTGTCAAAACATTTTTTTGAATTCCAAAAGCGGAAAAAAAAAGAAGCAAATAGACAGGAAAAAAAAACCTAAACCATGCCAGACAAAGAAGTCTTTGTTTGAGATTCCTCACCCCTACACATCCCCTACCCCCTTCTCACACATGGGATACAAACGGTCCCCCCCCTTTTCAGAAATGCATACGCAAATTTATTTTCATCTACAAGAGAAATACATCTAACATCTATGCAAATTTTTTAAGTAAAAATGTATAAACACACACACACACACACACACACACATAGGACACTTTCACACACACAAACATACACACACACACAGAGAGAGATGTATATTTTATGCACTGTCGTTTCGGTTTGGTTTTTGCTCATATGCAAAATGCACACACACAAAAAAGAAAAACACCAAAAAAAAAAAAGCAACAAAATGTAGGGAAAAACACGAGAAACACACAAAATTAAGGCTAAACTTTTCTAGGCGAAAATTTTTGTTTTCGTGGTGGTCCTTTTTGGTCTTACTCTACAAAATGAAAAGGATTCTAGCCAACCATATATTTATATACGTATTTCATGTCTTTTTCTAAACAAAATGAGCAGACACAAAAAGAAAATTTATGTGCTTTAAGCGTTAGGAAATTGCTAAGATAGTCAGAAAACTTTAAAGGACTTCTTTTACCATACTTCAAACGCTTTATTCCTAGGCATGTCTTAGTTAGACGGGGTCTTCATATTAAAATAATACTACTTGGTACAGATACAAAACAAAATTCGACTATAAGACACATTGAATCATTTTAAAGAATCAGTTTCATTTCATTTACCTTTAGAGGTTATTAAATAATTTGTCAAGTGGTTTATAAGACAGGCAAGAAAACGTTTTTCATTCTTAACATGAGAAATCAAGTCGATAAATTTATGTTCATAAATCTGTCTGTTCCTATGAAAACTAATCCCTTCGATTTCTAGATCTTTAAATGCAAATATTTAAGAATTAGGTTAGTATACCTAGCGTATCCTTCAAAACCAGAACAACTAAAAAACAACAAAATAGAACACAGCGAGAAGTCGAGGCAGATTAATAATTTTTTGGAAGTCATTTACTTGTATGATGTCATCGTATTCAAACCTAGAAATCAAATTTGAAGCATGTTTAGCTTAATCTGTTAATTTTAACCTCAATTTTTATTCTCGCTAGTCGAGGCGAACCACTACGATCCATCTATATAAGCTATTTCATAGCCGAAGTAAGCTTCTTCATAATTTGGTTTTAAAGTTTAAAAAATGTAAGGATTGCCTCCATTTGACATGGGAAATATTTAATATCTCTGACAAAAAAAAAAAAGAAAGAGAAAATTGTTTAATAGATTTTCTAAGGCCTTTTCAATTGTATGCTAACTCTTTCTTTCGTTTTTTTCCCCCTTTTTGCTTAAATTTCTTTTTGAGTTGGCAGCAAATGGCTGGCTTTTTGTGTGGCGGGTTTAACTAGATTTGCTTTGGCTGCATTTTATGAGATTTGGTTTTTCACTTCCCTCAAAAAAAAATGTGCTACTGCTGCTTTTAGATATTTTGTTGTTGCTGCTTGGCATATTTTACGCATATTTCTCTGGAATACAGCAAAAAGTATGAATGTGTGTGTGTGAGTGTGTGGGTGTGTCTCTATGTGTGTGTGTTTTGAAGGTTTTTGTAAGTTTTTAATTAAAGCGAAAGTGTCGAAAGGCACGCTGGGGAGAAGAACCAATAACACACTGGGAATGCTGTACGAGCAAAGAAGGAAGAGATGGAGGAGGACAGGGCAGGACACTCTGGCTAGGATACGACAGCATACGGACAGCAAACAGCTTTTGGCTTCTTCCTTTTTTTTTTTTCAAATGAATTGCAGTTTATTTTTAACAGAGTGCCGGCCTGGGCTGATCGATAAACTTGGCAAATTTTCAGTTGGCCAAGCTAACTAGAAAAGTTTCGCTTAGCTCAACTCCCAAGGAAATTTGCTCTTTTGCACACTTTATAACTGAACTGAACCGAACTGAACTGAATTTAACTTGAACTAAATAAACTATTAAACTTTCCACTTTGAATTTCAATTTGTGTGCGTGGGAGGGAGGCAAACGGGAAACGGGAAAGAAGAGAATCAACAAAAAAAAAAGAAATATATATATATATATAAACCGAAACTTGTCATAACGATTAGCTTGTACACATTAACATTTATAACTTAAACCAAAAAACACTGCCCCAAAAACTTGACTTGGTCTCTCATCTTTTGGTTCTTCTTCTGTCTTCTCGGACTGTCATAAGCAGAGAAGCTGAAGAACAGGTTTCCACTTCCACAAGCTGAAAGTCACAGCCAAAGCCACTGCCACTTCTGGCCTAAAGGCTCTGCCCTGCCTCTCCCTCTCTCTCTCTCCCCCACTCTTACACTCTGTCTCTGTCTTTAAAATGACAGACACAGAGACAATACAAAAAGCGGCGAATAAAAATCAAGGATGTGGGGAATTGGGGACAAAGGGCAGTGAGGAAAAACGGAAAGGAAAAAGGTCTTCTCGGCGACAGTTGCCAAAAAGGATAAAACCAAAAAGAAAAATACAATACAAAGAAAAAAGGTCTTCTCAATAAAACAAAAGCCAAGCCAAGTAGGCGGTATTAAAAAAATAAATATAAAGAATATAACAACAACAACGATGACAATAACAACAACAGCAACGAAGAATAAAATATATACAGAAAAAAGGCAATTAATAATAATTAATGTTTTTATCTTCTCTCTCATATTTGTATACCCTTTAATTGTTAAGGCAAGCAAAGGGTATATTGAAAAGTTGGGAAATGTTTACTTCTCGAGAGTTCAGTGTTGCATAATGTGAAGAGTGGCAAAAGAAGAAGCTTTCGAAGGTTGTGTTGTATAACGTCAAAAGTAGAAGGTGGCCAGTGTTGGCAATGATCATATGGATAAGGGTCGTAAATCCTCAAATTTGCTTATCAAAAGTCATCGACTCATGTTTATTCATTAGGTTAGATGTAAAGGTAAACGAATCCTTCAAAAATGAACTCACAAAACTAGTGAGAATTTCTTTTTAGACTACATTAACTTCAGGAAACCCGTGAAGCACCCGTTAAAGGACCCATCTACCATTTAAGGGCATCTAAAAGTCGTTGCTCCATCGACCTGTCCCAAACACACGAATATTTTTCTGTTTGCTGACAACAGGAAACTGACCAGCATCCCGATGTATTCATTTTTTCTTTCTTTCGTCTCCTGTGTCGCCCGTGAATTTTATTACATTTCGGCTGGACCCAAACATTGCGACTTAATTGATAATTGGAATTTCTTCCTTCTTTCGTGGCTCGCTCATACATAAATATGTACATACGTTCGTATAGTCAGTCAGTCGACAGTCGTTTGTGCGTTTATTTCGCTCCAAACGTATTTAAATTTTTCAACATAATTTCATTTCATTTGTTGTTGTCGAAGCCAAAATAATTATTGCAAACAAAAAAAATGAACAAAAATGAAAAGCAGCAGAGAATATCTGCGCAAAAACAAAAACCGCAGCCACTGCACCAAAAAAAAAAAAAACAAAAAGTAAAACAAAAATGAAACCCAAAGAGAAACTGTCGAAAGTGTTGCAAAGAGGCGTTCTAGCGTTTAAACCAAAAACGAAAACAAAAAAAAAAAAAGAATTCTGTATATTTTTTTTGTTGTTGTTGTCTCGCGTTTTTTTTTTGTGGCCATCAGCAACCGCCAATCGACAGCAGCCGAAATGTATCTTAAAGTTTGGCTTGGCTTTTTGGGGCTGCGGGCAATTTTTTTTTTTTTTTTTTCGTTTTTGCTCTCTTCTTTTGCTAATGTATCTGTATCTCTGTCTGTGTATCTTTTTTTTTTTTTTTCGGTTTTACGTGTGCAGCTTCAGTGTTCTTTTTTTTTGTCGTTGTGTTCGTTGGCCTCTTGCCGCTGAGCCTTAGACTTGGCTCTGGCTTGTTATTGCTTTGTACAACATTTAAATGTTTAGCTGCCGTTTGAGAAGCTGGCAGGTTTTTCTGTAGAACTTGTGTCTCTCTCTCTCTCTCTCTCTCTTTCTCTCTTCATCTTACACTCTTTGTATATATAATGTAAGGTATATAGGGAGTGGCAATTGCTTGGCAGATCAGATAAATCAATCTTCAAACAGTTAATTATCGATCAGGGGAGGTGAAGGAAAGAACAAAAAAAACTTATTTGCATATGTTTTAGGTTTGAAATTTTCTTCAGAGTCAAAGTTAATACATTCGTTTTCCATAAAATGTCAAGAATCTCATTGAAATTTTCTTCTCCAGACTAATTAAAAGCAACCACACACAACTTCTTATTATTAAAAAACTTCTTAATAACATTTATTATATCACGCTCAACACTTTATATTGCAAAGTAATAGCAATGAAAAAGTGTACTCTAATTGATAATTGCCGAGAAAGCGAGACACTGCATGTGCAGGCGACGCCCTGGAAAAGAGAAGAGAAGTGTGTAAAAGTGTTATCAAAATAGTTGCTAAAAGTTGTTAAAAGTTGTTAATTTTGTTCACTGTAATTAAAGCAAATACATATATTTTTCACCTTCCTTCTCCGCTTTGGTTATATGAAGTTGTCCTTTAGATTTCATTCCTTTGATCAAATGATTAGCAAGTGACGTGAACTAACTATGTGCGAAAAGGCAATACTTTAGGCACTTCTTATGTCAAAAATTCTTAATCTCAATCTTTAATTAGACCCAGATTTGATATAATAGTCGATTTTCCTTACTTTTTTACTTGACTTGAGTTGTTTTGTAATGTTTCTATTCATTCTACTTAAATACAGTCAATTAAAATTTATAATTAAATTTTCAATTTATCCAGATAATTGTTATATAGTGGAGTAAGAATTGTCGCTTTTTAAGTAGATTTTTCTAAGCATTAATAAGTATTCGTTTAGTCGATCTGTTTACAAATTTTCTTCATCTACAACCACATGAAACTTTCTCAATCGTCGTCGTTATTTGATTGCTGTTGTTGTTGTTGTTATTGTTGTTGTTATCTTCCCATCGTCAAGCCTGAATCGGTTTCTGTTGTTGTTGTAGGCGTGAGTTTTATTTCAGCTCACTTAATGCGAATTAAGCTAATTTAAAAGCGATTCGAAATTAACTTTAATGTTGTATGAGATGCCAAACCAAACCAAATGGACAGACAGATAGAAAGAGAGGAAAAAAGAAAGCAAGAAAAAGAGAGGCTCCACAATTCTAACACTTTTGCTGCTGCTGCTGAATTCCTCCTCCACCACCTCCGCCACCTCCTCCTTATTCTTCTCCTGGAATGAACTATTCACTACTTTACTCTAATGTGGGTGTAGGCGCTTGGCGTGTCTTAAAGTGGCTTCCGTTAGTGCCCAAGCCCCCATGTATCTATTGAAATTGTTGTGGTTCCAGTTTTAGTTGTTGTTGTTGTTGTTGCTGTTGCTGCTGTTGTTGGTTCTTGTTGTTGGGCTGTGACCCAATTGACGTCGTCGTCGTCGTCATCGTCAACGCTTCGCTTGTTAGTAGAAAAAGGAAAGAAAAAAAAGAAACAGAAGTGCAGCTTAGGAAAATGCACATGGTTGAAGATGGGCCCCAGCCACACCAAACATACCACACACACACACGCAAACACACACACAAATAATGTATATATATAAATTTCTATCTCTAAATGTGTGTGTGTGTGTGTCTAAATTGTAGGTAGCAAGCATGTATCTTAATGAAGGCAATTTGCTTGTCGAGTTTAGGCAAGTTAGTTTACCGAAAATTGGCATATGGCCAGTAGCAACAAAAGCCCATACACTCTAAGGCACTTGCCCTCACTGCCACCCCTCCGAAACTTCCCTCACCTCACCTTCGCTGCCTTAAATCTTTCCATTCTTCGGTCCAACCAGCGCGCGCACATGCCGATAAACCAACTTACACACATCGATATGTAGGCGATAGTCAAACGAAAGGAAGACAAGACGAGAAGGACCGACAATCGAGGATGGAGGATAGAGAATGGGGCATGGTGGTGGTTGGAGGATGAGTAGGAGCATTTGGACATGGCCCAGCATGCATGCACTCACTCTGGGGGGTAATCCCCGCTACCTAAACATAGCTATAGAAGAGTTATGCAAGTTTTTTTTTGCCCAGCAACAGAGTGAGGAAGAGACCGACAGCGATGGTTGGGAGGCAACTGTCTGTGTGTGAGTGTGTGAGTGTATGTATGTGGAATGTTGCATAGAGAAGTTTGGCCAACAAAAGCCAAAAGGAAGCGATGGATTAGAAATGATATAGTGGCCATTTTCAGTGGACTAAGCCCCAAACGCCTAGAATTTGTAGATCGATATGGAAATAATGTTGGAAAAACCTTTCAATAAGAGAAAATTTAATTGAAACTTAAAGTGCCAAAATGGGGGGACTAAAATATTCCATTTTCATTTACTGAAACTTCGAAACAGATCTTCATTTAAAATTCATAAAGTCTTAGTTCATAGTTATGGCCTACGATTTTCTCACAGTGTAAAAGTTCAAACGACTCGCTCCCGCTTCCTGTCTCTCTTACTTATTCGCCTGGGCCTGGGTTTTAGGTGTTCAAAAACGAATTTTGCTTAAATTGCATAAATTTAATAATCTAATAAGGCAAATTTTAACAAACTATTTAATGGCAAAATGCTTAGCTCTAGCCCAACCCTTGCCAGCTAGCTTCGCATCGCCTCACCTCACCTCTCCTCTCCTCTCTCTCTCTCAGCATCGTCCAGCATCTCCAGCTATTGCCAGCGTTTCGCTCATGACTAAAAATAGCCTTAGGCCAAGCGTTTAGCTTAAGTTAAGCGGAGCCACAACCAAAGAGAGCAGCCGAAGCAAACCAAGGAGGAAAGGCAAGCGCGTTTAATGTCTGTGAAATTGAAAAATTTACTCTTTAATATGCGAGCTGGTTGTAAGACTAGAGAGAGGAATGGAGAGACAAGAGAGGGATAGTCTTGGTTGGGCCCGCCGGAAAGACTTGGTCGTTGTTGTTGTTGTTGTTGTTGTCGCTGGTGCTGCTGCTGCTGGTCACTTGGCAGCGCGTCAGCAAATGGGAAATGGTGTGGAAGCTGCTGCTGCTGCTTGGCTTTCCCATTTCATCTGGTAAAGTGCAGTTAGAGGAGCAATTTCACAACTCACTAACAATCATTAAATGCGACGCAACGTCAGAAGTTTGGAAGGAGGAAGTACAAGTCACAGTCCAAGTCCAAGTCCAAGTCCGGGAAGACGAAAGATCCAAGGCCCCAAGACCGAAACCGAAACCGAGACCAAGACCGAGACCAAACTAAGGCTAATAAGCAGCCTCCTCGAACAGCAGCAGCTTAAATCATAAACTGCCGACTCGATGGGCTGCTTTATGAAATGGAAAATAAGCAAAAATAACCACAACAACAAGAAAAACAGATCCAGGAAGTGGGAATATTTGCTAAACCGATGTTTATATACCCTTGCAATTTAAATCTTTCATTCATTTCATTTGTTCTTTCTCAAACAACAAATTGATTACTTCTCATTCACTTTTGTTGAGTGAGATGCAAATTCGATTTCTGTTTCTTGAAATAATTGTGTTCTCTTAGTTCTCTATCTGGCTTATAAGTTATTAGATCGTATCAGATACCTTTGCGTATTGATACTAAAAACAAAAAAGTGAACATCTAATGTTTTGAGGTTTTTCACAATTCCCTACTACCCTCCATGGAAAGGGTATTCAAAAGGAAAAGTCAGCTTGCCCGCGGCTCAGTTTGAAGTTCAAATTGTGTTTACGCGTATGAGTGGCAATGGCATGGGCATTTTCCATTTTATTGTAATGATGCAGTAGCCTTTGATTCCTAGAAGAGGAAGAAGAGAAAAAAAAAAGCTAACGGGGTTTATTTTTTTAACACTTGCCGCGCGGCATTAAAGGAAGAAAATTATAAGTCATCATACATGTAAGATGCTTACTTAGTCACGCCCTTTTAGGAAGGCAAAAAAAAAAAAAAAAAAAAAACCTATTATATATTTTACAGCCATTGAGACGCCCTCCATTTCTTACCTCCTTTTTATAGTCTTGGAAAATATTCTAATTGTTTCAAACATATTTCTGAACAGTCGTTTAGTCGTCGTTGTCGTAAATCTTTTTTTTGTTTTGTTTTGTTTTTGTTGTTGTTCTTTTAGAAATTCCAAGTGAGGTGAAGTGGCAGCAAGACAAATTTTTCGCTTTAAAGCTCGCCAATAAAAGTTAACAGCAGCTCGCAGAATTTTCAACCATAATTTTCCTCGTTTTCTTGGTTTTTTTTTTTTCGTGTTGTATCTTTGCATAATCTAGCTAGCTGCAGCATTTTGTGACTGGTTTTTTCTAGGGGAGCAGAAGGAGGATAAGGAGAAATGCCATAAAGGTATGGGCTAAATGCGAAGCGAATGGAACACATAGATAAATAGATAGATAAGAGGAGAGAGAAAGATGGATAGATACTAATGGGTGTGTGTGTGTGTGTGCGAGAGTGTGTGTGGATGATTGAGTGGCATCTGGGTAACGTTAAGTAATTAGAATTTCTCCTCCAACAGCAAACGACAAAAACAAAAAAAACACTGTTAATCTTCCTTAAATTGCTTTATAACGAACGAATATAAACAAAATTACTCATCGAATGCAAAGACCAAAGCAAACCTTTGATTGGGTCAAGCAGGGGTCCTTTCTAAACTTATTTGAGCTCTATTCTAAGATTACGTTCCTTTTATAAACTCACTTCGATTGGTAGGTTTGATTATCTCATTAAAGCGTTTTTAAAGAAGCTATAGTAACTACTACTTAAATTTACATCGATATTGTCGATATTGATGTATCTAAATCACTTCAAAATCAATTTCAGTTAAATATAATTTAATTAGCTAGACATTGAGATGAGATAAAAGTCTTCTTGTTTTTCTTTTTTGCACTTATCTCGTTCGTTTTTCTACTCTTTGTGCTTGAGCTAACCTTAGGTATTTCTATTGTATCTACTGGACACATGTGTGTGTGTGTGTTTGTGTGTGTATGGGAGTGTGTGTAGCCTCCTTCTCGTCTTTGACTCCCTCATTCATATTTTACAACTTAAGATACATACTTGAGATACCTTAAAACCATCTTGAAGCAACCAAGTTAGCAACAACCGACAACCGACAAAGCAACATTTTCTGCTTATTTTTGTTGTTGTTTTCTAGTTGAGGCCAGTTCATTGCCAATTCACATGCAACAAATGCCAGGTAAGCAAACTGGCAGATACTTACTTTCCATTCATGCCTCAGCTACTTTATATCATTTTAATAATGTATATATATAATGCCCAGGTATCTCCCAGGTATCCACTTCTGGCCAACCAGCCAACATCACCAACAACAACAACAACAAGTTCAAATCGTTTGCACTCAATTTCAATATTTTACACACCAAAACGAAAAAAAATAAGAGAGAGAGAAACAAATTGTAAAAAAAAGACCAAGTGCAGCTGCTAGAGAAACTTGGCAAGACATTGAACCGTACACAAAATACAATATATCTCATAGATACATATGTTTTACATATGTACATGCAATCGTATGTATATATTGACTATAGCTTATTATATATTAGCGTGTGGTTGTTGTTGTTGTTGTTGTTGTCTATTCTGTTTTTGCCCCTTAGGAGTCAAAGTCTTTTGGTCTTGGCTTTGGCTTTGGCTGTGGCTGTGGCTGTGGTCGGTGGCTTGGTTTTGGCTTTTGGTAACTAATATGAATAACTAATAAATCACATTTGGACGGTGATTTATGTGACAGGTGCGTATTGCGATTTGAAATTGCCAAACAGTTTCCATTTCGTTGTCGTATACACAAATTGGCCAAAAGTAGATTGCCATGCAAATAAGCCATGTGCATGGGTGTGTGTGTGTGTGAGAGTGCGTGTGAGTGTGTGTCAATGTGTGTGTTAATTTGGTCTAAGAGTTGTCAAATTAGTTTGAAGAGACAGTGAGAGAGAAGGGGAAAGCGAGAGAGGTAGAAAGGTAGATAGATTCCCCTTTTACTTTGACCACTTCTCCCCCCTCCACACCCTCAATTACTGAATTTCTTAAGAAACTTTTTTTTGTTTTTTTTGTTGTTCGTTTCGTTGTTAATTTGTTGGACAGGGAAATAATGGACACATGGACACCCCCGCCGCGTTATTAACCTCCATCAACAGACACTCACCGAAAACACAAAATGCTAACTTTATCTTCGCTTCGCTCATCGGAGGAGTCAGAATCCGAGTCCTCCTCCTCCTCCTTCTTCTTCTTCTTCTTCTCCTTCTCTCATTCCTGCTCATTATGTAACCTCTCATAATTCTTTCATTAATGAAATTCCCACACGACGACGACGACGACGCAAACAGAGACTATGGAGACCCATCTACATTATGTAAATCTTCACACAGCACGCAGTCGTTTCATCCCCTCACCCTTTTCTCTCTGCATTCCCTTTTCATCCTTGTCAACTAATTTCAGGGTTGCCATTGTCATTATTATTGTATGTGTGTGTCGGGCTTGTCATGTTTTTAAGACTGTTTTAATTTTCCTCCTTTTTGGTAAGAACTCACCAGCACCCAGACCACTCTCATCGCATTTGGCTTTTACTTTCTGTTCCTTTATTTCCCCTCCCCTCCCCCCCCCATCCTTTGCTGCTGCAACAGTGTTTCTCAAAATGTTGGCCAAAATGCTTGAAAAAAAAAAAGGAGACGCAACCGAAATGAAATGCAAGAAAACTACCTGTTCCGAAACACACAAACACACGGCAAAGGTTTCAAAAGGAACTACAAGAACACAAAACAGCACACTCAAATGTATCCCTCCCTTCTCCTCTCCCTGTACCAAAACAAAACGAAACGAAACGAAACACAAGTCGACCAACCAAACAGCTTACAGTGGGCCCAAAAACATTCCTAAACATAATCACAGTCAAAAACTTGTTTTTTTTTTTTAATGAGAAAATATATAACAAATTAGAGAGAATTATGAAATAGTTTTTAGACGATTCAATTTTATAAAATTTAAGCATTTTTGAATGCTCTAAGACCATGATCAAGATCGTTTTTAGAAATACTATTATATGCTATAGCTAAAGAAATATAGTAAAGTCATATTTGTAAGACTAGTTAATTATTTGTTATTGGTTCTCTGCCACTTGGTAAATGTTTTTTTTTTTTTTTTTTTTTAGTTTGTATTATTAACTGCAATGTCAAAAACTATATCTAACAACAAATAAGATTAACACTGGTCTTGGAAGCGTTTCTTTCGCCTCATTAAGTTGTAATTCTCAATTTGTTTTAGCATTGAATGTGTATTACGGCCATTGCAATTCTGAAGTCATAAGCAAGTTATGCCCAGAAAATAATGCTCTTTACTGTTCATCTTGATCTGCTGCCTAGGATTTCTAAGATTTAGTCGTAAGACTAAATTACGACTGGGTATAGCCCACGTGAAACTTTCTTGTTGACTCTTTCCCGGTTTTAATCAACTTTATAAAATTTCAAATGCTTTAAATTACATTTTACCACTGTCTATCATTTGGCAGTTGTCTTTTTCACTCGTCTGCCCTTTTGCCTACATTTCTCTCTTGGGTCTCCGGGCCTCTGTCTCTATCTTAGCTTGATATTGGGTCTCTGCAGTGCCTGTGCCTGTGCCTTTGCCTTCACCACGACCGACCACTGGTGGTTGCTGCTTTTAAATACCCTTTACCTTGGCCATATTAATGCGGCTCCCACTGTTACTTGTGTATTGTTGTTGTTGTTGTTTGTTTGTTTGTTTGTTTGTTGCTGCTGCTGTTGTACTTCACATGTAGTTTGGTTGTCATTTGGCAGCGCCCGCTGTTTAGTGTCCAACATGAGGGCCGTTGGTGTCAGCCAACGCTCCTGCTGCTGCTGCTGCTGATGCTGCAACTGCCTCTCGGTGTGGCTCGTTAGGTTTTTTTTTTTGGGGGGGGGCTGCGGCAGAATATCAGTGTCTCTGTGTTTCGATGTCTCAGTGACTCCACTGCTCTGGTCTTCTTTTCGGTTTGGTATATTGGTATTCCACATTTGTGTTGTTGCTGCCCGCCTCAGCGACAGTTGTTGAAATTAAATGCTCACATGTGGGTTTTGTAGTTGTGTTCCTTGTCCAAAATGAAAGGTAAATGCTTATGTAAAAGCAAAAGCGGGGAAGAGAAACAAAAAAGGGATACAAAACTGATGCTGCCAAAAGCAACATCAGCAACATAAGTGCTTAAAAAACACGAGCGGACGGGAGGGGGGGCTCGTAAGTAAACAAAAATCTAATTTTATAAATGCAAATTTTTGGGGGGATGAGAGAAAATAGTTGAAGAAATGAAATGAAATTTCATAGCAAAATATGTTAAAAATGTATAAATTGAAAATATTTGCAAGGACAAGTCAAAGGTAAACAAACAAATAACAAATATAACAGAAAGTTTCAATATAAATAAATGTAAATAGCAATTGAGTATAATTTCGTGATGAAATTAAATTTTGCTGCTTTTCGTGAAATTAGTTTGTCATTTCGTTTAATAGTTTATTCAAAAGAAGTAAAGCATTGGAGCATTTGCATTGGTCTTGATCTAAATTTAATCTAAATACTTTACCAAAATATGAAAAATTAAGAAATTTATGAGTTGAATTCTTTGCTTTGCTTTGCACTGAAGTGGCGGGGTACTTTACCAGTTTGCCTTTTCCTCCCCTTCCGCTTCTGCCAGGCAATTCGAAAGCAATTTCGATATGCTATATAAGAGAGGATGCCTACAACAACTGCCAACAGCAACAACAACTTATTCCTTTGGCCCAACAATCTTACAATTCAAGGCGAGGCACACCAACAGCATCAGCAAGCATCACTTCATTTGTAGCTCAATACTACAGAGAGAGAGAGAGAGAGAGAGAGAGAGAGAGAGAGAGAGAAGTACACAGTAATACACTTGGCTCTTCAGTTTTTCTACTGTTTTTCAAGTTGTAGTTTTGAATACTCTTACTAAGAAGAGTTAAATTGGTTTAGGGAACAAAAAAAGAAATGTAAATATTACAAAGATGAGGTCAAACAAGTTTCCCAGAGAGAAAATAGATCTTCAATTTCATCTTTAATGAAAAAACTTCTCCTTCTTACTTCTAATGAACTAAATATGAAAGGGTATAGCAAATTCGTTTGTATTGTATTTCTTGTTGTTGTTATGTTTTTTTTTTTGGGGTATAGTCAGCAACGACAACATCAGCAGCAACAACAACAGCAGCAGCAGCAACATTTATGGCTGCATTTACTTTTTAATTTCGTTGGCTGGCTGTTGCACTCCTTTTTCGAATTCAAGTGGAGTCAATTTCTTATGTCAGAGATACAAAAAAAAAAATGCCACAACAGCAGCAACGTTTCTTCATTGTTTTTTCAGCAGCAGCAACATGAGCTCATGTTGTAGCCAGCCCTTCAGGAAACAGAGATTGTGTCGCCAATAAGTATAGAATGTATTCTTTTGTTTTTTCTTTTTTTGTCGTTAAATATCTTCACTTTATTTTTGGACATACTCGATTGAAGTATTTATGAGATTTGTGAAATTTTTGTAATTTCATTTGAGTTGAGCTTCAATTTTTTAACTGCCAACAACAGGCAACTAGCAGCAAAAGAGTTAAATGTAGGCAAACCACAGCCAAAATACAAAAATATATATGTATGTATGCACATACATATTTGTTTATTTACATATGTATGTACACACATTCTATATACATACATATGTATGCCCAGGCCAGACCATGTTTGTCAGATGAAAAGATATGTCTTTACATGTTTTAATTTTCTTGGAAATTGTTGTTCAAACTTGAGACCCGGCAAAGTCTCGCATCTCACAGCAGACTCGGAGACTCTCAGACATTTCTTTTCTGTTTTCTGTTTTCAGTTTCTGTGTGTTGTTTTTTAAGTGAAATGTTAAACCTTTTGACAGCGGTAGTTTCTTATTTAATTTATTTTATTTGCGGTATTTACTCGTCGGTTTTTCCTTTTCAGTTGCTGCCTGCCTGCCTGCCTGCCTGTTCCTTCTCATCTTCATCTTCATCTTCTTCCACCTTATTTTTTCCTCCTGTTCTTGAGCTTGTTCTTGGCGCTCTTGGAATTCAATTTTGGCTTTTTGTTTAGTTGTCTGCGTATTTTAATGTCATACAATTGACAGAGTTAGGCTTAAAGTTATCCCCCCCAATACGCTCACTCACTCATTCTCTTCGTTTCTGTTGTGGTTTCTCGGTTCGGTTTTTGTGGTCAGTAATTAAAGTTGACAATATATAAAACCCAAAGACTGACAAGAAAATGAAGAAGAAGAGTAAGCAATTTCCATGAAGTTGTTCAATTTTTCAAGTTGTCTGCTTACGAAATAAATAAAAAGTGAAAATACCTTGTTGGTTTTTCAAAAAAGACAACACAAGTCAGGTGAAGAGAGAAGAGGAGAAGAGAGTTCAAGAGAAGTGTTAAGCCAAAAAAAATTGATAATGGATTTGCAATTATTGCGTGAATTTTATATAAATAATTCTCAGTATTTATGGTAATTGTGGGCAACTTGTTTTTATTTATGATTTTTGTAGATGCCACTACCAAAATTGATTAAAATCGGACATTTATATCATTTACCTTCTACAAGAACTAAAAAAACAAATGCTAAATCTTTTTCATGAGACTTAAACCAAGTTATTTTTAGAACAAGCTTAATGATTTTTTTATTTACCCTTTTGCTTCTAAGAATTGTAATTTAAATTTGATCATCATCCTTAGAATCAGTAAAAATTGCGTGGAATAATCTTAAACTAATTTTTTAGATTTTCGATTAATTTTGTGTTTTTTACACAATCATTTTCCTCTATTTTTAATCTCATTCACGATTATGTGTATATTTTAATATTTATTTTGTATTTGTATAGCTTTACAGTTGACATTTCTGAATGCGCTTTTCATATGCATTTAAGAAGACAAACATCTCCCATTGGTTCATATTTCACCAGTGCATATTTATCTTGAGCTGAAAAGTTTTTAATTTATGTATTATGGTCCCCTAAGCAATTAATCCAAATTAGATAGAGATACTTATAAAACTCTTTTTGTTTTGTGGTATTTAAATACCACAAAACCAATCCTATGCCATAATTCTTAACTTGAAACATTCATCTTTTGGTGAAAAACTTTTGATTACGACAATTTCTCTCTCAA
This sequence comes from Drosophila nebulosa, assembly GCA_024703675.1. Taxonomy (NCBI): domain Eukaryota; kingdom Metazoa; phylum Arthropoda; class Insecta; order Diptera; family Drosophilidae; genus Drosophila; species Drosophila nebulosa. The sequence continues at coordinate 9,169,633 of CM045724.1, read as the reverse complement.
CTAGAGAAAGCAACTATAACCAGCAGTCATCTAGAAAATTACAAATACTTTTGCCATTTACACACACACACAGTGTCAGACACAACTGTACTCGGTCTCCCCCTCTCTTGTCTCGGTTGAGAATTCCAATCAAAAAGAACTTTCTTCATCTCCTTCACTCGCCGAATTTCTCTTCTCTCTTAGCGTCATTTCTCAAGTTGGAAAATGATGAAATGCGCAAGTTGGATTATTAATTACAATACCAAGAGAGATTGCTTGAGATTTATATGTGCTGCAGGGCAAATCGAAATCGAACACCCACAAAAAGCCAAACCCGAGAAGAAGAAAAAAAAAATATATAAGTTTGCCTCGGTGTGTGACAATTTTGTGTGTTCGTTAATTTTTTTTTGGTTTTTTTTTTTTGGTGACTTTTATAAATATTTTGACTTGCTCAGGTTGGCTGTCTGGCTGGTTGTGGGTTCATGGTTCTTCTGGTCTTCTGGTCTTCGTTTCTTCTTCCATCATTCAACGTGTGCTGCAATGATTGATGATGCAACTCTAAAAAGGCAACTTGTACTCAATTTTCATTGCCCCGCTGAGCACACTCACACTCGCACTCACACACCACACCACACCACACCACACACATACACACACGCACACTAATACATACACCACAGAGGGCCCCTGACAAAATGTCACAAATATTCTACAAGCAATTTGTTTAAATATCGCATAAAAAACCAAAGAACGAAAGGAAGAAAAAATATCAAAAAAAAAAAAAAAACTCCTAGCAGCAAATTATAATGTATGTAAGCCAAGTCCGAGGGCCGTTTGCAAGTTACCCTGTAACCTAAAGAAGGGTCTCTATGGGGAATGAAGTGTCTGTGGAATTTTGCTCATTTTGAAAACTTTTAAAAGAAATTTCTTAGTGCCTTTTCAGTCTCACTCTGTAGACAATCTTCCATTTCTGTTCGCAATATGCTCTTTTGCGAAAGCATTCTACAGGGTATGGGTAAAAGAAACAAAAAAAAGAAGTGAAATAAAACTGCGAGAGGCGTTTGCGTGTTGCACTGTGCGCTAAGGCGGCGCGCAGCCGTGCGGCAATTAATATGTGAGCAAGATGCAACCCATTGCCATTACCATGTGCCTTCAACTTGAACACAAAATAGTTAACTCTTGCAACTGGAGTTGGAGTTGGAGTCGGAGTCGGTGCCGAAGTAGTCGAACGTTGGACGTTGAAGTTGGCAACAGCAACAGCTACATGATGTGCAATTACAAGGCGGACTAGCAGCAGCAGCAACAACTTGCAACAACTGCAGTTCTACCTGCCCCGCCTGCATAACTTGAAAGCGAAACAGCAGGCTGAAGGCATTCGAAGGCAGAAGGAGGACGGTAGGAGAAGGCAATGGAGATGGAGATGGCAGTCTGGCCAAAGCAGGCGAAGCAAAAAATATTGCATCTTCTCAAGCATTTAATCTTCTTTGCGCCTTTTTTAACCTTTTATTATTATGCCTTCAACGTGCAAACGTTTTGCTACGCTTTTGCTTCTATACCCCTCCTCCTCCTCCTCCTCCTCCTCCTCCTCACCCATTGCCATTCTGATTCTGATTCCTGTCCCTGTCCCTGTCCCATCTGTCTCTCCTTCCGTTTTGTGGCGACAAGACAAGGAAAAGAGGGAAGGGAAATGCGCACCACTTACTCACACGCCAAGTCTTTTGGCAGAGGCCAACTCATTGCTCCTGCTTCTGCATTTAAGCCAAAGCTTTTGTTGTTAATAATTTCTTTTCTCTTTCTCTCTCTCTCTCTCTCTTTCTCTTTCTCTGTCGGCTTTGAGGCTTGGCTTGGCAATTAGAATGCGTGTTAAGTGCAGATACTAGACAAAGCACAAAAAAAAACAAAAAAAACACGAAAAAGATACTTTTCAACGACCTTTCGCCAGTCAGTGTAGGTCTAGACAGACCTAAGCTATACTCTACTCAAAATGAGAACCCATAAATTTCTAAACAATCAAATTTAATTAATTTTTCATACAAGAAGAACCCTTCCAAGGGTTACGAATTAAATAAACAAACCAACAAAAAAACCAACCAACCCACCCTCGTGGGTCGGTCGACCTTTAAGGGTTTTTCCTCTCTTAAGTCCCGCTGATTGGAATGTTTTTTGTTAAAGCTGATTTCACGCTGTAGCAAATGAAATTGTAGAAAATACATAAACATAGTTGAAAGATGTGAGGATTTTCAATTAGATAAGCTTAATCATGATGATGATAATGGGTCTCTTTTTGTTATTCTTATATTGGCAATTTGGGTTAAACGAAATTTGCATTAATCCCTTGCAGATTTTCTATTTTTTCAAGGGGGAATTTTAATTGAATGACAGCCTGAGAAAGTAAAGCTTACGACTTATCCATAGATGTGCTTAGATAGAAAGCGCGAGCCGAACACCCTCGGCAATTCACACAGAGAAAAGCCGAGCGGTTGCCGAAGTAAAGTAAACTAAACTATATCAGCGTCCTTTTCATACGCTTTCAATAGTGGAAGAAATAAGAAGCACTGGCGACGATCAGTTGCAAGGAAGAGAGAGAAAGAAACAAGGAAAGGACATCGACAATCACATGGATCACATCATCTGTGTGAACATTGAAAATCTCTAAAAGTGCAGATGGATGTGTAAGACTTGAATACGAAGAGAAGTTGGCCTCAACAACCGAAAGGAGGCAACTGCTCGGCTTGAACTTGTGTGAATTGCCGATGCTGATTCCTCGCCCGACAATGCATCTATTCTCCTAGTGATGCAGCGCACATAGCTCAGTCGTTGCAACAGCATGTTATAATTTCACGAAATATTTTCATGGAAAAGAAGTACGAAACGAAAAGAAAAGAAGCATCTACTGAAAAATGCATTAAGTGCAGCAGTAGGAGCAGAAACAACTGCAACTGCAACTGCAACTGCAACAGCAACAGCAACAGCAGCAGCAGAAGCTGTGTAAAAAGGCTGAACAAACTGGAAACTGGCTTCGGCATTATGGGATGGCAGGCAACAACAACAACATCAACAACAACAACATTGGCAAACAAACATACTCACACACACACACTTGCAGGCAAACAAACTTCTTTCTTTTCTTTATTTTTCGTTGTTGTTGCTGTTGTTGTTGCTGTTGTTCTTATATCTTTTGAGAGGTTCAGTTTTCTTTTTTGTTCCTCCTTTTTTTTATTTGTATGTGTCGATTTCTTTGCAAAGTGACTGTAAACTGCGACTGCGCCTTAATTCTGTCCACTCCTCCAAGCATACGAACAAAAAAATTGCACTAAATCTCTGATATCCGAAAATGCAAGCCAGATTTATACACACACCAACAGCAACAACAACAAAAATTTTGGTGTCTTTTAAGCGAATGGTACGAATAAATGGTATCCTAGAAGCAAGTACATAGATGGCATGGTACCATGGTAGATTGGCAGTAAATGATAATCGTTAACAACTTAAATATTTACTCCTGCAATTGCACGGAATCTGAATATTCACTTTTAAAACCATTTCACGGACTTAAGTTGCCGACCACCAACAGAACATGCAAAATCCATTGATGATTATTGATTTTTTTTTTCACTTTATTTATTCCTTTTCGCTTCAGAAGCTTACGAAAAACTATAAACATAAACTAAAATTCTTGAGGGCGTGGCATAACGTGAACTACCCACTCAAAATATTATATGAAACTCGTTAAAGTCAGTGCCATCTGTGATTCTCTTAGAGGGTATCAAAATGCGACTGTTCTGTATCAGGCTAGGCCACGGGAATATACGAAGTGTATGTGTATGTACATGAGCAACAGCAGCAACCACAGCAGCAACAGCAACAGCAACCACAGCAGCAGCAGCATGTTGGCAAATATTAGAGCTATGTTGCTGTATTCCTTGCGGCCAAGAAGATTTAATGATTTGCACTTTTATGGAAATAATTTTTATTCTACGACTCCTTACACTTCTCTTCTTTTTTTTTTTTTTTGCCCCCTCTCTCTCCTGAAGTTGTTGCTGATGCATCGTTGTTGTGTTTTTTGTTGTTGTTGTTGGTGTTGCTGTGTGCATGGCAGCAATTAAAAATATTTAATTATCGTGAAAAAAAGTTGTCTGACTATGCGGAACATTTCTCACATGTCTCATAGATAAATGGTCGTCGTCGTTGGTTGAAGTAAAAGAAACTCTTGAGTGAGAAGAAGAATTCTGCATTAGAATCTACCGAAAAAATAAAATGAAAATAAAATAAATTCGTTGAGTGCCAAAGATTTCCTGTTTTCTTGGTAATCGATTTGTGGCCAAAGATTAAACTTCGTTTCGGTTTTTTTGATCGCTGCCGACAAAGGTAGCGTTTTAATGATTCATGCATATTAAATATATATTAGACGTCTGCATGAATGGCAAAAAAAACACATTCAAATGTACAAAGTCAAAATTGAATTGAGTGAATACTTGTACCAAACGAAATGAGAATGAGTGAGTGACTGAAGTCGTGTTTCACTCGGCTGCTGAAAAATATACCCGAAAAGAAACGAAGTGAGTGAGTGAGCAGCAGAAGTAATTAAATGTTGTATATTGAATACATTCGAATATTGACAGCTGTTTTCTGCTGTGTTATCTGTTAAAAGAAAGAGGAAAAAATAAAGAAAATATAGAAATGTATTTAATCAAATAAATATTAAATCTGCAAATATCAACACAGAAACAATTTATAGACGGTCACAACTACACATTTTGTTAGTAATACTGAAACACAAGCTATAAACAAAACAAAACACAAAAACAACACGGTGGCATTTGCCGACAAATACATACATTTCTTTCTGCATCTTCGCCTTCCATTTCACACGTCTGCACACAATTTCCCAAAGCACAAAGTGAGTACACAAAGTATTCTGCGAACTACTTGAGTAGTTCGAATGTTCTCGAAGTTTTCATTTCATTTTGCTCTCCTTTCGTGATACTCTCTTTTTCGAGACGAAACACAAAATGTTCGTCTAGCGAAACAGTACTATACACATTCGTCTCATTCTGTCTTTTTCACTCACTCATATTCTACTCAATTCGAATGTACTCAATGTGGCTTTGTTTTGAATGCATTCATGCAGACGTCTAATATATATATATATATATATGATTTTTCATAAAATCTATAATTTATGAATGGAAAATTAACTAATCAAAAGTTATGTTTATGATGGGTGTAAAAGGTTTTAGTAGTTTAAGTTTAGTTCCCTTTTGAGTGGCATTTTCCAAACTTAATTACTAACTGAAAATAGTTAGTTAGGGGCCCGTACTACATATATTTTAGCGCCCTGAGCTCACTCAATGGAGTGTGGAGTGCCTGCCTCCACATTGTATGCCCAACAGTTAAATGCAATTTATAATTGGTGTTGAGAGCGTACATTGAATGAATGCTTGGGTTTCAATTTAATTAGCCATTAAAACGTATGTGACGTCACATGCCAAGGCACAGGCAAAGGCAAGAACTTGCCACCAATGGTGGCAAGAGAGGCAAGATGCCCAGCATCCTTCACTTCACTACGTGACGACAATCGTCTTCGTTGTTGTCCTCCTCCTCCGCGTCCTTCTCTCTGCAGTTGTCCTTGGCTGTTGTCGTTGGTTGAAAGGCATCCATGGTATTCCCCTTTACAGTTCTTATCAACTTGGACATATCTTTGGCTTCACATTCATTCATTCACTCACTCACTCACTTGACTTCCACTTTTATTTGCTACACATAGATACATACTTACATATATATGTACCTGGATCTGTTCCTATGTATATATATTTGCTTGACTCTTTGACTGTTTTCATTTACCTGTTTATTTGTTTGCTGATTGGCTTTAGAACTAATTAAGTTTTTCTCTTTCTCTCTTTTCTATTTGCAGATGTAAGTGTTTCTCAGTGATGACCATGATGCTAGCAAAAATGCCGATGACATTCAAAGACCTCGAAATGGAAAATAAAACAAAATCCAAAATAAAGTTTGTACTTGAGAAATTTGTTTTACAAAAAATTGTATTCAGAAGTCATCAAAAACAAACGTTTCATCATTCAAAAGATGCTACTAAAGTTAGATTCGAGACAACTCTTAGATTATAAAACGTTTTCATGGTAAAGCTTATGTATAAGACAAACCTTGGGTTTAGCTACATAGTTCGAGGTTAATCTTAGTTGGCTGTATCAGAACTTGGCTAAAGACCATAGAACCTCCTTTAAAACTCGTTGCGAACACCAACTTAAGGGGCTCTAAAAATTGCGTTACATAAAATATGACCCAAAGAAAAAGTTACCCACAGCGCTGCAACACTTATTGCAGTCATATAATTATGTCTACTCAAATTAAAATCCAATTATTTGCAACTTTTCATAATAACCTTAATAACCTTTGGTCCTTAAAAAAAAAAGGGTTGTAAATAATAATGCAGGAGCTCCAGTTTTATGCTCTCTTATATAGAAACAATTAATAGTCATTACGTAATTAAACTATAGTCATTAGTTAATTAAGATTAAAATTGAATCGTGATATAGCTTTCTGTGTGGCCTATCTTAGCTTTCTGTCACATCAATTTGCCTTACCCACTATTCATCTATGTGCCTCTATCTCAAGCCTCTTCTTCACTTCAAGGCAATCTTTAGATTGATTACATTTCACTTTAGTTTCTTCATTAAGTTTTTCTCCCCCTCACACTCTCTCTCTCTCGCGCGCACTCTGTTGTGACTCTGTCTTTGGCATATTTTTTGCTTAATTTATCATCAATGTTTTCGCATTTAATCGACTGATTCAGGTGCCACATTTAACGCGCTCTAAATCACATTCACACACACACACCTGCATGCACAGGTGAGGTAAGAAGCATTTTTTAATTAAAAAATCTCTCTAAATGCAATTTATTTTTTGTCGTACAAAAATATTTTCATTAAACGAGTCGAGAGATCATCATAAAAACCGTGATGACACTACACTATGGTATTTCCGTCACCTCTTCCTTCGACACACACACTCCTCTTCCCCTACTCTCACACACACACACACATATATATATATATATATAATTCCTATGATTTATTGATTTGAAGCTGCTAAAGTGTAGAGTTTGTTCAAACTATTAACGAAAAAAACAAACATGAACATTTATATTAATAAAACAGCAAGAACAAGTGCATTTTACACACAAAGAAAGAGAGAGAGAGAGAGAGAGAGAGAGAGGAGGAGATGCTCTGCGTGTGTATGGGGTGTGTGTGTGTGTGGCATAAAGTTGATATATTAGCAAAAACTTTTATAGTATGTCTATTATATGTAACATAGGCCAATATAAGAGGCAAGTGGCAGGCTGGCAGGCAGGCGGCCTGCAATCATAATAAATGTTCATTGAAACCTTTTAAAAATCGCACAAAATGCCTCGCCGCGCCTCAATGGAGCACTACAATAATAAATTTGAACACAGCCACGATTCGAGCTGTTGGGACTTGAAGAGTCGTAGCAAGACCACAACCACACGACCACGACTACGACCACGTTGGCCGTATACAACAACACATAAACATTAATAAACTTGTTGCAATCCAAAAGATAATTAGCCCTAGCTCTATAGCAATAACAACAACAACAACACACATCAATAAAGCCAAAGCCAAAGCTAAAGCCCAGAGACAACACAAGAAACACAAAGCAACACACGGACAAGACAACAAATTTGCTATTTAGTATAAAGTTTCATTAAAAACCTACTACAAGGAGGTCTTCCTACCTTTTTGTTTTTTTTTTGCGCCCCTCTCCCTTTCCTTTCGCTCACCGAATCGTTGCTGCATTCGTTGGTCCCCTATAAGAAGAATCGCCCAGCGTCGCCTGCCTGCTGTCGATCATAATTTAACATAAAAATGATTTGATTACTATAATTTCTTTTGTGTTTTGGTATCACCTGGTAAGCTCATTTACTACAACGGCAACGCCGCCTATTACTCACACCGGTCAGGTATCCGAAAGATACCCAAAGCGAGTGACAGAGGCCGACCAAAAGAGAGAGAGATACGGTAAGACGGTGAAATAAAGTAAAGTAAAGGTGAGAGGAGATGGAGAAGAAGAAGGGGAGACCATTGGGGACCGCATGCAGCGTGTGTCGTTTTGTACGAAACGAAAAACTGCGGGAAGGCACAAAAAGACAGAGAGCGGAGAGCGCGCAAACCCGTTCCTACGTACGTTCGTTCGTTTCGTTCCTTTTCCCCAAGTCAAAGTCAGGCCTGGGCAGGGGCAATAATAACATCGAGACATTGGCCAAAGTGAGTTCCGTCAGAAGAGAAGCAGCAGCAACAACAAACAACGAAGTTGCAATACTCTAAAAATTAGGTTTAAACAAACGACTTCAAGGACCCAAATAAAATTTCTTATTCAATTGCACATACCCCAACAAGTAGGGTATGCAATTCACGAAGAGGAAGAAGAAGAAGAAGTGTTCTTTGGGTACTGTAAAAATATCTTGTTTCATGTGTGCGCTGGACGTTAATAGCAGGCCGAAACCATTGTCCGGACCGCCGCCGCTTGCATCTTCTGTGAGCGCCAGGTTTGACTGTCTTTCCTCCCATCCCCCCGCACTCTTCCCCCCTGCCGTCTGCCATCATGACTACGTCGATGATGATGAAGAAGAAGTGGATGTAGTAGTAGAAGGAGACCATAGAATGGACTCAACTGAACTGAACTGAACTGAACTGTGTGGCAAGTCAGCCTCGGCTGCATTTCATCATTCATGCACATTATTTTAGCCTCGACTTGCCTTTTTGGCTTTCTGTATGTATGAGTGTGTGTGTGTGTGAGTTCTACCCTTTTTCGTTGTTGTTGTTGCTGTTATTGAAAGGTTTTGAAGGCTTTTTAAAAAAGAATGCAATTTTAGAAAACTTTTAGGAATCCATAGTAATTATTGACTTGATGGAATGGAATAAAATAAAACTCAATGAGTGCTTGTACATTGTGCATATGAATCAGTTTGTGAGAAGGAATTCCTTTACAAATGAAGCTTGTTTTGATGAGACTATATAAACGTCGTTTTGTCTACGTGCTTACAATATTGTCAATAACTTTATACTTAGTAAGGGGATACGAATTCTTTCGATCTGAAATTCGGAATCAATCGATAAAATGATCTTTCTAAAGTAAGTGTTCAAGCTTTTGTTTAGACCGTTAAGATTGAGTTCAATCAGGATTCAATTGCTTCTCATCTCAAACAAAACTCATTTCTACCTTTTAGGATTCTTTTTGCATTAGACTTAAGGGCATTTTCGATTCGGTCAACTGTTGCTTTACTCGTTTGCCTTTACCACTTTTCCTGTGGGTCTGTGTGTATGTGTGTGTGTGTGTGTGTCCATCGTGTCCTGGACTTGCGTATCTCACTGGCCCAGGCTTAGAACAGGAGATTGAGTTACATTGCTGGGGATTATTATCAACTGCATTATCTGTTTCTTTTTTTTTCTGTCTTCCTTGGCGGCGGCGGCTTTTGCGCGAGGAGAAGAACAAAAAAAAAAAAAAGTTAAATAAAAATTCGTTACGCTGCTGGAGTGACGTCCCACTGCAGTGAACTGGGTGAATCGTGGGTATAAAGTTTCGTTGTTTCTCTTTCAATTCTGTTTTTTTTCTTTTATTTTTATTTTTTTGGGGTTTGGTTTTTGGGTTTTTTAATGATACCCGCGCAAATAATCGTCGGAATGCCTTTTGGTGCAGGCGCGTAATTTGTTATTGGTTACATGCATCGCATGTTTCCCATACGATACGGGGCAACACAATTGTGAAAATTATGAGCTGTCCATATTTACCATTTTTGGTTTTTTTGGAGATGACGGCAGAAACCATGGCGCGGCGGCGGCGGCGCGCGGTCGTTGTTTCCGTCATAAACCAAACTGGAGTAGGTGTCGTCGTTAAGTTTGATGTGGGACATTAAACTAGATGCGAATGCCGCTTTATGTACAGCAGCTACCCCGTTGGGCAGTTTATGATAGAAAATACTAATATAGCCAAGGAGGGAACTCCAAACAGCAAAACACACCACAACCCAACTGAGCCATAGAAAAATGATGTGTATTTGCTGTGGATTTGTGATTTAGTCTTTTGCTGCATGGAGCGGCGAGGAGAGGAGACAGAGGCAAAGGCAGTGAGACAGAAAGAGCTTTGAACGTAAAAATTTTTTATTGATTTTTTAAAGTTTGTTTTGGTTTTGCGCATCAAATTGTTAGCCCAGCCACCTCACAATGAAATTTTTTTATGAATGCAGCAAAACACATGAAGAAAAACTCTCTGAATGAAGATCAAATGGTTTATAGCCATTAATAGGGTTAGGTTGTCGGGGTCGTCGACTAGTCTCAATGCTACGCAAATTTAGTTTAAAGTACCAAATCAAATTACATTGGAAAAACTATTGACCATTAAAAAAGAAAGTAAAACTAGGTCAAATGGCTAAAGCTTAAACTGAGAAATGTTCCATAAAAAAAAATAAAGACTTAAATTATGTTTCAAGTGAGTGTGTGTGTGTGTGTGTGAGCAGATTCCACTGTTCAGCAAACCACGAAGACCTATTACATGAGCAGGGCCATATTAGAGTTGGGTAGAGAGTAGAGTAGAGTGGGTGGGGGTGGAGGTGGAGGTGGAGGGAGAAACGAGAGTCAACCACATAAAGCTCTTGAGTATTGCACCACAACGACATCTTGAAGAGGGGAAGGAGAGTGATGGCGGTGGCGGTAGAAGCCAGAGCAGCATGGCAAACGTTCCAGGAAACTATAAAAGACAATAGCGGCAATATGCCAGCTCAGGTTTTTGTGGTTTTTATTTGGGTCTGTGTTTCGAGTATCGAGCATCGAGAAAACATTGAGAAACGCTGTTTCTCCTAGTACCCGGAGCAGCGGGCGAAGCCCTAGACAATTCTTTTGGCGTGGGCCTAAGTCAACAACAAAAGCAAAGCAAAGCATAGGACCGGCGCCTTTTGTTATAATACACAGAGCGAACTAAGTGTGTGCAAAGAAAAACCTTTCCAGTGCTTTCTTTAAAAGGTAAAGATGGTTGGAGCAACGGGGTGTGGAGGCCTAAGCTGGTGGAGAAGGAGAAGAAGGCGCTTAGTTCGGTAGCCACAACTGTGTGTGCTTACGCATTAATATATAGTTGAGTTATACACACACACACACACGCACACAGAGTTTGTTTGTGTGTGTGTGCATATAGATAAAGATATAGATATATTGTTGTGTGCAAAACTAGTTTATGACAGTGTCCAAGAATATGGTTAAAACTTCCTCACGATATCTTCCCATCCCATGCAGTGAGTGTGTGTGTGTGGCTGTGTGTGTGTAGGGCAAATAAGGTTGTTTATGTGTTAAGACGAAACCGTAAATATGACGCACAGGCTGCGGTAAGAACTGCAAGATCTCTGGTCAAGTGCAATGTGTGTGCTCCCATTGTATTGGCCCGGTTGGTTTGTTGGCTGGCTTGTCTCCAGCAATGCCCCCACTGACACTCACCTGGCTTGGCCATTGGCTCGACCATTCCATTCAATGGTCACTATTCTCCAATGGAGAATACTTTTGCTGCTGCATTCATTTCTTCCTTTTGGTTTGGTTTTGGCTTTTGTGCTTATTTGGTTACTTTATGCCTTTTGCCTTATTTCCTTTTCTTTTCGCGCGTCCTCGTCGTCCTCCTTTCCTCCTCCCCTCTTCGCGGTGTCTTGATAATAAAGATGACAAAATATCTAGAAAAAATCATAAACTTTGTGTGTATGTTTGGAAAAATAATATCTTGCAGATATAAAGTACCATTTATGTCGTGCTTATATCTTCTTTCGCCAAGTCGTGCCATCGGTCTGGGAGCTGGGGGTCTGCGGGGCTGAAGCTGCATTCAAGTTGGTTCAAAGTCGAAGCTGGAGCTAGTGGTTGGGTACTTGGTAGTTGGATGATGGCCATGCGGCATTGTAGGAACTCGAATAAAAAAAAAAATAAAAAAACCAAAAAGTGAGATGAGTCACAGTGGTCAAAGAATAATTGTTCATATGCTCATAAATCTTCAGCCTATACTAAGAAAAAGTCTACACTAATCATTTTTATTACCACGCTTTAGCTGGTCATAAAAGTCTATTCTAATAGGCTCCACGAGGTCTACAAAATGAAGAACATCATGAAATATTAGAACTTTTGCAAGTCTACAGAAGTCTCCAAAAGAAAAAATTAACCAGAATGAAAAGCGTTTCAGTTTTTTTGGTTCAAATCACATCGAAAGGTGGTCTTACAACCATTTCACAAAGTCTCCACAAGTCTCCAAAATTATATAATGTGTAAATATTTTTAATTTAGTTTGTTAAGTCATTCTGAACATTTCTTTTGCGATTGGCACGCAACGCAAGGATTAGTACAAGTCTACACAAGTCTTCAAAACGCTTTTTTCGGTTGTCCTATGCTCGAAATCTGTCTAAAAATTAGTTTAACTGTCTTTAAAGTGATATTAGATGTAAATTAATAGTTTTTTTGGAGGATAGTCAATATGGTTGAAATTTGCTGAAATAGAAGTTCTTTAATTATTACTACAATTATTCAAAAGAAAATTAGGCGAAATTAGCTAGTAAACTTTGCTCGAGTCTCCACTAATTTTTCTACTAAAAGAATGTTTTTTTCGACGTAAAGTCTCATCCACATACCACTGCTGCTGCACTGCAGCAAATATGTTGGTCTCTACATGATGACGACAACGACTTTGGGAACGGCGGCCAATTGGCCAAAGCCACGGCCACGTTGTCAACTTGGGGCCTGCCGTAATGTATGTAGAGGGGGCAGACATTGCGTTGAATCGACGTAGTCGTTGTCGTTGTTGAGTCGTCGTTCATCGTCTAGGAGAAGATTTTGTGCCTTGTGCCAGTCAGCAGTCTTCCAGCCATCTCTCCCTCTCTCTCTCTCTGTCTCTCTTTCTCTGTCTCTCCTGGTTTTGGCTAAAAGTCTAGCTTGGCCTGGTCTGGTTTGGTCTGGTTGCCTGGTATATATGCTTTCATTACGAGCTTAGTTCACGTCACAATCAGTTGTTGGCATCGTTTATGCCGCATTGCCTCACTCTCCACACATACAGACACACCAATAAGAGACTCTGGTTACAGCAATGAAGAGGAGAACTAGTTGGCTGCTGTGGCAGCTTCTTCAGCAACGTCTTTCAACTTATCGCACACACATACAAACACATAGATGAGGAGGAGCACAATTTGCATGCTGCCTCCTAGATGCTCCTACTGCCACCCACTTCCTCCGCCTCACATCTTCCCCACACTGCTGCCTGCCTGCTGTGGCACATTGTACGTGCATGTAATTTATGCGTTTAGATAACACTTTGCTAATTTTGAATGGCATAAATTTTTTACATTAGATGCCTTCATAGAGCCGAGCAGCAGTCTCTGTATCAGTCTAGGAGAAGGCGTCCAACTCGTCCTGTCGTCCTGTGATCGTCGTCGTGCCTGTAATTGTGTGTGCGTGTTGCTGCTGCTTAGTTATTTATTTTTTTTATTCTTTTTCTCATTTTTTACCCCGTTTTTTTTCTTTTTTTTTTGCATGCCGCTTCTCTTATGATGATGTATTGATTGTTCGAGGTGTCAGATTTTTTATTCTCTTTACCTTTTTTTTTTTTGTGTGTGTGCCTACCTCTTTCTTTTCACTTGGTTCACTCTTTTTTTTTTTTGCGTAATTAAGGAAAATATTTGAGATATGCCAAGATAATAGTGCTGGAATGTTGTTGGATTAATTAATTGAAAATGAGTAGTGGACGACAAGCAGCAGCAAAGAGACGAAGATGCAGTAGAAGATGAAGGCAAAAGCCTTCATCGTCTTCGTTTGGCTTATTTGGCTGTTGGCCATGTCGCCCGTTTCGCTTATCAGCTGGCAGCATTGGCTTTTTATGGCCATGAGACCTGAAAGAGATGGCTGAGAGTCTCTGGTCTCCGGTCTCCGGTCTCTGGTCTTCGGTCTTGGGTCTCTCTGGACATTGTGTGATTAATAAGGATTTTCAAGTCGTTAGTAGTCCAGCAATCGTTGTTGCTGCTTTTAGTTTAGTTTAGTTTTTTTGTTTTTTTTTTTTGTTTTATTTTATTTTTATGGACACGACAACGCAGTGGAATCGAGCTCAGGCAAATTACCGATTTCAACAATGTCGCTCAAGTGGCTTAACTTTAACTTTGACAAAGGCCCAAACCAAACCAACTTGATGCCTGAATAATGATGTGATAACCGTAGGCACAAAACTGGACAACTTTAGGTCTAGAGCCGCACAAACTCCGCGTCACAGCTGCATCTTCTGAGCTATAAGGCAACAAAAAAAAAAAAAGAAAGAAAAAGAAGAAACTTGGATCACCACTGCTGCTGCTGCTTAAAGTTTTCAAATTATTCTAAGTAGGGCAGACTATGCCCGCTTCTAGGGGATTAGTCTTGGTGAAATGCCGCTACCACTTCCCCCTTCGCGCTCTTTCTTTCTTCCAGTGCCCGCCTCTTTGGCTGAAAATTAAATTGGAATTTAATTTTTTGCTTCAAGCGCGACAGAGTGAACTGATACATACATAAATAAGTAAGTAATTGGCAGACAGGGCAAGAAAATGCCAATTGAAATTACACACAGTTGAACATTTTGTTGAATCTTCCGCCTCATCCTTACGCTGATGCTGATGCTGATGCTGATGATGAGGTGGACCGACCCCATTCTCTGTTTAACCAAGGGTGAATTTTTGCAAAATCAAATAAATGAATTTATTCTATTTCGAGAATTTATAGGCCAGAAGAGCAGCATGAATAAATTATTGAAATTTGAGTAAACATAACAAAAATTAGCTCTTTTAGAAACACAATTGGCTTAAAAGCAAAAACAAGCTTAAAGATAACAAATTTCTGGGAATTTGAAGTTGCCTTAAATGCTCTTCTATCTTCTCCGGATTTCGCATATTCTTGGCTAAAATAATTAGCCGGGATCCTTTTTAAAGTTCTCTGTTAGTTCGAACAGCAGAATTGCTGTTAGTTATTTATGATGATGCATCATAATAAAATTATACAAGAGTTTATCTTAACTTTATGGCCTTAGCAAGCAAAATGTTCAAATCATTTAAAAATTATCATAATTTTCTTTTAATGGCAGGTGAAAATGTTTGACTCCTACATGACTCAGAGAAAAAACTTTTGTGCCAACGATTCTGTTTTGTTTTTTTTTTTTTTATTTTATTTTTTAATGCTAATGAAACAACACGTTTTATAGTTGCGGTAAAGAAACCCGAAAGTTTCCCAAACATTTTTGACAGACGACTAATGGGGGGATGTGTGGACTTTTGGTTGTCACTGTCACAGCGGGAGGGACCCGCAGAGGAGCCTAGAAAGTAGTGTAGTGCTAATTAAAAAAAAAAAAAAAACCAATAATAAATTTTAGGGAAAAACAAAACAAAACAAACAAACAAACATTCATGTTCAGCATAATCAAAACTGCACGGCAAGTTCCAGTTTAGAATCCGGATTCATTTCCCACAGATGCAAATGGTCTCCCCTCTCTGTCTCTCTCTCTCTCTCTCTCTCTCTAATCATATGCAACTCTGTAGTAAAACTCAATCAAAATTTTCATTACGACTAAACTTAGAGGGAGATCTGAAGTGATCTGCCGACCCTAAGCAAGAGCATATAAAAATCGAAAGAAATAGAACAGTTATTTCTGTAGATTTCACGTTCATCTTAATTACATATCAAATATATCGCCATGCTGATTGATACACGGTATCCACACGAAGTCAGGCAGAGGCAGCAGCATCAACTAACTTCTTCAAGTCGTAAAACTAACATAAATTTGAGTTATAAAAACTCATGTTCTGCTGCACTTAATTAGCGGGCGACCTCTGCCGCCAAATAGTTGGAAACTGATGAGTGTCATGCCCAGCATATGCTAGAGATGCCGTTGCTAATGCCTTCGTCTCCTTCTTCTTCTCCTGCTGTCATTTGCCATAAATACCAGAGTCATGCCACAAACACAGATTCAAATATCTATCTAGAGAGAATGAGAATGAGAATGGAAATGGTAATGGAATGGGAAATGGAAGAATTGAAGGTGGGGAGGGAGAGGGGGGAATGGGTCCCAGGGTGAAACTATAATTCACACAATTTGCTGCCAGCGTTGAGCTCGAAATGTCAACAATATAACACTCGGCCCGGCCGAACTCGCGTACCAAAATTAAATGGTGTGAACGAAATTTTATGCCGAATCATGCATGGAAAATGATGAAGATGCCGCCAGAAGTCCACAGAAAAAAAAAAAAAAAAAAAACGGAACAGGAGCAGGAGCAGCAGCAGCAGCAGCAGGAGACAGAGAGTCGTCAGTTGTAGAGTGTGCGGCGCGTAGCACGCTTAGTTGAAATTATATGATGGGCCTCATTTCATTTGTTTATGGCCGAGACCAAAGTGCTGGAGCATGGTGCATTGCAATGCAGCAAGTTGTTCTCCATCTTGTTATAATGAAGATGCGCGCACGCACACCCAAAGAGAGAGTACCCAAAACTGGGCCCGAAATTAAGTTGAAAACAATTTAAATTTGTGTTAGGAAGCCGCCGCCGGCAACGTCATTCTCCATCATGATGATGATGATGATGATGATGATGATGATGATGAAGGAGGAGTCGGAAAAGTGTCGTACGAGTAGTAGTAAAAGAACCAAATGAAGACCAAAGACGCTAAAGTGCTCTGGCTGAGGCATGCCAAAAATGAAGGAGAAACACACAAAACACTTTCAACTACCAAATGGAGGCACTATGCGGACTCTGGACACACTGCATACAGAGATGTTGACGCCAACGACAACGACAACACTTCAACTTTTCTTCCCCTGCCATTCCCTTTCTTCCTCCTACCACCTTCCTCTTGGCCTTTTTTTTCTGTTTTGTTTTTTATTTTTCGAGTAATTTCATCTTGTGTGAGTAGTTTTGATGGAGATGTGCAATGTCTGGAGACCCCCAAAAAGCATGGGAACAGCAGTTTTTATTATCTGCTCTTTTGGGAGTTTTCAAGAGGCCCAGGTCAGGTCTCAATTTCTTTTATTTCCCCGAAAAAAAAGAAAATTATGCTCGAGTTTGTTTTTGTTGAAGGCAAAACTTCATAGAGAATAAATAATTTATAAAAACAAAAACAAAAAAAAAAGTATATCAGATTGTCATATGAAACGTAATTGGTGCATTTAGTCGTCAAAAGTTTATGTTGATATCAAAATTAAAAGCAAGTTAAGATAATTGCTACCTCTTAAAGTCGAGAATGAATGTTCTATTGAAAGATTTTCTTGCCACTTGCAAAACGCACTTTATTAGAAAATTTGATGAAGTTTGTGATCGTGAGAACATCTAACAGGAAAACAACTTCTACTTAAACACTTGCACTTAGTCGGTAAAGTGTCAGTTGAAGTGGGTTAGACATATTAGTGTAATTTTGTTGGAGGTCATGAAGTCATTACACAAGCATCTTGCATAATTCCATAAAATTCTCTCTCTCCTCTCTTTCTCTCTCTGTCTCTCTGTCTTTCTGTTGACTGTTTTGGCATTTGAAGTTGTTAGCAAGTAAGTCCATGTCTTTCGTCTGTCTGCCTCTGGCCCAGCCGCATTGGACGACAATTAAGTGATTCATTAAAAATGACAGAGCATGAATTGAATTGAGAGTTGGTGCTGGAGTTTTTGGAGTTGTGAAGTGAATAGAACCAAAATAGTGGTTGCAATAAAGGAAGCCGTCGTCATCTTTCAACTGTCAGGCAATGCGTGACAGAAGGCGTTTTATTTTGCCGAGAGAGAGAGAGAGAGAGACAGAAAGAGAGTGAGAAAAGGAGCGATAAAAAGAAAGTAGTTTGCTTGTCGCTGTCCGTACGTGCACAAGTATTTGAAAAACTCATTTAAATCGGTCGGTCGGACGACAACGACAACGACGATCCAACCCGCGTGCCACTTGAGAGGGTGAGGCATGCCTGACGATGCTGGATGTGGATGAAACGAGGAAAAAAAAAAAAAGAAAACACAAAACTATGTAGTGAAAATCAAAAAACGACGAGACAAACGGCAAACGGCATGCAAACGACAAACACACACAAATACTACGTAGGTCGGCTCTCTGACTCTGACATTTGATGCCAAATTTTCAAGTGGAGCGACCAGCAACAGCAGCCAGCAACACTTGAGGAATTGCCGCCGTTTGCCGCTGTCGTCGTTTAAAAGATGATGGCATGAGATACTAGTCGTTCGACAACCGACCAACCGACCAAACGGCTGACTATTCGACGCGTGTAGCCCACAGTTCCACAGGCCGCCACATTCAGGAGTCGTAAATATGAAGCACAAACAAAACAGTCAGTCAGTCAGACAGATAGACACACAGAAGTATGAGAGTAGGAGAAGGAGGAGGAGGAGGAGGTGGAGGCAAAGACGGCCGTTGATGTGGACGTGGACGAGGACGAGACTTCGACGGAGGCTGAGGCTGAGGTCGCCGCATTAGTATACGGAAGCCAAAAAAAAAAAAAAAACACACATACACACACACAGACACACAGAAAAATCTCAACAGTTTGGAAGTCTGAAAGACAGACGAACAAACGATGATGATGATGATGACAGAAGGAGAAGAACGTGAAGGAGGGAGTAAGATCAGGCGGCAGATACCAGAAGCAGGCCATAAACTGGCGACTATGAAGATATATTAGGCAAATAGATGGATGGATAGAAGAAGCAGGAGAAAGAGAGAACGAACACAGAGAGTGAGAGAGAGAGAAAGGTTGAAAAGAAACAATTTTCGACAACGTTTTGGCAAATGCAAATGGAGTTTGACAGAAGGCCGCCGCCGCCGCCGCCGCCATCGTTGACTGCCAACAACGTCTATGTCCATGAGAAAATAATCATAAAAGTCATTGGAAAAAAGTAAAAAAAAAAAGGAAAATCATATCTGGGAAAAAAGCCAAAGAAGCTATTCTATACACTTTAAAACTCATTTACACTAGGCGGATTAATATAAAAATTATAGCTATTAATAAGAGATACTAAAGTTGGGAATATTTGTGTTAGCTAAATATAAATCTAAACTTTAAACCCAAAAACTGTAAGCTATTCTCGAAAAATCTTTATAATATGTCTTCATTGAAGTGACATAACCCAAAAAATATTGCGTAGAACAATTGGAATTTGTGTCAAACTTCTTGTTAGAACTTGAACTACCCTTGGTTGTCTAAAGTGTATGTATGTGTGTGTGTGTGTGCCTGTTTATAAATAATATAAGCCATATTGCGGCTTATGATGAGATGAGAATGATGGGCATTAGAAAAGAACTTGCTTTTGGCTACCTGAAATACCCATAAACATAAACACACCGCAGACAGACTGCCATCTCACCACCACCCCCGCTCCAGACTCACTCCATAAAGTCTCGAATTACATATGAAGAGAAGAAAATTTTATTACAAAAGATGGGCAAAAGCGATGCGAAATATACACACACATTTGCCCATGTTCAGTCTATGTGGGAATTGAAGGCAACTGTGCTGAGAGCTGAGAGTTCTGAGGAGAGAGCTATGAGCTATAGTTTGGCAAAAACAAAAAAAAAAAAAAAACGAACGTTTCTGCTGCTGCTGCTCCTGGTTTGATCTCTACAAATGTTTGCCTGGCCAACCGCATAAATACTCTCCGGGGAGTTGTTCAGGCTTGGCTACGTTGAGAGTTGAGTTCTGTGTTGGTTCGCTGGTTCGTTGGGTCGGCTTCAATTCCGACGCACTGGCTGAGCTCTGCGATATGCCTCAAAATATGCGCGAGAGTTTCTCGGTTTGAATTGCTCGAAGCAGCTCCTAAGGCGTTGGATTCTTGCAGTTTCGTGTTTGGTTGGCGTTTTGCAGACGCACACACACACACACACACACACACACCAAACCACACCTAGGGCAAAAGTATAGTAGAATTGGGGCGCAATTTTTTTGTCGTTTTGGGGGCGGGGTCGGTTGGCTACCACCCAAGCTGCTGTTTATGAATTACTTCACATGTATGGCAACATGTATTTATGTATGAGGGAAAGAGGAGCAGGAGAAGTGAAGTAAAATGAAAGCATAAACAACTACAAAAACAATAAAAACAGCAAGAAAAAAAAAGAAGAAGAAGCAGCAAGGCATGTAACAAAAGGCAGCCACTGAAATATGTTGGAAAACTCAACGCGAACTGCGAACTGCAAAACGCAAACGCAAACCAAACCAAACCAAACGCAACGCAAACGAAAACGCACTGTGCGCAACAATTTATGGCCAACATTTAAAAAATACATGCTGAATTGTTTGCGGCAAGCATAAAAAGTAGCCAGAGAAAGAGAGCCACGCTACGCCACGCCAAGCCAAACGCCAAGAGCCACCAGCCAGCCAGCCAGCCAGCCACCAGCGGAGCGGAATGAAGTGAGGTAGTGTGCCACCGTAGAGCTGGGTCGCTGCTGATGCGGTCGCCTGCTGCATTTCTTTGCATAAATTGCAACATTTTGTGGCACTAGCTTCTGCGCCTCTCTCTCTCTCTCTCTCTCTCCACAACGCCTCTGGCCTTTTATTCTTCTCTTCTGTTGGCAAGTTGAAGCTGCGTTTAGGCAATTTGTCATTTGAAGCTGCTGGCCACCGCCGGCACTCAAGTGAGATTGCCGCCCAACCGCAACTTGCTGCTGCTGCTGCTGGTGCTGGTGAAAATATTCAGATAAAAATGCATCTACTACAGATAGGTGAAAATCTAATAGATACACTGACAAAATAAAGCAATTCAGAAAGAGCAATGCGAAACAATGCTGCACAAGCAGATAGGAATGGCTGGAAAATATGAAAAACAGTGAGAAGAAATGTTACAAAAAAAACCCAAAGCAAAAGCTATGAACAGAGGTGGATCTATTTAAGTAAAATGATGAAAATTTGCTCCCTCAAGTATGCAATAGACAGTGAAAATTCAATGTTTTATTCAATTTTTTTTGTTTTGAATTTCAAAGGACTTGAAATTTGAAGTGATTGTCATTAAAAGCATTATCAAAAGAGCTTAAGCATTAATGATAACTCTTTCAAATCCCTAAAATTTGCAAAAATTGAGTCAAAATTTAATGACATGAAATTTTAAAGTGATCTTTTTGAATGTTTATTTAATATATTTCATGCCTGTTTTATTTAACAGAACTTATTAGGACTTGTTTTCTGTACTAAAAGAAGAGCTATATTGAAAATGATTTCTTCTAACATTATGACAAAAGTCTCCAAATCCATAAATTTGAACCAAACTTTACATAATAACATAAAAATGGCTTTACTTTAACTTTTTCTTGATATATCTTTTGTAAAAATAGTTACAAAAACTTTATTAGAAATGGAGAATCACTCAGAAAGTGAGAAAGTGTTTGGTTGAAAGTTAAACAGCTTCAACTATAAAATGCACACACATTTCGAATCCTCCCCAACCCCAGGCCATCCTTCAGGCATTTCAGCATCATGCAGTATCTGTGGCACTTTTGCCCTCTTGCTGGCGGCGGCATCAACACGCCCAAGCAATTTCTGCAAGGGTGGTGGGGAAAAAACAGAAATACTCACACAGTCACACACAAATATGCCACACTGAGATTACCCCTAGACCCAAAATGCATTTACGCCAACTCAACTGATGCAAATCTAATACAACGACGACGATGAAACGATGAAACGATGGGCACACGACAGCGACAACGTCTACATGCACCCAACATCCGTGCTTTTCGGTTTCCCCCCCGTTTTCTACTGCAAAATATAAACCTCTCAAGTGCAAAAACCATTCAAAAACTAAGCTAAATTTATTTAAGGAAAGCGACGACGACGGCAACTACGAGAATGTCGAGAACGACGAATGCAGCCGGTGGAGCATTTGTCGTTTTTTTTTATTTATTTTTTTTTTTCATTTTGCTTATTCTTTTCGTTCTCTCTTTCGTTTGCGGCGTGCACATTTCACTTAACAGAAATAAAAACTGAAAAGAAAAGCCAACGCAAATGCGAGCAAAGCCCAACCAAAATACGCAGTTAAAGGGAGCCAGTGGATTGGTGGTGGGTGAGGATGAGGTGTGGTGAGGTGGAAGGAGCACTGGGCACTACCAACAAATGTCGTCAGCAAAGAGCATGAGCAAGAGCAAGAAGTGCTGCACAGAACAACGTTAGACATCGTCAAATAGTGGGCTAAGGGGAATTGCAGCAATGAAATTCACGTGGTGGCGGCTAAAAACACTCGGGAAATACATTGCCTGCCTCCAAATCCCGTCTACTCACTCTCTCTCATTCTCTCTCTCTCTCTCTCTCTCTCTCTTTCTTTCGCTTCTATGGCGTTTGGTCTGGGCCTGTTCTCTGTAGTTTTGGCCTTAGTGCTATGTGTGTGTGTGTGTGTGTGTGTGCATGCAAGGTGCTCGTATAATGCGTTGTGCGTGTTAAAAGATAGTTTTGCCCGGCTCAACGCGAGGCCAGTGCGAGGATAGAGGGGGACGCGACTGACGGAGAGGAGAGACAATACAGTAGCAACAACAAGAACAACACAGCGACAGGTAGTTTTACACATTGAAAAATCCCAAACACTATGACACGAGTTGTGCTTGTAGGTGGACACATACGAAGGGGAAAGCACGGGTAGCGGGAATGCAGATGCAGAGTTGCAGGGATTGCGCTGAGGGTTGGTTGGTTGGTTGGCTGGTTGGTTGGTTGGCTGTTTGAGATCTGGCTACTGTGTACACTAATGGGTCTAGGGATCAAGGCAACGCGAGACAAATGCAAACAGACTTTGGGCTTTTGTGTGGGCTATATGAATCGGTGTGAGTGTATGCCTGTTGTAAGTGTGTGTGTGTGTTGTCTACGTTCTTTTCTTTTATTTTTATTTTTTTTCAATGTCTCACAGTGAAATTACCTATCTTCAGGGGTATATAGAATTCATTTTTAGTTTATATTCATTTTGTCTTTGAAATAAACGAAAGCTTAACTTTCTATTAAAAGATCAATTTCTTTATGAGTTTCTTTTGCCAAAATTGTATACAATTTACTATTCTAGATGAATGACATGTTGACTTAACAAGACTTTAAATAATTTTAAAAGAATTTTCGAAGGTTTCTAAAAATTGTAAAATCTCTTTTGGGATGAACGAAATATCTATTTGCACTTTTTTTGAAAGAAGTTTGAGTTGGATGAACGTTAAACATATTATTTTTTTGTTGTGCATATTAGGTAAGTTATCCTTGAGCATAAAGAGTCCTTTAGAATATTTTAAACCTATTCACATTGCATGTTATAGTTTCAAATCATTGAATTCATAATAAGCCATATCAGTTAACAACAATTGATGTCAGGCAATTTCAAGTGAGAATAGAGATTCTTGTTCACAACAAAAAAATTCCCATGGACCATGGAGTCGAGTATTCCCCCCTTTTTAGACATACACATACATATATATATATTTGTACAGTATTTTTTATACCATTCCCATTCCCATGTTTTCTATGGTTTTTCATTCTTTATGCCTTGTTGTTATTTTTGCTCTTGGGCAATGCAGCAGCAATTGTTGTTGTTGTTGTTGTTATTATTTTCTG
Organism: Drosophila nebulosa; assembly: GCA_024703675.1. Taxonomy (NCBI): domain Eukaryota; kingdom Metazoa; phylum Arthropoda; class Insecta; order Diptera; family Drosophilidae; genus Drosophila; species Drosophila nebulosa. Next base: position 9,146,047 of record CM045724.1, on the reverse strand, counting down.
ACGCGTTGTTGTATTTCAATTGTTAAACAAACGCTGAAGAGGAGACCCGTAGAATAACACAAATTCCGAACCGGACCCGGACCTAGGCTCACTTAGACATAGACGGAGCGGCATGTGCGTGTGCGCTTCAACTCACCCATTCACCCAGGCAACCAGTCGACCAGTCGCCCATTCACCCTTCACCCTTCAACCTTCTCATGGCACACTCGAGTTTCTGTGCCTTCATTCTTTCTTGCTCATTCTTTCGCCTCCTAGACAAATATTATTGTTTCCAACACGCCGTTATTGCATATTTGCTTTAAATATTGCTTTTTTTTCCTTGTTTTTTTTTTGGTGTTGTTGTTTTTGAACTGCGCCGCATAAGTGTGAATGAAATTAATGCGTTGCACGGTTTCGGTCTCGGTTCTCGGCTCTCAATTCTTGGGTCCCGGTTCCTCCATCCTTACCAAAAATGGGAAAAAATTCTTTCAATTTTTTCCCATATCATTTTGAATGTTTTTCTCCGTGAGTTGTTTTTGTTTTTCTTGTGCCTCTCTCTCTGCTTTACTCTTTTTCCTCATACCCACACAGTGTCTACCCTGCTGTGTTTTTCCCTCATTCGGTTATACACACACTCATAAAGTGTGAAAGAGAAAGAGAGAGAGAGAGCGAGAGAGAGAGCAGAGACTAAACGTTATTAAATGCAGGCAAATGCCTCTTGTTGGGTTGTCCAATGGTATTTGTTGTAGGATGTTGTTGTTCTTGTTGTTGTTAACCATGTTGCATTGGCATTAAAGGGCAGGCAGGCAGTCAGCTTAGCTCAGGGCATTCTGTGTTGTTGTTGGTTTTTTTTTTTTTTGCCAGCTTTGAGTGCTCCTTTTTGCTTATTTCGTTTTTCCCTGTTTTCTGTTGCCTACATTTCGGCGCCAACTGAGTGGGTGTTAATAGTTTTTTCTCCTCTTTTTTTTAGGAGGGGGTGGTTTCTGTACGGTAAATGTAAAACAGCAGCAGCAGCAGCAGCACAGTGGTTAAAAGTGCCATTAAATATTTGATATGTTTACTCTAACTTGTTTTTCATACAACTTTAACACCGAATATTTATTTGCATAAATCTTAGCCAAACATACACAAAAACTTGCATAATGGATTAAGCAAAGTGAAGTCAAGTCTGAAAAAGTTGCTTAATTCTCTAAAAGAGTATTGAAGTCTTTACTTTTATATGAAAATGCTTACATTTTCAGAATTCATGCCTTTGATGTAAATTTAACTTTAAGTACAATTTCGATTCTTCTACGATCTTCTACATATAAAAACATATTGAGTTATCAAATAGAATTTTCTTTTACATCTCTGTTCTAATTTAGCTAATTTATATGTCTTTAAAGTCTTTTGCATCCATCGCTTTTGTTGTTTATAGTATTATTTAGTCGAAAATTTCTATAGCAACCGCATCGAGTAAATTTGTGGTAATCCCCATTCAAAAAGTAAACACCTGTTCATTTCATGCATCATTTGACCAGAGCTACTGAAAGTGCTGACTAATGCTCGGGCAAGGGCACTAGCGGCCAAATTTCAACACCTGTTTCCAGCTGCTGCTGTTCCACTGTAGACATATAAAAAAAGGGGCCTTTACTTTGCTTTTAGGGGGATCTATCTCTCTCTCTCTCTCTTGCTCTCTCCGTCATGGCCCAATGCTAAGTAGCTTTAATGCTGCCGCAATGCCGCTTGTTGTGGGCGTGGTCTTGTGTTTTTTTTATGCCGCCTTAAATGCTACTAATTAATGAGGATTTAGTGAAAACTGTTTTTCCTTTGCTACTGCGCCCCCATGTGCATTTAGTTTTTCCATCGTTTTTTTTTTGTTTTTTTTTGTAGTGGCGTAAAGTATTTAGCATATAAATAGCATTTGAAATCTGCTCCCTACATAATTCTAGGTATTTTTTTTTTTCTACCCCTAAATAAAAGATATATATTACAATCTCATGTGGTATGTAGTAGTTTTTGTGTGCTTCCAATGTGTGTTTCGAGAAACAGGAAACGATCCAACAAATGTAATCAATGAAATTTTATGTGCAACAGCAACGCACAGGAAAAACTGGGAAAAACTGCGAACAGAACAAACAAACTTCAAGAAGAAAATGGAGAAGGAGCAAGAGAAAGAGAACTCCCAGTGGTCGGCTGGTTGGTCCTTTTCGTGTTTTGTTTCTTGATATAATGATTTTTGGTATGGTTATTGTTAGCGTGTTTACACTCGACTCCTTTATGCTTTTATAACTTTATTTTTGCACGTCTCCACCTTTCCACCACCCCTTACGACACACACACAACCCCCGGGCAGGCACTTCCACCAGTCTCTCCCTTCTCATTTTCAGATACAAATTACAATTGCGGTGCGTAAAGAAATTAAAAAAGGATTTCTGTGTCAGAGATTGCTGCTTTTACTTTTACCATTTGCCTTGGCATTAGCCTCGTTTTATTTTATTTAATTTTTTTTTTTGTATACATTGTATTTATTTATTTATTTATACCGTTTTACCTTTCTCTCTTGTTCTTTACTAATGCAAATATATTTTACCTTGCTCTCTTTACAGACATTCCGTTTCGTACCATTCGTGCGTCCTTTTTTTCTGCTAATTGCTGTGTATGTGTATGTGTGTCTGTGTGTGTGTGCGTGTGCGTGTGTTTGTGTGCGCGTTTTGTTGTATTTCTGTATTTTTTCATTGGAACTTTGACTAAAACAACATCAAGAACAACAGCGCCAGCAAAAGGATCGCATCCACCTTGTCCAGCCAGCTAAAACGAACGAAATCACATACAAACAAGAAGAGGGCAAAAAAAGGTTTGTATTATACCTTATTTTGTATATAATATATATTCTATTTGTGTTTACGATAGCCACTCCTCAGTGGAGTGGGGGAAGCGGACTGATTTTATTTCGGATTTTAATTACAAATATAAAGCCGCCTGCTTTCGCTTTTGCGACAGAATCGAGGAACACGAGAGTTTAATTAGTGAACCGAAAATAACAACTGAACCAGATACAATACCATTTCATTTAAGCATTATTTTTCAAGAACTTTTGATTAAGTTTTCTTTGAATTGAAATTCCCTAAAAAAAACTCAAAGGATATTTTGAGCAAGTTTCGTTTAACTAAGCTTTGAGGCCCAACAAATTTTTCAATATAAGCGTGAAGGATTATCCTGAAAAGTTAGATGAACCAAAGCCAAAGTGTGTATACATTTTCTCATAAATTATAATTAAGGCAATCCGATTTAAATCACAAGGAAACAAACATAATTTTCTTAGAAACTTTGCTAGAATTAACAAACTTTATGCTTTCATTACATGACTTCCTCTTGGATGGAAATTTTAATTTTCTTCAAGAAGCTTTTCTTTTAAATCTAACTTAATTACAGCACCAATGCGTTGTAATCGGCCATTTCTTTGAAAATCTTTAATAAACTTCACATTTGGGCTGGGTTTAATCAAAAATCATAGTTTGGTTTCGGATTTAAATGGCCATATTTTCCATAGTAACAACAAAAAATTGCTGATATTTGCCTTTGAAACAAAACATCTCAGATGTAAGAGCGATTTCTAAAGCCTAAAAATTAGTTTTCCTGTGTTTAAAAACAACTAAAAGACCTTACAGCGCCCCGTCCCATGTTGGCTCTGTTCCCTGGCCCCATTAGCTTTGGTTTTAGCCACTTTGATCAAATCAAATCAAAGTTTTGTATAAAAAAAAAAAACAAAAAACACTTACAACAATATCACTTAATAAATTTTGAGCCAAGCTATGTAATAGGTAAGAGATTTTATTCTCAATGTTGGTTACTTTAAAATAGATAGCTATTTTCTAAAACAAACCATCAGATGGGGGCGGCGGGGATGGATGGCCCAAAGAGAGAAAAAAGGGGGGCGAAAACGAAAAAGTTTTCTCAAGCCACTCCAAAAAAGCACCACAAATCACTTTAAACTGCAAAGGACTAACTTGTGAGTGGATGAAGTTGCTTTTTCCTCTCACTCACTCGCCCACTCACTCACCTGTGCGGTATAGTCTCCGGCATAGTCCGGGCAGCACTTAGTAGCTTAGCCAAGCTATTAAATCTCGGCACTTGTGTATTTGCTGTTTTTTTTTTTTATTTTTTTTATTTTATTTTTCGAAAAGCGAGAAGGAGACGAAATCGTATATCTGTAAGATATACAATCACTTAAATCGCTGAGCGGCTAATCCCGCTGCCAGATATTGTTGTTGTTGTTGTTGTTGTTGTTGTTGCTGCTGCTGTTGGCGCTGAGTTTATCATACATCAAAGCAAATGGCAAGGACCTACAGAGAAGACGACACCAAGTTAGCAGACACTTCCTGAGACATTTGTAGCCCTTCGCATAGAAGCGAAATTCACATTTGAAATGCCAAATATCGGTTTACAGGCAAAAGAGAGAGAGGGAGTGGAGAGTGGAGAGGGGGAACAAATCAATAAACCTCAACCTCAATGAAAACACACACCACACACATATACAGAGAGACAGAGAAAGCGACAGAGAGAGAGAGAGAGAGAATGTGCCTGAAGGCATATCAAATTTTTTGTCGTTGTTGTCCTTCACCCGATTGATGATTGACGTCTTTTTCGCTTGAGGGGCAGGGGGCGGAGTTTTGGTCTGGGTTTCAGTTTGAGTTGGAGGAGTTTTTTTTTCTTTCATTCTTTCTTTCGTTTATTCTTCACTGATTTGCTTTTACTTTCGATTTTGGCTTTTGTATTTTTTGGTATTTGTGCTGATTAGCCACCCAAATAGCGTTACTTTGGCTACCCCGCCCACACGGCCTCCGCCTAGTTCTTTGTATCCAGAGTAAACGAACAAAAAAGAAAAAAAAAAAGAAATCAAATGTTGTCATCATTGCCGGCGTCATCTAATCTCTGGAGCATGTTAATAACCCAAAGGGCCAGGGCCATCTGTCTGATTGTCCCTTCACGCGCTTCTCTCCCACCCATCAGTCTGTGTATTGTCCATGTAATTTCATGCAAATATCATATTATACGACTTTCGACTGAGAATTGTACGTGTTGTGGGTATAGAAACGGCCGATACTCACATAACAACCGACAATGAGCTAAGAGAGAGGCGTGGAGTTTGGGGGACAAGAAGGTCCCCCCCCCACGTAATATTTTGTCAATAGTCGCCAACAATTGACAAGAAAAAGAAGCCAAAGAAAAAGAAGTGCTCCCCAAAAATACACTAAACGAAGGCGGGGCGCAACGAAGCTTTTTGGTAGGCGTGTAAAAGAGAACGACACACATAAATAAGCAAATAAAATGTAATAACTAAGTGAAAATGTGCAAAATGCTATGGACCCTGGTTTAATGTCCCCCTGGAGTGGACTATGGCATGACCAAAAGAGAGAGAGAGCTTGGGTCGGAGGCTTATGGGCAAAGTGGCAATTGGTTTGGGCCAGAGACCTGCAAATGGGTTTCTATTGAAGATGGCGTATATATGTCTTTGGATCTAGTTAAGATTGCGCAAATTAAAATAGAAAAAATCTATTGATTTTTATAAATGAGTAAAATCCTTTCTTGGTGCTGCCTATGAGGAATTTTTCAGAGGGTTAATAATAGTCATAAGGTAAAAAAAAGCCACTAAAAAAAACTCTAGCAAGCTGAAACTGGGGGAAAAAGATCTCCGAGAAATTATGTAGGCTGAAATTTATATGTAACAAGTTTTTACAAAAAGTTTAAAAGTTGACATCTACTACTCTTTTCGCTTTATTTTGTTATAATTCTCAACTAGTTTTGGCGTTGCGATGTGGCAATTCTGTTTGCTGATCATAGAACTTAGTGGCTGCTCTTGCCCTCTTAAGATTGCACTCATTCATTGAAATCCAATCGTACTTGACTGCAATTTGTGAAAACAGTTTTTGAACTTATCTTTGGATTACAGAATCAGCGCTAAGAACGAAAATATATATTCACCTTTTTTTTCCCCATTTGTTTTTGAAAAAGTTTTTGTTCCTGTTTTCTCGCACTTTTTCCCCATTTTGCCAAGGATTCTTACCTCATGCTTATGTATAGTATACATACATATATCATCAAAGCAATGGCAACGGTTTATGCTCCTTTTTAGTATATGTATGAGTTGAACTTAAGCTTACTAGTTAGCTATGCTATTTGCCACAGCCCCTTCTTCCTCCCATCAGCCGTACTTAGTGCAGTGGCAACATCAAAAGCAGCCACCTATCATTCGCGCTCCACACACACACACACACACACACACACACACACACACAGGGCTCATGAGTGAGCTCCTCTCTACTCCTCGTCCCACCTTATGCAATGCATTTCCCTTATGCATTGGTGGGTTTTTGTGCGCTATCTACCAAGCGCCACGCTTTTGCAGCTAAACAATGAAGAACTAATCCACAGAGCATACAAAAGAATAGCTATAAAACTGGTGGGAGACTGTTGGATGGAGGAGGAGTGATGAAGAGGATAAAGTAAGAGTTCGTGGAAGTGAACGAAGGGAACGATATGTGGGCGAGTGTTTGTATAAGGCCACTTTATGGCTGCCCTTTTGCAACAATTGTGCAGAGCTGCATTCAATCAACAAAACTTTTAAAGCGCAGTTACAAAACTCAAACACACTGAGAGAAACAGTAGAAATAAGACAGACATATACATACATACATACATAGATAGATAGCTAGATAGAACGTACAAATGAAAGAATGAGGGGAATGAAAGATACGTGATGGCAATGACTGGACAAGAAATTGCACAACAGCCAACTAAAACTACACAAACTACAGCAACTACATCATCACCAGCAGCAGCAGCAGCGTTTAATTATGACAATCAATACTCGGGCAAACACAGTTACTCACACGAGAGAAAGAGAGAGAGAGAGAGAGGGAGAGAGAGAGAGAGATTTTATTGCTCATCTGAGCTGCTGCGACTGCTGCTGCTGCTGGTGCTGGATGAACCCACGGACTAGTGCAAATAAAACTTGATTAAATTCCATTGGCGGTTCCAATTTCGCACAATTGAGGTTGAGGCGTTTGACCAGATAAAACCGAAAGAGGATATGCCATTGTCGCCATCGTCATCGGCATCGTCATGCATTGCTAGCCTGACCCGGACTGGGCTGAATTGGCCTGGTCTTGGTCGGCCTCGTCGCATTATTACAACAATCAAACATAACCTAATTAGACCTGGGCTCTGTGTGGTTGGTTTTTATACTCTACCATGATGTTTGCTCCAATGGCTTAAGATCCCAACCATAACCAGTTGGAACCAGTCTTTTGATAATAGACAGCCTCACTGAAACAAACTTTCAAAGGAAATTGCTTACCCCTATGGAGTTCTAAATACTTTTGTTTTATGCTTATTGTCAACTGAAACAACAAAGTCAAACTATGGCCACACTTTCAAAATATCTTTCATAGTCCGAATATAAGAATTCCATCAAATTTTTGACAACTTTCGTTGGCTAATAAGCAACCACACTATTTCTATTCATTTAAATAGAATGTCTTATGAGTATAATTCCATTCTATATGTTTATATTTGATAATATATTTAATGCCTCTATAATCTGACATTTTCCTGGACGTTTTTTTTCACAAAAAAATTGTAGCCACACAATTTCTATTTAAGATTTATTTTGCAGAGACAAAAATTAAACATGAAGAACTTTCTTTAGTCGATACTATACTAAATGTGGATGTGGATCATACCAAAAATTATGCAACTTCCTTTTATAATAATGAAACTGATCGTTCTGTGAAAAATATGCAGCCACACTATTTCTGTAAAGAATTCATTAGTGATTATCTAATGGGAAAACGAATGCGATCGTTTTTCAAAAAATATGCAGCCACACTATTTCTGTTTAGAGTTCACTGTACAAATATAAATCAGGTAATAAATTGTTTTGTGTCATCTTAACTCCTCAAATATTTGTTACGAATTTATCAAGTATTCTATAAGTCGTTGATGATTGTAAATAAGTATGGGATGTTGTTGGTATTGCATTGTGCGCTAAGGGCAATGTTGGTGGTCGTAATTGTATGGCCTTTGTCTTTGCATCTCGATGTGTGTGTGTGTGTGTGTGTGTGTGTGTGTGTGTGTGTGTTTGCCCAGCCTTCAATTAACATGTGCGGCGAGCACTTTCTTTGACCAAGGCACACGCACAGCAGACCAACATCATAATGGGCACAGCAAGAGTATTTACACTGTATTAATATGAGTGTGTGTGTGTGTGTGTATGTGTGCGTGTGTGTTTGTGTGTGTGTGTGTGTGTAACTGCTTTCTCTATTCATCCCTCTCTTACTCTCGTCTGAAGTGCCGACAATCAAACACACACTCAAAGATTAATCCTGACACTCACTTGCAAACTAATTACATGACTCTTAGGCAACGCCCACACCACCCAGCAGCTCCTAGTGGGCCACCCACTGCCACTCCCATCACACTCAGTCCCATTCCGATTTCAGATGCAGCCTTTAGGGCAAATCCTAAATGAAGCAACCCGAACGAACATTGGGGCCCATAATCAGGTTGGTTTGCTGTTGCATGTAAACATCAATTGAATGCAACATTTGATTGGCAATAATTGAAAATAGTTGTAGAGCATTAAGTGTGAGAGAGAGAGAGAGAAAGTTCGGGGGGGAACGGGAGCAGAAGAAACATGAAAAGCGAAAAGGAAGAGGAGGAGAAGAATGTGGGTTGTGCCCGCCTCTTTTATGTTGACTGTTGCCATGACGATCTTCTCTCGTTAGCTGTGTGTGTGTGTGTGTATTTTATTAAATTTACACCCACCCTGGGACACTCAAGTCCCCCACCCCCTACAATCACCCCCAACTGGACAGCAATGCCACTCAATGCCATTGTCATCATCAACTTGAGGCTCATGAAGAGCATCTTGTGCCTGGACTTGACCATTGCCCAAGACCCAGCAGCAATAAATGTGTAATGATAGCAGCCACTATAAATGAACCCCCCCCGCCCTCGAAACTGCCCCCCGCTTTACGCTTCTCTTTTTTTACATGCAATTTCATTTAACTGCTGCGAAAAACAAATGAAACGAAGGCAACGGCTCAGCTACAGATACAGGCGGATGATGCGTCTCGTTTTATTTGCATTGCCTCTTCTCGTACACCCACCCACCCACTTATCCCATTCAGCATCCATCGTCTTGGCCTCCTCTTGGTCATTTGTTTATTTCATCTTTTGTAAACTGTCATTACTTTGTCATGGCCAATCCCCAGGACCAATTGTCAGAGGCAGCAAATGTTTAACGCTTTTCACACGAATGTTTAACCAAAGAAAGTTGTCTGGTGTCCAGCTCTGGCTCCTGTTCTTGGTGCTGTTCCTGCTGCTGTGTTTGCAATTTTTCCAGGTTTTAAGGTTATGATAAATTGACAGCTCTTATCTAGCATTATGCTTTAGGTTCCTTTTTTTCCATTTTATTCTCTTCACATCCGTTTCATACTTTGTTTTTTTTTTTCGTTCCGTTCTTTTCTCTTCTTTATTTTGGTTTTAATGGCGGATTAGTTGTGTTTACTTTTAGTTATGCACAAAATGCAGAAACAACACCAAATGAGACCCAACTCAGCAGAGAGAAGATGTTAAATTGTGAATATTTAAGGGTTTTATCTTCCTACCCTTTCCAAGACGATTATCATAAATAACAACAGATGCTTGTAATACAGTAAAAAAAAAAAGAAGCCTAGCAAATTGCTTATCCCAATTGTAAGCCTGTAGTCAGAGTTACTAACTGGGGATAAACCTGTGCTTAGCCACCTCAAAGGCAATATCGAAGCATTTACAAAATAAATCAATTTTCCCACACACTATCCATTGATGTTTATGCTGATGATGTTCGGTCACTTCTCCAATAATCCGGCACTTATTGAGGCATTTCATTATTATGTCCTAACATAAGCCACTCACAAATCACATCATCATGAATTCAAAAGTTAAATATATAATTAAAAGCACTTCAAGTGCCAACATTGGGTAAATAAATGAAAGCAGCAGCAAACACAAAAAACACAAAAAAAAAAATTTGCCATGTTTATCCAATAAAATCCCACAAAAGTATCTGTCTGTCTATATGTATCTGTATCTTTACCTCTCATCATTCTCTCTGTCTGTGTCTCGTATCTGGAAATCTCTGTGTGTGTGTGTGTGTGTGTTGGTGCGGCTCTTGTGCATATTGTGTGTATGGATATTAATCGCATTACTTATTAAATCAATTAAAAACTTTTTCAAGCGCATAAATAACAACATTTGTTGCAAATGAAATGCATAAAACAGCAACAAAAACTCATATAATCTTTTATTGTTGTCTGTGCATCAGTCTGCCGCTCTCACTCTCTCTTTATCTCTTTCCGTCTGCCTGTGTGTCTCTTGAACATTTTTGATGTAATTATTCACACTGCAATTATACGAATGATGGCAAAAAAGTTTTACGCCAGCATTTGCTTTATGCGTCCTTGTTGCTATTGCATATAATCTCCAATGAAAACACAACACACACACACACACACACACACACGCCCACAAACACACACACACTTACCAAGTTGTTGCACATTATTATTATGTGAAATCATATCAAAGGATTGCCATGCCAACACAACATTGCATAATGTCATAAAGAGACAGAAGAGAGAGAGAAGAGAGAGAGAGAGAGAACACAGAGAAGAATAGACAAGAACATCATCATCATATCATATTGCCCCATTGTATCCATGAACTGAACAACCAGCTGACAGCCATTTCTTGCCTCCTCTTCGTGTTGTTGTATTCTTTACAAAATGTTCTCCAAACCAAAACCTAAAGCACAAAAATTGCAAATGTATCTACATATATAAGATTCTCTAAATGCATCTATGAACTAGGACATTATATTTCAATTTTGCTACATAACTCGACCAAAAGGATACCTCTTGAATTGAAAAATGTGCAAAAGAGTTATAAAGCAAACGAAAGTCAAGTCTTCCACCAAAAGAAGGTTAATTGGACTTATTACTCAGGTCAGTTGAGTTTTTACGGGGTCTCTTAGTTGCTTGTGCGTCTATCACTCATTCCTTTAACTAGACGACACTTTATTGAACTTTAGTTCCTAACCGGTCATGCTTGTGCGGCTTACTCCACCATACTCAATGGTTTAAAAAATTTTTGGCATAATATGCCCTTTCGATACTCATTAGATAAGCTCAAAACAGAATCCCCGTCTAAATGAATTGCTTTGGCAGTCTAGGCCGAATGTCCTTTTACCTAGGATAGCAGTCGTTCCATAATGAAATGCATCAAATGCTTTAAGCCGTAACCGACTAGCTACTCATACTCCTTCTCTAGCGCTTGAGTTTCAGAGCAGCTCAATCTCATATCTGCCCATGCCATGCCAACTCTTACTCACTCAACCATCTATTCAACTCCAGAATTGCGAGTACCGAGTGCCTCATCTTGTCTTGCTCTTCGTGTGCCCTCTCTGTCTCTGTCTAACATTATTGTCGTAAGCCTTGAAGGGGAAGCGTTTAATTAAAAACATTTTGTATACACATTTGCTTCCTTTTTAGCCAGATTCCGACGACGACTTCAGAGTCAAATTCAGATTCTGATTCAGTTGTGTGTTATTGCGATTCCGTTTTGCAATTGCTGTCGATGTTGTTGTTGTTGTTGCTGTTGCTGTTGTCGATGTTCCTGGTGCTGCTGCTGCTGCTGTTCGTTGTTAATGATATCACCATCACCCAAATGGTTGGTTGTCTGTGCTACTTGTTCGTTCGTTCGTTCGTTCGTTCGGTTGCTGTGTTAATGATATTTAATGATGATGCTACGAATGTTATCCCCCCCCCCCCCCCCCTCTCCATCTTCCTGCCCTACCCCTTACTCTTTTTGGCAAAAAAAAATGCACTCATCTCTGACATTTGTGTGCCTGCTGCTGCCTGCCTGCTGTTGCATGCACATGGAAAATTGTTTGTCTATGCGGCACATTATTTGATTTTCAGTCAGTCAGTCAGTTAGTCTGGGGTTTGATGCTGGTTTTAATATTGCAGCCGAAAAACCTAGGAAATTTTGTTTGGCTTTGCCATGACTGAATGCTGAATGGATTGGCTAAAGCGACAACGGCGGCGGGTAGGGAGGGAAAAATCCCAGTTATTGCCATGACTTTGGGCTTTTGGCCACAATCATTATCAGCTCTTTTTTGGCATTCCCTTTTAAGGTTCCGTGTGTAAATTTCAAATTCAAAGAGATTTATTCATTCCGCTTATAGAGTGGCATATATAGAGGGGAGAGAGAGAAAGAAGAAAGGAGATTGAGATAATACGGCAATATTTCCTTAAGAAAATACTGCAATTTTGGCACTAATGAGTTTTGATTTACCATCATTTTTTCGGGGGGGCGGGCACTCTAGGCAAAATGATGCAAATTCCCAAGCATAGTAGTCAAACAAAGCTAAATATGTATCATGAAAATGCAAGTGAAATGGTGTGAAATTAGGTTTTCCCATTGTTTAACGCAAAGTGGGAGGATTTCCCGGCATGTTTCTTTGAGGAATGACAAAGTTGGCAACGTCTATGGCAAGCCATGAATGGGGAACGGCCTAAACACATTGAGAATTTTAATTTGGTAGTTGTGAGGCACTATGAGAAAAAGGTAATTAAATCATTCGTTACGCCGCCTAATCCCCAATTCCTTTTTACTATAAGTTTCAGCGTGTCTAAAATATCTGTTTGTCTGCCTAAGACACCCTGTATTTAAGCTGCAGACGTTGTTGTGGATCAACTCTTGCTTAATTATACTCATTTCCCCTGCCCGCCAGTGCTGCCAATTTAGCTATTTTCCCACTAAATCTAGTTGATTGCAACAAGGAAATGCGGGATAAATTGTAAAATAGCGGCTAGCGAGAATTATTACTATTTTCCAAGAAAAACTAGCTTTACTTTATATTTTTGAAACATCTGGTAGCTTGGTGTATTTTCACTCTATGATGCCACATTTTCATACAAATAGTATTTTGTCATTTGAATAACAAAAAAACATCGATAAGCCAAACGAGCATACAATCTTATCGATGTCTGTGAAGTAAAGAGGGTATTTTACAAGTTTTAAAGCGCGAGCGGAAGTTAATAATGCCAAAAATTTATAAGAAAACCACATTTTTATTCTTGGTCCCGCTCGAGGCTCTAACGAAGAAACATTTCTAGCTATTTCTAACTGTTTTTAAAGGCTGATTTAGCGTTTTAATGCAACGAAATGTTGGCAGCACTCTAGCTAGCGCTTGTCTTATATGAGTGATATAAATAGCTTTTGCCAAAAATTGACACAATCAGCTAGCTAAACTAACTCTAATTTATGCATACGACGAGTACTCTCGATGTCTCTCTCCTCTCTCTCGCTCTCTTTTGTTGTCTCTTCATTTGCGGGGTAACATGTTCATGCATGTTTAGTGTATATCTAACTCACTCTCACCATCTGTCTCTATCCTTGTCTATGCCGTCTGCCGTCTGTTTGATGAAGTTTATTTAATATGCGTGCGGCATCAAAGTTTGTGATGATTATTTCGGCAGGAGCTTTGGGTGAGAAGGTCCTGGTTTGAGAGCGACTCAATCGACCTGCCCTGCTGTGTGCCGTCTGGTAGACACGCCCACAGTTCCCTGCATACAAAAATAACCAATATTGATTTGTCATGGTGTATGCTTACAGAATGGAACCGACTGAAGACTAAAGTGTGGAGTGTGAAGTGTGGAGGAGAGGACGAAGAAGGCTCGTCTGCCTGCCTGCCTGCCTGGCGGTTTGCCGCTCTGTCAACATGAGCCTGCCCGTCTGTCTGTCTGGTCTCTTTTTTTTTTGTTGGTGGCAACTGCTTTTAATGATTTTGCTTGCAGCTTTTTCAGCAACAATGAGAGAGAGGAGGAATCTTCTCCGCATCGTTCTCTCACATTCTCCTCTCTTTGTTGTGCGTTCTGAATTTATCAACATTTTAATACATATATGTTCCAGTTACATTTTGAATACAAATATCAAGCAAAATGAATTCAAATCTCTGCTAGCACAAGTATCAACATGTAAATATACATAAATTGCATTCAATGTTTTTAGGCTGGTTTGTTTTTGAATACTTAGCTAAATATTCATTAAACTTAAACATCTTCAAACAAAGCCTGAGATGGTTTAAATTGAAATATGTAAATATGTACATAAGTAATATTATTTACTTTAGTTATAAAGAAGTTTACATAAAACTTTGCAAATTTCTTTAAACAATACTCTATTCATTTGGCTTATAATTATAATTTCTATTACCTAGAAAATGGCTATTATTATTGAGTTTGTTAAAACCTTAATCTCGGCTTAATAACAATTTCTCTTTGAAATTTTCTTCAATTTTTGAATTTGGGAACTCCCTATTGCAGCTCATACATGTATGTGTGCGTGTGTGTGTGTGTGTGTGTGGCTGTGTGGGGTTTTAATAATTTGCTTTGTTTGCCAAACTTTTGTTTGGCAAAAAGCCGCTGGCAGACAACCACCAAAAAAGCTTGCCGCAACTTCACTCTTCATCTCTCCCCTTCAATCACCCGCACTGAGTCCTCTAGCTGTCTTTGTCTGACTCTTTTGTGTAAGTGCATTATAATGTTGATTATGCAGATTTATTGTTATCAACATACGTACACTATATACTACATAGTAAGTACATACATATATACATATATGTATATATATGTATGTATGTATATAGTTAATATTTTGGGCTGGCCATTGTATGATTCATACTTAGTTCCATCATGTGGCATGCTTCAATAGTCTCTGAGCCGCTTAGGCACGCTTGATAGGGCTGATTGCACTGTCTCCCTTTCACACTCGCACACACAAACACACACACACACACAAACACACTCTAATATTTTCTATAATGCACACTCTGTGCACAATTGAAATTTATAATTAGTAGCCACAGAGCATCGAATAGAGCAGCATTCAGTCTATTTTTAGCCATGAAAATATGATTAATACTTCCCGAAGTTATTTGTTATTAGATTACATATATACATATATAGGAGGAGGAAAATAGGTCTGGCGGCATACAGGGTGTGTTTGCATGGATCACAGTTTCTGTTCGCTCTCGGGGTCTGAGGTCTAAAGTTTTGGGTTCGGAGTTCGGGTTCGAGGTCTCTCTCTCTCTCTTTCTCTCTCTGTCTCCCGCTTTTCTGTGCATTGTGCGTTTTTGAATTCTATTGTTTGGAGCTATGCATTGTTTCCTCTGCTTTGTTCTACACTTCACCCAATCTTTCTTTCTTTCCTCCCTCCCACTCTCTCCCTCGCTCTGATAACAGTCTTTTTTTTGTGGATGGGAAGCCAAACTTCAAATTGAAAACTTTAATTAGAATTATTGTTATTGCTGCTGTTGTGGTTGTTGTTGTTTTTGGTGGCTGCTGCCATTGTCAATGACTTGACTGGTCCTCCTCCTCTAAGTGCCCAGACCAAACTCTCTCTCTCTCTTTCTCTCTCTCTCTGTCTCACCTCTGTGCCGCTTCCAACTCTCCTTATACAAAAAGTTGACGCAAAACTTTGCCTCAGGAACTTGACGCGTGTTCAACATACTTGAGCGCCTCCAAAGTAAGTGGAGCAGGAGAAGGCGCAGGAGAAGTGGAGCAGGGTGAGTCCGTGTGGTCGTCGTCGGCATGGCGTGGCAAGTGCACTTTTAATAAGTTTCAAAGTTTTGTTCGGAAATCAGTTAGCCGCTTAGAACTTGCTGTTCCCCAAACGGGGGCAGGGCATGGGGACAAACAAAAAAATGAAAAAGAATGAAATATTCTGGTCTGCTCTCCTTTTTTTCCTTTTATCAATCATGCAGTTTAGAAGTTGTTTTTGTTGCTATAACTATGTACTTCCTGCTTAATTGTCAATTAGTGGGCACATTTACCTCCAAGCACCAACCCCCCATCCCTTTCGATGGGATTCGACAACTAGACACCCCGCCCCCCCGCACACACAAACCATGCGTAACCAATCAGCCACAGCGAACGCAGACGAGAGAATAAACGAAAAATAATAATAAAATACCAAACAAAATTGTTTAAAACCAATTAATTTATTTATTTCACTTTGGACTTGGTCTGCTGGTCGGTACATCCATCGATCCTATACACACACACACATACACATTTTGCACTTGGCGGCCCCTGAACCCTATAACCATTAATTAGATTTCGCCACAAATTAGTGGAAGATACAAGATACATAATGATCAGAACTACATATGTATGTACATATGTATGTTGGGGGCCTGGATGAATGCGGTGGGGTGGTGGTTGGGGTTGGTGTAGGGGTTTTTTTTTTGTCTATTGCCGGCTTTATGATTATTAAAAATGATTTTCATTCTAATTTATAATGATATGGTTTTGCATATTGTGGTTGGCGTTTTTATTACAGCATTAAATCTATCTATATATCGTGTGATTTTTGTGGCAAAATGAACTATAATTAAATTGAATAAATAATCTTTACAAGTCATAATCAAACTTTCTTTTGGTTTTTCTCGCATTATTATTATTATTCATTTCACATTTCTCGCATAACTTGTTTATAGGAATAATTCGATTAATTGAAGGTGGAATTTTTTTTTTTTTTGATTACTCTATGACAAATCATCATTGTCTCTGTCTGTCCAATCGATGATTGACAATGGTCATTTTGTGGAATCAATCAACCAGAGACAATCAATCCACGCTTTGACTCCTAACTAGAGCATGCACACCACAGCGCGAGTATCTCTTATTTACAAAATCAATCATTTATCAATAAGCAAACGCGTAGACGGCCTCATGCCCCACACACACTCACACACATTTGTTTCCTTTTTTTTATTTCAATTTGAGCAACCGCGTAGCATATAAATATAAATTGAAAGGCTCTTAAATTGAAAGCATATTGCCATATTGTTCTAATTGCTGTCATTTGTTAAGCTTCCCTTTCGAATCGAAACGAAACGGAACGGAACTCAACTGAAATGCGTGTGTGTCGTTATTTTGAAATCAGCTGGCACATTTTGAGGGCCCTAATTGATATTAAATAACTCAACACACACACACACACACAACAACCTGTTACGCAAAAAAAAAAAAAACAAATTTGTCGGCTTGGGTATTTTATTTTCTTTTATTTTTATTTTTATTTTTTTTGTTTAATAAATGCAAAGCCATAAATAAACTGACGCCCAGGTGGAGGTGGTGGCGGCGACGGTAGGGTGAAGGGGAGAGAGAAGGGATGAGAAAAAAAAAACGCAAATTAATAAAGAACCCAAACAACAACAAACAGAGACACACTGAGAGAGACAGAGAAAAGTGGAATCTTTTGTAAATGCGCTGCCAAAACAATTTCTCAAATTTCTCAAACGTTTATCATACAAGTTTCTTTTCTTTTTGCCATATTTTATATATTATTTACGCATATTGCTATGCCCATTTTTAAGGTTATTCTTTTTCTGTTTCGGTTAAGTTTTTTTCTTTTCGGATCTGTGACTAATTAAGCAATTTTGTAAGCCAATCTCCGATTCTCTCAATTCGCCGACCCATAAAAGAGATTCACTAATTATTTATGGCTTTAATGATTACTTTTTTTAGCTTTTGTTCAGATATTCATTTTTTTAATGGCCACACAATTTTTATTTTATTTCCTTCATTCCTGAACATTTTTTTTTCTTCTCTTCTCTTCTTCTCTTTTGTTTCTTATCAATCTTTTAAGCACCTTTTTTGGTATGAGGTTGACAAGACCAAGGCTAAACAAAAAAAAAAAAAAAAAACCTAAAAGCAACTTTATATTGAAGGTGAAAATTCGTATAAATCTACAAAATGCATGGTGACATATTAACGATCTCAAAGTCGTGTAATTGTGTCTTTTGCGAATGTTTTAAAGTCACAATAAATTTCCATTTGCTCTGCAAAGATCTCTAATCCTTCAACTCACTAAAGATAACTAAAAAGGGGTCTGAAACCCACTCACGACAAATAGCTTAAAAGACTCTGGAATGGAATCACTAAAGATAACTCAAAAAGGTCTAAGATGGACTCATCTAAAAGTTTTTTTTTGCAATAGTTTGTAATTTATTTTTCCTATTCTTATATTTTATTTATTTAACTTGCATTTTGTTTGGTGTTAGTCCTTTTGTGATCAAATTAATATTAGTTTTGAATGAAATATCAATTTTTCGAAAAATTTATCAAATTATTTAATTTAATTAGTAAATTTAAGGAATCAAAAGCAAATGGTAAAAGAGTAGGCTTTTTATTAAATTATTCCTTTTCGTATACTTGCAAATGAATATTCATTCTGTATTCGTTTATTCATAAATTATACCTTTACATGAAAAGTTTTCACAACTTTGAACAGTCTCTAAAAAGTTTTAGAAAGAAGCACAAAAAGTATGTTTTTCCAGACATACATGATCGGCTTATATAGTCCTCCGATGATTACTTTCTAACTTAAAATCAAACGGATCGGACGACTATATTCACATGGGTTTCATAGGTAACCAATAAAACCGCATTTTATTTTCCTTAAAGAGCATTCAAAATTCGGCAGAGCTATAGTTGGCTCAGTCCTCTGATTTTTATTAATATGGAAGTTGATTTCTTTTTTTGTTTTAACATCTTGTGCTGTCTTTTGCCTTGACTTCCACTTCATTCCCGGCTTTCATCTGCCTGTCCCTTGGATGCTTGATGCGTTCTTCTACTCCGCTCGAATCTATAAGTGCGTAATTTACTTAAGCTGCTTTTGGCTTAATATGCGCATTTTAATAGATTTGTTCCACTATCGTCAAGGCAATAAATTATAAAATGCTGTTCTCTGGCTGACCAGAGACCCAACCGACCCATTATTATTATTATGGCTTCAACAGAGAGGGGAAGAGAGAGAGAGAGAGAGATAGAGAGAGAAAGAGAGACCCTCAAATCGTAAGCCAAGTTCCAATGCAGCCTTGGCACTTGACTGTTCCTCCTCTAGCTATCTGCTAACCTGCCTACCTACCTGCCTGCCTGCCTACCTTTCTTTACCTGGCCAGAACTGAACTGCGCTGCGCTGTGAAAGCTTTTCAACTGCGGCTGAGTGCCTCTAAGATGCAACTAATGATAACGGAAGAGAAGTTGGGGCTGCAGCTGGAGTCTCGATTAAGCTGCTTACCTGTGCCTCTACCTCTGTTTAGTGTGTGTGTGTGTGTGTGTTGGGGGGTGTGTGAGCTAGTCAAGCTTTTTGGGTGTAGCTGCCGCTTCAGCGAGGTCGTCATCAGAGTTGCCAACTGACAGCTCAATGGCCCCATATGTGTGTGTGTGTGTTCGTGTGTGTGTGGGTTGAGTTTGTTTTGTGTCAGTTTTACAGTTGGCTCCATTCATAATTACCATTGGGCGGCCGCCTGGCCTGCTCTGGCCTAGCCTCACCTGGAGGTACACTCTAAATTCTGTGAGTTCAAGAAGTAGGTGGAGATCATCGTTGCGCTTTTTCACGCTTTGGCGGCTCATTAAAAGCGCACCGTGCCGCATTTCGTTTTGTATTACCTCCAGGGCCACGCCCTCTTTTTCTTTATGCATTAACACTCTCCCATCTCAGAGCATCAGCTCTCTCTCCATCTCACACTCTCTCTCTCTCTGTTTCTCTGGCAGAACAAGTGGGCGTGCAGCGGTTTTTGGGTTGAATATTTGGGTATGAGTTTGGCTTAGCCCCCCCAAAAGGTTATAAATTATGTTTGCCATGCACAAGATTGATAGTTCTCCATAGACTCTGGCTGAAAGAGCATGCAACTGCGAAATGCCGTTAGTTTCGGCGCACACCGAATGTCATCCAGCCTGCCCACACCTTCCAACCTGCCGCCCCCCCAAGAATCTTGTGACCCAGTTAGTTTGCGGTGCCTTTAATTAGCATATGCGAGTACGGTTCGCACTCGCTCTTCGCCCATCTATGCGATAATTTGTGGAAGACTGACAGCACGGCACTTTGGGCCTTTTTGAATATGCGTTCAATAAGGATGTGGTTTGGCCAAAAGGACCAGGACCAGGACCAGACCATTTGATGGACAAACGTGACCAACAATATTAAATAATTTTCAAATTGTTTATACATGGCGTCTCACATTAATAGGGGCTATGACTTACTTGAACTTTAGACCTCTTCATTGTCTGCAAAACGAATCCTACTTTAGCCTCAGGAAGCATTTCTTACCAATTTGGGCTCTAAGCCTTTATTTCTTTTTTTTTATTAAGTTTCTAAAGAAAGCTTAATAGATTTACTTTCTAATCTTTCTAACTTTAAATGCAATTGTAGCTGACACTTATAATTAGTTCCAACTAAAATAGATTTGAAGAAAATGTTTAAGAATTCAATATCAAAGACTTTCCAATGGTAATCCCCAACATAAAAGATTCAATATCCAAAATCAATTTCCAATTCTCAAACATTCAGTTAAAGTTCTTCTCTCTTCTATTCCATTCTTGTCTGTTCTGTTGTTCCTAAATCTTGTTGGTTCTTATTGTTCGTATTTAAGCTGCAGCATTCCTGTTGCATGTTGCTGCCGTTGCTGCTGTTGCTGCTGTTGTTGTTGCATATGTCCAAGTTAATACCCCTCTCTATTCAGCTAAAACCCATCAGCTTTACGACAAGGTAAAGTGCAATTCGCTACAGCACTTTTGGTGGCCCTCCGTCAGTTATTTTGGAGGAGATTGAAAGCCAAACCACTTCAATTTCAATGTAATCTCTTTAAATGTGAACACGGCAACGGGAACAACAACAACAGCAATAAATAACAAAGCTTCTCTTCAATCAAACTCAAAAGTTTACTTTTTGACATACAACAACAGCAGCAACAACAACAACAACAACAACAAGAGATACTCATGTTTGGAGATACATATATGTATATATTTTATGTAGAGAGAAAAGTATAAAAAAAAGACTTAAATGAGTTTCAATTTCGAGTACCTATCGAGAGACGAGAGTCTTTCGTGTACAGTTAAAAAAAAAAAACGAAATTGTATAAATAAATCTATTAGATGCCGCTACACTTTATTTGATTTCATTACAAACATTTCCAATTTCGTTTGTTTTTCTCTCTTTCTCTGCCTCTCATTTTTTTTTTTTTTTTTTTTTTTGGTTGACACGAGCTATGTATATAGAAGGAGGGGGGAACTTGTTAAAGAGAGAGAGCGAGACAGTGCGACAGTTTTGCTGCCTTTTTTTTATTACATTTTTTTCCTTTTCTTTTTTTTTTTGTGTCGTACAATCAAACATTGATGTCAGAATTTAATATGCTGTATAAATCGGTTTGAGCCATTGACACATTCATGCGTTCATATTCGTAGAATCCAGCTACATGACCGTAGAGTTATATCTCCTCCGCCCCCCCACTCCCCCTACACTTACTCCTTCGCCTTCCTCTATATTGCTCCACCAACTGTATTTGTATGGAAAAAATATTTATATTTACACACGCAACACTCATACACAGAGGCACAAGTTCTCTTATTTTTATATATGTACATATGTACGTATGTAAGTATGCATACCCTGTAATTATAGGAAGTAAAAGGCATATTAAAATGAAGTCACAACCAAGAAGATTATAGTTTAAACCGTTCCGCGCCCCCACGTAAATCATTGCGGTCCCCTGTCACTATTCTTTCTCTTTCAGCTTCGTAAATAATCGGTAAATCTCATGCGAGCAAATGCCAAAGTGTATGTGTCTATGATAGGCAAGGCAAGGCAAGGAAGAATCTAAAGAACAGAGACAGACTTCGGCAACCACTCGGCTCTTATCTGTGTGAATCGCCAATGATTTTTTTCTGTGATACACATACATGCCCCTCAAGTTTGATTGTAGCTTTACCCTTCTGTTCCATCCTCGTCTACAATCGGCAAAACTCAACCCGACAACAACCGATTGTATGCCGAAGTGAATGTGAGTATAAGATCGGTTGTTCGCTTCGTTGATTTGCCCTAGTGACTTCGCGTTATCCGTTTCATCATAGTTAGCCGAACTATGCTCTCTTTCTGGATAATAAAGATAAAACAGTTGACGCTTCGCTGCTGTGTAGGCGAGTGTCTGTTTATCCCACACTTTCTACCACATTATCTGGAATGAGATTCTCCATCTTAGTTCAGAGAGCGCAATTTCTTCACTTGCAATTTTGTGCAGTGTAAGAAGAATTAAAAAGGGTAACACTCAGTCGTACATTCTACTTAACTAACAGAATTTTCTTCTTCTTTTTTGTTATTGTATATTCAGTACACTTTTTTTATTTCTTTGTTTTGTTGAAATGTACATATATAAAAAAAAAAAAAGAAAAAGTTGTATACTCTTATTGCTTTTCGAAGCTTTTCCATGGTTCACATTTCATTTATTTTCACTTCAATGTGTATGTGTGTGTGAACTCTGGTGTGTGTGTGTGTATGCACTTCACAACTTAATACACTTTATTATTGAAAATATTTTTTATTACAAGTGGGTTTCGGTTTGGATCGGTTTGGGTTGGGTGTGGTTCTGGGTTTGGGTTTGGGTTTGGGTCTCGTTCTGGTCTTGGTTCTGGGTATGATACTGAGAGGGAGGGAGGGAGGGGTTGTTGCTTTATTAAGGGCTTCCCAGAATTTGGCCCTGACACGAAGCATGGAGTCAGAAAGAGATAGACAAATAGAGCGAGATGGAAAGAAAGAGATTCATTCCGTTATTGTTGCTCTCGTTGTTGTTGTTGTTGTTGTTGCTGAAGCGCATTGATTTGCTGCACTCGTTCCATGAAATACAAATACAAATAGTCTCTCTATACCCTGTTTGCCCCTGCCTGCCAACCTCCCCCCCCCCCCACGTCATCTGCTGTAGCAATCTTTTTTATATGTATAAAAAATGTATTTTATTTTTATATATTCATGTTGCATGTTGCTGACTTTTGAAGTTTTTTCTTTTGGCAATTGGAACTTTTGTTTTGTGTGTGTGTGTGTGTGTGTGTGTGTGTGTGTGTGGCCAGAGGGCGTAAGAGAGAGAGAGAGAGAAGCGTATGCAGGGAAAGCAGAGAGGTTATAACAATTTGTTTACTTTAATTTACATTATTTTTTTCTTGTATTTCTTTCGTTTTTCTTTTTTTTTTGGGGTATTTTATGCAAATTTCATTCTTTTGGCCGAACTTTTTTCTTTAATGAACTACTTTTTCTCTCTCTCTCTCTCTCTCTTGTTGTTGGTGTGTGTGTTTTCATGCGACCTCCTCTGGCTCCTCCTTCTCCTTCTCATCTGATTATTTATGTATTTCTCGCTTACTCTTGAAAGCTGAATTCAATTAGGCGTATGCCACGGCCCCTCTCACCACCACCTCCAATCCCCTCGTCATTGAGTTTATTTATACGAAGCTCGGTCTCATTTGCAAAACTTTTCTCTATATAAAGAGATTTCACTCTGCCCTCTTTCACTCTCCCCCCCTTTTGCCATCGTTCTGGTCTGGTTTGCTCTGTGTGTGTCAGTTTGATAAATGATATCAATTTCTTATAAACTCACTCACTGACTCACACGCAGAAGCCTGACAGAAGGAGAGAGAGAAAGAGAGAAAGAGAGAGAGAGAGAGAGAGGGAGAGCTGAGAGAAAGGAGGAGGAACCGCACTATATAGGCATCAAAAGTTTGTTTTAGAATGTTTTGTTTGTTTGTTTTGTTTGTCTGTTTGTCTCAACTGTTACTTGGCCAAAAAAGCTGCCATCATTTTGCCAATTTGACACTTTTAGCGGAAAGTGTGCGCGTGTATATATGTCTGTGTGTATGTGTGTGTGTGTGTGTGTGCCGAGGCACTTGAATTTCAAATTTAGCCTTCAATGCCTTGACAGTTGAGCATATGAATTTTTAATGTGGACTCTTTTCAAGTGGAAAGGACTGTGTGGAGGGGGTCGACTGTAAGTGGTAACAGTAGCGGTAGCGGGAATAGCGGGCAGAGAGTAAATTCAAATTTATCAATATGGTAATCGGTTAAGAGCTAAACGACAAAGCAACACAAAAACAAAAGATGGAGAGAAAATTTTAAAAGATTTGCGAGATACGAAAATTGTCTTTCAATGTGTCTTAATATTCAAATTGAGAACTTGATTGAAAAGTAATCGAAAGTTATCGCTAATGGCATCTCGGCCTCAATATAATCAGTTATCAATTAAGCAATTTCCTATGCAAAATGTGAATAAAACTTGAAAATTCTAAATAATTTTGGCAAAAAGTGCAACTAAATGGCAATCGATTATTTATAGTTACGATTTAAATTAAGACATTTGGCCTATTTAAGATGATAGAAAAAATACTTTCTCAATAATTGGAAATAATTGAATAAATCGATAAACTTGCTTATGAAATACTTGGATAAAAATCCTAAGCTAAATTTTATAAGTTTGTATTGTTTCAACTTATCTAAAATATTGTCTCCATTCATTTGCAAATATCTCTAAAATATTTAATCTTCAACAAAAACAAATCAACACATTAGAACATTTTTATTACAAAAGTAATCGAACATCAGTTTCTTTGTTGGCCACTTTGATAGCATCTTTAACTCAATTAGCCAGTTCAGCTTTTTATAGTGGGGCATTAATTAACTCAGATTTAGTTAATCGCATTGAAGATGCCAATCAGTCTCAACTAATCGACTGTTTATGATGATGACTACAAACAAATCATAATCTGATTTCAAATCAATTTTTCTTAATGATATATGAAATGGAAATTGTTCACCCACTTCGACTCCATAAATCTGCATTTATTTCAACTGCCAACATTTTATCCCATCATAATGAGAACACACACATAAATCAAGCCAACAAAAAACACATACTCCATGCATCTAGAGATACTCCACTTCGTTGTTTGGCTGACTAGCAGCTACTTCTTGGCCAACAGCTATTAGCCCAAAAAACAAAAACATAAAGAGTCTAGAAAACACATTAGCGACCCAGACCCAAAACTATGAGACACAGCCCCCCAACCCCAGACCCGAAACCAGACCCAGACCCACCAAGTAGCCAGACAAGAGTCGACAACGACAAAAACAGCCGCCAGCAGCCCAAAACGTTGAAATAGTTCCCACTAATAGAGGGAAAGAGATATGAGAAGAGAGGTGAAGTGGAGTGAGGTGGTAAGAGATCATGTAAAAAAGCGAACTAGAAAAACTTTCGGTCACTAATCTATAATGCTGTCAGCCATTAAACAACTGAAAAAACCAAATTTGTAACTCATTAAAAAAAAAAAACGACGAAACGACGAAACGAGAAATGACGAAAACGAAACTGACTGAATGACTGATAAATGCCATTCGCCTGCTGGCCAGGCCCAGGCGAAGCTGTCTCATTTGGACTGCCAAATAATATTTAATTATAAACAAATAAAACAAGGGGAAAAAGAAATCGTGGGGAGCGGAGAAGCGGAGGAGGCCTCGGGGTTAGGTCTTCTCTTTCTCGCTCTCTCTCTCTCTCTTTCTGTGTGTCTCTTGTTAAAGGTGAAGAGTGATTAATTATATGTCAGGGAATTAAATCAAATATTTGAGTTGAGTTCCAGTTGACATACGTACATACAACATACAATTTCTATGTTTAGTTTACCCAGGCAAACCGAAAGAGCGAACGAGCGAGCCAATGTTACGGCGTGGCCTGGCCTGGCCCTAAGCAAACGAATGTCATTTTGGCTTATCTGCCGCCGCTTGCTATGAAATCACGAAATGCAAATAAAAATGACTTTAAGAAATGATGGCAGGAACAGAAAAATGGGAAAATTTACTAAGATTAAGTTCAGGCAGAAACGACTGGTAGATACCTCGTAGAGACAACAACAATTGAGAAAACTCTACCATTTCCATTCTCTGTTGCATACATTTTATCGATCTTTATATACTCTCTTGGGTAATGGGTATAAGTATATGAAAGAAATGCCATAATAATAATTTCTTTTTGAGAAATTGAAAAGCCAACAACCAAAGCGGCCAAAGATAACATAATCCCCGAAACCGTACCTGAACCGAGACAGAGAGAGAAAGAGGGAGAGACAAGACAGACAATGGCAAAGACAAAGAAAGCAGGCTGCAGGCAATTCGGAAGAAAAAACGAGAGGAAAGACAGAGAGAGAGAGAGAGAGACAGTCGGGGGAAAAACATTAGCATATATCAATGCCAAATGCAAATAAATCATCAATAACATTTCTCTCTACCACTTATGCACCACTTACAGATACTTACCACGAGACACGAGGCAAGAAGGAACCCAGAGGACAAGAGATAGCAGAAGGAGTTGAAGAAGGAGGAGGAGGAGGAGTAAAAGAAATCCCAGATACTCGCTGCTGTTGCCTGCAGCTGCATTTCGTCTTCATCTGGCTAGCAAGAAGGAACAATCTACCTCCAACGCCGCCTTTGTCATCATGTGTTGACGAGGTGCCTAACCAAAAAGGCGCCTTGCATAAATTTACGCCAGAAGGAGCAGAAACCAAGGAAGTTGCTCCAGCCCCAGAACAGAGACAGACAAAGAGAGAGAGAGAGATAAGCCGAAAAAAAAGAAACGGAAAAAAGGATCAAGACATAGAGTGAAAAAAAAAAAAAAAACTGGGGAAAATGGCAAGGCAAACATTGAGCAATTTTATGCGTTTTTAAAATGCCGGCAATTGACTGAAACAACAAGAAACCGGAAAATTCAACAGAAACGCATGTGAGCACGTTTTCCATACCCCAACCCATGCCACCAGACCAGAGCAGGCCAAACGAGACGAAACGAAACGAAAGGATAAGGAAGTAGATGTGGGAAAATCAAATACAAGCAAGTGAAGACTGAAGAAACCGAAGTGAACCGCAGGACAAACGCCCAAACGGAGCTGGTTGGAGCTGTTGTTGCCGCCGCTTGATGACGACGACGAGAAGGACCAACAAAAAGTTCTTAAGCGTGTAAACATTAAATGTATAAGGATGAGCAACAGCAAGGAGTAGAAAGGAGTCGAGTGCGAGTGCGGCAACATTTATAAATGCTCTCTACAGTTACAAATTGTAGCCACAGCTGTGCGTGAGTGTGCCACACTCGGGTGGTGTGTGTGTGTGTGTGTGTGTGCTGGTTGTAAACCATTTATAAATGTACGAAAAGCCAGTTGGGGCACAAGTGCAATGCATAAATATCAACAACAACAACAACAACAAGCAGAAAGATACAAAAAACGAATGTCGACAAGGTGCCAAGAACAACAGCAATGAGAGGGCGTAGGGAGGGAGGAGCAAAGAAACCCACCCTCCCCCTTCTAAAAATAATCGATAATTTTAAAAGGAACAGTGTAACAAAAGCAATTGGACTGAAAACAAAAAAAAAAACAGACAATAACAATTGTATCTATCAGATACATTAGCGAAACGCCTTAATGACATTCTTTTAAGCAATTTAGATGAAAGATACAATGAGTGAAATGCATCTATCTATCAAACCGGCCAACAACTTTAGATGCCCTTTTTGAATTTTATTTTACTTCAAAGTGGCAATTTTTCACCATTTTCATTTCCATTTTCCAATTTACATTTGCAGCACAATTAGCAAACGCACAGGATATTGCAGCCAAGGAGCAGTCAGCCAGGGAGCATTAACAAATGGACAATGTTTATACCGGTGCTGGAATACAACAAACACATGGCCAAAATACCAAATTGCAAAATGAGGTGGATAGCAGCAGCAACAGCAGCAACCAAAGCAATTAGAGTGACGACGAGAACGACAAGGACGACAAGGACGACGACGATGACGATGCCAGTTTCAATGCTTCAATTGTTGCTGCTAATGCTGCTACTTCAATTGATGGGTCATGCCAGGGGACTCGATGCGGCAGGTGGCGCAGCAGCAGGACCAGGAGCTGGATCAGGAGGAGCTGGTGCAGTGGCCACTTCAACGAATGGAGCAAATGGTCCATCGAGCACTTCATTGAATGCCAATCTAACTGAATTGGCCAGTCCCGGTGTGTAGAGAGACCATGAACAATTTTATATAAATTTTAATTAATTGTTGTTTATATATATTTAACAGATATATAACAGATATTTATATATATATATATATAGTACATATACGATGCAGTTTATAATCAGTTTGAGAGGCTAATTTTAGCTACTTCCAAATGTATTTCCTGTGACGATGCCGCCATTTTGTAGAACTCACCCTAACCTCTCTTTCTCTCTCTGTGTGTGTGTGTGTGTGTGTGTTTGTGCTTATTTCCTGTTTCCGTTTCCGCTTGGGCTAAGGTGGAGTAGCAGCGGTTAAAACTATTAGCCACTTTGCACTAAATAACCACGCCCACTCCAAAAGTCATGCCCCTCAACCCACACCCACACACCAACACACACACACATACACAGGAGTAGGAGCAGCAGCTACACTAAGCATCAATTAACCCAATTTTCAGAATCCATTTTCACCTGGCTATGCCCCCACCCCCATCACCCCTACTAACCCGCCTCCTCTCCAACTTCTTCTTTATTTTTTCAACGCTTCTGTGTGCGTGCTCAGAGCACCTTTTACTATTCCAATACATATATACATATATATATATATGTATACACTTTTTTTTAGAGTTTTCCCAAGTGGCGGCCGCCTCACAACCAAACTCCCTAAATCCCAACCTTTTCCACTCCCTACTCCCTACCTCTCCCCCTCTCAACTGCTCAACTGCTCAACTGCTGCTCTGGTCAGCTATTTTTCTTTCTCTATTTCTCTTTGGCAGGTTTGTTGTAGTTTGGTTTTGGTTTTGGTTTCGGATCTGGATCTGGTACTGGATTTGGATTTGGATTTGGCCTGAAGGACTCTTCTCACCCATTTGGCTGCTGCCATAATTAATCCATTGATTTCTTCTTCTCTTTTTAGCATTTTATGTTTTTTTTTTGCAATTTTAATTATTCATTTATCCATAGAAACAATGCAACAAAAATAATTTTAAATAACTTTAAATATGCGAAATTTTCTTTTTCCAGTCACAATATCTCATTACAAATTGATGAGCAAGTAATCAACGCGGAAACTAACAAAACAAAAAAACACACGCACACAAAAAAATGTAAAAAATTCAATAATATTAATTTTATACTGTTAGCAATTTATTTTATTTCGTTTTTACAGCTTTGATTTGTTATTTCGAATCATAAATAATTCATTCAGAAAAACATTAAACATTTATGTAATCATAATTTCTACTCCATTTTTTTCGTCGCTTTTTATTTTGTTTTCATTCTAGCAGCAGCAGCCGCCGCCGACATTAATAAAATTATTTTCGTGTGACACATAAATATTTAAATTGTTTATTGGTTTTTTCACTTGTTTTTTCTTTCTTTTTTAATTCATTTTTTTTTGCACTCTGCCGTCTAGTTTTCGTATACTCTTGCGGCGAGGAGGACATATTAAGTTCGGTAAGAAGTTGGTAACTCTTAAAAAAAAAAACCATCTGAAAAAGACTACAATTAACCGTTAGAAAGAAAGGTAATGCCATTTGAAGGGTATTCAATTTTCGTTACGACAAAAGTTAGTTGGGTCCTTTATTTTTATTTTTGATTTTAGTGATCTGAATATGCGGGTAAAGGCATCTGAGACGACGGAGGCAGGAGGCGGAGGAGGAGTCGTCGAAATCTTTTGGCATTTGATTGATTTATCGCATGCAGCCAGCCAGCCAGCCAGCATGAACGATGGAATCGATGAACAAAATCGGCAAATGTTAAATATGCTAAAATTCAACAACTCTAAAACATGTAAGTTATATTTATATGTACACAAAAGATCAATCGACTCCATAACTTGTTTGTAGAGCAAAATTAAATCACTTAGCTAAATTGGAGAACCTTTTCTCCTATGGAGATAATCGATAGTTTTAAAAATATCGGTTTTTATAGACTCTCATAAAACTTATAGAATGAGAATAAATTTCTGCAAAATCGATGACTTTAAGCATGAATTTTTCCTTGTAAGACAGCTTATCAAAACGTTTTATGAACTTTTGCATGAATAACAAATGTTTTCCAAGAACTCTTCCCCATATAAATTAAGTATGTTGAAATTAATTTAAAAACACATTAGTCTAAAAAGCTATGTAGATATGAATACGCACAGTGTCCACGGGTCTGTGCTGTAAGCTTATGAACCTTGTGCTTTAAAATCGTATATAAAATGAAACATTATCGAGGAGTTTTTTGATTGGACCCCACCTCAAAATATTTTCTATACCAATGATGAAAATGGTACAAAAATAATCTTTAGATGCCTAAAAAAAACAATATTAACAAAACCTGTTCCCAATAATTTAGTTCATTTTGGAATTCTGATTTTAAGTTTATAATGATTAAGGCAAAAAATGGCAAATATTTACAGATTGTGGGAAAGTAGAGATCAAAAGATTTACTTTTAGGAAAACATTAAGCAAAATTTAGCTGCTGGGCTGGCTGATTTGAGTCCCTCATCGATATGCCAAATGTTTACATAACGACCATATATTTCTTTAGCATAGACTCTAAAACGTTGTCTTAAGTTCATGTTAAATTAAATTCTAGAAAATATTGAGCAAAAGTAAGCACAATTTTGGCTAGAAACGATTTGAAATTGAAAAATTGAAGTTTTAATTGATTCCATTCATTAGGGAAAAACGCCATAAAATTACTTTAATATCAAATTAAATGCCCTTTAAATAAAACGTTTATGATGTAGATTCTTGAATATTCCATAGCGAATATGGAAATTTTATCCTATGCCATTTGTCTAACATTTAATCTAGATGCCTAAGAACTTTGCAGTTAATATAAATCGTTGAAGACTTAAGCGATTTGAAGAGCCTATAAGTTGCAATTTAGAAGAGGTACCATAGCTAATTTAGACCATATCAGATATTCGATCTAAATCTGTTCTCCCCTGCCCCCCACCCTACCCGTTTTGTGATGTGAACAACAGGAAGTTGTCTCAACCTGTCTATAAAGATGGCACTCCTTCGGCCTACACGTTGCATGAGAAATCACAAAAACTTGTTTTAATCCCCCCTGCTCTCCCCTCTTATCTGCTCATCATTCTCCTTCTTGTGGTCCATCTCCTTTGGTTTGCTGCATCTTCCCATTGAGATTGAGTGAAGGAAAAGTGTTGATAAGAAGCCAAACCATCACCAAAGATAAAGTCAATCAATCTCAGAGGCTATATATGTATATAAAAAAAAAGATGTATGCAAAGGGGGCAGGAATAACGACAGCATTTACCAAAATGTTGACTTAATTAACTCCAAGTTCCAATAAAAATAACTTTGGCTAGCACACTACAAATTGGGTAACCTAATAGGCCATCGACTGGACCATCGACCAGTCAGTCAGTCAGTCAATGGAACCGACTGCAAAACACACAAAAAAGTCTAGTTTCTATTGTCATTGTTATTGTCGTGTTTTGACCATATTTAGATCGGCCATTGAACAACGATTTTGAATGGATTTTATTAAAAGATTATTTCGAGAATATTTAAATAAACAAGCTATTACGATTTCAATCAGACAAAGAGAGACAGAGAGAGAGAGAGAGAGAGAGAGAGATCATTTAAGGCAATGAGGTGTCAAATTACAACAGGTTTACTCGGGGCGAAAGAACATAAATATCTTTGTTTCACATCTTTTTACTCTACCCAAATGTGGTATTATCTCTCTCGTTTTATGGAAGAAAACAATTAAATAATATATTTGTGAAGTTAAAGTATAAAACTTTATTGTTATTGCCTATAATAGGGGTCTATAGGATCCTGGTTCTTCTATAGATAGACTTTTATTACTAAATAACATCAATGATATAAGAATGAATGCAAAAATTTAACAATTTCGATGGTTTTTTATACAAGAATAATGTGTTCGAAACATTTTTAACAGTTCCAATTTCTTTTTTTCACAATAATCGCCTAAAAAATTCTCCAAGTTTAATCGCTTGATTTACTTAAAATTTGATAAGAATATTCTTGATAATAAATATTCTTGATTCTTAAATCACAAATTTGTTAGTTTTAATAAGTTTTTTCAAATTTCTAAGCGTTCAAAAATTGTTAGAAAATTGGAACCATTTTTGTGGCAAACGCCAAAAATGTTGTACTTTTTAGTTTTTATGCTTCATGTCATTCCGCCATTTGAAAGAATCAAGAATCTACCTTTTTATTTTATGGTTGATGACCAAAAGGATGGGGAATTGTGACGGCAAGGACATGTGCGGATTTTGCTTACCCAACTTCAACGAACTCAATTTTTGTTTGACTTTGAAAAATACGCTCTATATTATCGAGCTCTTAGACTAGAGGACCCCCTTTTAGAATTTTGTTAATATTTAATAGAACTCGCAATTCTCCAACTAAAAAGCCATAAGAAGGAACAAACCATTGGACCAATAAATAAATTTATAATTTATTATAAAGAATTATTATATAAATTCTTTTCCAATTTATAACTGTTTTTTTTTTTTTGTTGACAAATTGTGAGCAAAATGCGATTGGCTCTCTCTTCCTCGCACCCCCCCTAGCAATTTGACAAAATTTGCTTTCTGGAAAAGTGAGCAAGAAAGAAATTTGGCCAAAACTACGATGGAAAGTTTCACATAATGGCCAAAAATAAAATTGAACAACGTTTTTGCAGTGTCTCCAAACAAATAGTTGGCCATAAGAAGTTGTTCAAATATTTATTTACTTTTTCAACTTTCGAACATATTTTTTGTCCTTGTTCATTGTTGTTGTTGTTGTTGTTGTTGTAGCTATTTGTCCACTGTTTGAGTATAAATCCCTAGGGCAAAGTTAGCATTTACTTGTGCCACTTTTTGCACCTGCTTCGAGTGGAGTTTTGGACTAAAACTAATAACAAATCTTTTCATTAGTTGCGTTAGAGACAAGTTAGTTAAAAGAAAAAAACGATAAAACGAAAAACGAAAAACGAAAAGTGCAACACTTTGGGCAAACAAATGCGTCTGCATATAACAAAATAAAATACTACACACAGAACACAGAGGAAAAAAATTAGCTAAGCCAATAACCAGAAGGAAAGAGCCGAGGCGAGAAGAAAATGAGGAAAACTTTGCCAGGCAAGTTCAAGCTGGAAAAACTTTGCCTTCTTCTCGTCTTGTTCAAGAGAGCATAATGAAAACATAACATTTAGTTAGCATTTGTATTTATATATAGTATATACATATATACTAAGAATGTACGTGTGTGTGTGTGTGTGTGCGTGAAACAAGCTAAAAGTAGATGGAAGACCAACCGGAACATTTCATTAATAACTCAAAAATAATTTTGACTTAAAAAGTTTCAACTCACCTCATCTAACCACATCTCAAACTCATTTTATGCCAAAGTTTCGCTTCATACCCCTGAAAATGTTAAAGTAAAAGGGTATATTAGTGTCTTTAAGGGAAAATGCATTATCCTTTGGTCAGTTATTCGGTTTATTTCAATCAATATTTGATTTGATTGCTCAAATTGAATTGAATTGAATTAGTCAATTTAATAAAGCGAAAGAAGTTTAAGATCAAGAGGTACAAATCTATTCGAAAAAGTCATTTTTTGCCTAGCTTTTTAGGGAACTTTTATCATGCACATATCCTATAAGATACTTTTAATCAGAGAGCCGACAGTTTGTAGATAGAATTCCCAGTCCACGAAAATTTGCTGATGATTTCTATTAAAAAGGATTTGTTTTTTAAAAAATGTTCAGCAGACAGCGTTTTGACTAAATAGAGGAAGTGAGTATCTGTTAATAACTTATCATCAGGATTTAATAAAACAATAAATCCTAATTAAACAAAAAACCCAGACAACAAGGCAGTTCGCAGCAAGTTAGTCCTTAGTTCAAGGCTCTCTTCGAAACTTTTCTTGTTTCTTCTCTTCATACAAAATTCCTTGACGAGTGGTCTTAGAATTCCTTAGGAAACAAACAAAATTGCTGGAGTATTCATTGGGGACTCTGAAATTAACCCTTTTTAATTACAGGGTATCACTAAAACGATGTTGCCCCATGCCCTAACTCATCGATATGCTTTTTAGCCGGTTTTTACAGTGTTGTCTAAAACAAATCAAAGAAATTCCCGGCAAAGTTTCTTTGTTTTTTTTTTTTTTTTTTGATGAGCAGAGTCTGTGACAAACAATGACAACAACTTCAGCTCCAGCTTTAGGACTAAGAGCTAGGGACTAGGGGCTAGGGACTAAAGACGTAGCCAACGCCATGACAATGGCAATTAAAGCGGTACAAAAGTTTGCTCATAAAAAGCATAAAAACAACTAACTATGTCGCAAATGGTTCAAAACTCCCGCTCAGACGGTCGTTGGTAATAAAATGAAAGCGAACCATAGCAGAGAGGAGAGCAGAGGGAGAGAAGGTGGGGAAATTATGATGATTTTCTATTTGGCAAACGCGGCGACAACAAAAAAAAACAAGCACACAAAAAAAAACCATTAAAACAAGATGAACAAAAACAACAAAAAAAAAAAGCAAAAGAGAAGAAAAAGCAAAATTAAATGACAAGAAAAATACAAAAAGTACAAGTATTAAATGAGAATAACAAGAATGTTAAGTCCAAGAGAGCGTTAAGTGAAATCATTCACAGCCGGATGAGTTAGGGGAATGCCAAAAGGAAGGATGGACCAAAAGGACAAATAAAAACTGCCAAACTGGCTGTGACTGTGCTGAAGGGGGAAGGGGATACAAAAACAAGAGAAACTAAATGAAATGGACCAGCATGAACTATATTAAAGGATTGACTTGACCAATGCCAAAAAGAATAAAAGCAAAGTTATTGAATATTAAAATTGTTCGCACAGATTTTAGTCTGCTAAGCAGAAAATTCCCACTTGATATCTGATAAAATATTTTTTTAACTATAAGGGAAATTAAACTTATTTACATTTTTAATGGAAAGCTGATTTTGACAGTTTGTTTTAGCCCAATAGATATATGTAGATATATGTATGCAATAAAAATTTCTATGGTCCATTCCCCCCGAAATGGTTCTAATTTTTGGTCAACAGAACATAAATAAATTCCAACTTGCTGAAAAGTTTACGGATTATGTCAGAGCCACTTAAAGGAAACAAAATTCTAAAAAGTTTTTCTATTATTATGATTAACTTTAATGATTTTTGGCTAGGACCCTAAAAATTCTCTCTTCGTGCTTGGTACTCTGCGAATAATCTATTAGAAAGGCAGTTGAATTTCTTAATAGAGAATTTTTTTACTTTCAAAACAATCAATTTAAAAGTAGCAAATAATAAACTTGGACTTTTTGAATATTTTTAGTTTTCTGCCCAGAATCGTTGAATAGATCCCATAAAGATGGCGATTTTTTTTAATTTTGAAACAAAATGCTAATTTATCGCACGAATCTGAGTCATATTTTCCTGATTTTATTCCTAATTTTAACATTTCTAACTGCTATTAAACGACTTTTAAAGTTAACAAAAACTTTTTTACTTTGATTTTTGTTTTGAAAATGTTTAAAAGTTAGTAAACATTTACTTTTTTACACTCGATAGTGAATTGAAGGTGCAGAAAAATAAAACATTTATTTTTGAAATCGCGTAAAACTAGATTGAGTTCGCGTTTTATGTTAATTGTGATTTGTTATATGATGACTTAATTTTGGTAGTCAATTTTTCAGTTGATTTGGGGAAGAAAATATATAAAAACATCAATTCTTGTATAATTTGGTTGTTAATTAGTTTTTCAGCAATTACAAAATTGTTTGGAATTTTAACTCTTTTGGTTTTCAAATAAATTAGCGAAAACTATTAAATAGAGAAGTGTGCTATCCTGATGACGTGCAGTGTATTATAAAAAAGTCAATTCATTTATTCTTGATCGACACAAATGGTATAAAATTTCTCTGAAAAACAACCAAGCAGCTGAAGTAAGTGGAGTAATTTAAAGTTGAAGACATATCAGAATAAAAATTTATTAAATTCTGTATCGGTAATAAAGAAAAGGGGAAAGAAATAAAGAAAGTGTAAGAATTTAATTTATGGCTCTCTTCTCTTCTCTCTCTATACTTCTCAGTTCGTTTTTCATTCCCTGAATGATTTGCAACTGTAAGCCACACAGAGAACTCGCAATTTCAATTTAATACTTTTGCACTCCTTTTTCCTATGGTTTTTGCCTACTGTGCTGGTGCTGCTGGCTGGCAACTCCTTTTCGCTCATTATATTTGCTTTGTAATGTCTGTTTATTAACAATAATGCATAAGAGGAGTGTGGGAGAGAGAGAGAGAGAGGGAATGGGGGAATGAGAATAGCATTCGGAAGGAAAGCAAAAGAAAAGCAAAGGAAAGGCAAAACGGCAAACGGCAAAGGGAAATGTCGGTCCGTTTGAAATATGAAAGCGCAAATAATGTTTAAACAATTTGTTGTTGTCGTTTCGTTTCATTAAATGTCTATTCCATCTAACCATCCAAACCTGAACCACCCAAAACCACCCACCCACCAATTGCTTGGACTGGGCTGTCATTATAATTCGCAAAACTCTCCAACTTCACGAAAAGGATGAGGAGGAGGAGGAGGAGAGGGAAGAAAAAGAAAGAAAAAAAAAATTAGCAATAAAATGAAAAGCAAAGTGAAATTGCCGGAGGAGAAACAGCAGCAGCAGCAGCCAATGAGACAGACAGACAGACAGAGGATAGAAGGCGACTTGTTGCATCATTGGATGAGCGGCAGGAGCTGAAGCAGGAGCGGATGATGATGCCACGTTGCCTGGCTGCCGCTTGTGATTTCCTGTAATGCTGCTGCTGCTGCTGCCACTATGCACTGTGTCCCGTACGCGAAATTATTATTGCCTTTTGCCTTCCTTTTTCCATTCTACCAAACGCGCACTTACTAACTTGCCATTTTATTCTGTTCTTTCTTTCTATTTGTTGTTGTTGCTGTTGTTGTTGTTGTTGTTGTTCTTGTTTGTTGCGCGCTGTAAAAATTATTATTTGAGGAGTCTTTGAGTCGTGGCCGTGCCACTGCCTTCTGCATGCCACTTGAATGACTCATTAAAAGTGATTTCATTTTAAAAACATTTTCCTTACCGCTGCCGCTGTTGCTGCTGCTGCTGCTCTTCCTGTTGCTGCGGTTATGTTGCTGGCGGCATCAACGCTGTCCCCTCTCTCTCTCTCTCTCTCTCTCTCTCTTGGGCTTAGCTTCTTATCAGCAGACTGAGCCGTTGTGTCCTCTGTCTGTCTCTCTACTATCTTCTATTCTGTCTTATCCTTGGCTGTCATTTAATTTACTTGGGAGTTTACTTTTTTAATTCGCTTAGCTACTTTGCTTTTACTTCTTTTTTTTTACTTTCTTTCTTTCATTTCGTTGCAGTAAATCCTTGACAGCTCAAGCCAGGCCAGGCCAGGCCAGCGTCAGGCCAAAAGCGAAAGAGGAAAAGAAAACGGAAAACGTAGAATGGAAAAGAAAAAGGACATTTGGCCAAAGCGATAAGCGTTGTGAGTCACTCAGCATTCATCCTTCATAGTGTTGTTGCAACTTACTTTGCGTAATAGGATACAAAATTGCAATGTTGCTGCTGTCGTGCACTAGCAACAACGTTAACAACCAACTGGAACATCAACAACATCCACTTGGCCAACGCTTGTTTGCCTTTTGTCAGCTTTTTTACCTAATTCCCTAGATTAGCTGCATTATGCGCCACACCGGGCACATAATAATAACAACAACAACACCAACACCAGCAACTGGAACACCACCAACATGACATAGGCCTACTGGGGAAAGAGCCCCCGCTGCCTGCTGCT
Source organism: Drosophila nebulosa (assembly GCA_024703675.1). NCBI lineage: Eukaryota > Metazoa > Arthropoda > Insecta > Diptera > Drosophilidae > Drosophila > Drosophila nebulosa. The sequence goes on along the minus strand of CM045724.1, from coordinate 9,108,312 downwards.
TGTGTCATCATCGCTGGCGTTCCAAGAGTTCTCTCTCTGTGTGTGTGTGTGTGTGTGTGTGTCAGGCACTTGAGCAATAACAGCTGCAGTTGCTGATGGCCTACGAAACGGGCTAACGCACTTCATGTTGCAATATCTCGCCCTTTGCCGGGTGCAGAATGTTGCCCCTCCCCCCTCCGAAATATACACACAACAACACAGATCTACACTCCGCACAATGGGCTAAAAGAAGGCAGTTGATTTTATGAATTGGAATTCAATAAAAAAAAAATCGGATTCAAAGTCCCATTTCAGTTTCTAAAAATATGTTTGAAATTTAATGCGAAAGCAAGAGAATCTTGTGAAGAAATTAACAACAATTGTGAATTGTATAATTAGTCGATGGCCTAGTCCCATTTACGTTTAGTTTGTTGTTATATATTTATAACAGTATTTTATATTTAATTAAATTGTGAAGAATTTTTAACGTATAATTAAATTGTAATGTTTAATAATGAAAATATAAATGAATCAATTTTTAATCGCAAACATGAATTTTTCTTACTCAACTATGAATTATGAGATGATAGCCTAATTAACAGACAAAATAAAAACGAAAAAAAAAAGAATGTTTACTTAAGTATGCAAATTAGAAAGAGATTTAAGCTGGTGGATCTCACGTCGGAGTATGCCACATATTAACCTTGAGAGGATAGCGATTTGTATCCATTTGATTATACCAAGTAACTAAAACGTTCCTGAGCTTAGTCGGTTGATCTTATTTTACACACACAAATCATTCATCATCATCAAAAATTACTACAATCAACTTTTAGTTGAATGAAAAACTAAAATTTTGAAACTGGTTCAGTTTTTCAAGAAAAACAACATAAAATCAAAAAAAAAATTGTGTAGAATGTCAAAAGTAATGCCAAATACTGAATATAAATCGTTACCAGTTGGAACTTAAAGATGTGACCTTCCCGTAGGATATCGATTGGTGGCTTAAATAATAATGAAAAAATCGTAGCTCGCTTTTCTCAGTTTATGGAGACAACATTTTCATTTGCTAGAGGACAACTTGTTATTTTTGCCGCTATTTGTTTTGTTTTTCCAAGTGTAAGCGAACAACAAATTGTATCATCTCACACCCAGCATTCCCAATGGTCTCTACGCCCCTTCCACGCCGAGTGTGGGCGTTGCTGCTGGTGGGCAATAAATTTCTATTTAGCCATGGACTAACGACTAACGGCTTGGCGGCATCGGCATCGTCATTGGCTTCTGCATGCATTCGACCGCTCCACTACGCTCCGATCCGCTTCAAGCCTGAACTCAATGAAGCGGCACAGGGAAATGGTTATAATTGCATCCGCGCACTCTCCCCCCTCCTCTTTTCTCCACCTCCAACCCCGTTACGAGAAGCGCACCACCAGCAACTTCGCCACCACCTTTAACTGGTATTTCCGAGCTGGAGCTAGAGCTAAAGCTGGAGCTGGAGCTGGAGCTGTGGCTGGGCTCTGTGGCTGCTGCTGTTGAGTTGCTGGCACGAGGCATACACACACACACACAAACACACACACACGTGTGTATATATAATACATGTATATATGTATATGCTGGCAATAATTTTGACGCTTGATTGATCAAAGCCAGCAGCCGTCGTCGTCGTCGTCGTCATCATCGTCATCGTCATAGTCATGACTGTTTTCCTTCTTTTTTTTTTATTGGTGAGTAACCAAACTTACATAGTTACAGCTCGTTTACACGCTTCTGTTTGCCTGCTCTTCTGGCTTTTCCAATTTTTATTTCTTTTCCCACTCAGTTTTGTTTCGTTTTTTTGTATTTTATGGAGTATCTGCAAGATACATATGCAAGCAGCCAGCTGACTAACTGACGAGCCAGTTTCTTGCCGTCAGTTGGCCAGAAGTTAGCAGCGTTGAGATGAAGGCATTTCCGACCATAAAAAGTCTATGCCAGAGCCACAGTTAACTGTAGACTAACTGAAATTCTTCTAATACTATTATTGGCCACTTGAATCGAAAGTCTATATCACTTAATTGTCATCATATTAATAAGATTGATGCCTAGTTTCCAAATAAGCATTAACAGGGTAGACACATGGTCGATCATGGCTCATATCGTAACTCGCGTGGCAATAAATCAAATTTTTAAGCGCCTTTGAGCAAAGTTAAATTGCAGCCGGATGCTCTAGGGAATTAACTATCATAGTTTATCGAATAGTTTTTTCCAGAAATGAAAATGAGCAAAAAAAAAAACTGAAACTGAAACTTTTTTTTCTTGCATTTCTTTGCAGTAAAAGTAAAACCCAAGGCGCTAGTCAGCAACAGTAACAGAAGACAGCAAGGACGGAAGAGCGGAAGGAAGGAAGGAAGGAAACTGTAAAGAAGAAACATTTATATAAAGTGAAACTGTCAAAAAAATTTCAATAGAATTATTCATGATAATAATAATAATAATAATAAAGTTCAATTGAAAAATTATTGGAATTAAAATGAAAAGATGAAAATAATAAAGGACAGGAAAAGAGTTCGTTGTAAAAATGTAACCACAAATCCAATTTGTATGCATTTTCGTTGACGCTTGGACACTTTTTGACCCAATAGAAGGAAACTAAAGCCCTTACCCCCTCTTTGTTTGTCTCTCTCTCTCTCTCGCACCTACCCTTGCTGGCTGTATCTTGTCTATTTTGTTTCAATTTGCAAACACTTGTGCCCTGCGATGAGTTTCAATCAAAATCCCTTGGCTGGAGCCAGACGAAAAGCCAGAATATTTCTTCTTGGCCCAAGAATTATGAATTCAAGTTGCAGGCAGGCAGCCAGTCGACCAGTCGGAGGCCTCAACTCACCAATCAATCCGAATTTGTATCACTTCCCATGAGTCCATGTTCACATGAAACCCAAAACAAAGAGGCAACAGCAAAATACCAAAAAACAAAAAAAAAAGAGAGGGAAAAAAACAAATTTTTGAAAAATGGCAAAAAATTTAGGACAGACCTTCATTTTTTTCTCTCTTTCTCTCTCTCTCATTTTTTTTGGACAAGAGTTTCTCTATGTTCCGGTCACCCACATAGTCGTCCGCAGTTCAGAGTTCAGTTCGGTTCGGTTCTAGTTAAAGTTGCAAAACAAACCCAACCAATGGGTAGCCAAAACTGATACGGAAAACTGTAACAAAGTGCATGTATCTGCAAGATACACACAGACAGAGAGAGAGGGGGAAGGACAGCCAGCGGGCAAGGACATGGGTTTTACGGTGAGGATTTTGCTAATAAAACAATTATGCACTACAACACCGAATCAAAAGATAGACTGCAAGGGAAATTTAGAGGGAGGCAAAGAAACGGATTGTAGGATGAACAAGGTAAAAATGAATTATGTGCAAATATATATACCATGTAGTTTGGTTAGCTTGAAATTTAAGCAAACGTGATTCCTTTTTGAAGACACAAAAATTGTGTACAGTAAAACAATGTTCATAAGTCCTTTGATCAATGGAGTCTTTGTCTTATACAAGCCATCGCCAAAAATGGGAAATTCATCGAAAACACAAAGTAAAGTTTCCAATTTTTTATATGGTCTTCGTATCTGAAGAACAGGAGTAAAACGTATATATAAAACGTTGGGATAATATCATTTGCATTAACAAAAAGTAAAAATTTATATTGTAAGTTTTTTTTTTTATTACTATTAAGCGTTGAATTCATGCATACAAAAAAGGGATCTTAACAACCAAAGACCAAACCTCATTGGTATATTAAAAAAGACTGTAAATATTGTGAGTAGATGATTCTGGTAAACACTTTTTTTGACCCGCCTAAATGCATATTTTCGAAGACAATATTCAATATGTTGGTTAATCATTCTATTTCAAAGTTAGCTGAATCGATTAGTTGAAATCTGTAGATTTAAAAAGAAACTACTAATCCTCTTCAATAAGGTTCGATCACCAATTGAATTAAATATCTACAAATTTCTCCATGGAACTTTTTAGACAAGGTCATTTCGAATCAACTAGTTATGGTTGAGTTTATTCCTTATTCTTTCTTCTTTTAGAAAATTTATTTGAATGTCACGCTCTCATCTCTAGTCCCTGATTTAGCAGAAAGTTCAATGTGAGGTCTTGTAGTTTGTGGGCTTTTGTGTTCGTTGGCCCATTGTCTGCCTGGCGGCCTGTAACTGTAACTAAGCACAAAAATAGGCTCCGCTCTGTGTGTGTGTGTGTGTGTCTTCATGTGATGAAACTGTGCCAAACAATGGCGCCTACAATGGTGCCACAAGACCCCACTGCAGAGAAGCCGTCCTCCCCATCCCCCCCCTCGAGCTAGGCCGATGTAGTTAACTTGGAACCTACTCTAAATGCATATGCGGTGGCCTGAAGGTGGCAATGGAAATGGCCATGGGGACGAATTAAGAGGAAGATGGAGGGGATCGGCATAAGTTACACATTTTTTTGTACGCGCAGAACAGAACACAGAAAATGACAATGGCGCGACTAAAACAAAACAAGGAAAATTCGTTCATTTTTTTTGGTTTTGTTGTTTTTTTTTTTTGGTGTCATCGTCATCATCCTCAGACTCATTCTCATTCTCATTCCCATTCTCATCGTGGTTGTCCGTTTGTCCGTTGCATGTATCTTTTAGATAATCTTCATTTCTCGTTTGCGGCTAATGGCCTGGCACACTCGGACTCAAGGATATCGCTGGACGCTGACGCTGACGCTGAAGTCATGCTTTATGGCCCACAGACCTCTTCTCCGCTTCTCTTGCTCTTTCTTGTTAGTTTTGGGTTCTCTCTCTCTCTTTCGCAGCATCCTTTCTTAAATGGGACACGTTGCGGTTGGTGTGTGTGTGTGTGTGCGTGTGTGTGTTGATGATGAGGAGTAGTGCCTGGCTAAGTAAGCCAGCATCATTCTGGCCTGCATTCAGACAGGGTCTGGGTCTGGCCAGCCGACCTTCCTTCGTCTTTTTCTGTGTTTTTGTGCTTCTTTGCGGTTTCACTCACTCACTCACTCACTTGGCACTCATACATGTGCATATTTAGAGATACTCAAAATGAGATACAAAGATACATTTGGACTTCCTACCATTTTACTTTGTGTGTGTGTGTGCGCCTCTTTTTGGTTTTTTTATGAGTTTGATGGGCGGATGAGACAGAGAATGAGAAGATTTCCTGAGCCCAACCAAACTAAGTTGGGCTGGGCTCGACAACGACCGCAACGACCAACAACGACAACGACAACGAGGACAGCGAAATGTGTGCCAGCAGGCCGTTCAAGATATTTGCCTCTTTTTCGTCTTTAGACCGCAAAATGTGCATTGAAATTTGAGATATTCGCCTTGATATTAATACAAAAGGCCGGGCCTTAACCAAGGAGCGGCGGCCAGAATCCAGAATTCAAAACCCAGACCCAGTCACCGGTTTCCACCACTTACAGTTACTTAAAACGCATCTTCCTCAGCTTCAGCCTCATCCTCATCGTCGTCGTCTTCGTCGCGTGGGCGTCTTTTCAAGATTATAATTTTTTCCCTCTTTCCTTCGTGTGTTTCTTTCTTTTTTTTTGTGGGGTTTTTTGATTCTTTTTTTTTTTTTTGGCATGTTGACGATAGCAACGCTTGGAATGCGGTGAATCTGGAAAATGGTTTCATCATCGTATTCATGAATTAGCCATGGGTAAGAGACAAGCCAAAGAATAATGAAAAATGTTGTCTTTGTTTTTAATAGGCATTACGATGATCAAAGACTGAATGGCAAATGGCTTAAGCCAAGATTGCCCCCGTTTCTGTTCTGAAAAAAACAATGAAAACTCCATAAGAGGAAAATCTCAAAAGCATTTTCAATTGTCTGTCTCAGTCTAAGCCGAAAAAAGGTAATATGCAAATGCATTAAATATCGAAATTCATTTGAATGAATCTATTGAAAGCATTAATTGACTGGTGAGACTAGAACTTGGTTCTCAATTATAGCCAAGTTAATTGGTGGCCACAGCTGCGCAGAGCTCTTCTTAAGGCTAAGAATCCCCCGAATCCTCTACTTGCAGACGCAATTAACGCATCAACAAATGGATGGTAATTTTACAACCAAACTTGGCCTAAGCGAATAAGCAAATTTTTACCTTGATGGCATGCTAAAACTGTGAAAAATTTAATCAATTTTAGGTTCGAGATTCTATATTATTTATGTTAAAACAGAAAAGTGTCGACTTGGGTATATCATGCTCCGAGTAAAGTTAACATTTCAAATTTTTATACTATAATTTTTTTCCCATGCCGAATGGACTATTTAGCTAACTTTTGCAGGCATACGAGCACTTTGGCGCACCCAGCGGCTGCTCTTTTATCTGTCGCTTCTTTGACTCAACCAAAGTTTGTCCGATTCCTTCAATTCTACTTGCATCTAAAAAATTGTGCAAAATTTTTAAATGTTTTTTAGGTATTTAAATGGAAAATCAATAACAAAGTAAATCATTTAAGTCGAAAAAAATTTGAATCGGTTTACCTTTAGAGCACGAAAGCACTTAAAGACATTTTGAAATTAATTTTATTTGGTCGATTTTTAAGCTGAGCCACTTGAACATTATTAGCAAAAAAAAAACAATGATTTATTGCAGAAATTTCTAAATTATTTGCTAGCCTAAAATGATTAGTTTATATCTGCATAAAAATTATAATAAAACTGCATAAATCAGGGCATAAATATACCAAAAAAATTTAGATTTAAGTTATTATTGATTTATATCTCTTTTTTTGTTGTTGTTGTTGTTTGGCTCAAATGCAGCATTAACATTTTGATATGATTCGACATTTCGATTCGAATCGATTCGATTCCATTCCATTTCATTTCGCTGTCATGCATTAAAAATGTATTTAATTAAAATTTAAATGTGCAACTGCCACAAATTAAATAAACAATTTTTAATTGAGCCTGGCAAAAAGTTTAAGCAAACAAATGGCCAAATATCAGAAAGAGAGAGAGAGAGAGAGAAATACAATAAAAATGCAAACCAAATAGGCAAACCTTTTGCCAAACATTCTACCTCTCCCTTCCTCTCTCTCTCTCTCTCTTACCTATACATACTTATTTGTATGTATGCATGGCATGTAGATGAAATATTGCCCTGCTTTTCAGTTTGTGTCAATAAACCAATTACAACAACAGGAACAACGGTAATAACAGGCTTTTGGACATTTGTTGGGCAAAAAAAAGGAAGCAGAAGCAACAAAAAAAAAAAAAGAATTATAGGCAAACTGTGCATGAGGACAAAAATGCAATTAAAAAAATATGTTTTTTAATTGGGCCTCTCCTCTCCACTAGAATTTGAGCCACTTTCACCCACCTGCCCAATGTGTGACATTAATTTGGAAGCCACACACACACACACACACGCACACACTCACACACACGCGAACAAATGCCAAAATGCAACCTCGAAAGTTATACGAATATACGAAAGTTTTTTGCATGAAATTTGAGACAACAAAAGTCATCGAGGGAGCGGGGGCATAGCCTCTGTCATTGTCACATCTCAGAATCGGAGACAGAATCCAAAACTCCAAGTTGCAGTCACAGTGGCGCCGCTTAAATCAAAATCCGACAAAGGGAATTAATTCGATTTGCATCTTAGTCGAAGTTTAAATGCCCTTGCCGAAGGATCTGCTAAGACTTTAGAAGTTAGAAGAGAAGAATCCTTAGCTCTTGTCAATAAGCTTAAATATATCTCTTATGATCTCCATTTGAAAACCATACAAGGATCAATTTGGTGTATTAATATAGTCTATAGCCCCTGAACGTTGAAGTTTGCTTTGGTTGCTGGTGAAACGTTGTAAATTCATATTTCCTGAAACGAAAAAGAGAAATGTTCATCCTAACGTTACTAAGAAGAAGAGTTTTCAGAAGGAAGAAGAAGCGAGTACCTGTTTACCCTAACTTGGTGTACCCTTCTTACAGTTAGTGTATGGAAAAGCAGTAAGAATAAAATTAAAAAACATTTTGAAAGTCGACGAAACGAAATTGATGGCTCAGCAGAAAGAGTTTGGCATGGGGAATATTGTTATACTTACCCCCCTTGAAGTGAGACAACGGAGTTTATGGTGGAGAAGGGAGGGGGGGAGGCAAAACACACTCCCTTGCTGCCCTTATCTCTCTCTCTCTCTTGAAATTTTTGTCGTTTTTTTGGCAAGCATATGCAGCAGGAAATTGAAAAGGGGGAGATATATATATACATGTTTATACATATCGTGTTATATATATAGCAGAATATATGTATGTACATATGTATGTAAATGTATATAGGACAAATTGCGCCTGAAGGAAATGAAGATAAAGTTTTATTTTGGCTAGGGTGGAATATTAGCTATTTAGTGAGTTGATTGCATACACTGGCAAAAACAAAAACAAACAGAAGCAACTGAAATTTTTAAATAACATTTGATATGCCATTGCCCATTGTTGTAGCCAAAATCGGTTTAGATGGCAAACATTTTTGATGTCAGCTTTTCTGCCAATCTCTCTCTCTCTCTCTCTCTCTTTCTCTTTCTCTTTCTCTCGGGCGGCAATCTACTTAAATTTTCCAACATTTGTGTGGCTGTAAAACAAGTCATCCACTTGCCCCAAATTTCATTCCCTGACCCTTTTGGCCTGGACCATTATCCACATTTGGGGTTTGACGCAAAGCTCCCATCATCATGACCAAAAAAGAAAAAAAGAAAAAAAAAAAGGAAGAGAAAACAGAAAAATAGCCAGGCCAACAACGAGAATTACAATCCCTGCGCGCGGGCTTCACGCTTTTGAAGCAAGCATTCATTTCGCATGCAAATGCTGCCAGATCGAACTGATAACATCAGGCCATATTCGCGCATAGTTTTCCCCTCACCCACCTTCCATCCCCCCCCCAAACTCACCCACTCACCCAGGTCGAGGCAAGGCGAGAAAGCCTAGCGACAACAACAATGTGTGACAGACAAACTTTTGCCTAGAACACCAGATAGTTTCGCAAATTAAATTGTGCACTGACAAGGTACAATGCGGAGGGAGCACGTTGCGAAGGGGTTTGGTGGACGGGGGTGACGGTAGTGCCAGACAGAATGAGGTCATCATCGTCATCATCATCATCATCATCATCGGCGACAACCGAAAAAAGCCAATAGGCCACAAAAAAATTGCCAAAAAAAAAACCCCATTGCCAACATCAAAAACAGCAGCAGCAACAGCAACAGCAACAGCAACAAGCCAAGCCATAGCCCATGATGTGGCAACTGCAACACTTTCGCTAACAAACCCGCCGCCAAACCGACTAACTTCCAGGCCCCCAGATACGCGAAATGTGGGGGGGGGGGAGTGAGGTGGGGTTGTGAGGCGCCCACTAAGTGCAACTTTGACTTTAGCAACATGCAACGTGCGTGCATATAACATCACGTGGGGTAAGCTCTCCACCCGTCACCCTTCACCCGTCACCCGTCACCTCGACACCGACCTCCATATCGACCTCATCGCATCCGCGAGACGCATAAACTTTGGTTATAAAAATGTTAACAACGCTGTCAACGACATGTCGACGAGCGCAACGTGCATCAGCAACAGGACGATGCAACAACAACAACAACAACCACTACCAATGCCAATCGCTGGCAATGTAATAAAGTCTTAAGTAAGTTGCTGCTGCTCCTAAAGCGCGACTGTTGGCAAGCCTGAGCATCAACTATTCATCTATGTACAACACAGCACACACACACATACACACACACACACACACACACACACATCCTACCATGGGCGTCTCATTGATAGGGTAAAGGTTTATTTCTACGAGTCATTAAGTAGATAGGTTGACCCAATTCTCTTACACTGTAAATTTTACAAATGTCTTGCATACATCTTCTTTAAATTAAGGCCAAGTATATTCTAAGCCAAGTTAAGCACGTATCTTAGCCCAATATTCAGTTGGATTCACGCTGGATTCATGCTAATCTGAGCAGAATATGTAGACAACACTTTCCTAAAAAAATGGTAACCCTTTTTATTTTTATACAAGTTACCCATAGAGTTCAATGGATGAAGTTGATATAGTTTCTATGAAGAATCCATATCTTTAACAGATATTTCAAAAGTCTTTTCTGAGTAAGTTTTCTTAATATGACAAAATAGGCATCTTGTGAAAACTATAAATATTTGCCCTGACTGATTCCAAATGGTTTTTTTTTCGTACCCATTTTATAGGTTTATATATAAGGGCATATTTATATAGGGTACGTCTAACGATATATTTTTTTATTTATATAGAACAAACTAAGTATGACATTCTGAAGCGTCAAACTGAACGCCTTACCAATGAAGAAGTCATGTCGCAAAGGAAAAAGGGGAAAAGTAAACTGCAGACAAGTTTTCATAGCGATCACCACCAAAAATAATTCTTGAATATAGACTAACCACGGAAGAAAGGACAATGACAGAAACCAATATTACGCACTAATTTGAACAATTTCTGTTCTTTTTGTACCTTTCCTAATTACTCTTTCTTTCTACCATCTCATCTTTCTGCTATTTTTCACCAGTATTGCTTTTAGTATGAGGAACATTATTATCCTTTGTCCCTTTGAGCAACTGAAACTTAATTCAATTTTCATTAGAAGCTGCATTTGGTAAAGCTTTATGCATTGCCCAGATATCCTTTTGTTTTGAGGGTGAAACTAAACTTAGCTGCTTAGCTTAAAAAAATAATCTATTATTCTCAAAATAAAGTTTATACTTTAGAGAAGAGATAATTTTAAAGAATTTCATATTGCATTGTGTGGTTTTTGCCCCATTCTGTCGTTACGTCCATGACCCTCAGTAGAATGAACACACACGTAGACACACACTCACACACACACACACAACGACTGATACATAGTGACTTCTGTATGAAACTCACATTTTTATGGCAAGTTTTGGAAAATGAATTTTTGATCAACTGCAGCAAAGTTCAAAACGCAACTAACACACATTGCGGACAAACACACACACACACACACACACTGACACCATCAGCCTCACCCATATAGTTAGTCTATATGTGTGCATATGCACAGGACTCTTTGAAACGTGCGAGAACGAACGACATCACTTCCACTTGGACACCGTCTTCTCACATAAACCCAATGAGAAATGTTAGTTTTCGTTTTATAGGACTCTAAAATAAACGTCTTATACATTTGTTTGTACGTCCTTTTCTGCTCTCTATGGAATCAAAAATGTTTTCGAATTAAAAGCTTTGAAATAGAATTCTTTCATCTTTTAACTAACATTTTTCCACTGATTTGTATGAAACTATATTTGGTACACTACACTTACAAGGACGAAAAGAAGGAAGAAGATGACGTAGCCACTAGCAGAGAAAGAGAGAGAGAGAGAGAGCACAAAACCATTTGCCATTATCAAAGCAAAAGGCGCCTGGCCCGACGCTTTGCTCCCTTTCTCACACCTCAAACTCATTTGGTCGGTGGTTACTTTAGCCATTTGCCTTACGGCGGTGGCTTCTATTGCTGCCGCTGCCGCTGCCGCTGCCTCGATGCGGTTTGCAGCAACAGCAGCAGCAGCAGCTTCCTTTGTGGCCCAAAACGTCGACCCACACGAAGAAGGAAAAGCAAAACCCCAACGTCAAAGAGCCAGCCCATCAACTTTGCTTTCTATTACACTTACATGAGAGGCAGCCAGAATGACAGTCAGCCAGACAGACAGACAGACAGACAGACAATTGTCGCCCTCGGTGACCTCAGGAGGAGTAAAGGAGATAGAAAGCTAGAATGAGAAAGAGAAAGAAAGAGGGGAAAAAAATATAACAGAAACGTTGTAAATTCATAAAATTTGCTGTTTGATGCGTTTTCAAGTAAATTGAGTTCCAACCCTCGAACGAAGTGAAATGAAATAAAAACCACACACACACACTCGCTTAGTGTAGAGAGGACACAAACCTTCGCCCCATCAGAGGGACGAGAGACGAGATGAGATGAGTGGAGACGAGACGGCGACGCATGCCGCATGTTAAATGTCATTTTTATGGCGCTTTGATTATATTTTCTATTATCGAAGACATTTTTGGCTCCACGCACACACACAAACACACGCACACAGACGCCAAGGGTGGGCAAACCGCCCTCAAAATAGGGCAAATTTGTGGGTGTGTAAGAAGAGCTTTGGCTTAAGCTCTCTCACTCATCTCTTCTTTCTTTTTTTTTTTTTGGATTGATGGAAAAGGGAAAATCTGAAATCAAATTAAATTAAATAACATAATCATAATAATAATAATAATAAATGCTAAATTATGTGACCAGGCCAACGCGGCGTATGCATAATTTGCTCATATTTAGAATGTTCTATTTATGTATCTCTATCTCTCTTAATGCCTATGCCAGTCTCTCTGTCTCTGTCTGTGTCTCTGGTGTAATGTAATCGCATTGAGTGATGTGATAGACACATACACACACACACACACACACACACACACACACACATACATAGATCTATCAAAATTTTGCATAACAAATCAATATGAAATATTAAAATGCATTTGCCGCAACAAGACACAGGACACACAGTCAACAACAACAACAACAACAGCAACGAAAGCAAGAACAACAATTTGAAAAGAAAAACAAACTGAAAATTCATGTTTAAATTTCACAGAACAGCGGAAATATTTGCATTTTCCATAGGCCATGAGGCAGAGTAAACTTCATGGCAAGGAGAGCCAAACAAAGACGGATGGGGAAGGAGAGAGTGCAAGGTGGAGGGTAGCGGGTGGCAAGAACTGAACTGAAGCAAATGCAAATGTTTTTGGCATAATCAAGCATATCGCCTGATGGCTATAAGAGGATATATGTATGTACATATGTATATATACCTATACATGCCTATCCACAGACATATCGAATCTATTGCTAGGTCTGTTTTAATTATGACCCTTGGCCTGACATTTTTGCCAACGAACGACATTCAGATACACACACACACACCCACACACACTTACACACACACATTCATATGGGACAAAAGGCTTATCTCAATTTTCAACTCAAGTTATTTTACTCTATTTTATCTTGGCCCCAGGGAAGAGGGAGACCTGTCGAGGGACTGTGGGGTAGGAGGGCAGGGAAGTGGCATTGACTGCCAATGAGATGTTAATCCGAAAACATAATAATATAAAATATGAAAGCAAGTTAGAAAGTCATCAATATTTCAGCAACAACAAGACCAACAAGTGACAAAATGCACTTTTAGGCTAATGAAAATCTCAAGCAAAATTTACTAATTATCAATAATTAATGACTGCAAAATGAACAAAATGTGCAAAGGAATATCGAATTCCCTCAAAACAGCCGAAGGACAACAGAATATTAGTTCAAGTTGCATGTAAATGACAGGCCAAAAAAAGAAATGACATATTGAGTAACCGGAGTACCAAAGTAAATTAAAAAAGATAAAATTTCATTTCAAAATTTTTAAGATTTAAATGAAAGTTGTAATTTTTGTGACACAAAATGTTTGTTAGTTAGTTAAATAAAACTCAGTCTGAAGTTAACAAGAATTGATTGCTTCAGAGGTGAATCAACAATTCATTTTATTTATTTATTAAACACAAACAAAGATGAGCAGAAATTTTGCCCCGAGATTACTTAAGCAAAGCCTAAATATATTTAGACTGATTAAGCTAGAAAATAAATATTTTGGCTTCTACTTTGTTGTGTATTTAATAGTAAGGAATATGTAAAAAGTGAGAAAAGATTGTTCAGATTATTTAGAGTCTTCCAGTAGTTTTTTGACTTGATGCTTCAGAACTGTTTATATGTCATGTTTGTGGAATCAATATCAATTTCAATTTTTGCTGCAATTTGAGAGTGAATTTAAACCTAAGAAAGCATTCTAGTATATGAGTTACATGTATATCTTATATATGTAAATGAATAAGCCCCAAACCCAATAGTAATCTTTTTAATTTCTCTAAGAACAATGATACAACAAAATACACGTAATTACACGATTTGGATTCATGTATGAAGAGTGTTTGTCTATTAACTATATATTCAGTCGAAATTATAGTCATAGTAATAAAACGAAGCAGTCAGTGACTGTCATTGATTGAAACAACTAAATTACACTCCGAATTAACTGTAAGCCTATTTATATCTAATACGAATAGCTAACAAAACAATTGCTCACCTGCCAATTAGATTAATCAATCATTGACCCCTGCTTCGCAGCGAAGAAGCTCCACTGGCCATTGCTCTTGCCATGGGGTTATGCAAATAATTAACAATGCACACTTAAAGGTTCTCTCAGTTAGGGCAATAGCATTAACCAAATTACATGGGATTAGCAGGAGTCCTATATATAGTTATGGTAATCATTGGCATTTACCCAGCTAAAGGTCACCTCAGAGTACTAAAATACTTCACGCCCTTCTTGCGTTCGGTTGGAGCGATAATCTCTGCTGCTGACTGAACTCATGAACTAAAATGAATTGCGATTAAAATGGGTAAAAAAATATATAGATTTTATTTTATGAGTGTTTTTTTTTTTTTCTTCATTGTTGTGTGCAAGAGGTTAAAGTGCAGCAAACGTTTATGATTATCGGGCAGCATTTATTATTCATATGAAAATATGCAAACTACTACCAGACATCAGCACACAAATACACACCACACACACATGTGTGTGTGTGTGTGTGTGTGTGTAAGTACATATACGCACATTAAGAATAAATATAATGGCTCGACGAACAAATATAAATTGACATAGCGATAACCTTTTTTTTGGGCCACAGACAACGATGAAGACGTTCCACGGGCCATGATGATGAACTTCATCATCATCATCGTCATCATCAACTTCATCGTAGTCATCATTATTTTGGTCTTATCAGGCAAAGCCCAAAGACCAGACCCAAATACCCAAACCCAAAACCAAATAAATGTTGATATCAATAACCAATATATGACGAGTTTGAGCTTTGGTTTTGCCCTCGTCTGGACGCAATTTAATTTCTCACATTCTCACTCTTGAGTTAGAGCAATTTAAAGGGTCGTTTCCCTTTTTCGGTTACTTTAAGCAGTTGAATAATGAATAGATGATATTCATTCTGATGGGTTAACGATTGGGAAAATCATGTTCAAAAATTACTAACTAAAATTACTAAATTGATTTGTTGCAAGGATCTTTCGCATTTCATTAATTTCTTTTTCAATTTTCTATCTTGTCGATCCATTTAATCTTGCACCTTTCAGATCATAAAATTTAACACATTTAAATCACAGTTTCCTCGTATCTCTCTCAGCTGTCTCCTTAAAAAAAAATCTTTTTATGCCATATATTTCTCTTAAATTTTTCTTAAAAACCGTTTAATCTAATAACAAAAGTTAAAAAGTTTTTCCATTGCCCTCCAGTTCTATGCATACAGTTAATTTTGTTCATTTTCTTACTAAACATTCTATACCAACTTGCCAGTAATTATCTTATTTTGTTTTGCTTAATTAAATAAAAAGCTTTTCTTTCTCTGCTTTTAACTCAACTCAGAAACTCTGAATTCTTAGTATTGTCTTTGTGTTTTTTTTTTTTGTGCTCTACCCTCATTCCACCTTTGCTTTGGTTTATTTTACATTTTTATGCAATCCGTTTACATAATTTAATTAATGCATATTAAAACAAACATTGCCAAATATGCGTATAATTGATAAAATTAATAAAATATTATTTTTTAGCATGAAATATTCATATAATTTCTTTTTCATGCACACACACACACACACACACGCACATTTATGGCAATATTCGTTTTTAATTAAACATTTGCTCTAAGCCCTTTTACAAAGTTTATTAATTATGTTATTAGTTCATATTAATTTGCATTATCTCCCTTTTTACAATGGGATTTAATTTACTTGTCTAACTTTTATGCAGATTCCATTGTAAATTCCATTGTCTAACAGAGCATTTGAAAGTTTCTTTAGTGAGCCAAACGATTAAAGATTTTCCATTTTCTTTTGAACGTTTGTTCTTCCCATTTGTTCCCACACAAAATTGGAAATTTTGTGTCTGCTCAGCCCGCATGAGCGAAAGCCAGAAAAAAAATGTTTAGCATACTTTTGTGCGTTCATCTAACGTCTATGGAAAAATTGAAGAGAAACCGGTGACGGGGGAAGTGGAGGATAGGTCAATCACCAGGACAATGAATGAAAGTGTGCTCATGTGTGTGAGAATGAGTGTGAGTGTGTGTGTGTGAGTTTGAGTGTGTGTGTTTGTGTGTGTCATTGTTGTTTAGGCTTTGTCGCTTTGATTTTTTGGTCTTTGTAATTTTCGGTCTTTGACAGGCATTTGTGTTGGGCAACTGTTTTTGAAATGCATTAAAACGTGATCCTTTGTGTGTGTTCCCAACAATGTGTATGTGTGTGTGTGTGTGCAAACATTTGAAAATGCAGCAAATTGTTTTGTTTTGGTTTTTTTCGCTTATCAACAGCTTTTGCCATTATGGATTAGTTTACATATAAACACACACACGCTCAACCAATTGCACACACAAAAAAAAAAAATATATATATATGTAGATATACAACAAAAAATGTTTATCAAGTTGTTTGTCATTTAGTCAATGACATTTATTTTCATGTTCTTTTTTCTCTATTTCTATTTTTCTGCCACTGTTTTATGTTGTTTCACATTTTGACAATTCTCGTTGCTCGTTGGGTGCCTGTTGTAATTGAAGCATGTAATGCAAGCACCCGTGCCCCCTTCCCCTTTTAACTCCATCGACACACTTGTCACACAAGCAGCAGCAGCAAAGGAGGGATGGGGTGAAAGGGAATTGTAGGGGCATGGCAACATTTTGGCATTTGCTGTTTTCGATATAATGACCTCAAGGCAACGCAACACAACAACAACAGCAACAGCAACAACAACAAATGGAGCTTGCTTTCGGTTGAGTGCACTTTGTCTACATGTAACTATGTGTGACCCAAGTTGTTGTTGTTGTTGTTGGTGTTGTTGTTGGTGTTTGCTCAACTACATAATCATCTATTAGTATTTACATAAAACTACACTTGTTTGCATTTACTTACTAAGCGCCAAGCGGATTATACCATCTTTCTTTCTCTCTCTCTTTCTCTCTATCTCATCTCTTCTATCCCAATATCTTCAAACAAATTGTTGAATTTTTGTTCTTCCATTCTGGTTTTTTTTTTGTGTTTTTTGTGTCGGGTGTTGAGAGTTTTGTGTGCAATATTTATTGTTCAAGTGATTGGACTTTTTTCCTCTTCCTTGCCGTCTTCTTCTCTGTGATTTTCTGTCATTTGTTTTCCCAAAAAAAAAAAAAAAAAAGAATAACAAATTTGCAAATGGAAAATATGTCACAATATAAAGTAATCGATATGTATATAAATTAGTTGTCCAGGATAAATTGGCCTGCCTTTAAATCTTCAGCTAAGTCGGTAATAAGTCAGGCGTTGAAATATCAAATAAATTCCACAGCTTGGACTGATTGGATCGATTGTTGCAAAACTAATGCAATTCATTTGTATTCAATAAAAAAACAAAAAAAAAATCAAAATCAAACTAAGATTAAATCAAATTTCATTTGGTTAAGCCCATTGCAAATGCATTGAAAACAAATTTCGATTGATAAATGGGATTATGTGTGTTAGCCTAGACTAAGTTCATAGTTTTAATTAATTATTAACAAACTTTTCAAATATTGAAATTCACATGCAAAGAGTAAACAAACAAAGCAAATTCGGTGACATAGATGTAAATTAATCGAAAATGTTTTCTATTTGTATTTATAGTAGAATATATAATTATAATAATTTCAATTCCAAGTACAGTAAAATTGCCCCAAGGTTTATCTGTCTGTTTCTATTCAAAATAGTTTCTCAGTTTTTTTGTGCTTAAGCTCGTTTTTGATCTATGCAGCAAATTCGTCAGAATTTAATAGTTCGGATCACAGCACTGGATTTACCTTAGGGAAAATCGGTGCAAGGTAACAGGGCGACAAATATTCAAGAGGCGGCAAGTTGTCAGATTTCAAAGCACAATTTAAACATATTTGGCGCTTAAAACTTCAAACGTTTAAATATTTTATTCATCAGAGGAGCAACTTTTTCTTCTTTTGTATTTTATTTTTAAACTTTTTTAGCAGTATATCATTATAAATGGATTAACTGCACTAAGTAAAACGTTTTTTTTTAACCTAAAAAATAAAAAAGAGTTTATCTGATCAAAATTAAAGATAAAATGCAAATTTTAGCAGCGCCAAAAATTTACTTATACCAAATCTTGTCTTATTTATTAAAGTAAATAAATAATTTGGATCAATATTTAAAGACTTCGTCGAGTTACTTTTATTTGAATATGATACACATTTTTCAAATTGTGCTAAGCTTGCACCTCAGTTCATTGAATATCTACACAGAAGATATTCATATTTTTAGCAATTGAATCATTTATGTGTGTGTGTGTGTGTATGTGTGTGTGTGTGTGTATGCATCTCGCCTTACAAAACATTCATCATTCCTGCAACTGTTAGCCCAAATGAGCTTCCAATTTCCAACTGAGAGATTTCCCTCAAGCATTTTCTACCTGACACCAAGCTCCAGCTCCAGCTTCATATCCAACTGAACAGAAATGCCAAAGCCAAAGTCAAAACCAAATCCGTAGCCAAAGCCAAAGCGAGCGCCAACGGAGAAGATGCCACTGACACTGACACCCCGACTCAACATGCAACTCAAAGTGGAAGTCGGCGCACTGTGTGAGCTGCATTTTTGGGGGGGGGGAATTGCTGCCAAGAGCAGCAACAGATTTAACGGCGGCAATGGCAGCCAGCTGAAACTCAGACAATATTAATGATGCACATTGTCAAGAACTTTCACTAGTGGCCTAGGCCACTTCCATTCCATTTGAAATGCACTACTCCTTCTCCTCCTCCTCCTGCTTCACTCATCTGAGCCATTGGCAAACCACAATGACACGCGTCGTTTGAATTGGTTTCACTGGAGAGCCCCAAAGGCAAAAGATTCGTCCAACTCCTTACAGCAATTGAGGCGCACTCTAATGGCAATAATTATGCGACCCAAGAAGAAAAACACACGAAGACAAAGACGTGGAAAAGTAGATGGTAGATTGGGACAATGACAGGGACGGACTAGAGAGACCTCAGGGTGACCACATTAAGTGTTTGAAAAAAGCAATTTACTCACTTGACTCCCAGAGATCCGCCCCTGCGTGGCTTGAAATAATAGACAAAAAAAAAAAACGATGATTGAGCGTGCGTATTTTTGGGTTTCCCAAGCAATCTGGTTGGGAGGAGGTCGCGGCTTGGGGTCGGAGTGTCGGCAAGAGACCACAAAAGACGATGTCGAGAACAACGGATAATGCACTTGAAGAGAGGCTCATTGTGTCTGGCAGTTTGCCCCCGTTCCAATCTCAATTTATCCCCCTCCCAATTCCAGCGACTAGACTAAGTTCCAATTATTTGTGCGGTCGTTGCTCAATAGAGGGGGGGTTGGTAGCAAACGGGGCGGTGTGAGGTCAAAGGCAATGGCTTTAAAGCCCAAGTGAAGTTGTTTGTTGGTTGGCGTGGAGCGGGCGGGCGGGTGGTCCAGGGTTGTGGTGATTAAGGGAGGGGAGTTGTTTGCAGGAAATGGCTTTTCTTTTCTTATGCTTTGTTTTTTTGTTGCTACTATATAGTGCCACCACCCACCCCCCTTTACTGCTACTTTACCACATTTTTCCTTTATTTTCACTTTGTGTGCTCCATTTAGTTGCTGTTGTTTCTGTTGTTGTTGTTGCGGTTTTGACTTATGGGCGCGCTTAATTGTTGTTAAGAAGTGAAAATCAGCAGCAGCAGCGACGGCAGCGAAGACGACGACGCAAAAAAAAAAGGGAAAATAAATCCAACCAAAGCTGCTGCCTGTCAAGTGTTGGCCAGAGCAGAGAATGGCAAGGGGAGGGGAGAACTGTGCGGCATGCGGTCGATTAATGTGACTACCGTCTTGACTTAATTTCATTTTCGTTACATACATGAGGCTGACGCTCTGCCTCTGAGTAGTCTGAGTACGGGTCGGATTCGTAGCGACCTACAACCGAAGTGCATCACACGAGATAGAGACAGAGAGAGAGAGAGAGAGCGGGAAGAAGGGCAAAGGAATCACAAACAAAATGAGAATGAGACACGACGCACAAGGAAAAAGGGAATATAATTCTGGGTAAGAATCGCTGAACTACGATGCAAATGGAAATGGAGATGGAGATGAAGCTGGATGCATGCAGTGTTCAGCCGCAATCATTTGACGGTTCCTTCCCCTCACTTTTCGGATTCGGTTCTTGGCACATTTTTTCATGCCAGTTTGCAGATTGTCGAAATGTAACCCAAAATGCCAGCACAGTGGTTAAATAAATTTACTTTGAAATGAACAACAAATGGACTCAAGTTGTTGGCCACTTAAAAATTGTTTATTAATAGCTACGACTTATGCTAGAATTCACCCACTTTTAACAGCCATTCGTCCCACTGTACACTGTGTTAGCCAATGAATGCAACTTAACGAACTAAAGAAACCAACTGCAAAGAGGAAAACACCAAATGAATCTATAAACCATCTATAAACCTCGATATAAGTATATATAAAAAGTTTACAGCAATCATTTATCTAATATTCAATTGAAACGTGTCACTCTCTTGCCTTTGTGTCCACTGTGCCGGCTGGCTGGTTGCCCCTTTTGGCTTGCGCTTGCTCTGATATCATCAACGCCTACAAACATAAAAATGCATAGGCAAAAACTGAAAAGAAAGAAGAAAATCGAAAAGAAAAGAAAAGCGAAAACGTAGAGAAAATTCAGTCAGAGCTGGGACTGGATAGGTAGACATAGCATCGTAAAGCAGGCATCTCATCCTCACTCAGTTCGCTTCAGTTCAGATGGTAGTTATGCGCCGCTTAGTCACAGCTGTGGCGCTGACATCTACCTCCATCTCACTCTCTTCTCCCCTTCTCCATTGCCCTCCAGTTGCCTTTCCTGGGCTGCTGCTGCTGCTGCTGCTGCATATGCAAGCTCATGCCCATGCACCAACAATAGAGAGATTCGCCAAAAGCTCTTTTCTTCTTCTTCATCTCCTGATATCCCCCCCTATCGAGCCCCTCTTACTTATACATATATCGCGCACATTTCTTAATCTTTTTCTTGTGCCGCCTTTCACCGTTTCCTCCTTCTCTTACTTCCACTTCTACTCCTACTTCTGCTCCTGCTCTTCCTCCAGCCAGTTAGCTGTATGTTCCCATATCCATCATGCGACCTCTGCCATCTCCTACTCCATCTCTCCACCCGTCCCGTCCACATCCCCCTCGGCCTTTCTGGCATCTTTGCTGCTGCTACTGCTGCTGCATGTTCATGCCACGCGCCGCTGCGTCGCCTTCGTCGCAACTCTATTTGGCATCTTTTCGATTCGCTTCTGCTGCTGCTGCTGCTGAGCTCCACTTGATCTTTGACCCAATTTTTATTGCATTGTTTGAATGGGGAAATGCAAAAAAGGAAAATAGCAAAAGAAAAAAAAAAAAGAAAAATCTCCTTCAGCTTTCAGTTTGTTTTTTCTTGGTTTAATTTTCTGCTTCGTCGTCATCGTCGTCGCTTCAATTTGATTTGATTTAATCCAGTGCTTGCTCAAAAAACACACACACACACAACACGCACAGACAATCCACACACACACACACACACACACATATATTTCTATATATTATACACACCAACAACAAGAGAAAAAAAATCAACGCTTGCAATTTTTTTCGCTTGCCATTTTGTTTATACAAAGGCGGGTTGCTTGCCTTGCCTCGGTTGATAGCAGGGCGTTGAATGGGTCTGCGGACGGGCTGGGGGCGTGGCTGACAATGCAAATTGCGTATATGTCTCAGTTGTTTTTGTTGTTGACATTCGCGAGCTGCTTTAATTAAGCGCATTAATGTCACAAACTTCTGGGCAGCAAAAGAAGGTGGAGACGGTGGCGGTGGCGGAGGCGAAGACAGAGGAAGGGACCAAATGCGAATGAAAACAAAAAGCCAACCAGGGGAATCATCATCAACATCATCATCATCAATGGGAAGTTGCCATAACTTTATATCGTTTTGTTGATCTTTAGTTTTAAGCGCTGCTGTATCTTTCATGCGTTCCCTCTTTTTTTTTTTTAGGATTGCAGAAATGTCAAAAAAGTGTAGAGTTTGAATCGGGTATAAGTACATTTTCAGGGCGCTTGTATTTTTCAAAAGATATGTATTATATCTGTAACAAGTAGCTGTGCCTATGAAAACTGGCTTTACATGCCTGTTTACACTTTATTGAGTTGTAATTCTCAACTAGTTCTAGAGTTCAAGCTGTGGTTTAGCCGTTTGGAAATGGAATGTGGTTTAAAATCTTGGAAATGCCTTAGCATAGCCTGTTTATCCTGCCAATATGTTTTGTAATATTTTGAAAGACTTTAAAATATTATTAGATCGAGGAATATGTATGTCTAAAATGAATGAAATTTGTTTAAAAGACAGTTTGAAATTTCTTAAGTTTCCTCAATTAAAGAAGTACAGTTTATATACTTTATTTTAAAGACATTATGAAATATGAATGCGAATACTTTTGTTTTATCACCACCTACTATTAAAACTTCAGAAATGTTTTTATTTTGCAGCCTGTTTCGTATGAAATTTCAATTTATAAAAATTCTAAAAAAGTTGTACCTTAAAAAACGAGACTACAGAACGCATTGTAATGTTTTCAAGAATTCCCCTTTCTTCCATTTGCATTATATTCTACGTCTTTTCGAAAAATTTCATTATATAGAAAGTCACTCTGAAGAAGCTTAGCTTTAATGTGTCTTGAAGTCGTTCAGATTGGTTTAAACTTAAAAAATTGGTTTCCAAATTTAACATTTAATTGAAGTTAATTAACTATTTTAAGACTTAAGCTAGTTTCACTCACTGTTTGGTTTTAAAAAGTTCAATTTGAAAAGGTTTCTCTAGCTCTATTCGAGTTGGTTGTTTTTTGTATAGCGTATCTTTTGGTCGGTTAAGTGGCATTATTTGACATAATTCCTTTCGTTATATTTTGAATGGTCCAATGCAAATTTACGACAATTGGCCTCTGTTGCTGACAACTCGATGCCGCTTGGTGTATTCCCAGGATTGCCGCCCACTCATGCCACTTACCCCCCCTTGTGCCACACTCCTTTCTTGGTTCTCACTCGTCTCTACTCTGGGTTCTGTGGCCTTTGTGTATTGACAGTGTTGTCAACGGTTGTAATCTGTTTTTATTATGGATGCAGAAAAATCTGGTGTAAGAAGATGCGTCGATGGTCGTTCGGTCGGTCGGTCGGTCGGTCGGTCGGTCGGTCGGTCGGTGGAATGCCTGAACTGAAATCAAAAGCGTTGCATATATGAGGATAAGAGTTGCATATATGTACATACTATGTGAGCATGAAGTTGTCAACCATTTGGAATTTACAAATACAAATGCAGATTAATGCACGGTCATGAATGGCACATATAAACACGCATACATACATACATACATACATACATACATACATACATACATATGTATGTTAACATTTCTATGCGGCGCTAACCAACACCTCCTGTCCGACATCATCCTGCGACACCGAGAACGACACCACCAAACATGAACTGCTCCGTCCTCCGTTGTCTCTACGTCCAACCAGCCAGCCAGCCAACCAGCCAACCGACCAGCCAACCGACCTCATTCAGGTGCGTTCCTGTTGGCCGCCAAGTTTGTGAAATTTATGTTATTTGCGGTGGCCGTTTGCATAATTTGCGTGTTTGTATAACTGCATACAAGTGTGCGTGTGATTGTGTGTGTGTGTGTGTGTGTGTGTGTGTGCGGCACACCTCTGGCCGCGAGCTGTTGGTATTTCATTTTCATTTCCACAAAATTTTTAAACTATGTATGCATGTATGGATGAGTGAGAGAAAATGCAACAAAATAACCCACAAAAAAAAGGAAAGAGAAAAAATTCCACACACACACATACACACACAGCACACACACACACACACACACATATGAACATTCAATTGGTGGAGAAATAGTGGAAAAGTGTTTTTGTCGGTGCAAATGAATGGACGAATAGATGGATGAATAGACGGTTGGATGGACAGATAGATGGATGGATGGATAGACGGATGGATGGCTAGATGGTTGGATGAATGTTGACGAAGCTTTGAATGAGCTGCAATTAGGTTCTGGTTTCTGAATGATTGTAACAGTAGATGAAACAATTGTTTGCAATTGGCTTATATTTTTTGGTGATTTCTATCATTCGCATTCATTCCGGTTTTACAATCAGACAAACAAATGTTTTCGGTTCAATTCACATTCAATTTGAAATCTCATTCTAAATAATGATTTTAATTGACTTGAAATGTTTTTGACTTGATGGCTTAACCATCTGCTTAAAGGTGTTTAAATAAACGCTTGGAATCGGTTAATTAAAACTTATTCGTTACTTTTATTTAACAGTAAATTTTCTGTAAAAAGTTGCCAACTAAAAGGTACACAAAAAAAAAAAAAACAAATATCCCAGAATCAACTCACATTTAAATTTTTTGGTTAAGCCTGCAAAAAGTTTGATAAATTTTCTGTTTTGTTTCCCCTTTTTTTCTATCAAGTTTTAACTTTTGTTTGCTGTTTGACCTACACAGTTCGTTTCGGTATGAATAGCAGCAAAATAAATAACGTATATACGAGTATGCACATTCTATGTAAAGTATAATTAAAGCCTGGCGGATTAAAAATTTTAGTGTTAAAATATTAAACAATTGCCCTTTTTCCCCTTCTTCCCTTGACACTCTAACTTTCGTCATTTGAAAAAAATTCCTTTTTAGAGTCGAATGCATAATTTGATAGTGAAGCCTGTAAAAACTAAATTCGATTCTGAAAACATTTTACTAATTGGGTCAACAGTTGCAGCATTGCATTCCCCCATAACCCTTCCCCTCACCCTCATCCTCTGCACTCCAGCATACCTATAAATGGTATCCCCTTTTCGATTTGTTTGTAATCGAAAGCGATTGTTAGTCTAAGCATTTTGCATGTCATTTTGGTTAATTAAATTATATACGATGCTTGTGGAGAGTGAGAGAGTGGGAGAGAAGTGGCAAAAACGAGTGAAAATATATATTTTAATTAGCCATTTTTGTGGCTGCCGTTTAAAATTTAACATGGAACAGTGTAACCAAAACGAAATCATTATACGAACAAATATTGAAGAAAATTTAAGGAAATTTAAAACTAATGAAATTGTATTAAGATCTGGAGCAATTTTTCCTTATGCAGAGGTGAAAGTCTATCTCGAAATGAAATCTATAAATCTGTTTGCTTAACTTAAATGCTGAATGCTCTCAAATTCAAGCTAGAAAATTGAAACAATTTGATAGATTGAGCTTATCGCATACGAATGTGTGTAAAATTCAAATTTCAAATAAAATTCGCTTCATTTGCCAGAAATTGTCAAATTTCTCGCTATTGCAAACACTGTAAGCGAATATGCGGGTGCTTTTGCATAATGTAACAATTCCAATTAGTTTTGCCAACTAAATTTCAATTACATTTTAAAAATATACGCACACCCACACACACACACAGAGACATGGAATATTTCACCATGGCAATGAAGCTGTCAAAAAGATTATTACGAACATAAATTGTAGCATAGTTTTTAGCTCCAAATATCTGTATCTGCACGTGACAACACACACACACACACACACACACACGCACACAGATACAAATGTTAGATAGACGGCTATAGATTTTTGTGTGGCACATGCGGGGGAGGGGGCATCGGTGGCATCTAAATTCGAAAAGCATATCATTTGTTGCTCATTTAAATACCGTAATTAAGTGATAGCATGCTATCTATAGTTATTGTGGGTTTTTCTTTAGTTTTTTTTACTGTTGTTGTTGTTGGGGTCTAAAAGCCGTCGCGTGCACGCCCTAAATATAGTAGCCGCGCCCGCCCCCTTTCACCAAACTGGCTTCCCTCTTGGTCTTTTGAAGACCAAACAGTTGCTTATTTTGAAATTTTATTTAGAGCTAATTGTTTCCTGCTGCGCCGCCAGTCTGCCAAGTCATTCAATAAACCACAGTGCACACACACAAACAGAGAGAATTTCTGTGTGTTTACCCACACTCACACACACGCACCTTTTGAATTGCTTGACCAAAAGCCCTAACCACCTCCCTGCCCAACTTGTCCCTCTGCTGGCCTGCTGTCGTCCTTTTCGTCATCCGCACTTCGATTGTTTGTTTATTTGCTTGTTTGCCTTTGCCTGTTCACACCGCCTCGCCATGGCGCAACTGGCCACGAATGGAGCAACAGACCAGCAGCAGCAGCACCGAATGACTGACTGACTGACTGACTGACAGTGGGCCATTAGCCTTTTTGAATTAATTAAAATTTAAAACCCGACACACCCAATGGCAATAGTTACTTAAAGGATTAACAAAGGTCGAAAAATAGTGCAAGTTTTGCGACCTCGCTTATAGCATGTCCTTGTAAGCTCTAAAATTCGTTCTCGAAATCCTTAAAGGGCCCCCACTCTAGGGTGATAATCTACACAAGTTTAAAGTTGTAGGAAAATACAACAGAAATATGTCCAATACGAGAACGTTGACAGGATTTTACTTGGGAGAAGTCCTTAGATATAGATCATATAATAGTCTCTATTCTTTAAGCAGTTTTCAGCCACTTTTGACCCATTCTATTCTATTGCAAAATTCCCCCTTTCTTTGGTAGATTCCAACTTACATAGCATTTAATTTATTTAGAAAGTTGTTTCCCTTTTTATAACCGTATCAATTTATTAACCGGTTCAAAAAATATAATGGAGTCTCTCGTATATTAATTTCATTAACTCTTGGACTTGAAAGTTTATGTACTTTTTCGGTGGAGTTTTTTGGTATTTTTTGAAGGGTTCATAATAAACCACTGTCACTGTCAGCCGCCCCACATGTGGGGGGTCTCTAATAATAAACCTTTTTTGTTTTTTTGGCAGGAAGAAAAAACCCAGGCAAAGTCAGCGGTGGGTCTTTCAACCCTTCTATTTGAACAGGTCGACACATGGCTGCTCGGTGGCCAAGTGCAACCTCTCACCCTACGCTCAACGCATTGGGTTAACCTTGCCAAACGACCCCGCTGGAGTAAGTACAGTAAGTAGCAGTAGCAACAATGTTTGCAAGCAAAACCAACAACATGGACGTGGCATAGGGATTGCCCATTCCCAAACAAATAAGCTATTTTTTTACCCAAGATTAGTCACCAAGATTTGAATCAAATAATCCTCGATTATTATTTGAACCAAAGGTTTTTCCCAATACATTATAATTTCGATTGAAACGCATCTTCAGAAGATTTTTAACATGTTTGTCGTCTGTTTGTGCTACGAAAGAAACGATTTTATAGTTGAAAATGTTAAAGGGTCATTTAATAATCTAGCCATCTAGCTTAGTTTTATCAGAATACTAGCACTTAAGCGCACCTATTGGCCAACCTTGCAGGAGAATTCCAATGATGGAGATAGCTAATGATGCTTAAGAATTTAAACTCTCTCTAAGGTAGGAAATGTTCCTCTAATAAACTTTTTTACACTTTAAAAAATGTAGGAAACAAAAATCAGGAATCCAATTTCGATCTTAGTGGAAGGAAGGAAGGTTCTTTACCATATGCATAAGTCCAACTGTAAGTTCTCCCCCTTAAAATAGTCACTAACTACGCCCTTGAATACGCAGTAGCCACAGCTGCAGCTAATGAAACTGGAACTGGTCATTCTCAACCGCCTTTTCTGTTCTCTCTTCTCTTCTTGGGTTTGCCACAGCAAGACGTGTTTAAATTTAGTTTTTGTTAATTTTCATTTGTTGTCTTCCCTTTGTTATTGTTGTTGTTTGTGTGGAGCGATTGCCCTTGCCCTTGTGCATACCCCTAGCCTCGCCCTAACCCTCACCCTCACCCATTCTCATTCTCATTCTCGTTCTGCTGCTGCTGATATGGGCAGAAGCCACTGATAAGCTGAAATGTTTTTGGTTGTTGTTGCGGTCGTCAATTTGTAATGAAACATATGTTTGCCTTAAGTGACAGGCGCACTCACGCTGAGTCGTCGCCAACTGATAACCAGAGCAAGAGTAACATGAAGGGATTCCAAGAACGGTCAATGTCCGGTTAGACGCCCCACATTCGATTCAGTTCGGTTTCGGTTCAGCTTCGGTTCAAACTTTGACCAAACTGTCACACTTATCGCAATGTTGATTTTTATGTGCACACAGAAATATGTATGTATATGGCTGTTCATATATTTACCTTATTATCCAGTTTAATGCCCTTGCATATCTATTTCCTTCTCATTTTTTTTTTTTTTTTTAACGTATTTACCTTTGGCATTATCGCTCATATCACTACATACAGTCGCTTTTTTATGAAGGCCTCTTCTTGGTTGTTTTTTTTTTTTTTGTTGTTGTTGTTGTTATGCATTTTTCAATTTTCTGCCACTTTTGCGGTTAATTAAACCTTGTGGTCTCTACTTATTTTATGTCAATAAATGATAAACAACTAACAAAACATAAAATATGCAGAATGTAGGAAAAAAAAAAGGGATGCTAATTTTAATGCACCGAAGTATTTATGCCCTTACCGAGAGCGAGAGCGCGACCAAAATATAGGAGCCACATTCCAGCAAGAAATTAGTTATCAGACAGACAATTCAACTCGTCTCCCCCTGCTCCTCCTTCTGCTAGTCAGAGAAGATAACAAACAAACCATTAAAACGACAATGCCCTTTGCTAGGATATAGAAAAAAAAGTCGGTGACCAGCTGCATTCACATGACATTGTCATTGCGAGTTGGAGAAGGAGTCAAATTGGAATCGAGTTGGAGTTGGTTATACGGTGTCCTGTGCATGTGGCCACAGGCCTTGTCGGACAATTTGTTGCAGCTATTTGATTATTGATAACAGAGCTAAGCAAACCGATTCTACCATAAGTATATTTACTCTCACCATTTGGTGGCTTATCTGAATTATATGTTTGTTTTGCCTTAAAGTGCTTCCATAATAGAAATTTCAAATGAAAGGAATCCATACATTTTCTCAAATTAAACATATTCCACTCTATAAACTCGGGACAAGGAGGGCAAATGGAATGGAAAGGAAATGGAAATTAGTTCTATCATAAGTGCTTCTTTGTGAAAAGATAAGAATACTTTATTCTCGTTAAAATTTAGGTAAAAAGTGAGTTATATTTCAACTTTAAGTTTTAATCTATTGACTTAGGAAATGCAAATTTGAAGTGCTGAGTAATTTTTTTTTTAGGTATATTCAGGGACTGATAAAGAGGAGCATCCGGTTCTATTTACTACGGTTAAGAAACTTTTAGGAGAGTCAAAACTCGATTTTTCAGAGCCTGCATTTTGACTTTTCCGTCGGTGTTCGAATATTGTCTCTTCTGTCCTGGGTATATTATACCTTTTTATAATTTTTCTAGGTCGTCCTAATATTTGTTTGTTTTAGTAAAGTGTAGCACTATATTTATAATTTATGCATCTTTTCATTTCCGATGCATTTTGTGGGAATCGAAATCGATTTTTGCTCTCGTTACCGTTTCCTAATAGATGTATCCATTTGATTTGCTTTTGTATACAATTCAATTCATCTTTGCTTACTGACAACTCAATTATGTTTTTTGACACATTGAAAACTATTCCAAACACAACTAATTTCATTCATTCTTCGCCTCACAATCATTTTCCGAGTGTTGGAGGTCAAAATGCTTGAGTTCGGCCGCACTCAAGTGCATCGGAGATAGTCATATAATACTAAGCCAAAGAGTCCACGATTAATTATTTATAGATGTGTGATAAACATAAAATGTAGCCACTTCAAAATGAAATGGGATTCTATTTGAAATCAATTGGAGGCAGTAGCCAGCAATCAGTTAAAAGCTACTTAAAAATAACAAAAACACAAAACAAAACAAAACAAAATAATGTTGCTACTTAAAAGTTATTGATAAAAAGCAATTGATTGACCATAAATCAAAATTAACTCGACCACTGATTGATATATTTTTCAAATACAAAAAAAGAAAACCAAAAACAAAAACAAAAAATTGTGAATCATTGGCCGAATGAGTCATGGCAAACCTTTTCTCGCAATTGTAAATTATCTAACTGAATGAAGTCAAATGAAGCCACTTACCAATTGTCTAGCGCCTCGCCACAGAAGAGGCAAATAATTAAATTTGATAAGCCAAATATTAAGTTCCTTCTGGTCACCATAATTTACAAGCATAATTTAGCTAGCTACTAATCAACTTGATTTTTATACCCTTCTAAATGGTGTTTTGGGTTTGGTCGCAAGTTTGCTATGACTAGACATGTTTAAAGAAAGTAAAAAAAAATAAGTAAAAGCATTAAGAACTTTTCACTTTCAACAATTCGAAAGCGAATTGAACTCATAGGTTCATAATTAAGACATACTCATCAATCGACTTTGAATGTATGTATATAAATAATATAATTAATTTAAAATAATATAAAATAAAATTTACACGGCGTAAATTAATTTAAATATAAAACAATGATAATTCTCTAATTTCGATTGAGCCATTAGGCGGATTTTTAATAACCAGAACTCCCACTGGACACGGCCCTGACTTGTTTGGTATATATATAGAAAAATGAAAGTAGAAGATAATTGAAAATTTCAAAAAAAAAAAAAACGAAATGGAAATGGCAAAAAATAATATACTTATTATTAAAAATCAGTGATTAAAATGTTGGAAAGTGTATTAAGTGTTTGATATTAATTAAGTCACAAATATAAGGACTTAAGTAAATCTATTAAATACGATCAAAAGGGAAAACTTTGCTAGAAATTGGAACTAAATGATGAGGGTCTAAAATGTGACCTACTGAACTTGTTTCTCTTTTAATATGTAACTAATCTAAGCAAAGTCTCCTATGGAAATCCTCAAAGAAACGAAAAGGCGCA
The DNA here is from genome assembly GCA_024703675.1 of Drosophila nebulosa. Classification (NCBI taxonomy): domain Eukaryota; kingdom Metazoa; phylum Arthropoda; class Insecta; order Diptera; family Drosophilidae; genus Drosophila; species Drosophila nebulosa. The sequence continues at coordinate 9,077,261 of CM045724.1, read as the reverse complement.
ACAAAACTTCTTGATGTCAAAAATTCAGCAACTTCTCTAAGTCTTTGCAAAATTTTTAAGGACTAAGCCAGCTTTATATTTATTTATAACCAACTATATGTCTATATAATAGATTTTGTGAAGGTGAACTTTTGTTATCACCCTCGCCAAGCGATAAGACATTCATTTTAAAATGGCTGCCATTTGGCTTCATATTATTGGCGAATGATTTTATTCGTATCAATTGATTTTGATTGTGCATTTCAAACTGTATTAAATTTAATAGATTACCATTGTTAGTTAGCTTCGCTGCCTTTTGGCCGCATTTTAAATAAATATCTCACAACTGTCTTTGCCAGAGACAGAACGTGCTGAATAGTCAAACACTGCGGACATAAGAAATATTCTAAGAACCTTTTAACCGGAAGGTCCTTCTATACTTAAGTGTCAGCCTTACAATAATATTGTGATTGAAAAGTATTTATACATAAGAGAGAAAGGTATTTATTTACATTGAATGGTGCCGCAATTAAGCAACAAATAGAAAATATTAATTAATCAATTTGTGACTGTGAAAGTGGAAAATATTATCGAATGCACTCAAGCAATGTAATGACAAAATTGTTTGCGCCAAATTTCAAGTAGTCATCGAAGCTAAAATTAGTCTTTGTCTATATTGCGTCTTCAATTAAATTTAAAACAATTATTTCTAACGAAATTCAATCAAGAATTATTTTCTTAAAATGAATCAATATCTAAACTAAACTGATGACCCAATTTAAGTAACAGTTCTAGGGGCAATGAGTTTATTTTCAATTGGCTTTAAAACTGCAGTTTAGATGTATATTAATTCCCATTTGCAATTTGTTTAGTTGATATTGTTATAATAAATAGCAATTCCGTTTAGATAATGAGGCCTTAGAAAATATACATTTTTTTGTCGTTTAAAAGCATTGTTCTTACACTAATTCTGACGCCAAAGATCAACTTTAAAGTTGTAAGCTGTGCCTTTCCCTTTGTTGCTTCATTTAGATGGAATTCCCAAGCCTCAAGCTCAATCAAATATTTTAATCTTTTTGTTTTTAAAATAATTTACTTTAATGTTGAATGATTTGTAGTATTTCAGTACTGAAGGATGATGTCTTCTATCAAGAAATCAAAATACATGCACAGCAATAAATTTTAAAAATTTAATTCTTTATAAAATATTGTCTTGGCCATTTAGTGACAAAATCAAGATCATTCGAATTATCTTCTAGCAATTGTTCGCTACTTTTTTCACTTTTTAGGCGGTTTTGCGGAAATATTTTGAGTAATTTCAGATTTTCAGTACGTCTAAAATTCAACTTTTATTCGCGTATAAATCATATAACATTTGATTAGTTGGTCAATTGGCCGTCGGCCAAAAAACTTCTCAAGGTCATGGTGTAAAGCCATTAGTTTTAGTGCGGAACTTGTTGCGGCGGCTTATCAGAATAAGAAATCCTCAAAGTTATTTGATCTGCAATCGCCGCCTGAATAAGAAGGGTTCACTTATATATATAAACCAAAATGACCCTAATGTGGATCATTTGTAAAGTAAATTTGATAAATTTAAACGCCTTGTTCGTTTGCCCTATATAATGATAGCCGCCGCTACAAACATGAATCCACAAAATAAATAAACTTTGGCGGAATATTAGAATTCAGCAATCATTCATAAACTAATAATTAAATGGCATTTGTGTATACTAAACTGCTCAATCACTGACTAATCTAATGCCATTCGGCCATTTATAAAATGTTCCTTTAGACCTTACAATAGCTAAGCCAAGTTTGGCTAGAACTATTGGCCCAAAGAATCTCTGTTTCTAAGCCTTTCAGTTAATACTTCCTCAAAGAGATGACCCTGATAATGTTATTGAGAATGATTTTATAGCAATCGAGCTATTATTATTCAGTTTTAAATATAAATTTGATGGTCATTAAATTCTATTAAAAATATTGAGTTAGGTAAACAAATTTTATCAAATGTATGCGTAATTCTTTCTCTCCGTCTCTCCTTGTTTGTCCAAGTGAAGTGGAGCATTCGTTAGAAACGTGCTAGAGATATTGCTTTGCGTAGTGCCAATGCGTCTAAGTAATCGAATGTCAGATAATTAGCCAAAGCCTCTGCTAATGGCTTCTTCTATGAATCACAATTGAGATAGGCAGACTGTCACCTATATAGTCGGCCCGCGTGCAGACCGTGCAGCCGATTTAAGTACTTGCCCACCCACCTTCCTGCCTACCTGCCTATCTGCCGACCGATTACCTTTTTGATTGATAAGCCAAAGTGGTCTCGTGTTGAGTAATGTCTCCCATTGACAGCAGAAATACTTGAAATGATAATAGCAAATACTATAAATAAATCCAATAAATATATTAAATATTTGATTGAAAACCGATTTCTTATAGATTCCAATATGCAGGCCAGTCAATTACCACAAAATCCCCGCGAATCGGCGGGGCTTTTATCATCGTTGATGTTTTGGTAGGTATTTTCTTTAAATAGGTTTAAAACAATCAGTTCCGAGAATAAACAATTATCATTGATCCGATATTACAGTTTCGCTATGCCCATATTGTTCAAGGGACGAAAAAAGACATTGGAACCCACAGATCTTTATAATACTCTTAAGGAACATCAGGCTGACTATTTGGGTAACAAGTTTTTCGAGAAGTGGCAGAACGAGGTGGCAAAATGTGCCAAATCGAAGAGGGAACCCAGCGTCATTAGGGTCATAGGTCGACAATTTGGCTGGCAATTAATATTCTCGGGCATAATTATAGCCTTCTTGGAATTGGGAACCAGGTGAGCTAAGAGTAACTAAGTAGATCTTAATCTGAAGACTCATTATTCAAACTTCAATCGCTTTTTTAATAGGCTCACTTCGCCAATTTTGCTGGCTGGTTTGATAAACGAATTTACAATCAATGGCAATGGCAATGGATTGGCAGCTCAGCTTTATGCTATTGGTTTAATCTTGACCACATCTTCCAGTGTCATCTTTATGCATCCTTATATGATGGGCATGACGGTAAGTTTTGGCTTATCCAGAGAAGGCTTATCCACAAGGTAATCCCCTCCGTCTTTGCAGCATTTGGCCATGAAAATGCGAGTGGCCGTCAGTGGAGCAATTTATCGCAAAGCTCTTCGCCTCAGTAGAACCGCCTTGGGTGATACCACCACCGGGCAAGTGGTCAATTTGATCTCCAACGATCTGGGCCGTTTCGATCGTGCCTTGGTACACTTTCACTTCCTTTGGCTGGGACCTTTGGAACTGCTTTTAGCCTCGTTTTTTATTTACCAACAAATTGGCTGGTCCTCATTCTATGGCATTGCCCTGCTTATCCTCTACCTGCCCCTTCAGACGTACATGAGTAAGCTCACCTCCAGACTGAGATTAAGGACAGCCCTGCAAACGGATCAGCGTGTCCGCATGATGAATGAAATTATCTCCGGAATACAAGTGATCAAAATGTATACTTGGGAGAAGCCATTTGGCAAACTCATCCAGCAGCTGCGACGCAATGAAATGAGCTCCATTCGAAAGGTCAACTACATACGAGGATTACTTCTGTGCTTTGAGATCACATTGGGTCGCATTGCCATCTTTGTCAGTCTCTTGGGATTCGTTTTAGCTGGCGGAGAACTAACGGCGGAAAGAGCCTTTTGTGTTACGGCATTCTACAATATTTTACGGCGCACTGTCAACAAATTCTTTCCGAGTGGAATGTCCCAATTCGCCGAACTATTGGTTTCCCTACGAAGGATTAAGGGTTTCATGATACGCGATGAATTGGAGGTGAGGGATAATGAAAAGCAAGGAAAATATCCAGAGGGATCTATTGAGATCCAGCAACTAAGAGCCAGATGGAGTCCTGAAAACTCAGAGCCCGTTTTGGATAACATCACTCTCAGTCTGAAGTCTCAACAATTGGTGGCTGTCATTGGGCCGGTTGGATCTGGTAAATCCAGTCTCATTCAAGCCATTCTTGGAGAGCTGTCACCTGAATCCGGTTCGGTTAAAGTGAATGGCAGATACTCATATGCCTCCCAGGAACCGTGGCTGTTCAATGGATCAGTAAGAGACAATATACTCTTTGGTCTGCCCATGGATAAGCAACGCTATCGAACTGTGGTGAGGAAATGTGCCTTGGAACGCGACTTCCAGCTTTTGGGCGGCGACAAGACAATTGTGGGTGAACGAGGAGCTGGCCTCTCTGGAGGTCAACGCGCACGCATCTCCCTGGCTCGTGCTGTGTATCGTCAGGCGGATGTCTACTTGCTGGATGATCCTCTCAGCGCTGTGGACACTCATGTGGGTCGCCACCTATTCGATGAGTGCATGCGAGGATACCTGCGCCATCTTTTGGTCGTTTTAGTCACTCATCAATTGCAATTTCTGGAGCAAGCTGATCTCATTGTGATCATGGACAAAGGAAAAGTTATGGCCATGGGCACCTATGATGATATGCTCAAGAGTGGACAAGATTTTGCCAAGCTTCTCCAGGAGAGCACAGATCAGTCGGACGCAATGGAGGAAGAGAAAGCTGGAGGAGATGCAAAACCTGTTTTTGCGCGACAAATCAGCTCCCAAAGTACTCGAAGCATTCTCTCGTGTGACTCCATAGAATATCCAGAAATGATTCCCCAGCAAGTTAAGGCCACCTCGGACAACAATGGAGAAATCGGTCTCGGCATGTATCATAAATACTTCTCGGCAGGTTGTGGCTGGATCATCTTCTTCCTGGTGGTTGCCCTTTGCCTAGGAACTCAATTGTTGGCTTCTGGAGGCGATTACTTTCTATCCTATTGGTAGGTCTTCGAGTTTTGTTAAGTTGAGAGATGATTCTATATTAACCAAATGTTACTTGCAGTGTAAAGAATGCCTCTTCCTATGTGGAGATCTACTATTTTGCCGGCATCAACGCATCCCTGGTGGTCTGTGCCGTACTCCGCACAGTATTATTCTTCAATGTTGCCACGAAATCGTCCACCAATCTGCACAATTCCATGTTCCAAGGCATTTCAAGGAGTCCTCTCTATTTCTTTCACAAGAACCCATCTGGACGTATATTGAATCGCTTTTCCATGGACTTGGGCCAAACGGATGAGGTGCTGCCACCCGTTATGCTAGATTGTGTCCAGGTGTTCCTTACACTAACTGGCATCATAAGTGTCCTGTGCATCACGAATCCCTGGTACCTGATCAACACCTTTATAATGCTTATAGCATTCTACTTCCTACGAGAATTCTACTTGAGAACATCGCGAGATGTGAAACGATTGGAGGCCCAGGCCAGATCGCCCATGTATTCCCATTTCAGTGCCACTCTGAATGGTCTGCCCACGATTAGGTCCATGGATGCTCAAGGTATGCTGATAGGCGAATATGATAACTACCAGGATTTGCATAGTTCTGGCTATTACACCTTCATATCGACAAGCCGAGCCTTTGGTTACTATCTGGATCTGTTTTGTGTGGCCTATGTGATCTCGGTGATTTTGTTCAGCTTCTTTAACCCACCTCTGGATGATCCTGGTCAGATTGGTTTGGCCATTTCACAAGCCATGTCCATGACCGGCACTGTCCAGTGGGGCATGCGTCAATCTGCCGAATTGGAGAACTCAATGACCTCAGTGGAACGTGTCCTTGAATATAGAAATCTAAAGCCAGAAGGCCAATTCGAATCCTCAGAAGATCAGCAACCGCCAAGCAGTTGGCCTGAAAATGGCAAAATTATAGCTGAGAATTTAAGTTTGCGTTACGCACCTGATCCCCAATCTGACTACGTATTAAAGTCCTTGAACTTTGAGATCAAGCCGCGTGAGAAGGTGGGCATTGTTGGACGCACTGGAGCGGGTAAATCCTCTCTGATCAATGCGTTATTTCGTCTGTCCTACAATGAGGGTGCCATATGGATCGATAAACGGAATACCCAAGAAATGGGACTTCAAGATCTGCGCAGCAAAATCTCCATTATACCCCAAGAACCGGTGCTCTTTTCGGGCACCATGCGTTACAATCTGGATCCCTTTGAGCAGTACGACGATGCCAAATTATGGCAGGCTCTGGAAGAGGTAAGTCGGCTTAGCACAAATAGGTCAATGGCATACTTATCTTTGATTTCACAACCAGGTTCATCTAAAGAAGGAAATTTCGGATATGCCATCGGGATTGCAGAGTTTGATATCCGAAGGTGGCTCCAATTTCAGTGTGGGTCAACGTCAATTGGTTTGCCTGGCCCGAGCAATTCTACGCGAGAATCGCATTCTACTTATGGACGAGGCCACCGCCAATGTGGATCCTCAAACTGATGCACTCATCCAGTCAACCATTCGCAGGAAATTCAAAGATTGCACGGTTCTGACTATTGCTCATCGATTGAATACAATTATGGACTCGGATAAGGTTTTGGTTCTGGATGCTGGCCAAGTTGTTGAATTCGATTCGCCATATAATTTACTAACCTCAAGCAAAAGTAAAGTTTTCTATGGCATGGTCAAACAGACAGGCAGTTCGAGTTTTGAGAACCTTCTCAGCATATCTGAATATGTAAGTGACTTTTTTTTACCAATTAAATATGTTTTCAATTACTAATAAGTACAAACTTTGCAGGCTCAGGAAAAATAACTAAACTACAACACACTTTACGAGAAGTCAAACAAGAGAAGATTCAACAAAGTTTTATAATAATTTGTGATTTTTTTTTTAACTACTACTACTTTAATTTACTTATACATAAAATGGATCTCATATAATTTAAGTAATAAATAAAGTGATTAAATAACAGAATTCTGTTAACTGTCCACAGAAAATCTTAAAATAAAGGTAGCATGCTTTTAGGATGAGAGTAATATTTAGAAACATAACAAACAAATTTAATAGTTGAATGATTTAAGTCTCCAAAAGACTCTTAATAGGTTTTAACCTTCTGTTTTTAGGCTAGGCTTTTTAAGTTTCGAAATTCAACACATTGAAAAAATCTTTAAACACAACTACCATTTTTTGTTTGACTGTGTAGATAAATTTAGGGTCTCTGTATCTATTTTAGGTGTAAAGTCTTAATTTATAGTTGTTCAGATAGCATAAATGTTTTCCTTTTACACATTTTTGGTTATCTTTAGAGATAGAACTGACTGACGCAACTAACAAATCCCAAGTGCTTAACTTAATAATGTGAGAAACAGAAATTTAAATATGTAATTGTCATGTTGAACTTGTAATTATTGCTCTAGAAATAGATTTTATGAGCAGCTAAGAATAGAACAAATCTTAAAATAAGCCAAACGTAAATAACAGTTTTATTAATTGATGAATGAAAGTTATTATCATCAGGAAAAAGATTCGTGAACTTCACTGACCTTCTTTTTTATCTTATCATTTGCATGACAGTTCTGTCACAGTAATTTTAATACAGCCCTCATCACCCCCCTCCGACAACAAAGTTAACAAAATTAAGCTTATAAACACCTCCCACTAGGCCCAGCACAGAGCAGAACCAGTTGAAAAGTCAAGTGCTACGGACATATTTACCTGAAATTTTAAAATTGTGCTCATTGAATGGAAAGTTTTCTCTTGTTAATTACATAATTTGAAACGCGTAAATTTTATATAACAAATATACATAATAGAATAACTCCCTAAAACTGACTATAAACGTTTTAAATATAATCGAATTGTGTTTCATTAGGCTAAAAACTTGACCGATTTATTGAAGTGCTTAGAGATTAACTAATGATCGGTATTAAAATTGTTATGAAATATATTTTCTGTATTGATTAGATCTGTGAAAATGCAGTCCAATAAACTGGCTACAAATCCCCGCGAGTCGGCAGGTATTCTGTCCACTCTTATGTTTTGGTAGGTTCTTCAATCATTTTCCCACAATTCGTCTTGTCTTCAGATATCACAAGATGCTGAAATCTTCGCTAACATTATCTTATCAATATTTTAAATGAAATCTCTCATTCTAAACGATTAGCTCCGGAATTTCAGATAGTGAAATTAAATAAAAAAATAAAAAGAAAACGTTTAGCTATGTATATCACAATGTAATGAATGTAAGGACAAACAAAGAAGGAAGTCAAAATTGGCATAACCCTTAAAAGATGAGACTCCACTTCAGCTTCAAGTTGGAAACCTTTGAAATAAAGACTTTCCTCATCTGGAGATCGGAGATAAAACTGAAGAAGTATATAGCAAACGTTTATCTTTATTCATTTGAGAAGTTTATAAAGAAATAAACGTTTATATTTAATTTTCCCTTTATAACTTTTACAGCTTCGCATTGCCGATTCTATTCAAAGGACGCAAAAAGACATTAGAACCGCAGGACTTGTACAAGGCACTCGAAGGACATCAGACTGATCATCTGGGAGATGAATTTTATCATACATGGGAGTCGGAAGTGGAGAAATGTCGAAAAAAATCGAAGAAGGAACCGAGTCTCAAGAAGGTTATAGCGCGAATGTTTGGCTGGAGGCTGCTCAACTCGGGTATAATACTAGGAATCCTGGAACTAGGTACCAGGTAAGACGAAAAAGACATTACCAAGTTAAACCAATACTTAACAAGTTCTCCATTTCTTTGATAGGGCTACTACACCTCTGCTGTTGGCTGCTTTAATAGCTGAATTCACTGAAAATGGTAATGGTTATGGACTAAAAGCCCAGATCTATGCTGGATTACTGATCCTAGCTATTGCAGCCAGTGTATTGTTTACCCATCCTTACATGATGGGCATGATGGTGAGTTTGATTGATCAAGATTTAAGCCTTAGCTTAAAATGTATAATTAAACCTCATTCTTTCAGCACTTGGCCATGAAAATGCGAGTGGCCATCAGTGGAGCTATTTACCGTAAAGCCATACGGTTAAGTAGAACCGCCTTGGGCGACACCACCACCGGGCAGGTGGTCAACTTGATTTCCAATGATCTGGGTCGCTTTGATCGGGCCTTTATACATTTTCACTTCCTCTGGCTGGCGCCCTTGGAACTGCTGATATCCTCCTACTTCTTGTATCAACAAATTGGCTGGTCCTCGTTTTATGGAACAGCCATTCTGCTACTCTATCTACCGCTCCAAGCTTATCTCAGCAAACTCACCTCCAAGCTGAGATTAAGGACAGCCCTGCAAACGGATCAGCGTGTCCGCATGATGAATGAAATTATCTCCGGAATACAAGTGATCAAAATGTATACTTGGGAGAAGCCATTTGGCAAACTCATCCAACAGCTGCGACGCAACGAAATGAGCTCCATTCGGAAGGTCAACTATATTCGGGGACTGCTGCTATCCTTTGAGATTACTTTGAGTCGCATTGCCATCTTTGTGAGTCTCTTGGGATTCGTTTTATCCGGCGGAGAACTCACCGCGGAGAGAGCCTTTTGTGTTACGGCATTCTACAATATTTTACGGCGCACTGTGAGCAAATTCTTTCCCAGTGGTATGTCCCAATTTGCTGAGCTAGTTGTCTCCGTGCGAAGGATTAAGACTTTCATGATGCGAAATGAGTCGGACATTCACAATGATTCGTCAGAGGATCAAACTATAATGGAGAAAGCAAATGGAAATGGCCAAAATAGTCATCAAACAGCTTTGGGAGCAAAAGATATTGGCATTGAAATCAATCAATTGACAGCCAGGTGGAGTCCTGAGAATCATGAGCCCGTTTTGGATAACATAAACCTTGATCTGAAACCTCGACAATTGGTTGCTGTCATCGGGCCAGTTGGATCTGGTAAATCCAGTCTCATTCAAGCCATTCTGGGAGAGCTGTCACCTGAATCCGGTTCGGTTAAAGTGAATGGCAGATACTCATATGCCTCCCAGGAACCGTGGCTGTTCAATGGATCAGTGAGAGACAATATACTCTTTGGTCTGCCCATGGATAAGCAACGCTATCGAACTGTGGTGAGGAAATGTGCCTTGGAACGCGACTTCCAGCTTTTGGGCGGCGACAAGACAATTGTGGGTGAACGAGGAGCTGGCCTCTCTGGAGGTCAACGCGCACGCATCTCCCTGGCTCGTGCTGTGTATCGTCAGGCGGATGTCTACTTGCTGGATGATCCTCTCAGCGCTGTGGACACTCATGTGGGTCGCCACCTATTCGATGAGTGCATGCGAGGATATCTGCGCCATCATTTGGTCGTTTTAGTCACTCATCAATTGCAATTTCTGGAGCACGCGGATCTCATTGTGATCATGGACAAAGGAAAAGTTATGGCCATGGGCACCTATGATGATATGCTCAAGAGTGGACAAGATTTTGCACAGTTGTTAAAAGACAATGCCGAACATGAAGAGATACAAGCTGGTGGCGATGCTGGATTGGCAAAGGAAAAGGAGAAAACATCCTACTCCCGTCAGGTGAGCACTCAGAGCACGGTTTCCATGGACTCCACAGCCGATTCCTTGATAGCCGAAGATGATGATAAACCAATAACAACGAATGCCACAATCCAAGAGTCGAGTTCTGGTAAAAATATTGGCCTAAGCATGTACCAAAAATACTTCTCAGCTGGTTCTGGCTGGTTAATGTTCATCCTGATCATACTTCTTTGCCTCGGAACTCAAGCGTTGGCCTCAGGCGGGGATTATTTCCTGTCCTATTGGTGAGTCACAGAGCTAATCTTCCAGTTGGCGAAATTTCTTAAACATTTTCTTTTCTTTCTAGGGTGAAAAACTCTTCTTCGACGACATCGTGGGATATTTACTACTTCTCCGCCATTAACGTATCCTTGGTGATCTGCGCCCTAGTCCGCTTTATATTGTTCTTCAGCATGACCATGCATTCGTCCACCAACTTGCACAATTCCATGTTCCAAGGTGTCTCAAAGGCTGCGCTTTACTTTTTCCACACGAATCCTTCTGGTCGCATATTGAATCGCTTTGCCATGGATCTGGGTCAGTTGGATGAGGTACTGCCAGTTGTAATGCTAGATTGCATCAATATCTTCCTAACCCTAACGGGCATCACTACCATTTTGTGCATCACGAATCCCTGGTACTTGGTCAACACATTTACCATGTTTGTGGCATTCTATTTCCTGCGGGAATTCTATCTGAAGACATCGCGAAATGTGAAACGTTTGGAGGCGGTGGCCAGATCGCCCATGTATTCCCATTTCAGTGCCACTCTAAATGGTCTGCCCACAATTAGGGCCTTGGGAGCCCAGCGGATGCTGATTGGAGAGTATGATAACTATCAGGATTTGCACAGCTCCGGTTACTATGCATTCCTGTCGACAAGTCGAGCCTTTGGATACTATTTGGATCTGTTTTGTATGGCTTATGTCATATCGGTTACATTGACTAGCTTCTTTAATCCGCCACTCGAAAATCCAGGACAAATTGGATTGGCTATTACGCAAGCCATGTCCATGACTGGCACTGTCCAGTGGGGCATGCGTCAATCTGCGGAACTGGAGAACTCAATGACGTCTGTGGAACGAGTCCTGGAGTATACAAATCTACAGGCTGAGGGCGAGTTCGCTTCAAAAGATAACCAAAAACCTTCAAAGGATTGGCCTGAGCATGGCAAGATTGTGGCTGAAAATTTGAGTTTACGTTATATACCCGATCCCGAAGCTGATTACGTTCTGAAGTCCTTGAACTTTGTCATCAAACCACGTGAAAAAGTGGGTATAGTAGGACGCACTGGAGCTGGTAAATCCTCTCTGATCAATGCACTATTTCGTCTGTCCTACAATGAGGGTGCCATATGGATCGATAAACGGAATACCCAAGAAATGGGACTTCATGATCTGCGCAGTAAAATCTCCATTATACCCCAAGAACCGGTGCTCTTTTCGGGCACCATGCGTTACAATCTGGATCCCTTCGAGCAATACGACGATGCTAAATTATGGCAGGCCCTAGAAGAGGTAAAGCACTTAAGTTTATGTTTAAAAAATAAAAAATTCAAACTCACCTTTTACCTCTTTTAGGTTCATCTTAAAGAGGATATATCCGAGATGCCCACTGGTCTACAAAGCATGATATTCGAAGGTGGCTCCAATTTCAGTGTGGGTCAACGTCAACTGGTTTGCCTGGCCCGAGCAATTCTACGCGAGAATCGCATTTTACTTATGGACGAGGCCACCGCCAATGTGGATCCTCAAACAGATGCCCTCATCCAATCGACCATTCGCAGGAAGTTCAAGGATTGCACTGTTTTGACAATTGCTCATCGATTGAATACGATTATTGATTCAGATAAGGTTTTAGTCCTGGATGCTGGCCAAGTTGTTGAATTCGATTCGCCATATAATTTACTAACATTAAGCAAAGAAAGGGTTTTCCATGGTATGGTTATGGAAACTGGAAAATCTAGTTTCGAGCATCTGCTTAAAGTAGCTCAGGAAGTGAGTACAACGCAACAATAGTGAAGAATGGTGTATAGTTGTCTTATTATTCACTTGCAGGTTCATGAGAGGCAAAGTTATGAGTCTTAATTGTAAAAGTTTCCCAAGTAACTAACTAACTCTTAAAGATGTTAAATAGGTAGGTACTTAAGCTGACTTTACACTGCGGTATCTTCGTTTATGTATGAAGAGATTTCCTCCAAGACACTGGAAGGATTAGGTAAGTTTTTAAAAACAAATTCGAGATAATGCATACCGCAGTGTGAAAACCGCTTAAGTATTTATTTCAAACGGAAAAACAACTCTGAATATTTCAAATAAAAATGTTTTATCCATTACAATTTCTTTCTATGAAGAGTATCCTGTCTCACACTTGTTTTATTATATTTCAAATGATTGGTTTATGCATCTGACCCTATGTAGGAGGAAATTGCCCATCCTTATTATGATGTTCACAGAAGATTACTTAGTTAGATCAACATCTACTATTATTTTGAGTTAATATGTTAATTTGGCGATTCGCAAATATAGAAAATTAAGTTTTTGCTGGGATATTTAGCAAAACTTGGCTTTTGGATATTATAAGCACTTAAACAACTAATTAATAAAATACTTTAAGAGATTTACATGGTGCAGATAAAGTGATCAGCATCTATGCTTGAGTAAATATGGCCCTCAGAGATCATAAAGTCCAGAATGTTGCTGTAAATAAGAACAAATAACATTGAAAACATAGGCATTCCATTTAGTTTTAATTCCAACTCACGTTAATTCTGAATCGCTGATGTGGGAAAATTTGCTCTTTAGCTCCTTACGACTTATACCCTCCTCGGAGACGTTGCTCTTAATGGCCTGGAATACGGCCTGTTGCTTGGCATCTAGACCGCTAACAATGGCATTACTTTGGCTGGCACTGAAATCGGGAATTGAAGAGTTCTGATGGCCTGACACACTTGATTTCTGCTGATAGGCCTCTGCCTTGTAACGGGCGTTCAGAACCTCAAGCAAATGTGTGGTAACCTCATTGGGATCCAGCACGGGCAACACTTTGAACACCATTAAGGTCTTTTGTCCCCCCTGGGATCGTGTTGTGCCATAGACGCGCACATAGTTATTTAGCATGACATCGGGTGCCTTGTGAGCATCGCCCTCCTCTAACCAATAGTGGGCATCAATGCGTCCACTGTGATCCTCCAGCGTGTAGGTGATCTTGGTCGAGGATGTCTCAATATTACGCACAATTGCAACCACACTAGTCATGGCATAGTGCATGCCAAAGAGCTCAATATTGCCCTCGGGCAAGAGAAGAATCTGTTTTATCAGCATGGGAAGGATTCCCTAAAGACAGAGTTGTAAGTTGTACAAATTATTGCAACTAAAGAAATTTCCTGAATCTTACCTCTCCTTTTTGTTCCGACGCTGCGCCAGCTGTCTGTGTGGCATTAAAATCTCCAACTGAAAAAGGAACAAAACTTTCACTTTAAAATGCGTTCACAATTAATTTGTTAATTGATCACACTTACAGGAATCGTTCATTTTGCTGCGTTTTAGGTTTATTAATTCCTGACAATTTCACAAGCCTCAACTCCCGCCAAAAAGAGCTGCCAATTTGTTTAAATTTTTAGAGTTGCCACCTTGGTAAAGAAACTGAACAGCTGTTAGGTGGCGCGCGCACATAAAAATTCAAAAATTCTTTTATTACTATGAAAGTGTAGTAAACAAATCTTATAAAAAAATTGTGCAACAAATTTTGAGTCAATAAAAAAATATCAATGTGGGAAGAGACGTTCTATATATCTTTTGAGCTCTTTTCGATTTCTTGATCTAAGTCTTTGGTGCGTTTTTCGATTTCTTGATCTAAGTCTTTGGTGCTCTTTTCGATTTCCTGATCCAAGTCTTTGGTGCTCTTTTCGATTTCTTGATCAAAATCTAAATTAAATTCTATTGAAGAATACGTAATTGGCTTCTTCCGTTTAAACAGTAATTTTATATCTTTTTTATTTTGAACTTCTGCTGATTGACTTATTTCATTTTCGATTTCTGCTGTTTGCCATATTTTATTTTCAATTCCTGCTTGTGTCCAATTTTCATCATCAACCTCATCCTGATCGCATTCTAATGGAGGAACGCTATTAGAAGTGATTATACGTCCTTGTTTATTCCGACCCTCCAGAGAATGTTCCGGCATTACAATTTGAGCATCTTTAAATATTGATGAATCGCATATAAGAAGATCCATTGCATTTTCAGCACTCTTTATTAAAATTGGATTATTATGTTCTGACGAATCATTTAATTCTGAGGAATCAACATACATTGGATCATCCGTTGAGGATTCGTTATAATATTTAGGTAATTTATCTGTAAGAGTCCTGTCCAAAATATCTTCCATTCGTCGCTGCTGCTCTTCATACATTTTTAGTTTAAAAGCATTCTGTTCCTCCTCGGTTGGAGCTATCTCTGGGGTTGTAGCACCTTTTCTCTTCTCCCTTAGATACCGTTCAAAAAATGCTTCAAAGTTTCGGCATAGTTCGATCATCCTAAAAATCTGTTTTGCACTCAATAGAACTTGTTTTTTTCTCATACGCTTTCGTCCCCTGCTTTTCTCATTTATAATAATTATTTTTGTTTTGCGGGTTTTTCTTATAATTGTGTCCGGTATTCCCGGCACGGGTCTTGTGCGAAGGACTATATGAAATCCGGACTCCGTTTCAAAAATAGGCGACATCCTGTTCATCTTAAGACTCATTAGCTCCTGCTCGAATTCGGGCAAGGTTTGACCCTGCTGAAAAATATCCAAGTCTCCATTTCGTTGGGAGGAACAGCAATCCGAAATGAATCCAGCTGCACTGCTGAAATTTATTACACCATCCTTGATAAAACCTCGCACCTGCTTGATCTTTTCAAAAGCCTCCTGCCTGGTCAACGTAATCTTCGATTTGCGCCATGAGCTGGGATTGTTGCTTTCCGAATGCTTGACAAGTATGTGACTGCAGCGAAGCAAAGTTCGGGATAAAATCTGTTGATTGCTTTGCTCTGAATTTACTTCAAGGAAGTCATGGCTGCTTGTTGATTCGCCCAGGACATGGAGTGACCACTCTGTCGATAACTCAACTTCGCTTTCGTTTTCCTTATAGAAAAGTTTGTACGGATTGTCAGTGGTTGCCGATGACTCGCTGTCCACATCGAACACATAGACATTTGGATCACTTTCCGAAACATCGCTGCAATCGTTGCTGTCCGTCGCGCTGAGCTCTGATACATCTTGCCAAACAATCACTTCAATGGGACACACAAATAGAGGTTCTGGAATATTTATCTTACTCATAATTTAAACAGATTAAGAGATGACAGTGATATCAAAGCCAATGCTTGACAATTAAATTTAAAAAAATATTCGAAAACTTTTAAATCTGAAACTGAATTGTTTTGCTTATTGAGAATTTTTGAACATTGGTTTTACATATCTTTTTAGTGTTCTAATTACTTATATTTCATTCACAATAATCTTGTAAGATTCTTTTATAAACTTTAAACAAAAAATCATTCCTTTCAATAAAAAAAAAAGCTATCTAACTAAACAAATTTTATAAATGTTCCCCTCAAACACCTAAATCTAGTGTAATAAATCTTATAAATTCCAGTTGCTGTTCTATACTTATAAATTTAAGATTTGCTAATCCTAAATACTGAAATGGCTTTGCATCGAATTGGCTTACTTTTTCTTGGTTTTGGTTTCAGTTTTAAAGGCAGCTGGGCAGATATCCCGATTGAGGCATTGACCACAATTGGGTTTAACTGGAGCACAAATGGTTTGACCGAAGCCAACAAACAGGTGATTGACCTTCGACCAGAGGGACTTGGGCAGCCAATTCTCCAGACCCAGGCGGGTATGCTCTGGCTCTTTGGTGGGAGTTTTCAACCAGCCCAAACGATTTGAGATTCTATGGACATGTACATCCACGCCAATGCCAGTTATTTGGTGCCAGGCCACGCTCATGCAGATGTGAGCCATTTTGGGACCCACTCCGGGGAGGGCAATTAACTCTTTGACATTGTCAGGGATATCACCTCCATATTTATCTAGCAGGATCTGTGAGGTTTGTTTCAAATATTTAGCCTTGTTCTGCAAAGATAAAGTACAATTAGCTAAGGACTAAGCCAAGTAGTAGTAGGTGGCCACAAACCTTATAGAAGGATACTGGATGTAGAAGACCTTCCAGTTCGGTAGTCGGCATATCTATAATGTTGCCTGGAGAAAGATTGTGGGACTTTAGACGTTTCATGGCCTCGAAAGTAGTTTCATCTTTTGTTTGACTGGACAACATTAGGGCCACCAAATTTTGAAATCTTTGAGTCTTCTCATCTGCATCTTTATCTGCACATTTATGACATCCCATGGTATCCACTGGAGCGGCAGTCCATTGCCGCATCAAGCGAATGTTCTGTAACTGTTGTTCCCACATGGCATTAGGAGACTCCACATCCAGTTTGATCTTCTCATCAGCCACTACTTCGCGTTTCACAGGAGACTCAACCTCCTGTTTGATATTTTCATCAGGCAATAGCTCGCATTTTCCCGTATTAGGACTCTCCACCTCCTGTTTGATCTTCTTCTCATCAGGCACTACTTCGCACTTCACCACAGTGACCGTGCCCATGGGTATTTTTGAGACTATCGAATCCACTTCCTTTTTATTGTGCGATTTCTTAATTGGCGGCGGTGTTCCTGGCAACTCCTTCTTTATAGTCTTCATCTGACGCTGCTTACGGGTCTGCACGGGCGAGAAGTAGCGACTTTCTTGCACCAAGTCCTCAATGTCCTTAAATTAAAAATTTGTAAACTAATATGTTAAGTACTTTTATATTCTTTCTTATACCTGAGTGTTTTCATTCTGATTTTGTTTGCCTATGATTCTCGTTGGCTTAATAACATGTTTTTTTGCCAATTTACTGGCCAAAGATAGTTTATTTGCGGATTTTGGAATATTGTTCATTTTTCGAATTGTGTACGCAGTAGAATTTACAATAATTTGGGGTATTCGTGCACTCACACTCGCTTTCCAACACTAATTTATCAGCTGTTTATTAAGTGATGAGAGTTACTCACGTTAGACAAAAAAATTAAATAAACGCCACTTTGTGTCATCACTAGGTGTTCGTGGTTTTTGCAGTTTTGTTTTTGTTTTCGAGGAGGGAGGTTCGTTTTGTCGGTTTGTCAGACGTTGATAATGCCGTTTTTGAAAATTGAAAATTTGGAAAGATAATTCCTATTGAGAGAAATAAGAATAAATTGAAAAAAGCACTAAAATCAAAGTCCATGTGCCGTTGTCGCGACTAAAATGTGAAAATAACAACAAAACAAATTGTTTAAAATATTAAAACAAACATTGTGCTTAAAGAAATACATAAAACAAATAAGTAAAACAAGTAAACAAGAGCTACAGCAACAACAGCAAGGAGCAGCTGTATTTAAATTTAATTAGACGAGTGTTTAGTTAACAACTTTTTGTGGGATGCTGTATAAATAAAAGTGAAAAATTGATAAGAACCTGTCACCGGGACGACAAAAAGAATGATATGTGTGTGCGTGTGTGTGTATATAGTGCGTGCGTGTGTGTATAACAAAAGGAGAAATTTCTCACGTGTCCTTTAAGCAAGCAAAGTTAAACGAAAAGCGAAAAGAAAAGTGTGCAAAAGACGTTTTGGCAGAAAAGTGTGAATAAGTGTGGCAAAAGGACGCAGGATTAGTCATCGCCAAGCATCCCGCAGTCCTGCAGTTGTATATACATATGTATGTATATACGCGTGTGCGTGTGTGTTTGAGCGCGTGTTCCTGTGTGTGTCTCTATTTTTAAAGTGTTGCCGGTTTTTGCACAACATCAGCAACAACAGCAACAACAACAACTTGTTCCCAATGCGTATTTAACCCTTCATAAACACACACACACTTAAAAGGGATAAAAATGGAGCGTAAATTTACGCGGGGCTTGAATAAGCTTGGCTCCGCTGTCCAAATGAGAGAGAATGTCTCTCAGCTGGTGCGTGAGAGCGCCGTTTTGGTAAGTTCTTGTAGTAATTCTTATTGTTGTTGTTACAACTAACTGCATTTTTGTTCTCCCATCACCGTTTATTTGCTTTTGCGTGTGGGTGTGTCTCTCCCCCTCTCTCTCTCTCACACTGTATTTTGGAATAGTATTTTTGTATTCCTTTTTACGCTATTGCAACACACACTCACACGCAGGCAAGTCTCATCATTCTCATCACATTTTATGCTTTTGGCCATTGGCCAAGATATTAGAATTTTTTTGCATAATGTTTTTGTGTGCGTCTCTGTTTACCGAATCCAGTTGAAATACCCTGTATGAAAGGAAAAAAAGTGAATGAAAGATTTAATGCAGTAAAAATGTGCAGAACGGGTAATTCTGTTGGGTGGACAACTTTATTAGGCGGTTTCCTCTATTGTGCGGACAATTCGTGCATCTGGCATCTGTGGTGAAATTATGAAAATTGAATTAAATCAATAAAATTGGTAAATTGGAAATGTAGAGAGAGCCAGAACCGAAATAAGAACGTAGCGGAACTTGGCAGGACAGTAGCCTGTCCCGCGCCTTGAAAATGTAGCAACTTTAAATATTTTCTTAAATATGTATACATACATAAATTAATTTATTTTTTTTTACTACGATTTGCCTACTTTTATTCTGGCCTTTTGTGATCAAAAAATGTACCAATTTAAACGAATGTTTACGTTTGGTTTTATACACCTTCAACTTGTAGGGTATACACGTTCTTTTTCATCTGCGACATTACATAAGTCACAACACACAATACGGTAGCGTGGGGGAGGATGAAGGAGGGACTTACCCTCCAAGCAGTGGCATCTGCTTGTGATGATGTGTTGATAATAAGTACTACTGTAGGTAGGTAGACAGAGAGATTTGTATACAAATCTCAGCCCCCAAGAGAACGTTTGCGGTCCGGCCCAAGGTCATGTGTTTTGAAATTCCCAAAAAGCTTCCACAAACAAAATTTTTTGTTTATATTGTATATTATTAATGTTAATGATAAAGATATTCTCTACACAATGAAAACTTGCTAATGGGAATAGTTTACAAGAAAACATTATAATAAAATAAGACACTGTAATGGACGAGAATTTTCAAAAATGTTGAGATAAAAAATATATTTCATACAGAAATATTTAAACAATCGGACACGTTCAAAAAGTATTTAGATATTTGTGTATAAATTTGTAGTTCCATTAGTTTTAGTTTTAGTACCTTTAAGCAACTTTTAGTTTCGGTAAAACAGGTCATAGCTTCTGCTGTCTTGTTTTAAGAAGATGGAAATTTTTATAGACTTATCACAGTACCTGCCTGCCTGCCTACCAACCTACCCACTACATGTCTCCCAATTATGACTATTGCCCCACTAATTGCATTACAAAACCCAAAATCATATTAGGGTCTAACATTAGCCACGCTTCCTCAATGTCAATTAGAGTGGGCGACTTCCCCATCTCTCCCCCATCGCTTTCCCACTAAAGTATCAATAATTCAATTAGTGCGTAATAATTGGCTGTGATGAAGTAAAAGTCGACTTATAAAAAAAAACAAAAAGCGATAAACACAATCAGCCATTGACAGGCCAATCACAAGTCATTGGGAAAATGTGGTAAAAATAAAGACAGAGACAGAAAGAGAAACAGAGAAAAGCAGTAAAAAGGCGACTTTATTTGGTTAATGTATCTTCTTCTGTTCAGTATCTTGCTATGCGCCTGGTTTGTTGGCCAAATTGCAGATACTTATATTTGCTTGAGAAATTTCACTTAAACCAACTTTGGCAACTTGTTGTCGTAGTCGCCTCATTACCTTATCAACTTAAATATTCATTAAATATTTCAAAGGGTTCCGGTTAATGTAGTTCACATTGGGTCAAACACCAGAAAGCCGAAAAAAAACTATAATTAAGTTAAATTAGGAAAAAACAAGCAACAACGCGACTTTGACATACATTTTGTTTATTTATGAAATGTCACAGCATGTTTGAGAGGCATTTTCAAGTGCTTTCGCCTGGCTTGTTAATGATTAAAATTTGCACTTGTTTGTTACACGATATCGCAAATTGTAAGTTATATCAAAATTTTGCGGTTTTGTGAGTATGAGAAACGAGAATCTGGGCATAGAAATGGCGACTTACACAATTAAAAGTTATAAATAACTTAATATATAGAAATTAAATCACGAAGCTGATATGTACAATTGATGATTGAAGTGAAAGAGGGGTAGAAGGAATAGAGGAGTGTGCTAATTTTTTTAATAAAATTAAACGATAAGAAAATATGCCTTTTCTTGCCTGCTAAAACTTCTACAAAGTTTTGTTTTACCCCTTGTCTAGAGCCTCTTGTTTTCGTTAACCTTGAATTATAAATCTCACCCAACCGAAATTCCGAAAATGATTTATGATAAATGTTTCTACAACCCGCACAATATTTGTTTGCGCCTTTGACTACCTATTTTGATTTGATTTTGTTTTGAATGACTTCATCATTTAATTATGTTGAAAATTTCAAACTCTGTAGATTCTTCTGAGTCAAATGTACGTACCAAAAGGTTCTCAACTGAAAGTCATCAATCCATACTCATCCCCCACCACTTGGAAACTTTGCTTGTAGAGTTATTGAAATTTCTCCAACATTTTTCATATAATGTTCAATGTGTCCAGTGAAGCATTTATCCAGCGGACATAAGTTAGAAGTTTCCTCTGTTTAATTGCCCTGGACTGAAAGGCAGACAAGAAAGAGATAGAGTGAGACGGGATTTAACAATTTTCGGTGCTATTTGTTTTATTGTTTTCTGAAAGCACCGCTTCACGTGTTGACTGCTTTGCTACATGTTCCCCTTCCCATAGTTTTTTATGTTTTAGAGAGGACAGAAGAGGAAGTGGCTACAATTCGTCACGGCTCAAATGCTTTTTGTTGCTTTTTGCTTAGGGGGATATATGTATACCCTGTCTTTGTGTAAGTGTTTTTTTTGGGACAGAATAGAATTGGTTTGTGTCCAAGTTAGTTAAATATGTGGAAAAGGACAGAGTTTAATTAGTAGAAAGCATTATTTAGGCCATAAAAATATAATTTGCAGGGTATATCAGGTGGCATGTATGAAATGTAACGTCAGTTTTTAGCTAATTTGTTAATAAGTAACTATTTTATATATACAGCCAAGTTCCAATGCATTAATTTGGTTAATTAAAAAATTTGAACATAAAGTTTGGTCAAATCATGTAAATTTAAAAAAAAAAAACTAAGTTTCGCACTAGAATCTACTACTAATTTAAAGAATTAGCTCAACATTTTCACCCATCTCACTTGCATTACAGATCATTCAATTAGTCTATACTTTTTCGCTTAAACATTTTGTTTAAATTGTGTGCTGGTTTTGCGCATCTCTGCTTTGATATTGTTGATATTTGTGTTATAAGTATATTCTGCTCAATCCACCCACATCTCTCTCTCTCTCTCTCTCTTTTTCTCTATGCTAGTCACTCTTCTGTATAGTATTTACCGGCGGAAATATTGCTTTTATATTGTGTATATGTTTCTCTCTCTTGGTCTTCGTTTTGTTTGCCTGTTTGTATTTGATTTGTTTGCGCTTTAATGGGCGCTACTTTTGATTCAATTTCTGTTTTAGTTTATCCAATTGGCAAACTATAAGCTAACGGATATCAAAGAACTTTCATTGATAATGTATCTTATATCATTTTAGATGAAGTTAACTGGCAGCTATCAACAGCAGCGCAGCCTTTCGACTATGGTAAAGGAATTCTTCTCTTCTGTTATCTTCCTGTGACCTCAATTTGTCCCTCTAACGTTTGTGTTTTATTGATTCTTTCTTTTTTCGTAATGACCTTGGCCTGGGTTGACTTTAACGTGAAAAATGATTTCATTTGATAGCTAGAAAGGGATGTTAGGAAGGGAAATGTAGCATCAACTGTGTACAGATATATCTCTGCTATATATGTACATATAAACTGTGTCTAAGAGTTACGTGATTTTTACCTACATATATGGCTCTTTATAGCCCTATTTTGACTTCTTGACCATAGGCAACTCTGTTCTCCCCCTTATAACTTCCTTACTCGACGAGAAATTTCCAACTGGCTTCTGACAATTAAATGCAATGATAATGTTTATATTGAGTTGCTAAACTAATACATCATTGTCTTGCCTTTTATAGAGATTTTACAAAGATTGAAAGATAAATAGACAGAGATTGAGAGAGAGAGAGAGAGATCTGAGAGATAGATAGAGAGAGAGACAGACAGACAAGCGTGTAACTTCCCATATTGACATTGAAAAACCTGAACATCACGACAGCTGAAACTCTACATCAAAATGAATTTCAAACTGAGAAACTGGTCTGCAAAATAAGTAAAGAAAATAATAAATTGCTGACTCAAAGTGAGAATGTTTTCAAGTTTTCTTTTCAGTTTTCTAGCAGGTGTAATATGAGTTCTGATTTTTAATATGGGAAGTGTGTTTTGGGTGTTTTCTGTTCATGGTCATAATTATTTTTTTTGCTCTTTTTCTATGCTCCATTTAAATTGTAAATTGCCGAGAAATAAAAAGATGAGAGAGACCTTCAATTCAATTTTGCTGCTGCTATTTTGTTCCAATTGATGCCAAAACAAGTAACAACAAATGAGTAAATTGCCGACAATTGTTGTTAAAGCAAATAAACAACAAATGCACAAAAGTTTATAATTTTATTATGTTTAAAGACTTGTATCAATTTAAACAATTTGATTTTCTCACCCGAATTTTGTGTGGTGTGTGTGTGTTCGCGCGTGTGAGTGTGTGCGTGTATGTGTGTGTGTGGGTGTGTGGGTGGTCCGGCGTAGCTGACCCAAAAAAATATTGCCGATTTCTGCGAATTATTTGCGGCCCGATTTCCAGTTTCAGTTCTTAATTTTGAAAAATACCTCGTATTCAATATTTTGAAGGGTGTTTAAATTGTCCAATTATATAGATTTATAGATATGAAATTAAACCTACTGGATAACGATAGCTTTAAATTGATTGTCTTAACTGTTTCTGGATATTCTTCTTTACTTTCTTCGATATACAAATTTGTTAGGCTCATTCAAAAATTTACCTAAATTGAGCAAATAAAGTACTACATAGAAGAAATTTTGATTATTTTTCGACTTTCCCAATCCGTAACGTTGTTCTGTATTCCCTTCTCTTCCTCTCAAGTTATAATATTTCTGTTAAATGTCGATGTTCCTACGCTTTTATGTTTTCGTTCCTTTTTTCGTTTCATGCAAACATAATTCTCAACACATCTACAGAAAATTTACGTCGAAAATAATATTACGTAAGGCGGTGTTCGAACCAACCTTCCACTTCTTCGTTACGTAATACTTTCCCATCCCTCGTAGTACTTAAAAAGCTATCAGAATCCCTTGGATTTTTTGTTGTTTTTCCTACAGGGTATCTCTTAGTCGTCACTTAAACAT
Source organism: Drosophila nebulosa (assembly GCA_024703675.1). Taxonomy (NCBI): domain Eukaryota; kingdom Metazoa; phylum Arthropoda; class Insecta; order Diptera; family Drosophilidae; genus Drosophila; species Drosophila nebulosa. The sequence goes on along the minus strand of CM045724.1, from coordinate 9,053,367 downwards.
AGTCATTGCTTCACGTTAACGCAAATTAATGGCATTTTAATTTATGAGTTTGAATTGAAGTGTTTGTTGCTTAAATAAAAACTTGTTGCAGATTTTTGTCTTTACTTCTATCTGATATGTACATATGTACGCAAGTATGACAGTGCGGAAAGTCGTCAATTTGAGTGGGTCTTAAATTTTTGTGCAGGAGAAACTTTTGCGTCGAGTGAAAGGTGTAAAAATTGCTTGACTTAACTTCTTTTTTTGTGACGGTCTAGAGATTGAAAGGGCTTGTAAATCAGCCGATTGCTTTCTTTTGCCATGCAAAAACGAACGTAAAGTGATAAAGTGTGAATAAGCAGGAAAATTGATTAGTTTGTGAAAAGTGGAAAGATCTAAGCTTGTAAATTTGTATTTTTTACTCATAAAGTAAACAAAGAAATCTAGATCACCAATCTCCATCTTCAGCTATTCGATTTTCTTAATAAGCAAGGCCTAAGCTTCACTTTTGTAGATCTTCTTCCTTTGTAACTTCTTTGAAGTAGTGTGGCTTCCTTTTTTTGTAGTTTGAAAACCCACGATCTAACATTTCTTGACACTGATTTAAGGTTTAAGACTTTGAGTACGCAACAGCTTTGACAAATGACTTATCAAATTAAATGGACTTTGCTTATGGCGACGACTTTTCCATTTAAGGAGGTGGATTGGTTGTATTTGGCTACCACACCCATATAATGCATTTGCCTCCTAGCCCCGACGCCGTCTTTATCAATTGCAAACAACTTCTTCCACTTGAGACAACTATTTGTTGTATGTTTTATCTATTTGTTTGTTGACAATCTTTGTTGACAAGCAGCAGCAGCAGCATTCATCTCGATGCACTTTGCTCTATTGCGCAATTCAAACTCATCTTCATCGCCATCAACTAGATGGTTTTTAAATTTTTCTGTATTTGTCATCGTTCCCAACGATTTGCATATGCATGAAATTATAGTTTTTCTTCATTTCCCATTGGCAAATGTCATTCACATTGCGAAATGGGGTGGCGGGGGAGTACTCCGACATATCGGTCCAGTGTGTGACTAAGTTGTTAGCACAATTCTGTCTGTCTGCTACGCTCCTACATCATGTGACACACTTTGTGCAAAACTCGCTTCCGTTTGGAGCATTAACAATGCTGGGCTTTTGTGTCAGAGTTTAGAGTTAGAGTTTGTTCATTGTCATGAGTTCTACTAAAATTCAACATTTGCAAAAACGGCTGGCTTTGTATGGCAAATATGACATGTCAGCGACCTTTTTTTTGTCTTTACTATTTCTTCTTCTTTTTACTTATGTGTGATTTATCACAAAATTTTTATATGATGGCTTTGTCTTTGAAAGAAAGTTGGCTACTGTCCTCAAAAATACAAGAGAGAGACACGTAAAGAGCTTAAGAGGCGGAGTCAGTTGTGTAGGATTTCAAAGATAAACAGCATCTACGGCCAATTAGTGTGGCTGCATATTGTAAAGTCTAAAATACTGGATTAAATTACAGAAGATCCTCATTTATCCGTGGTAATGCGAGAAAAGTGTACCTCAAAAAAGCGAAAGTTTTTTTCCGTTTTTACAAAGTCCAAAAAAGTGTTAGAAGACCGCAGAAGAAACTTGTTAAGCGAAGCAGTGAGAAGAAGGGATGCTTTTAACAAGCAAAAATCGAAGGCAATTGAGGTTCTACTGCATTACAAAGTTAATTAGTGTGGCTGCATATTGCTAACTAAAAAATACCGAATTAGGTTAATCAGGATTGAGAGTGTATATGCTTATTGCAAACCCTAAAATAACTTAACTTTAAAATTCCGTTGAAATTATTACAAAGCACATAAGTTAAATTGAAATGTATGCAAACAAACTTGCATTAAGTTAATTGCCAAATGAATTTGAATAATTTACAGACAGTTAACAGACCAACTACTAGCCCCCAGCTACTAAACCTCATTGTAGGCACTTAACTCAGCTCTTAAGTTGCTGTTGTTCGACTGGCTTTTAACCTGTCAAGGTCAAATGGCAAATGGCTGGATTTTCCTGCTAACCAAGCAACAACCTGGCCAAGTCTTTTCTTACCTTTGGAGACAAGTGCTATGAGAAAAGTGAAAAGAGTGTGGGCAAGAGAGCAGAGGGGTACAATACAATTTCCCACGGCGATTGTGCTTATGCTTATGGGTTACTGCTTCTTCTTCTTCTTCTTCGACGTCAAGTCTGATAATTAAAAGAAAAAGTAAGCAAAAGAAAAAGCCAACCGCACAAGCATTTTTGGAGTACAAAAAAAAAAAAAAAAAACCAACCGACCAACCATTTGTTAAAAGAATATTGTGTGTAATGGATGTTGTTGTAGTTGTTGTTGTCGCTTTAATTACTTTACAACCGGGCGCAATTTTATAGACGACCAACAACTGGAAAGTTGACAGTTTTCGTTAGAAAATTGGGTGTGAGATGGAGCTTCTCCGCAAACATTCAACCATCCGTCCATCCATCCATCCATTCATCCATTTATTGGCCTCTTCAGTTGCTTCTTTTTCTTTCAGCTTCGGCTGCGGCTTCTGTTCACCATGTGTAGACAAAGCAACTTTCTAAAATGTACTTAGCACTTTCAATTACAATTGAAATTGAAGAAGATCAAGACCAAAGAGGAGACAGCCAATGAAGCAAAGAATCTGCCGTCAAACTAATCACGATTATGGTTGGGTGGGGACGTCGACGACTTTTCCCCCCATTTGGCAGAGTGTGAAATATCTGTTTAATTAGTTGTTTTAGTTGTTTAAACAAAATCTTCTGCCTCCTATCCTCTTCTCTCACTCCCATTAATTGCTCAATTGTAAAGGTGAATAAACCTTTCTTTCTTTTTTTTTTATGTGAACTTTTCAACTGAATTGAACTTCGACGGCGCCAAGGCACACCCAAAAAATATCATTATGGAATTGACATTTCCATAAAATTAAAAAAAAAAAAAAAACTGGTCGCCCCCGCGCTCTTACAAAAAACAAGTTTTTAAAGTTTAAGCAAGTTGAAAAGAATCAAAAATAACTATTACAACATTTGAAGCAGCAAAACGAAGCACTAAAACTTAAATTATTTAGGACAAAAGTTAAATTATTCATTGAAGAATTTTTAACTAGTCTCGCATGATGGGATTAGCCAACTTAAATTTGCTCATCCAGATAATCTGGGATAGAGCTTAAAAGAGAAGTCATAGATATTGCAAAAGTTGTCTTTTTAGATGTGAGTTGTGTATAGAAAGATTGTGTCTTCTTTTAATTGGAATATTCGTAAACACCATGAACCGACCTTATTGAAGCAGGTTACAATTATTTTAAGAATTTATGGAGTATAAGTGTAACAAGTTCTCAAGTGTAAAATGGATTTCACTAATTTTTATGAAGCTGTATAAAAATTTAATTTATTCGCAAAACAAGTTCTTTTCTGCTTATCAGTTCTCCTTTTCTTTAGAGTTTTTATACTCATGTCTCGTCTCCTTATATTATTATGCAAGAGAGGAAAGTTTTTGCAGCACTTTTACTTAATGGTTTACAACTTATGCAATCGGACATAAGTCATCGATTAAGTGCATTATAATCTGTACATAATAACACAGACTAAATGCCATAGTTATAGTAACATGATTTAGATGTCATTTGTGCGACATTCATTTCGCTATTGTGTCTCTCTAGTCCGAGACAAGTGAACAAAAAGTCGCTCAATGAATGGGCCGCCTCTCCATCCCGCCTCTTTTCTCTAATGACAAGCTTCCTCATTTGTCTAGCCGCAGCAGCATGTAAATTTGTTTATTTGAATTGGGTGAAATTTATTTATTGTGATTTGCCTTTTTATATTTAAAAAATAAAAAATAAAGAAATTTTTTGCTGTCAATGCGAGAGAATAGTTGAAGAAGAGCTTAGAAAGTTGTATTTTGTGACTGAATTTAAATAAAGTTTCTGATAATGTTGTATAACCCCTCTAAACGACAGTCGAGCAAAAAAATTCCAAACCAAAAATTTAGTTACTCAGTCTTTAATGACAATTTCAGTTACACTTATTTGCCACTAATAGTTTGTTGAACCCCATAAAGAGAAAAAAAACACGCTGATGATGACCAAAACAAAACACTTGGGTCTGGGATTGGCCTTTTTTGAGCTGTGTCACTTTTTGGCGCATAAAAAACCGGCTTCAAGTTCAGTAAAAAAAAAAAAAAAAAACAGAAAACTATATCTCTCTTTCTACATATAAATAAACGATGACGAAGGAAATGTTCAAATGGAATTTTATCAATGCTTCATGTCGTCTCGAGTTTTGCAATTGCATAAAGGCCTCATGCACAGGGGATTGCAGGATGGGGGGGGGGGGGGGGGGGGGAGTCATGCTCTGGCATAATTTTATGGCATAAATAACATTCCGACGGATGCACATTACTTTATATTATTTGTACATTCGTATAGATTGCCGACTGCTTCCTGCAAGGCCCATCTAAACAAAAAGGGAGAAACAGATTTTGTTTTTATAAATTTCATACTCGGCATTCTAAGTAAGGCAACGTGGTGAACGAGGAAGAGCGCTTAACGAGAGAAATTCCCTTTTAAAATTAGAGGACTTGACTGACTAGACTATTCGTGGTAAAGAACTTCATGTACTCTTTTGAATTGATTTGTTCCAGGGCCTCTAAATATGTATCTGTTCTAGGAAAGCGAAGCCTTCAAAGTGAACTTCAAGCGTTAGTTTTTTTTTTTTAATATAATTAATAGTTTTATGATTATCATAAATATTGAATTCATATGTGATAGCTATGTTTTGATTATTGTAGTTTTGAAAACACGCCTTTAACATGGCGTTCGATCAAATCTATGTATGTATATAGATCTATATTAAATTTACTTTCTGCTTTCATCTGCTTTTTATAAACATTTTTCTTATTAAGCAAAGTTTTAAAGAAAAGTACATTAGTTCCAAGGAAGCTTGTTCACTTTTATAATTAAAATTTTTACCTGACTAAGCAAGTAGAGGTCCTTGCGTCTTTTCTGGTGGCACTCGTATCATGACCCCTATCATCCGGCGTCTGTGTTGTCCTTAGACACATTTCTCAGTATTTTTCTCTGCGCAGCTCTTGCAATGTCAATGCACTTGTCCACTTAGCCGCACAGCCAGTTGTTGGGAGAAAGCATTTTGTGCATTGTATAAACCTTTTCTCCGCCCCAACGACTCACCACACTCCTCCTTCATCATCAGTTTGCTACTCCTCCTCTTATGCGTGGCTTGGCATGCAAATTGACGTGCCTTGCCTTGATGCGTTGCGTAATTAAAACCGGCGACAACAGGCAACTACCGATTACCCACCGACAGGTTGGCGAGACAACAAGTGCCAACAAGGAGACATTACGCATAAACCATCCGTTCGACCATCCGACCAACTAACCAAAGGCAATTGGCCAAAATCAAATTTGGTTAGAGCCAAAATCAACGAGAAAGTTTCGACCACCCAACAATCGAAGATAATGCTAATGATAATGATCAACATGTAGACGAAGATGATCATGCAACCGCAACTGGTTCAGTGGTTCCCCAAGCCAATAGCGCTAGCTGTCTGCCCATTCCACGCGTGAAAACCTCAGACCAAGCAGCTACTCAGATTCAGATTTTGGTTAGAGTGAAGAAAACGTGACGTTTTTATGTAGATGAATAATGAATGCATTTTACCCATGGCAAGTGGCAATTGGCAGTTGGCTGCCAGTGCCTCACTTTGGCAATGGCAATGACCGTCCCTCCTTTCCCGCATTCCACCCTCCCTCTGAATGGTTGAGGCCTTGTCTATGGCGTGGCATGGAATGTCACTTGAGTTGAGGCTTATCAATTTATAAATTGCAACAATGCAGTCCGGCGGCAATACTGAAGAAGCTAATTTGATGTATGTAGAAATTTATATAAAAAGGGCGCACTTTTCAAGTGGAAACCATTCAAGTGGTCTTCCTACAGCTCCCTCCCTGCCTTTCCTTCTCCCTGCTTCACCCAATCTACACATTCCCCCTATCGAGCCTATTTGCATTTGAAGCAAAAATTTCGTTTATTTAATGGAAAAGTTTTTGTCTAGATTACACGAAGAGAAAAAAAGCATTCTTAGTTTATTTCAATTCTATTTTCTTATGCAAAACTCAATATTTTTTTTATAGGTATTTCTCTCAGTGGGCATACATTATGATTTGTTGTGTCTGGTTTTGTAGGAAGCGAACTTTTGACCCACACCCAAAAATAGTTTTTCTACTGAACGATTAATCCTAAATGCCTTTTAAGATCAGGCAAACTGAAATGCAATTAAAAACTTCTGTAATTTTCAAAAGAAGACATTTGGAGCTGTATGAATTCAAATTCTTGATCAGCACAAACAATTCAGAATCTTCGATTTTTTACTACAAATAAATGACGCTCAAAAAATCACTCCACTTACTTTTGTGCTACATCGCACTTTATTTGCTCACCCTGTACGATAAGATTGCTAACCAAATGACAACTCACACCATGATCTCGACTCCTACATTCAAACTCTGACCTAAGGCAATTTAGATTTTATGTTTTGCCATTTTCCCAGTCACAAGACAATCCTTTTTTTCCCATGACTTGACCAATTGCTTCTTTTTAAGACAAACCAAGCCAATCCCCCTTCATCAAGTTGAGCTCAAATTTCCACACAGAAACGCGGAAGTGACACTTTAACCTTAAGCAAACATCAAAATAAATGGGTTGGGTCACACCTTTATGGTGTCATATGTGAGGGAAGAGTCCGATTCGATTCATGGTGTCATTCGCAAAATTAATACGCAAAAAGAATACCCCGGACCGAAATATTGTTTAAACGGAATCATTTTGTTTAGACATGAAACATATCATTACATCCGCTCAGGCAGCCAGCCAGTCGACCAGTCTTTGTAATGCGGTCAAGGTCTGTTCCAATGGTGATAGAGAGAGAGAGAGAGAGAGAGAGAGAGAGGGGGGACCTCAACGTATTCCATACAAAGTGGCCATAAATTTATGGCGTGCCGAGATTCAATGAATCTTTCAAATATTCAATTGGCCTAGCATTTTTGGAGGGGAATACATTTGGGGCCATCTATAAATAGTTGTTACTTTGCTTTTACAAGTGGCACGCATAAATTAGCAACAGGCTTAACCAAATACACACAGAAATCTCCACTCTACTGATTTAATTTCCCTTTTTCCATTTTCCATTTCCAGAGTAAACCTCCAGTGGTGGAGCCTATAGATTTTGAGGCATTTATAGCCAAAAATAAAACCGTCATACAGAATGATCCGCAACGGGAATTGCTTATTTATCCAACTGATGATGTTTCGGTGAGTATAAAAATGAAATGAAGAAAAACCAAAAACCAAATGTAAATGCTATGGGAATTTTTCCCAACATCATCAAGAGAATGCTAAGAAAATATAAGTAGAAAAACAAAGAAAGTAAAAACATTGATAAATTATATACAAACTAAATAAATATTTATATACACATAAATTATTTGTTAATTGTTGTTGCGTTATAAGAAAAAAATGTAGAACAAATTGATTTATGAACTTTCCTTTGTAAATCTTTTTCAGGAGATCGTTATGCCCCGCAAACAGCGGACAAATGTCAAATCGGTGGCCGATCGCTTTGAGCCACCCAATGAGGCGATTGTTTGTCCCCTACATGGACCCGCTACCAATTTGCTGGCCTCCAATAATGGACACACACAAGTGAGTCGTCAGGGCAGCATACAGTCGAATGGAAGTTTACAGAATGGCAGCATCTCGAATGGATCGAATGGCACAAATGGAACCAATGGGCATGGGCAACTCTCACGCAAGAGTAGCCAATGCTCGAATGGTTCTAGCAGCCAAAAACTCTCACTGGAAACATCTTATGAATCTGCCTTATCATCCACCACATTGCGTTCTAACTTGGCCCAGCCGGAAGAGATAGAGGAATTTGCCGATGATGATGATGCATGCGGAGAAGATCAATTGGATGGCTATGCACATGGTTCTAAAGCTGAATGCACAAGATTTACACGACAAGCTCTATATACATACAGAGCCAAGAATCATTTGATTCATTATAAATATAGTGCTTATGGTGGAAATTGTCACGATTTACCTAGGTAAGAGTTACAAGCGATTCAATTTAAACCGATTCTAATGGCATCCCATTTCTCTAAGTAGCATCTCACCCGCTGAGGAGCTTCTGGAAGAAGTCTATGAAATTGATGCTGATCAGGATCGCATAGATGAACAGATGACACGATCTCAGGCGGACAGTATAACCAAGCAGGGATATTTACTTAAGGGACCCGACTCGGCCTCGGATCGCATGTTTGCCAATATAGGAAATAAGTCTTTCAAGCGACGCTATTGCTATTTGCGGCAGGAGATCGATGGAACGTACATTTTGGAGTTGCATAAAGACGAGAAACAGGGAGAGGCCAAGGCCACCATTGTGATGGATTTTTGCACTGAGGTGGTCCAAGTAAGTCATCAAAAATTCTATCTCTAGAAAATATTCTTATTCATTTGTTTTTTGCCTGTTTTAGAATCCCAAACGGGGGCGTTTTTGCTTTGAATTGCGCATGACAGCTGGTCACAAGTCCTTTACTTTGGCTGCTGAGAATGAGCAAGATTTCAAGGATTGGCTAAGTAAATTATCTTCGGTTTTGGCTCAGAACAAGGCTCAGGAGGAGAAGAGAAATGCCTCACTGGAACGTCAACCTCAGGCCCAGCCGCCGAGCGCTAGCACTAGCATGGAACCCATTACCTTTGGCACTCTCAAGGGCTTGGATCAATCGCTACATCCTCAGTTAATGAAATATGGCCGGGAGACAGATCACTCCATAGCCCTGGCGAGAAAAGAGCAGCGACGACGTCTCTTTGCCTGCTACCAGAGTCCTGTGAAAGCCAGCCCTGGCGAGAATCTAGAACAATATCGTGAACACTTTGGTACGAGAATCCTGCTTAGCTGTCATAGCCTAAAATTTCGCTTGCAATGCCAGCCAACTGACGTGGCAGATGGGGAACAGCTCTGCCAGGTGGAGCCGTATATAACCAGCCTCTCACTGTACGATGCCAAAGCCGGGCGCAAAATAAGTGAAAATTTCTACTTTAATATAAATGATGCGGCTGCGGCACAGCTTCTGCCCAATACTCCAGTGCCAGCCTCAGTTGCTGGTTGTGGAGTGCCAAGGAAAACGTCGACAGAAGGCGACGAACGACGCTCAGCATCATCACAAGCGCCTCATTCCCTATTCGATGGCGTCTCCTCGGATTTGCTGCGTTGTCCGCGCTCACAATTACAGCAATTGCGTCAATGTCTCCTCTCCATAAGTGCCCCGCATGCGGATATCTTTCTGGTACTCAGAATAGAGAAAATTCTTCAGTGCAGCATACAACAGGCAGCAGAACCTTATGTTAAGGCCGCGCGTGATGCCAAGCTGGGCCAAAAGTGCCATAAGGCGGCCAAGAATTGTGCCCAACATATTGGACACTATCGCCAGCCATTTGCCTGGGCAGCCCGTTCCCTCTTCAAGCCCTACAGTCATGAACTGGATGTGGAACCTCAAAAGGAATTTGAATTCTCCACCATTTACCGTCAAGAGCTGCCCAAGCTGCGCGATGATGAACTGATAAAGCTTCTGCTCGACTATCGCAAGCCGGAGAAGTTCAGTAAATTCACAATTATACCAGGAATAATGAGAATGCAAATTCAATTGGTGGATCAGTCTCCCGTGCCCTGTAGCCTCAGCAAGTCACTGAATCCGCTGGCCAATTTTAATCCAGCCTCAAAGCAGAGTCTCACCCTGGAGTTGGCTGAATTTCAAAGTCAAAGTGAACGTGAAGCTTATCCCTACACGAGTTTCTGCAATCATCTTTATGTCTATCCCCTGAGTTTGCAATTCGATAGTCAGAAATTGTTTTCGAGAGCCAGAAATATAACCGTCGTGGTGGAGCTACGTGATGGCGATGGCGAGTACAGTAAACCCTTGAAGGTGAACTTTAAAGTGAATTAATATTAATTTAGTTGAGCTAATCATTTGTCCTTTCTGTTTTTTCAGTGCATCTATGGGCGACCTGGACAAGATTTGCTCGTCTCGCAAATTGCCTGCCCTGTGCTGCATCACAATGTTTCGCCCACTTGGTATGAGGAAATTAAATTGCGTCTGCCTTTGGGTCTATTTCCGGAGCATCATCTACTCTTCTCCTTCTATCATGTCTCTTGCAATTTGAGCAAGAAACGTGACAGTCATGCGGCCTTTGAGACACCGATTGGCTATGCCTGGTTGCCACTACTGCAAAAGAATCGCGTCTGCTTGGAGGAGCAACAATTGCCAGTGGCGGCCACTTTGCCAGTGGGCTATCTATCCATTCAGCCCTTGGGCTGGGGCAAAGGGGTAAGAGCGAAACGAGAAGCGAGTCACCAACACGAAGCGAAACTCATAAATCGTTTTCTTATCTTCCACCCATTTTCACCTGGCTTAACTAACCTAAACTTTTGCTCTCTTTCTTTACTCTTCACCATTTCCATATGCATGCGCCTATCTCACCGCTACCCCACTCCAACCACCCCACCCACTCTTTATCTGGTTGTGCCTACAAATCCTTACAATTTCTTAGCAGAACTGCGGACCGGACATCCAATGGATCGATAATCAGAGACCTCTGTATACAGTGGCTTTGCGTTTAGACTCGACAGTGCTGACGGCTGATCAACATTTGCATAACTTCTTTGCGCATTGCGAGCGACTTTTGGAGGGCGGCAAGACTGGAGCTCTGCCCGCTGAGACGGAAACCTGCAAAATTCTAAAGGCAACTCATGCCATTGACATGAGATCTTTGATTAATTATCTGCCCACGCTACTCAATGAGCTGTTTACGCTGCTGGTGCACACACAATCCGAGGAAATTGGTCAGAATGTCATTCGCCTTTTGACCAATATTATCCATCTCATCACGGATCAGGCCAAGAGAACCGATTTACTTTTGTCATATGTTAAATATGTATTCCATGCACCCTACTATAGTCAACAGACGGCACGAATGCGTACGGTCCACGGCGAACTGTGTCGCCATTTGCCGTATCTGCTGAATCCCAGCAATACGGATTTTCTGATTGTCAACAAATTCATGCGCTATTCTTCGATATTCTTTGATTTGATTGTCAAGAGCATGGCGCAGCATTTGCTGGCCACGGGACGTATTCGCATGTTAAGGAACGAACGTTTTCCCAAGGAGTATGCCGATCGGGTGGAGCAGTTAATTAAAATATTAATTCCCTATATAATCACACGGTACGAGGATCTGGGCGAAGAGACGCAGCAATTAAACAAATCGTTGGCTCGCTTTGTGCGTCAATGTTTAACCTATATGGATCGTGGATTTGTCTTCAAATTGATACGCTGCTACATGGATGAGTTCTCGCCTGGCAATCCCAGGACCTTGCATGAGTACAAATTCAATTTCCTGAAGGAGATATGCCAGCATGAGCATTATGTGCCCTTGAATCTTCCGTTTATATTGAATCCCAAGAATCGTCCTCCCGAAATGATGCAGCATTTCACTTTGTCCGAACAGTTTTGTCGCCAGCATTTCCTGTCGGGCTTGTTACTGCAGGAGCTGAAGGGCAGCCTCAATGAGGTGAGTCACGTTAGGCGGCACGCCTTGGCTATATTGAAGGATCTGCTGGCCAAGCATGAGCTGGATTCACGCTATCAGCAGAAGGGCCAACTTTCGCGCATAGCTTTGCTCTATGTGCCATGGCTGGGCATTGTCATGGACAATTTGCATCGCATCGATGATCTATCTGAGACTGGAGGAGCTGCTTCTACCCCAAATGGACATGTCTATGCGGATTCGGCATCGTATACCAAACGTTTGAGTTGTTCCAGCAGTTATGTCTTTAGCAAGGATTCATCCACATTTGGTTCTCTCACCTCGACGCCAAGATCAAAGAATCGTCTGACCAGTCCCTATCGCACTTCGCTGCACATGAAGGATAACAACTATTTGGCTGCCATTGCGGGCCAGGCCATAAGCAATGGCATATCCAATTTATCCCTCAATTCTAACTCGGATTCTGGGGTAAGTGAAAACCCATCATCGTCCAAGTACCTACTAATTCTTCTTCTTCTTTAGCACTCTCAGGACACAACGACCATTGGCGCCTATACGAACGGTGGCGACTCGGATGTGGCTCTGCGTAATGGACACAATCGCTCGGTTAGCGTCACCCATGCCCAAGTTTTTTCCCGGTGCGATAAGTTTAGTGCTGGCGAGAGTAAGGACTTGTTGCTGGGCTTCCTGTTCATCATCAAACACTTGTCCCAGGATCAAATGGTGGGCTGGTGGCAGAACTGCAATGAAACAGAAACTTTACAATTCCTATCCATACTGGACCTTTGCCTCCTTCAATTTCGTTATGTGGGCAAAAAGAATGTTTTGCTTACTCCGGATTCGCGTTTGGGCAGATCGGCCAAGGCCAACACATTGCCCGCGCGCACTGCTCCTCCCTTCTCGGAGAACGGTCAGGCGGAGCAGGCAAATGGTCTGGGAGGAGGCACTCTGAATCAGACCAGAGAGAATCTCCTAGAAGATATTGACATTTTGGCCAAAAGTCAATTGGCCTTATATGAATCGAATTTGGCTACTGAGGTCGGCATGATTATTTTGGATTGCCTCGGCATGTATGTCCTCCAATTTCGTCAACTTCTTACGGACAGTCTGATCCTGCCCAAATTGGCACGTGTTTATTTGCGTTTCCTGCAACTGGGACAATCCGAGCGACTCTCCAAACACGTCTTCGCCGCCTTGAGGGCTTTCATCAACAATTATGCCGTGGCTCTGTTCAAAGGAAATGCCATGCTATGTGGCCAAATGGTCTACGAGCTACTCAAAGCCTGCGATAGTCGTCTGGTGGACATCCGCCATGAGTCCTGTGCCGTTCTCTATTTGCTTATGCGTAGCAATTTCGAGTTTAGTGGACGCAAAGCCCTCACTCGCGTCCACTTGCAGGTTATCATTTCGGTCTCGCAAATGATTGGCAATGTCATTGGCCTCAACAATGCACGATTCCAGGAGAGTCTCTCCATCATCAACAGTTATGCCAATAGTGATAAGGCAATGAAGGGCACTGGATTCCCACTTGAGGTTAAGGACCTTACGCGACGTGTGCGCACAGTGCTAATGGCCACCGCTCAAATGCAAGCCCATCATATGGATCCAGAACGTCTGCTGGAACTGCAATACTCGCTGGCCAACTCATATGCCTCCACTCCGGAACTTCGACACACTTGGCTAGTAACTATGGCCCGCAATCACGAACAGAATGGTAATCTCTCCGAGGCCGCCTGCTGTCATCTTCACATTGCTGCCCTGATGTGTGAATACCTGCGTCTACGTGGCGGCTGCACTCTCAACTGGTCTTCCACGGCCTTTAAGAAAATCTCACGCAATATTCCTCTAGACGAACAGGGTCTCAAATTAGATGCCGGTGCCCAGGACTCTCAGTATACAGAGCAAATGCTTCTCGAGCAATTAAAACAATGCGCCGACTTCTTGGATCGTGCCGAACGCTTCGAGTGTTTGGGTGAACTCTATAAACTAATTTTACCCATTTACGAGCGGGCCAGAAACTTTATTGAGTTGGCTCATTGTTATGAGCACTTGACCCAGGCCTATAACAAAATCGTCGAAGTGAATCGTTCCGGCAAACGCATGCTAGGACGTTTCTATCGTGTGGTATTCTATGGCATGGTGAGTGACCATTTACATGAAGATTGTTCAACTGTCTAAAGTGTTGATTTGATTTGCTTGCAGATGTACTTTGAGGAGGATCATGCCATTGAATTTGTCTACAAGGAGCCAAAGCTCACCTCACTAAGTGAAATTTCGGAACGTCTGGCTAAGCAATACAAAGAGAAATTCGGTGCCGATGTCGTTAAACTTATAATGGATTCGTCTCCGGTAAGTTTCAGTTGAGAACTTAAGCCAATACAGAGTTAATTTTGCTTTTTGAATTCCAAACTTTTGGAAAAGATTGCGAAAAAATAAATAGACTTGAATTGTATGCTCAGAATTCTTAATATTAACTATTTTAGTTGTCATTAAAGTTAGAAAAATAACTTTATAATTTTTTGCATATTAACACATCATTACGTAACATATAGAAGTCGACTTTAGAGATTTGTAGATGCATTTTGGAATAATTTAATCCACTCTTGCAATGGTCATTTAAAAAGATATTCGTGTAAGGGAACATCCGAATCGCTGTCACCTCTCAACATACTCAGACGCTATAAAGGATAATGAAAGTTTAAGGATAATTAAGTTGGTCGCTTCATTCGCTTACCCTCTTCACTGCCGATTGGCGCATCAATGAGGCTGTAGTGCTACGTGGAATCATTTTCTGTATGGGATTAGAAGCAACCAAGTTGCTTTTTGTTGACTTCACTTTAGTTGCCTTGGAGCTAAACAGAAAAAACAAATTGAGAGGGGGGGAACTCTTTGGATTAAGCTAGCTCAACTCACCCATAACTGGTTGATGAAGAGGGCATCTGTGGTTTGTTGTTGCTATTGAGACCAACCGCTGCTCGGGTTGATACCTGACGACGCGCTGTATTCGGTGGCTGAGTTCCCGATGACCTGGTCACGGTGCCATGTTGGTTGCCACTGGCTTTCTTTCCACAAGGATGAAGTGCTGCACCAAGTTGAGCTTTTTTAGTCGGTGCAGTTCCACTCACTTCATTGACGGCACTCAAACGCATTTTCTGTATATTCAAATTGATCTTTTCATTTTGTAGTTTTCCATTTTTCCTTGGTGTTGGACCACAATTGCTCGTCTTGGCCTTGGTTGACTTGTGTGGTTTGGATGGTGGCAGTGATAGACCCGTCATTGTCATGGAAATGGCTGGTGTAGTTGGTGGAGCATCTAAACTAGGCTGATCCCCATCGTCGCCATGGAAGATTAATAGTTTGCTTCCCACGGATCCATCCCCCTCCAATTGATTGACCAATGTGGACTCACCATTGCAATCATCATATCTATAGATCTTGCCACAAATAAATTCCGTAGTGGCCTGTGAATGCTTGCCCTTGCCCTCTTCGAGAAAGGCCTTCTCTGTAGACAGTGTTGAGGGATTGTCTTGATCGTTGCCGACGAGCAAACCCAATTGACAGCACAATTCCTGGAATTCCTTATTTGTGGTCAAATCCGGAAATCTTACGGAATCGGTCAACGAGAGGAATTTCTCAAATGCCTTAATGCCTTCGATTTGCTGCTCAATCTCTAGTTCGGTATAGCTACGATGAGCGCAGATCATGGCGCACTTGGGGCATGATGTCGCGTTCGGAGCATTCCATTCGTATTTCTCACTCAGCAGTTCACTGGCTCTCTGCAGGAATTGAGATACCAAAACATTTTCCGGTCTATTGGCGAGTTTCTCCTGGTCTGTTATATCCAGATTGAGAGCCGTCTGACGACAAAGACTCTCCTTGAACAATTTTCTCTCCTTAATGTCCTCTGTGCTGATCGATGTTCCGGGAGCAGCTAAATGCTGGTCAGTGGTAAATTGCATATTGATGCCCTGACCATTAGGCAGTAGAGTGATCTTTATGCTATCCAATGACAGTTTCTCGTCGCCCATTTGACTAAGGAGCTCAAAAATCTGTTGCTGTATGTTAAAGGTATCCTCCTCGTGATCCCCACCATCGTCTTCTGGCTGATCTTGGTTATAGAAATGATTTGTTGGACTTGGTAGAGCTGTCGTCGACGTGGCCTCCGTCTTGGTGGTCGGAACTAGTTGCTCTGGTGGTGCATTCAATTCGTTAGGAAGGCATCTTTTCAGATGCGATGGCACAAATACTTTTGCATAGGGATTCAGTCCATATCCATCCCCATGGCTCATACTGTGACTACAGAAACTTCCCTCTCCCTCGTCCTTACCATCGACATCGTCATCATCATCCTCTCTCTCAGCGGAGCTCTTTGGCTCCAATGGAGTCTTGAGAAATGGAAAAATATTCTGTAGAGATTCGTCAACGCGTCGACCTTGGGCTTGTTGAAATATTTCCATGACAGGATCCACGGTTTGATTAAATTTAGAAATATTGTGGTCTGTGCTTGTATTTATCATGTAAAAAAACAAAAATTTACAAAAAAAATTATTATGATCTTAAAATATACAAAATTGTATATAAACCGATAGTTTATAGGATATGGAAAGAGCGAATAGTATGTATGAACATATAACTCGTTAGTTACTGAGTTCTACATTCTAGAAAACAAAATCGAATAAGCCACCTGGATCGAATCAAGTTTTCAAAACCGAATGACTTTTCCCCCTTTCAGGTGAAAGTTGAAGAGCTTGACGCCAAATTGGCTTATATACAGGTGACGCATGTGATACCCTTCTTCTCCAAAGATGAGCTTGATCAGCGACTCAATGAATTTGAGCAAAATCATGATGTTGACACATTTATGTATGAGACACCATTCACCAAGTCGGGAGCAGCACGTGGCAATGTGGAGGATCAATGGAAACGCAAGACAGTCATCAAGAGTAAGAGATGAAATGTTGTATTGTACACGAAATTTTGTCTAATATTTCTTTTATTTCCCCTCAGCTCAATATTCATTTCCATATGTGTTGAAGCGCATTCCGGTTAAGTCCCGCGAAATAATAGAACTAAGTCCCATTGAAGTGGCCATAGATGAAATGCAATCAAAGGTTTCAGAGCTGGAGGAGATTATCTTGCCGCCAGCTGATGTAAAGAAGTTGCAACTGCGTTTACAGGGAAGTGTGGCTGTGACAGTAAATGCGGGACCCTTGGCCTATGCCCACGCCTTTCTCGATGCCAAGGTCATTAAGAATTTCTCAATTGATCGCGTTGGCGATCTGAAAGATGTTTTTCGGTATGTTAGAAAACTAAAATTCTTTTCTTCTAATGCTAACATCAAGATTTCTCTTTTTGTAGCGATTTCATTGGCGTCTGTCATAAGGCTTTGTGCGTTAATGAGCGCATGATTTGTGCCGATCAAAAGGAATATCATTTGGCCTTGAAGGAGAACTATGAGAAATTATGCCAGGCCCTTAGTGAGTTACTCGACGATGCATCCTTTCAGCCGTTTAGCAACGACGATGCCGACAGCATAGCTCAACGCAACAGCATGGCCTTGTTTAATGCAATCAGTGGCGCCTCCAATAACTCAAGTACTGCTTAAGTTAATCAGACAAATACACAAGAAAAACGCACAGCTAAATACTAAACTAAACGATCAACAAATGTAATTGTAAAAGTAGCAAAATGAAATCCTAATATTGTTTGATGTTGAATTCAAGTTTTGTTAGTGGCAGGTAAAAAGCCAGTTTCTATTGGTTTGTGTCTCGACTAACACGAACTAAACTTAACTAACAAGTAATTTTGGTGGCTATATTAACACTTAAAATAACTCAAAACCTATTCCTCATCCTATGAATATCTAGGGAAAAAGGTATTACCAACTAAAAACTACTTAAATTTCTTATGCTTTTTCTGATTAACAATAATAATTATTGATGTCTCGAAATTGATATGTGTAATAATCTCTCTGCTATTTTTACATCTATTAATCAAACATTATGAATTCTCAATTTTTTTAGGATTGTATTTTGCTGAGCAGAATACCAACAATCACCACCACACCCACCCACACTACATACCACAAACACACACAACCAATCTTAACTGACCAGTTAATTTGCCAATTTTTCTAAATAAACCTTAATAATTGTAATTGTTTAATAATTAGGACAGAAACCTATGCTATAATCTTAATTGTTGTTAGATTTTTATGTTGCAAAATCGATTAAATTTTAAGTTTCATTTTTATTGATTTATTTATGCATACTATATTTGATTTCAAACTAGATCAAATCTGATGCTCTAACTTCCTGTGTCTTCTCTACCCACTTTTGTGAAACTTGAATCATATTATTTAGTTTTAAATGTTAGTTATCAAAAACTATAAACTATTTAGATATTTAAGTTACACAACTTACCAAAGTATTCAATATATAACTGAACATGAATATATATTTACATGCATTTTCTAGTGAAATCCTAAACTAAATAAATGTTCAAAACAAAATTGTTGTTGGTGTCTTTTTGCTATATCTTATTGTTGATCGGGAAACACAGATTATTGAATTGGCCAAACAACAGCCGAAAAATCATAAAAAACCTTTTAAATTAACTACTTGAGGAAAAACTAAACTAAAAGACGAAGCACTGTTAAACGTAAGCAGCCAACTAACAGCATCTCGCAATGTTAATCTCACACTGTTAACTTAATAGCAATTTCAGCCTGAAAGCAAACTACAAATTTTGTACAAATTTTGTCAAAACTGCGATTTTCCCTGCAAAATTTGAATCCTTTAGCTTCCTTTTGTGAATACAAATAGAAAGTCTTTTTGCATCGTGCTAAATTTAAGCCCTATGAAAAATGTTAAAATAAATAGACTGCTATAACGTTTTTAGTTATGAATTTGTCGATCTTGCATTCTAATTTCTGATAGCCTCCACTAAATTACTGCACCATTAATGGATATAAGACTAGGGATATTATCCCATTTAGGCTAAGCTAGTTTTTTTTTTCTTGCCAGAAAGTAAACTTTAACTTTAGGTTCAATTTTTATTTCAACAATTTGATGGTGTTTTTTTTTATAATTATTTAACAATTTTGTTTAAATTTTTTTGCAAAAACAAAAGCACGAAAATTTGTTGTTAACAGAACTGACACATCCGCATTGATCGATCTCATTTTTGTTTAGGGCTACATAAATATTATGATAAGATTGTTTTTTTTTTTTTTAATTATTAGGTATTTATTACAAGCGCACATTTGGGTTCCGGGAACGGACGAAGTTCAACAGCTCGTCGGAGTCCTCGCAGACGAAGGGCTTGATGTGGTGACAGGCAACGTCGTGCCATTTGATGCCGTCGTTGTAGAAGTTATTGAGAATGGACAGACAACTCTCATCGTTGCCCTGGGCAGCCTCACGGTTATCGGGCTGGGGTTGATTGTAGCCACCCGTCGAGGACCAGTCGCCGGTGTTGCGCTGCGAGGTGGGACCAATTTTGCCACCCGATCCGGACCAGAACCAGCCGTTCTCATTCGGGGGCTGCAAATCGGGTCTGTCGCAGCCGGCAAAGTTGCATTTACGTCCCGATGTCCAGATATATCTGACATTGCCGCGAGCAATGCGCTGCTTAATGAAGTCATTCTCTTGCGGAGTCTCTAGGGAAACGGCATCCATGCAATGGCGACGACAAATGTTGCGGGCATCCAACCAATCGACCTCCAGACTACGGGTCGGGGCATGCTCCCAGCTGAAGAAGTAGGAGTGCGACACTCCGCGAGCATCCCGGTAGGAGGCGTGACGCACACGATTGGCACAACTCCTCGGATCGGGCAGGGCAAGACGACGCTGGGCCAGAGACACGGTGAAGCTCACTGCCAGCAGCAGCAAAGTGCGCAGCACAAACATCTCGATGCGGAACTCTGAAACAAGTGATCGAGAAATTGAGAACATTAGCCATCAGTTGACCCAATCGGGGTGGAGTCACACCCATTTCCATTTCCACTTCCATTTCCATTTC
Organism: Drosophila nebulosa; assembly: GCA_024703675.1. Classification (NCBI taxonomy): domain Eukaryota; kingdom Metazoa; phylum Arthropoda; class Insecta; order Diptera; family Drosophilidae; genus Drosophila; species Drosophila nebulosa. The sequence continues at coordinate 9,033,705 of CM045724.1, read as the reverse complement.
CGCTCCAATGGACACGGCGTTTCAAATACAAAATCACTGATTGGAAATTTTTGGTTTTTTGATCAATTTTGAGCGAATTGTTCTGTGTATGAAATTCAGTTGATTTCAGTTGACTAATTGAGTAGTTTTCCATACCAAATTTGCCAAATCAACAGACAAAATATCTATTCAAAAGCCCACTCTCTGTCTACCTCTTTTATTGTGGAAAGGGGTGGGGGGAGGGGGAGTTCATTTTCATTTCTATGTCGTAATCGTGAGAATTGTGCGGGCCTGGCAACAACTCAAACAACTCAAAAGTTTATTTCAATGATATGCAAATGGCTTTATTGTTTTATATATGCAAATTTTAATGGTCTATTGATGGACCCACTGCACTGGCCCAGCTGGCTTAGGTTTCATTTTCAATTAGCAATTAGATCCGGATTGGCAAATGATTTAGACATGTGATTGAATGGAACTGGAAAACGCGTGCTCTTTAATTAACCATCCCCCCCCCCCAGACAAAGTTCATATTCAAAATATAAAGGTCAATCTGTCAGAATGTCAGGCCTCACTGCACTCAACGAGTTGACCTCTATCAAAACTAAATGTAAACACACTATTCTAAAAGCCTCTACAAGGAGGTGTGTCCCATCCATTGCTTGTGGCCATTAATTTTGCTATTCAGCATTTGGTTAGGAATGTAATTCATTTAATTTTGTTGGTTTTACATGACACTTTCGTAACATTTCAATATGAAAAAGAAACTTTTCTACATTTTCCTCTAAGTCATTCCATTCAAAATTAATTGGAAAAACAAAAAAATTTGCAACATTTTCCAAGAAACTTTATGAATTTTACAAGAGACTTAACTAAAACAATTTCTTAATCAAATCTTCATCGAAAATTTCAGTTTTCACTCAAACTTTATTTCAAGTTCTTGAGCACATAATACCACAATATATGAATTCCTAGTCTCCATATTATAAGATGCATTTCTTTCTCATGAAACACCCAAACATTTTTCTATTAAAAAGAAGAATAAAAATTGAAAGCTTCTACTTATTAAAATACAAAAATTTATAAATTACATAGCAGCTATTTCTCGACTTACACGGTAGAATCGTTTCTCGGAAAGCCGTGTAAGTCGAAATTTTGTAGGTAAAAACTACCAAGTACATCGAAAAAATATGTTACAATATTTAAAATTGCAGCATTTTTTTAGTACAAAATATTAACAAACAAAATAAATTCACTAAATTAAGCGCGAAATACGCAATAGAAAAATCATTTTCAAAAGAAAACAATTTCCAATTATGTATAACAGATATCAAGTAAATTAAGAAAATTTTTTTAAAAACTTATAATATATATTTGAATGAAAAATTTATTTTTTGCCTTGGTTTTAGTTGTGTTTAATAATTGCAAAAGACTCATAGAGTTTTTTAACAAATTTTATTTAAACATTTTTGCGAATTTGACATTTTGTACATAAAGAAGCCAATCTTGACTTTTCAATGAGTGACATTTTATTTTGGCTTTAAATTGATCAATTTTTAAGGCACGGCAAATGAGTTCTTACGCTTCAACCTATTAAAACTATTAACGACAATAATCTAAGCTTCTTTTCGAATTGAAACTATGGGCATGAGTTGAAAAGAACCTGACGAAATTCGTCTAAAATCAGTAAAATCAATAAATTTTAATAAAGAATTTATAACTTAAAAACAAATAAAAGCAACAAAATTTAACAAAAATATATTTTTATGCGCTTTAAATTTGCTTACGTAATTAAAAAATGACTCATTAGGCGTATTTTCTAAACATTTTCGAGTGGTGACAAATTTTACAACTTAGCTGCATCTTTTTTTTTGAACCTATAATTTGTTGGTATTTAAGATGCCAATAGGAATTTCTATTATTTCTACAAAAACACACACACATACACACACACATATATATTTTGCCAGTTAATATGCCAGTTGAACACTGACCTAGCCCAATACGAAGTCTGTGACTAACTCACTTGCCTATAACCACACACACACACACACACACACACAGACATAGGTAAGTAGGTATATATGCAAACTAGCTAAATACACAAACACACAGACACACAGACAAGCAGACCGACAGTCATAGATACAAATTGTACAAGCTCGTATATCACACATTGAGTACGCAAGAGTTTTAAGTTTTCTAGCTCAACTAAAGTCAAAAAGTGTGTCTTTGCATACCAACAAAGAGACGAATTTGGCTTTAATGGAGAAAGTTGGCATGTGTGTGTGTGTGTTTAGGCCACGTTTTGCCTGTTGTTGTGTGTGTGTGTGTGTGTGGTGGTTGGTTGGTTGGTTGTTGTTGTAGTTATATAGTTGATGGGCCATGGTCATGCCAGAAAAAACTCTTCCGCCTGATAAGAGAGTTTTCAGTTTCAGTTTGTGTCTTTTGTCTTTTGTTTTTTTGTTTTTTGTTTCTTGCCATGCCCAATTACTAGAAAATGTTGTAATTTAAATTTCCATTGGCTCATTTGCTACTTCAACTAATTGTCCAAGAGTCGAACTGTCGAACCAATTGTCTCGGGTCTCTCTTCACCTCACTTAAGTAGCTCTCATTTTTTGTTTTTATTTTTTTTTTTGTATGTTATGCAATATTGGTTTGCTTTTTTTGGCGTTTTGTTTTTTTATTTATTTTTTTTTTTTTTTGGTGCTGTTGGAGCTGCACTTGTAAATATAAATTAATGGGGCATGTTGATGGGGGCACTGGAGAAAGGCATTTTTAGGCTCTTCAAATATTTCATTTATTTTATTGCCAAAACGAGCGAGGGACACAAAAATAAAAATAAAAAAAAACCTTCAGTCAAAATAAAAACACTTTTGAATGTTGGTTTTTGGCACATCATCTGTGCAACACATTCCATGGTTTAATAATTAATGCCCAAGCAAATTGCATCTTTGTCGCCTTTGATCCCCTCTCTCTGGCCTCTGTTGCCTCTCTTGCCTTTTTGGTAGACTGATGTCTGGCATATATGGCCATTAATCTTGGGTTTATTCAGCATTTTTACTGCAATCTTGGCCAGTTAATGGCAACTTGTTTTTTATTTTTTTTTTTGGTAGTTGCAATTTGAACTTTTATTTGGCGAGAATGCTAAAAATTGAACAGGTGTCGAGACTCGCATTTGATTGCCAATTTAACGCACAAAAATATTATGTAAAAAATGTTAAAAAGATATATGACATTAATATCATGGGATTGCCGCCGATTGGGTAACCAGTTTGGCTTAATATTTGGCAATTTGTGTATTCTTTTCCTAGTTGAAAATTAGAGAAATCAATCGATAGGCAAACATATTGAGGTGTCTCTTGAGAGAAATCTTCAAGCTGGCTGGCTGGCTGGCTGGCATCTTTTGTTGTTATTTAGAACACGAGACAAGTTTTGCTTCGTCTCTTTGCCTCTCTTTACGAGTCTGACTAGTAATGCTGATGACAGTAATTATAAAGAAGACGGATTTGCCAACCACAACAACAACAACAACAAGTAAGAGATGGTAGAAAAATTGAAATTTCCAATTGAAATTGTGTAAACTTTCCCCCTCACCACACACACACCGCGCGCGTCTCTCTGCTAATAATTGTGTGATTTATTTTGTAATAAGCCAAAAGTAACCTTAAGCAGGATGCTGAAACACATTAAAGAAGCCCAACACAACACAACAAAAAAAAAAGTGTGGTAAATTGTTAAGAAAGTTGGCATTGCGGATGCAACTGAGTTGAGGCTTTTAATTGCTGGTCTGGTCTGGTCTGGTCTGGTCTTCGAGTTGGCCTGGTCCGTTGTTGGTTTTCTTTTCAGAAGCTGGTAAACAAAAAACTGGACAGAGTGTGTGCGTATGTCCAAGTGTGTGTGTGTGTGTGTGTGTGTGTGAGTGTGTCTTCCATGTAGAAGAAGAAAGTCTGAAGTCAAGTTTTTTTTTTTTTCTTTTTGTCCCAAGGAGCTTGGCAAGGTGCGTTACTTTTACTGGTCACCAGCAGGCATCAGCAATCAGATATTGCACATCGGACATCAGGTTTCAGAAAGGGGGCCTGTTTTCTCAGCAACAACAACAACAATAAGCCAAAAAAACTAAAATAACAATAACAATGAACATCAACAGCAACAAGTTGCCGCCACCTGTCGCAAAATGATAGTGAAAATGTTTTCAATTGGATTTATCTTGATTTTTGGTCATGACATAAAAATATATATGTATATGTATGAACATAAATAAATATTGAGGAATGGAGAGAATGGAGAAGCGGGGAGATGTCTCCGCTCAGCTGTTTTGACTTCACTTCACTTTCATCTCGCAACTCGCAGTCAAAGACGAACACGAAAAAGACGTTAATAAATCGTTTATACATCATTATCCGAAATACTTTTGGGCACGTAAACCAAGTGACCGGAACGTAGGACCTAATGACATTCCAATTTGTTTAAGAAAAAGTCAAAAATTTTGTGGACAAACTTCTAACTTGTAAAGCTCTTGAGATAATATTTATAATATCTTTGAGATCGGAAAATGTTAAGTTTTTGAATCGTATGCAGCTTCTAAGAGGGCTTCTTTTGTCTTGAGCCAACTGACTTAAATTTTTTTATTATTTTTTAAATTATAAAAACTTTCAAAGCATTTAAATGTATTGAACTGAAGACTTTAGTTGAAGTTTGTCATTTATTTTTTTATCCCAAAATTTGTTCTTTGTAATAAGAAATTATTGGGATTTATATATTAAAATGGCTCATTGTTTACCACAATCATTAAAATCAAATAGATAATTTAGATGCAAATAAGTCAAATATCAGAATAAAAATGTATTTAGAAAATGATTCATTGTTAACAACAAAGAGTTATAAAAAAATTAAACACTTTTCCCATACTTATTAGATAATATTGAAATGAATTAGTGAACCTTTCCATAAAATTTTAAACAAAATTTAAGAAATTAGTTAAACTATTTAAAACTCAAATAAATGATAAAGAGATATTCTTTATTTTAAAAATAAAACGAATTTTCTTTTAATGCAGTTAATAATTGAGAATCGCACTTCAAAATTAACCGCAAAATTAATAAACAACTTGAAATATTTTTAATCAAAGACGCCGAATTAAATTTGCATTTGATTGGGCACTAAATCATAATAAAAGCAATGGAGAAAGAACAAGTAGAAGAGGCAGTTTAAAGAGTCAAGAACTTGGTGTAAAAAGGTGATGGTCACCTGGGACGGGAAGTAGGGAAGCGGGGTCGGGTGATAAGATAGTTTTCTGTAGATGATGATAGGCTAAAAAAATAGAATTCAAAAAGCTAAGATTAACGCATTTAAATCTAGCTAAGCATTCTTTCCTCAAAGAAAAGGTTTTCAATATAATTTCTTAAAATATAATTAGCTCATCTTATGGTTCAGGTGAAGTCCTCTTTAACCAATTTATATTCGTTGTGGTAACGACCAATAAAATTATTAATGTTAAATTCCAGGAGATATCAAATTGTGCTCCCAGGCTCTTTAGCCTAACCAATTAACAATTAATGCAACTCAAAAATATTACATGGCCATATGCAATAGCCAGGTAAATTAACAGCAACTAAAAATGATCTTATTCAGATTGCACTTCCCTTCATCTAGGCCCCAAAAAAAGATGAGAGATCTCGTTTTTATTTTCGCAATTAATTTGCCAACATATGTTTGCCCCCTAAAATGGCATGCATTGCATTCAAGCAGCCACCTGCACCACCCACCCACACCTCAGGCTGGCCAGAGAAGGCCAAACAGTGGCGAATGACATGCATTCAAGCAGAAGATTGCACAATTTGTGAGTTTTATGTGTGTTTAAGTGTTTAGAAGGCAGTGCAAATAGGTGGAAAAATCTAATTTACCCAAAGAGCCATGCAAATTTGGTTATAGGCCAAAATGTCAAGCTGTGGTCATGGTGGGTGGCGGGGTGGTGTTGGTCGGTGTGGGTGATGGTTGATGGTTGTTGTAAGTAGCAGCACAATTGCAATTTTGGAGGTCGTAAAACATTTATGACTAAGCCATTAAAACGTAATACAAAGAGATAAGGCCCAGTAAATAAAGCAAACATTTGACCTCAAAAGCAAAACAAATGAGTCTTAAGTACTCACTGACAATTGTTTATAATTATTTTTGCATTTGTTGTTAACTTTTGTCATTGTTGTTGTTGCTGGTGGTAGCAAAATGCAGACATTTAATACGAAGGTAATTTCAATGCAACTGACAAGAAAAAAAAACCAAAAAAAAAAAAAAAAAGAGATCTCAAGTGGAAGATGAATGCGATTCGTGAAATTCCAATGAAGAAATCACAAGTCACGATTCCCCATTCTCCACATCCATTTACCCCGCCTACCTTCGCACCACCTACTCCTTACCCCACCATCAAAGACCAACCATTCAAATTGCAAGGCTGCTGCCAATTGACACTAAGAAAATCAGTTTTTTTCTCTCTCTCTGCTTCTGTTGTTGTAGTTGTTGTTGTTGTTGTTGGCATGTGGGAAAGTATGTCCAAATTGCAACATCTTTGCGTCTCCTGTCACTTATGCTTATCTTGTGCTTCCTTCTTTTTCTTTGCGGGAAAGTTGTGGGCGTGCCTCAACTTCATTGAGATAATTTCCCCCCCCCCCCCCCCACACTTTTTCGCCACAATTTTGTAACTTAACAAATCGCAATTTAACTATATTCAAAAAGTCATCCTCATTATAAGTTTTCGTTGTTTGTCTGCAACTTTTAATTGTCGATGGCATGATCTGAGATTGTCGTTCAAAAGTAAATGTAAATTATTATGCCACAGCATAAATAGGAAATCGAGTTTATATTTGATTTACATTATGTGACTATAGCAGAAGGAGGTAGAGCTTAATATTTTGGGCGAATGTTCGATAATGATTTTCAAATCTGTTTCTTGTTTCTTATATGTAGATCAAAAAGGTTCTTTATCGGTAAAGATCGGTAAAGAAAAGATATTACAATTGATATTTTATTAAAAATTATAGAACTCAACTTTATGCAGGAAAAACTTTTCTGCATTTATCTTTATCTATGAAATATCTAGTAAATATGAAAAGCCAAAATACTTTATGCATTTATAGATTGTACTTAAATCTGCCTTCAATAAATGCTTCACCTAGGGGAAAAATGTAAGCTACTTTCTTAATTGAACTCGAAAACACCAAATTGAGTCTGGGATTTTAAATAGTTGAAAATTGTTGCCAATAAACAGATATATAGCCATACACGATTCTTATAGTTGGATATTGGTAACAGAGTGGAAAAGGAGATGTTTCTGACCCCATAAAGTATATATATTCTTGGTCAGCATGAATGCAGAATCGATATAATTATGTCCCTATATTCTTACACCTTTCACGCTCTCAGATTAGGTAATTTCGACTCGAGATTTGGTAAGAGAAAATACAAGATCAAAGCTTAAAAATCTCAAAAACTAAATTATATTGGTACACTGACAAATATTTAACCTGCTTAGCTTAGTGAGTCGTTTTAAAGTGCCTAAAATAAATGCATTCAATACATTTACATTTCTTGTGGAACAAATATTGTTGAAATTTCTTATTTCTTATATATATATGAGACTCAATGGATTCAATATTAAGCCCTCCAAGCAACAGCTTCTTTACTCAAAATCCAAAAAAGTGAAACACAATAGTAAGCGTAAAATTTTTGAAAAAACGACTGAACTCAACAAGTTTAATACGAATGTTTTTACTATTCAGTTTTACGATTAAAAAGTTGATATATTCCTATTCAATTTTTTAACCACCAACAATTTATACTTATTCATTAACATTTTTGAAAATTGTGATAAATTTAATAATTTTTTTTCAATTAGTCTTTGTCTTTTATCTTTTCAAAAAATTCTAACCAAAATCTTGAGATCATTATGTCCATTTAAAAAATGTAAACTACATAACGAACTTCCCCTCCCCCACAAGAACCGCAAGATTGTTTTGCAAAAGTGTTTAGCACAAGTTGTAATGGAAAAAGTTCTGTTCTTGTAAAGTCTTTTTTATCCTTGCAGGATAATCACCTTTTGGGTTAGATAAAACACACAAATTCGATTCAAGTACACCGAATTATTTGAACTCTCAATTGAATTGTTGAATTGAGTTTACTTAATTTTTATGTTTTTCGTCGTTTGCAAAGACAACCGCACGCAACGCTTCACTTTTACCAACTGAACGCACTGACGATCGGATCTGCCAGTTTATAGCTTGTCCCCAAATAACAAAAGCAACAACAACAACTACAACTACTTACTTAGCGGTTGCCGTTCGATGGTGGCTCCACTCCAACCAGGTATGACTAGTTGCTGTTAGCCCCACAAAGTGAGTGAGTGAGTAAGTCTGTTGGCCAGGTGTCTGTGTCTGTGTTTGGATGCCTCACGCAGTTTTGATCTTTGGTCAGACATGCCACAAGTTGTGGCCAGTTGTGTGTGGTGGCCATCTTATTGTTAATTGAGTTATGGCCAGGTGGAATTGCCAATAAAATAAAAAAAAAAATAAACAAACAAAAACGTTGGAAAAACAAATTTGCAACTGTGTCAGTAGTAAGTGAAGTTGCAAGTTGGAAATGCATTCAAGAGCAACAACATCAACAACATGTTTGGCTTGCAACAAGTTCGTCGCTTCAGTCTTTTGTTTCAGCTTCAATTTGTAAAAAAATAAAACAAAAAATATTGTATATATGACAAAAAATCATTAAGTCATTTAACAACCGTTATTGGTTATTTGATTTTATTTTAATTTGCCCCTCGTTTTGTTCGTACATTTTTTTTTGTTTTTTTTTTGTTTTTTTTGCCCTACGGCCAATGAAATTTTTTTCTTTTTTTTTTTGGCTCTCAAAAGCAAATATTTCATTTTTGTTCGATTTTGTTTTTTTTGCTTTTCAATACATTTATGTAATTTATATAACAAAGCGTACAAAAAACGGTGTCAATAAAATCAATTAGTTTCTTTTTCAATTTCCTTCCGGCATAATTTGCTCATCATCATCAGCAACATCGTCGTCCGTCCGTCAATAGGTGTAAAAGCAAGACCATCAATAAATAATAAATAAAACAAGTTAATAACTAGCTATAAAGCCATGGATTTTCTTCTTTTTTTTTTCTTTAGGCCTATTTGAGGTTGAGCAGCAGAAGGCTTCATTTGATTATATTGATTAATTGATTTATTTTATGGACTTTGGTTGAAAATTGTATTCATTTTTGTTGTGTCAATATGAAATTGTAATTAAAAAGTTGCTTAATTAATTGCCAGTTCGCCGATTTGGGAGTTTCGGCAATAATGGCGATATACCAAATGTTTAAAAGGTTTAATCGTTAGCTATATATCTTTGTTTAAAGATTATATTGGATTATAAAGACGCTTCTGTTTCTAAAACGCGACATCTTGCTAACTACTCGTTTTAGAAACTTTTTACACTTTTCATTGTTCACTTTATTCATTTCATCAGACAGAAAGTCAACTTGACTTAGCTCTAGACTTAACATTAATCATCCGTATAGTCAATGGACTCTTTTTGTGGCCCAAGAAGAAAGCTGCCCACCTACCGCTCAACCGACTATCGTACGACACAGAGTTCCCGACAGAAAATTATTAACTACAGCTAAATATGAATAAATGTTTAAAATAAGTTAAGAGAGGGCCCTGACTTCAATATAGAATAGAGAAGATTGTAATTAGAGCAAAAGACCCGAAAAGGTTCATGCAAGGCATAGTTCTGGTGCAACTATCCTAAGACCAGGGGCTTTTATTTTTATTTATTTGCATCATATGTCCACGCGCATCGATCCTTAGAGCCAGGGCTTTCGTTCTTTGTATACAAACATTAACCTTAGTTGTGAAAGTAATGGCTTTTATTCTAGGCACCTAATCTCTGAGTCTAGGGACATTTATTTGCTTGCAACTTGTGTTTAAGCTTCTTGTCTAACTTTTTAATTCATTTTTTTACTAATTGCTAAAGCAGTCTACATAAGAACTGAATGAACATTTATCTGATATTCTTGAAGAGAATGTAGACCAAATTTGACCATATTCTTCTCCGACTGAGTTTCTAACTCCTACAACAGGTTCTAATAGAGAGAGGTTTTTGGTTTTGGGGTGAAAGTAAAATCAACTAGAACCAAGATAAAACTCTAAAAAGTTTAAGAACTTTGGAAATTTGTTACACAAACTCTTTATAATTTGTTTACTGGCATATAAAAGTGATCACTGTGATTTAATATGAATCTTAGAAGATTCTATAAATTTTATGAAAATCTTATGCGATTTGAACTTTGGGTTAAATGTGGAATTTTTTAAAATTTTCATTTCACTTTTCAATGTTTCAATTGATGTTCAAGTTCAATTGTAGAAGGCAAGTCAGCTTCAGCTGCATATAGCTTCTGATTCTAATCAAAATGGTGATAATGATGATGATTATGATGATGATAATGATAATGATGATGTCGATGCTGGCAACTCACGCACTTCACCTGGCGCATCTTCAAATATGCAATATAAAATATTGAATTAAGGCAAACAAACAGACAAACAAACATTGAACATGCTGTGTGAGGTCGTTTGGTAAATTAATTTTAATTGCATTTGGTACACAAAAAAACAAAACAAAAAACATAAGCGAAACAAACAAAATGAAGTGGCAACAACTTGAAATCAGTTCGATATCGGATATGTATACATATATGTATGTATATGTCTTTGGTGTTTGCATCTTTACACACAGTCATTAAGTGTGAACATCGCCAAATTGATTAACTTTAATGACTCGAGCCTGACTTGAACTTGAACTTGAAGTGCCTCTGCCTCTGCTTCTGCCTCTGTTGGCAAAAGGTCGAACCCCAAAAAGCCCAACTGGACAGCCCCCCCAAAAAAAAGGTACACCATAGACCCAAGCAGAAAACCAAGCAACAAATTCAATTGAATCGCTGAGTCTGCAATTAGATCTGCACTTCAGTTTTCAAATGGTTTAGCCCAGAGAAGGCAATTTCAAAAGTCAAGCCGAAAGCCGCTTACCATGAAATTAAGTAGGCGAGACCTTAGCTAGATATTTTTTATAAATACCTAAATATAACTACGGAGATATATATGTATGGATACCTACATAGATAGATGTATGTACATATATTAATTGTATGTGGGTTGGTTGTCTTTTTTTTATAATTATCCATTAGCTAAAATTTCACTTTCTTCATCATCTCGACTAACAAAATTGGCACAAACTTGCCCAATCTTCCCACACTTTGAATGATAGAGACATTTATCTTGCATTTGACATCGAAACTTTTTAATTACAATTGGGCTCATTATTCGAGTTGGGTTATGCAAGACATCAAACATTGAGTTTGAGTCTTCGATACGGCAGTTGGAGCAAGGTCGCTCTCCAAACTGTTGACAAGACAGAATCTCCTCCGAAAAAAAAAGAATTGTGAGCACAAAGCATAAACCAAGATAAATTACACACACACTATAAAGGCCATAATTAACTTTGGCCCGAAGCTGTGGCTTAATTAACTTCTGCTAGCGGCTTCTGTTGTAGCTGCCCCAGCCCCAGCCCCAGCCCCAGCCCCAGCCCCAGCCCCAGCCCCAGCCCCAGCCCCAGCCCAAGCCCAGCTGCCTCTTCTTCTACTTATTTTCGGCTGCCAATGAATGGTTCGAGTGTTGAAGATGTGGCAATCTAACCATAACCCACTGACTGACTTTATTCATTTTGGTCTCGAGCATCACCTGGCCATTTTTGGGGGGATTCTTCTGTAAATAAAACCAACAACAACAATTGCCACTACAAAAACAACTAAATTTTGTATGAGCAAAATCAAGAGACAACTTTTAAATACCCTGTAATAAGTAAGAGCGATCGGTGGCCATCCCTTGGGTGACTTGAACAAACATTTTGGCTTTGACTGAGATGGAAGGATCTCAGGGAAAGGCAAAGCAAAGCATAACATAATAAAAGTGAATCGAAAGATGTTCACAGACAGTTTAACTTGGTATAATTTTTCAAGTGAGTCTAATTCACCATTTAAGAGTATTATTACACGATCAATTAAAGAAGAAACGTTCATTAGGAGATGACTACTGTGGTCCGAAACGATAAACAAGCAATCAACTTCCTTTGACCAAGAAATAAGGATCACGAGTGTGTGAGACATCAAAATACGTTTTTGGTAGAAAGAACGCTTTGGCCTTCACATGAAATTGTCTTGTTCGATATTAGTTTATTCTTCTACCCACTTAATATACCCACTTCCTCTCCCCTTATGACTAGAGGGTACAAAAACATCTGCAAAACCAAAACCAAAAAAATATTTCGCCACACTTTGCGGTGGTCCAAAATGTCAGCCAGTTCAAGTTTATCAAAATATTTTCCTTTATAATCATTTTAGCTTATTATTTTATGCATTTTATTGTATTTGTTGCTTGGTCTTTGCCTTGAAGCTTGAGATTTGTACAACAATTTGAAGCAAAAACATTATTTATATTTCATTGAAAAAAAAAAACTAAAAATAGCTCAAAGTTCGAAACATAAGCTAAGCTAATTCTCGGCGGCAGTTTTGATATTTGTCGAGTCCAGTCAATTGCGCAAAAATATTTGCTATGTGCGCAAACAAAATAACTTCCTGATTTAATTACAAGATTCTCTTCATGAATTTGAACAGAAACTGAACTGTTTTTTCTTAGTGAATCTGCTGCATTTCAAGTTCAACAATGTCATTTGAAATTCCATATAACTTTCAGTTTTCAATTCAATTCCAATTTGGATAATTTATTTGCAAATTGTATTCATTATTTTCATCTCGAAAAATTGTTATGTATAAATTTTCCTAAGAGCTGCGCGTGCGAAAAATTCGTTTGACTTGGCGCCATTGTCAAAAGGAGAAGCCAAAATAAACAAAAAAAAAAAAAAAAATAAGAGAGCAGAAGACAGAGAAAAGAGGAGCGGAGAGGGGGGCAGAAGACCAGACCCGGGACACAGGGCAGAAAAGTGGAAAGATGTTGAGACCTACCATTGCGGTTGCATATAATTTTTCTTTTTTTTTTTCGTATTGTTGCTAACAAATTGTGCGACAAAATTCTAAGCTTGATTTGTTGCTTTTGTTGTTATTGTTGTTGTAGGTGTTGAAGTTGTTGCAGCTCATTAACTGTGTGTGTGTGTGTATGAGTGTGTGTGTGTGTGCGGGTCCATATTATGCAATCATCCTCGCTTGCATTGTTCAAGATGGCAGCCAGTTTGCTGCTTGGTTTCCAGTTTATCTTGTTGCCAAGCTAATACTAACTTGGCCCAGACTTACATGAGATTATACACTGTATAAAATGCCTGCAGAAAGGTGTTGGTTCATCTACAAGAAGCAAAATCTAAGCCTCTTAATTCAGAGATTAAGCAGCTGAAATTGTTATAAATTTATCCAAAGATAGCTTTTCACTGATAATTTAATGAAATAAAATGAATAATTTTTCTTCATTAATTTATTAAAAATTCAGTATTTGAAAAATTGTTTCTGAAACATTAGTATTATTTCCAATTTTCTATTACAATTCTTTATTCGGCAGAGCAAAGTATATAAAATATATTGAAAGATTGAACTCGAAACATTAAAATCGGTTTAGAGCTCTTCTGATTTATGAGCTCGTATTTTGGCAAATTAAAAACAAAAAAACCTGAAACAGACCCTCGTTTAGCATTTTCCCAAGTCCCGAATTGTTTTTACTGCGACCCTGGTTCTAATTATAAACAACTTCATTAAAAACAGAACAACTAAAATGGTAATTAAATTTAATTTATCGATTTGACCCTCTTAGTTTGAAATTGATTTTTAATGGGTGTCAATTTATCTGTTTCATCATTATCTAAAAAACGAACCAGCATTTTTGGACTAGCTGGCATACAATGCGTATACGTTATATTGAAAAATTCTAAAACAAAAGAATTAAAAATATTTTTAGGACTGCAAAAACTGTCGCAAGATATAATATTTCAATTAAAAGCTAAAAGCTGACAAAACTGTCAACAAAGAAATTTTCTAATAGTGCTAAAAACTTTTTAATGGCAAAAGCTTTGTTTATTTGAGGGACGCTCACCTAATTTCTTATCTAAGTGGCATTTGCTCATTAGCCATGGCAAATTAAGATAACTAAATCTGATTTCATCAAATCCAATCGACCACACCTCCAATTACAAGCAATTCCTATGGCCAAAACAAATGCAAATTAGGCGTGTTCCCATGGCACGCTCCATGACGATGATGATGATGATGATGATGATGAGGGCATGCCAAGGGAGGGCCTATAACAATTACTCAAGCGATACGGATTTAATCTCTGATAACAGCTCAACAGCCAAAAGCAACAACAATCGAATTAAACAAATGCGCAGAAAAGTATGTGAAATAAGTTTAGTATGAAAAATGTTGCGTTACCTGGCGGATTCGTCAAGCTCTTGGCATAGCTGGAGCCTTCGATGGGGCCACTGTATATGGCACAGCCTCTTCAGAGCCAACGATTTCTATGAGAGCATTCAGATGCTAATGGGGCTTGCCTTTGGCCTTGGCATTACACCGTATCACGTGGCGCGCGGCGGAGACTCTCAGAATTCACTGGAAATTCACGAGACTTGGTATGGCTTCGCGAATGCCATTTCGCGTTGGTTACTCTTCGCCTACTGCTATGCATTCATCAATCTGCGCAACGAGAGTCTGATTGGTTACTTCATAAGCAACCACATCTCCGAATTTACCACCAGGGCTCATGATTTAGGTGGCATTTGTGCCACAGTTGTCGTATTCATTTTGCCCTTGTTTCTGCGCCATCACTTTCGACGTGCCATCGAATTGATAGTCAGGATTGATCGACGTTTCTCTGCTCTACGCTTTCCCATGGACTATAATGAGGTTCTGCGCACAGTGTGGCTGGTCCTGACATTGGTAACCGCTTTGGATGCCATTTTAACGGTTACGTGTTTGGTATGCCTGGCCAAAATGGAAGTGCAAGCCTCTTGGCAATTGACATTTCTTTTGATCTACGAACTGGTGGCCATATCGATAACAATTTGCCTCTTCTGTGCCGTCTCGCGATCGTTGCAAAAACGTTTAGCTCAACTGCATCGGGTGAGTGATTAGAATCCTGCAAAACTAAACAAAGTTTTAAATAAGAAACTAAACAAGAGAGTTGTTAATGAAACTAAACAAGTCAATAATTAAGTAAACAAGAGATTAAGTAAGTACATCAGCAGGAGATTCCAAGAAAATCATTTAAGAATCAATATCATCTGCTTTACATCAAATTGAAAGGGCAACAACACGTTGTCTAAACTGATTCTTCGAGTCAACTGAGTCCAAGGATCATCTGCCTAAAGAAGAAATCGTATACAGTTTAATTAAGAAGAAACATTCCCTGCTGCTAAGAGAATCAATCATTTTAGGTAGAAAAATCCTCCTCCAGTTCATCTATTTCTTATCTAAGGGGCAGGTGCAGTGGGTGATGATTAAATTGGAACTAATCTTCCAGTTTGTTGACCTTCTCAAAGCACTGAAACTTTTTCTAATTAAATTAATTCTTTTAATTAAAATTGTACCTATTTGGTTAACCTATTTACCAAAAATGTCCTTCACACATTAAGTGCCAAAATAAACTACTTTGCATAGTGATGGGACACAATGTCAACTGGTGATCAGCATATGGCCCTCTTTTTTCTCACCTTACCTCAACTCTAAGCCTCTAACCCTTTAGTTAGTTAGTCTTTGAAGAGGGGTGGAGCAGTGAGACTAGCCAACTGAGTGTCACATGAGTGTCTGTCTCTGCTGTGACAACGATGATGATGATGATTATGATTATCGTGTTGATGATGATAACGAATTGCTGGTCACGAGAAGCACACAGAAAACTCATTCATATGTATCGAATGCTCACACAACTCAATGTCTGGCGTCTGTTTGACTATGCTTCCTATCCCCCAAAGGCACCGACGCACCGCCCCGCCCCCCTCTTTCCCACACGGGGCTCGGCACTCACTGGTTGTTGGTATCCTGAAACCTCATTATGAGCTCCTTGCCTCCTTGCCTCCCCTTATTTTTTTCTCTCTGGTATTTTTATTTGCATTTTTTTTTTTTTTTTTTCTTTTTTGTTGCCGCCACATCCAGAGGAAGGTTAGGTCGCAAGTGTTTTCGTTATCCTGGCTGCAGTTCGCGTTGATATCTGAAGGCAAACGGTCGTCGTCTCTCGTCATCTCTCGCCATGTCCACAGCGTTGCGTCGCGTACGCAAGTATTTTATCTCCTCGCAAGTGTATGAGACTCTGCGTCCTCTGTTCTTCCTGACCTTCTTGTATGGCCTGACACCGTTTCATGTGGTCCGTCGCAAAATGGGCGAATCGTATCTGAAGATGTCGTGCTTTGGTGTTTTCAATATATTTATTTATACATTTCTATGTGGCTTTTGTTATATATCCTCGTTGCGGCAAGGTGAATCGATTGTGGGCTATTTCGTTCGCACAGAAATCTCAACAATTGGCGATCGTTTGCAGATCTTTAATGGCCTCATTGCCGGAGCTGTGATCTATACATCGGCCATTCTGAAGCGTTGCAAACTTTTGGGTACTCTAACCATTTTACACAGTTTGGATACGAACTTCTCGAATATTGGCGTGCGAGTGAAATATTCGCGGATTTTTCGTTACTCGATTTTGGTTTTGATTTTTAAACTTTTGATTTTGGGCGTGTATTTTGTGGGAGTTTTTCGGTTGCTCGTCTCGTTGGATGTGACTCCATCGTTTTGTGTCTGCATGACGTTCTTTTTGCAACATTCGGTCGTTTCGATTGCAATCTGTTTGTTCTGTGTCATTGCTTTCAGTTTCGAGCGGCGTTTGAGTATCATCAATCAGGTAGGAATATGTAAACAACAACAGCAACAACAACAACAACAGGTGTTATTTACCAAAGGGGAATTGTTCGTTTCAATCTGCCAACGAGGCAGTAAATGAAGTGTGAAGTTTATGTTAATCCTTTTTAACTCTAATGAACTGTGTGGGACTTGTTTTGACTTGGTTTTGTAATAAAGTTAGACAATTTGCAGGTTGTTAAGCATATCTAAAAAGTAGGGCACACTTTAAGGGCGTCATTAATTTTTATGAACATTAAATATGACAAATTTCTAGAAATGATTTAACTTCTAAGTCAATCTTTTGCACCATCAGATTTAGCGATTTTTTTAACTGTTATTAAATTTTCAATAAATGGCTTTAGTAGCTTTTAAAAAAAGCTTTGCATACTGTAAGGCGTCATTTATTCTTTTTAATGGCATTGATTTGCATAAAAATATTCAAAATTGTATGGACAAAATTTCAATTATTATTATTATAAACAATTTCTAGACGTTAAACTAATTGCCTTAAAAGTTATGAAAGTTTCAAGAAATTGTTTGCCACTTTTAAAAAAGTTAATTGTAATAAAGTAGGTGAAAAGCCAACTTTTGAAGCTTAGAGTTTGAAAATGTTAAAAATTTCTAATAACAAGACAAGTTTGTAATTTGAAACAAAAAAAAAAACTATAGCATATTTTATGGCATGCCTAATGCTGCCCCAAAAAAACAAGAGGTGTAATCTTTGTAGATGGAAAAACTGCTCACTTCATTGCATTTTCCACGAACACATATATTTAACAAGCCCCCTAAAAGAATGTGTATGAAATGAACTATTGCTACGCACTTTTTCGGCGAACTTAAGTCTTTATTGGTGGCCCAAAATCTCACCTTTCATTTGACAAGCCATTTTTATGGTCATTGTAGTCGCACATAAATAATAGTGAAAACATATTGGAGTTCATTCATGGGAAGCCAGAACCATAAAACTCATTAGACTTAATTTTTATGACAAAAAGTGGGAGAGAGAGAGTGAGAGTGAAAAGAAAAGTAGTCTCTGGTCATTCATTGATCTAAATAGAGGTAAATCCCCCAGAGGATAAGGACGGACTGAAACGAAGCCAACAAAATGGAATATTTTATCCTTGGGGGCAAATGTCCACCACCATTAATTAAAATGCAACAGTTTAACCAGCGGCATAAAAATGAGAAAATTATTTACTTTCACTCACCAGGCACCCCACCCAAGAACCTCTCCCTCTCATTTTGTCTGCCCTAGGACGAGGTAAAATGCAAAATATTCTGCTAGCCTTTTAGTCAGTTGCCGCACGAAGCTCGAGCGAAGCAGTCGAAATTTTAGCAGGGAGATTAAAAGTCATGGAAGTCAAGGAAGAAGAGACCGATGTGAAGGTGGAAGTGAGTCCTTTGAGACGACGCCTGCGACACTTGGTGTCCGCCAAGCAGCTGTACGAGTGTCTACGTCCTTTGTTCCATGTCACCTATCTGCATGGCCTAACTTCCTTCTACATTAGTTCGGACAGTAAAACGGGACGCAAGGACATTAAGAAATCTGTGTTCGGCTATGTGAATGGGATTATGCATATAATCCTGTACACTGTCTGCTATTCGTTGACCATTATCAACAATTGCGAATCGGTGGCCAGCTATTTCTTTCGTTCACGCATCACCTACTTCGGCGACATGATGCAGATTGTCAGCGGTTTCATTGGCGTCACAGTCATCTATTTGGCAGCCATTATACCAAAGCATCGGCTGGAACAGTGTTTGCAAAAGTTCCACACCATGGACATGCAATTGCAAACGTGTGGCGTAAAGATTATGTACAGCAAAGTCTTAAGATTCAGCTACGCCTTGTTGCTTACCATGTTCTTTGTGAATATGTTCTTCAGCTACGGCACATTTGCGGTCCTCTATTCCAGCAATGTGTCCCCGACATGGGCTCTGCACTTCACATTCATCATTCAGCATACGATCATATCGATTGCCATTGCCATGTTCTCCTGTTTCACGTATCTAGTCGAGATGCGTTTCATTATGGTTAATAAGGTAAGATGGAAAATTAATTGATTAGCGGGAATCCAATTAATAAAATTGTTCTAGAAAACAAATTTCTATAAAGAAAATGTGTAAGACAATTTTAGTATTGCAACATTTGATCGTTAAAGTAGATTTTCGTTTACTTTTAGTCTGTGTCCCAATCTATAAGACTTATATGGCCTAAGAGTCTTAAACTAGTTGCGAATTATAAAATGTGTAATTCATTTATTTGCGCTTATGTAATGTAAAATAAAAGTTTTAATGGCAACTAGGTTTTTCTTTCGGTTATTTTCGGTTATAAATTGAAGATTTACAATTCCTTTTTGTGTCACGAATAATTTTAAAGCAAATTTTTGAATATAAATTTATTGAAGGAGTTAATAAATCAGTGCTTGAAATGCCTAAAAATTTAATTAGAAATATGCTTATCATATTTCTTGTTAAAAGGATAGAAATGTTGAAATTTCGCTTTGATCAAGCATTTTCAGCTGTGCTTATCTTCAAAACTGTCTCCAAAAAGTGATAGAATATTACACAGCCTCAAATTAGTAAGAATTTTATTCTAAAATTTGCCTAATCTTTCATTCAAAACGATGCATTGCACATCTGATCTTACCCTAGTTAAATCTACTAAACACCTACAAATCTAATTGGCAGTAAACCTAAAAAAAATGACTTAAGTTCAATTGAGACAATTGAGTAAGAATTTTGATCAGACCCGAGGGAAAACTTAATGGTTTCTCGTCCTTTTAACTGGCCAACTATTAGCTTTAGACGGAATTCAATTAATTAAATTACTTAACCAACTAACAGGTCAGAACAAGCTGGCAAGTCGTAAACGTTTTTACCTCCACCCACTAAAAATACTTTATAATTTCATGAGCAAAAGACAAAGCAAAAACAAAAACATATGAAGTAAGGAAAAACTGTCCATTAAATGAAAACTGTTGGAACGTGGTGCCAACTGACAGGTTTCCATTACAGCACATTTTCAAGGTGTTGCCCAGGTTGATGAAATATTAATAAAACAATCAAACCGAAGCAAAGTGAAAATTTCTATAAAAGGGCTTGGACCCAATCAGTTTTGTCATTTATAGTTTCTATTGGATAAAAGTAATGGGAAAATTCTATAGAGATATATTTAGTGCGAGTGATGCTTACGGAGCAGAGCAAAGTTTACTTTTCTTTACCTATCTGCTTGGTCTGACCCCCTTCCGTCTGAGGGGGGATCCACAAGAAGGTCGTCACTTTCAGCTCAGTCGCTTGGGCTTCCTGAATGCCCTAATCCAATTGAGTTTCTTCAGCTATTGCTTCCTCTCGGCCCTAATTGAACAGCAGAGTATTGTGGATTATTTCTTCAAATCGGATATCTCCCAGGTGGGAGATTCGCTGCAAAAATTCATTGGCATGACGGGAATGTGTATTCTCTTCATATGCAGTGCCATTCGTGTGCGAATCCTGATTGAGTTGTGTGATTTGGTCTATCACATTGACGAGAAGCTACTCGAAATTGGCATTTGTTTCAATTATAGACGCATTATGCAATTGAGGCATGTAAAACTATTGATAAGTTGCACGGTGCAAGTGGCCTATTTGGCTAGTTCCTTGTGCATGTTGTTATGGAATGATGTCAGACCAATTTACACAGCCACCGTGGCCTTCTATGTGCCGCAAATCTTTCTACTTAGCATTGTCCTGCTTTTTGAGGCATTTCTTCATCGATGTTGGCAGCAATTAAATGCCTTAAATGAGGTGGGTGGAACACATTTAAGATGATTTTGGCAATATTTAAAAAGAAATGTTGACTAAAACGAATAGAGCAACTAATTTGAGATCATTCTTCATCGGTTTACTCAGTTTAATAGCATTTTAATGGCATCTACAAAAGGTCGTCAACTTCTTGTTAGATAAAAGAGCATTCAAATTTATTAAGTTTGACCTATTAGAATAGACTATGGATGCTTTTTTTCAACTTTAGTTGAATCTAGAAATTATTTGAAAACCATCTCAAAATAGTACTTAAAGTGATTTCTGTTTTAAATGAATATTAGTTTACATTTTTGCTGAATCATCACTCATACGCCATGTGAAACCCAAAAGCGATGCGGTTATCAAAGAGAGTAGTTTCTAGAGATTGGAGAAATTAATTTTTGCTTTTACTTTCTTTTAAATCATTTCCTGAAACTGGAAGGTCCCTAAAAAAAACATAAATATATCATATAAAAATATCAAAATTGACTTTCGAATTTTGCTTTACTGGAAAACTTATAAAGATATTTTTAAGATTACTAACTTGTGTTTTTTTCCCTTGCAGGTTCTTAAGAATCTGTCACATCAATGGGACTCTCGCAGTTTGAAGGCCACCCAAAAGCAGCGTTCCCTGCAATGCCTTGACTCCTTTTCCATGTACACCATTGTGACAAAGGATCCAGCTGAAATAATACAAGAATCAATGGAAATCCATCATCTGATTTGCGAGGCGGCGGCTACGGCAAATAAATATTTCACCTATCAATTGTTGACCATCATTTCGATAGCTTTTCTCATTATCGTTTTCGATGCCTATTATGTCCTGGAGACTTTGTTGGGCAAATCGAAGAGAGAAAGCAAATTCAAGACTGTGGAATTTGTCACATTCTTCTCTTGCCAAATGATTTTATATTTGATTGCCATAATCTCCATAGTCGAGGGCAGTAATCGGGCCATCAAGAAGAGTGAGAAAACTGGCGGCATTGTCCATTCGCTACTCAATAAGACCAAATCGGTGGAGGTTAAGGAGAAGCTGCAACAATTTTCCATGCAATTGATGCATTTGAAAATCAACTTTACAGCCGCTGGCCTTTTCAATATTGATCGAACTCTATATTTTACGGTGATTATACAAATTATTTCAAATTAGTTTTCATTCATTAAACATTTCTTTTCATCTCGCAAATAGATAAGCGGCGCATTGACAACTTATCTCATCATATTGCTGCAATTCACATCGAATTCCCCAAGCAATAATGGCCATCTATATTCCTGCTGTGAAGCCTTGCATAATATTACAGCGAATCGAACTCTGTAGATGAATATTGTTGAATTGACGAATTGATGAATTGAGGATGAGTGGCGAGAATGGAGCGGGTGAAATATTGTAACGAAAAAAACGTCCAACTGTGCGCAGCTAAAACAATTCGACACAAATATACATATTTTTGTAGATGTTATCCTAAATTCAATTATCCTGTTTGGAAATTTATGTTTAGCAATAAATATTGATAATCCTCAAGAAAATCAAATTGATTGGGGGGGGGGGGGGGGAAAGAAACGAAACAGGAATCAAAAAGTAGAATCGAAATAGTAATTTTTAATTTATCTTTATAAGAATCAATAGATAAACAACAAAAACAAGAAAGTTGCTATTGTTTTTTTGAAGCTTTTAAAAATTTGCATAAAATTCACAATGTTTGACTGGAAGGAAGACCTCGACAACCATGAAGGATTTGCTAGAAACTTACCCCTACTTGACTTTATCGTACCAACAAAAAACAGAAACCAAAGTACTTCAGTATTAAGTATTTAAAAAGTGCCTGGATCGTTGAAAATTTTAAGAAATGCATGAATCAGTGGGAATTAATGGATTCTTGGTTCAAAGTTAATATAAAAATGCAAGAAACTGCAGAAATTGAAAAAAAATATTCGACTTGTTTTATCTAATAGGCTCCCTGGAACGACCTTCTCCACATACATGACTTCTTTTTTAGGATTGTTATATGAAATTTTCTATTTAATATATATTTTAGGCTGAAAGCTGTAGTTATGGTAATCCGATTTGCGTATCACCGACAAATGTTTTGCCTGCAGCAACAAAAAGGTTATATAAGAAATTTTTGTTTAAATAATTCAAAAACTGAGGGACTCGTTTGCATAGAAACAGACAGACAGTTACTGACCGAACTTTGTATACCCTCTAAAAAGGAAAAAAAGATGCACGAATGAGTGTAGGTTTTAAGAATGCATATATTTTTATAAGGAACCGCTACAAGCATCCTTTGATACTGCTTTCTAGGATTATCTTCTGAACGATGGCGACGTCTTTGTTTTATTAAAATTTTTAGATTTGCTATAATATAATAGATCATGCTTTGGATTGCAGTTACAGAGTTACACCAATTAGAAACAGTTTTAATTTCCAATGTCTTTTTTGTTTTTCTTTTTTGCATGGCTTGTTTAAGCGCTTTGTCATGCCCGAAATTGTTTTATTTGTAATCAAATTAGCAAAGTAGGCAAATTACCAGGACACGAACTGAAGTTGAACTTTGCTGCTGACGACCTTGTTACCCCCTTCCCTTAATTCATGATGGTCTCAACCATTTAAGCTTAATTAAATATTTACTGGCAATTGATATTAGCTTGGCAAGGTGTTCAACAGGTATGTGGGTGTCCCTGTTTTTACTTCTGTCTGTGTGTGTGTATCCCTATAATGATTATGATATATGATAAGAGGGAAGAGTGAAGGAAAAGGGACATAGACAGAGTATAATGGTAATATAATCATCATTCTTTCGTTTAGTCGTCCTCGAGTTGGCCAAGTGAACAGACACAAACGCGTGTAAAGACCGACCAATCAACTTGTTACCTGCAATGGCATTCAAGCTCTTGGAGCGCATCTCCCAGGCGGATAATGTATTCCAATCGTTGCGCCCACTCACCTACATCTCTCTGCTGGGACTGGCTCCGTTTCGCCTCAATCTAAATGCCTCCGATAAGGAGGTTCACACATCGACCTATTCCCTCGTTGCGGGAATTGTCCATTTTTTATTTTTCGTATTGTGCTTCGCGGCCTCGATGAGGCAGGGCGATTCCATAATTGGTTATTTCTTTCAAACGAATATAACCAAATTGGGTGACAGCACAGTCAAACTCACTGGCATATTGGCCATGACTAGTATCTTTGGATTTGTCATTATAAAACGACAGCGCTTTGTTTCCATCATCCAAAATATAATTGTGGTCGATGAGATATTCGTTAGATTGGGCATGAAACTGGATTACAGGAGGATACTATTAATCTGTTTCCTAATCTCATTGGGCATGCTCATGTTCAATGTGATCTATTTGTGTGTCAGCTATGCATTGCTAATAAGTGCCACCTTTAATCCGTCATTCGTTACATTTACCACCTTCGCCTTGCCACACATCAATACCAGTTTGATGGTCTTTAAGTTCTTGTGCACCACTCATTTGGCAAGGAGTCGTTTTAGTATGCTGAACGAGGTAAGAAATCAATAATTATTATTAGTACATAATAGAATAAAATAATAGAATAGAATATTGAAATACTGAAAGTCAGTGAACCAAAACTTTATCGAAATAAACACATTTTTTTGTAGCTGAGATACTATTGAGTCCAAAAAATTTCTGAAAATTTAAACTTTGCTTCATTCCATTTTTAATTAAAATGTATGTATGTATAATCATTGCTTCAAGTTTTATTCCCCTTAATCGATTTAAAACGAATTTTGAGTCTTTCGAACAGCCAGGTCCATATTTCTGTAAAAAAGACACAACCCAAAGGTACAGACTTAAAATTCTGACCTCAAAAAGCGCATTTTATTACAAATATATACATACATATCTATATATCCGTTTTACTATTTACACTAACAGTTGCAATTGTTTTTCTTACCAACGGTAAATTTCCATTTGGATGGACAGCGGATCATCTGACCGACTTAGGCGACGCCTCAGCAGCAACTAAGTTGACCTCCGCTGGCGCTGCTGCTTATATGCTCTCAAAGCAATAGAATGTGAAGCAGCTCGCTCACTCGTACTCACCCAATCATCTCTCTCTCTCATGCGCCCTTACTCAGCATCTGCTTCAAGAAGAAGCACAGCTAAAGCATCATTAGCTGCAGCGAGCAGCTACGCCGGCGCTCTCGCTCTCACCATCACCCTTTCACCCACTCTCTTGTTCAACTGCTTCAAGAAGAAGCACAGCTGAAGCAGCGCTGCAGCGAGCAGCTACGTCGGCGCTCTCGCACTCACCCACACATCTTAAAGCAGATGCTGTGTGGGGGCGAGCGGCAGAGCTGCTCAGCTGCTCTCAGTGTATATAAGCAGCTGGGCTAAAAGAAGAGGAAGCACTGCACTCTGG
The DNA here is from genome assembly GCA_024703675.1 of Drosophila nebulosa. NCBI lineage: Eukaryota > Metazoa > Arthropoda > Insecta > Diptera > Drosophilidae > Drosophila > Drosophila nebulosa. The sequence goes on along the minus strand of CM045724.1, from coordinate 9,008,620 downwards.
TGTATAGTAAGTGAGAAAGGGCGGGGGGATTAAAAGTGAGTACGTGAGCGCCAGAGTCAACAAAAACTGTTCCTTAAAAAAAAAAGAGGTGTAGTTTTCGACCCTAAATTGCAAACATTTGTAAACTAGAATCAAAGCAATATATTGACATATTAATCTAAAGAAAACCAATGGCTTCGCTTAGAAATATTTCCACAAAATAAATGTTGATTGTTGTTGATATTGGTATCCACTATTTAATATTAAATCACTTATTTCTTTATGCTCTCTTTCCATTTTAGATTCTTCAAGACATTCTTGATGCCCACATCGAGCAATATAATGCTCTGGAAATCTCACCAATGCACTCTGTGGTCAATAATAATCATTATGCATATCGTTTACGTAATATGATTAGTACACCCATGAAACGTTACAGTGTTACCTCGATAATTCGACAGAATCCAGATTATGCCATTAAACAGGTTGCGAATATACAAAATTTACTCTGCGACATTTGCCAAACCATTGAGGAATATTTCACTTATCCACTGCTGGGTATTATAGCCATATCGTTCCTCTTCATACTCTTCGATGATTTCTATATACTGGAGGCCCAACTGAATCCGAAACGCTTGGACAAATTCGAGGCTGATGAGTTTTTTGCCTTTTTTCTGAGCCAAATGATATGGTATATTGTAATAATATTTTTGATTGTCGAGGCAAGTAGTCGAACTATTTTGCAGAGCAGTGAAAGTGCCGTTATGGTTCATAAGATTCTGAATATTACGGATGATCCGGAGCTGCGAGATCGCCTATTTCGTTTATCGTTGCAGTTGTCCCACCGTAGAGTTCGATTCACTGCAGCGGGCTTATTTCGTTTGGATCGTACGCTCTATTTTACAGTAAGTTTGAAAAGTAAATTTCATACATTTAGACTATATATAATGTTTGATAAACAGATATCGGGAGCTGCCACTACGTATCTCATCATTTTGGTGCAATTTGGAGCCAGCCATCACATGGGAGAACCCAGCGAATGCAACAACAGTACCCAACGATCTGATTTCCTGTTTACTGGATGATTATTCCAAGTTAAAACTTTTAATTAATGTTTTTGTAGAATTCGATGTAAACGTAACAAATGTGTATAAATGTTGTAAATCTGTTTACTAAATCTACTTACTCCACTCCAATGATCGGTCCCTTTAACCAATCCCAATCTCGTTTTTAATCTCAGCAATTGTGCCACTTTGCAAAATCTTTTATAAATATTTAAAAACATTAATAAACTAAATATTGTCATGGAATTAAATTACTAAAGTCTTTGAAATTTATAAATTATCAAGAGAAACTTTGACGATTTTCAAAAGGCTCCAAAAGCAGGCGCCCCCAGTTGGCAAGCTTTTGTCAGTGGCAAAAGCTTTTAACACAGCTGAAAGATATGACACTCAGTTTGCCTATCGACTAATCGATTTGGTTTAAACAAAAGTCGTTATAAACTATTGCTTCTAGTTCGACCCATTAACCCAATTGCTAGAAACCACTGCAACCACAAGCCGATTCACTAACTAAATTTCTATTCCGCTCAACTTAGTTCGAGAACTAATCCATATATACATAGACATGCTAGCATAATCCAATAAGCAAACCCGAATACTCATTGAAGTATATTTTTAAGGGGATTGGGGGTGGGAATTAGGGGATGGCGGCGCCTGGTCTTAATCGTCCAACTAGTGCAATGACATTTGATTGTTTTATTGCCTCAGCCAATTCTGTGTGGACTAAACTCGGTGGGTGGTTGTGTCATATGATAATACGTGTGCGTAGATAGGTATTATAACTATGTTTTTGAGGTTTTACATATGTTCATAAGCAGGGACGGATCAGAAAAAGAAAGGTTTATAGGTTAAATCATAGTTAAATTGTGCTATAGAAACGTCTCATAAATATCTCTGTCTGTTCTATTTTAAATAAGAAAGCCTTTGAATTAGAATTTTGGATATAAAATGCTACTCTAAATCGGTGATAGTTAATTACTAAGATATACATATAAATTTTTTATTTAGTTTAATGGCAGGCAGTTACTGTATAGTATTTCCCCTGATAAGGCCAAGTCTTTTTCGTGGTGAAAATTTAAAACGCATAAGTTAATTGTCGGGCACTAGAAATCGGAGCTGAAAATTATGAGATTAGCTGAAAACCGATAAACCTTAAAATATTAATTTTATTTGATTCAAAATTTCCTTTTTTATCGCTTCATCCGGCCCTGGAAACATACTATTGATACATTGTATGTACATATGCCTAAAAAACTAATCGCTGCGATTAGCCATGTTGATAAGAATGATTATTTATCAGGTTCCACATATTTCAATTACAATTTGTTTATATTTTGCACTCAAAAGTTTAACCCACTTCCTCGCCCTCTGAATGAAATCAGTTCTAGTTAATTTTCAATGACAGAAAACTAAAATGGCAAATTAACCCCCACACCAAGACAAGCCAACCCAAGCCACCCACTCACACAGGCACACAAGACACTCACAGAAGTAGAAGAAGAAGCAGAAGCAGATTGGAAGCTTGTCTAAAGCCAAACAGCCGGCTGCATCGCACTTGACTGACATTCATCATGCTCCTCTCACTCATCATCATCATCGGCATCAACGTCATTATCACCAACATCGGTATCATCGGCTGTGAAAATATAAAACGACGTAGCCTCCATTTGGCCGTAGAATCGGCCTCGCCACTTAGTCGTAATCGAGCTTTGGCGAGTAACGGTCCTATTTCATTCCGTTCATGTTGCTTTTTCTACGCGCCCGTTTCGGTTTTTGAGTTCTTCCTGTGATAAGTTTTGAACCGTCCTCCAACCCACCCTCTCTCACACACACACACGCACACACACACACACGTGCCCAAGTAGCATGTCCTTTGCCTTATACAATTTCCTTTTGCCAATTTGTTAGTGATTGTTAAACAAATATATTAAAAAAAAAAAAAAGTGAGTGAACTATGTAAATCTACGTACCACCGTTCCCTGCACTTAATACATATGTACATACTTATGTACCTACATATATACTTATGTACATAGATGGAAAAATGGTTCCTTCACTCTTAATCGCTGGTAGACTTTTCTCGTAGATAACGATTACACTAGCAATTATGAAATATAAATTATTATAAATTCAACTTGATTGGTTTTATTGGTTAATCTGCCCAGACGAAGCAACCGTAAACAGCTTAAACACAATCGCCCGCGTATATGTATATACATACCTACTTAAATCGGTTAATTGGGAATTTGTGAATGCAAACAAAGGGAACACCTGTTGAGTATACAGTTACCTAAACAATATCTGTTGCTGTTTTTGGCAATTTTTAAGAAATTTCATTTAAAGAAATGACAGAATATTTGCCCATATTTGACCTCCCTTAGAGCTTTAGTTCAAGTCAATACCAATTGCATTTGCGTGACATATTCAATTTACACTTCACACGATGCGGCAATTCTTTTGTATAGTTTCGAATTTACATTTCATTATATTTTTGCCGTAAATTGAAGCCCCCCAAGTTACATATTTACAAGCCTCTATATATGTATATTTTTTACAATATCAAATTGCAAGCTGATAACTCATTAGAATCAATCATTTCTCTTCCTCAAGATTTGTAGACGATTACGATTTCTGCGGTTCAATCTCAATGTCAATTCATGTCTTGTGGTTTGTTTGCATATTGCCTGGAAATTCGATCAGGTGTTATATCATTTGGAAATCAAATATTACCAACGCATGTCAAGTAGAGTTTGCCACCTTTTTAAATTTTTTCATTGTTTAACTTTATCTCAAATTAGTTTAATCTCAAATGGTTTTTAGCCACACTTAACGAATTCTGAAAATTTCTAAAAAAAAAATATCTGATAGAAAAATTCTATCGCATTATGAGCGGATATGTTTACATAAAGATTTGTTCATAACTCTATTGAATGTCTGATATGCTGACTACGCATTATTTTGACCCGCATACGCATATCTGAGCTGAGCTGAGAGCGCAATATGCTTATGTGTATACTTTCGTTTGATTATTTATAAAAGTAAATAAATATATGTGTATATATTGAATAGTCTAAATTTGGTATATAGACAAGCCTTAGCTGCGAGATTTGGAAGACTTTCTTGGCACTTCTACTTTGCTTATTGCAATAGAATTTCCGAAAGATCTATAAAATCTTTTATACATTTCTTCATTACTTTTTAGAGGATTAAAGTGAATTTACCTAAAAGTCATAAAGTTCACAAAAACAAGCCCCTTTTAAGCTTTAAGCTAAGATTGTCGATAGATTCTTAAATATAGATTTTATTAGGAAATCGTTCCATTGACACCTCATTTAACTAAGAAATTGTTTCAATAATCTATCGTTTGATGTAGAAACTGTTACAGGAACAGTAATAGTAACAGTCCTAGTTCATGCATTCAATCAATTTGGTGTCAATAATTTCAAGAAATATTTTGTTTTCCTTGGAACGTTTTTAACAATTTTGAAACGTTTTCAAAGTGTTCTTTTTTTTGGAAATAATTTAAATACTTTAAAGAACTAATTTATTAAGCAAAAGGATATCTTGTTTTTCTTAAAACGTGTTTAACAAAACTGAAAAGCCTTTTAAAATTATTTTTTAAAGCTCTTCTCAAAGTCTCTAAAAGTCTTTTTTAAAGAATTTTTCGAAGTTTTCGTCTACTTATGTATGACTTGAAAATATTTTTAAAATTGTAGCTTTTTGTCTCTCATTCATACGGCAAAGTTCTTCGCTTAAGATAAACGGATATCACAAAACGAAAACAAAGCACTTTCAATATATTTTCTTAAATGTATTAAATATTCGAAAACCATTAATATTTCTAAATGAGCTTAACAAATCTATTCAAAAACAACAGATAAATGAGACACAATCAATGGGTAGTTGAAAGAGGCAGGATGGAATTATATCCTTCTAATGATAATTAGAATATTTTCCTGAATCTATCTCTCAATGTCAGCATCGTTAAAATGAGCAACAAATGATGTTTCAATTTTCTTATGATCTCTAAATGATTTGTCACTGTCCTGTCAATACTTTATTCATCTGATAAAATAAATATTAGATTCTGAAAAGAGTATGCAAAAGTCTGCAATAATAGGTTAGCTTGATAAAGTAAAGTGTAGTTAGTTAGTTAGTGTGAGTTAAAACGTCTATTGTAAGAATAAATTTTAATAATCAAATAAGTTGTATTTGAATACCTACCTCAATATTAATGCCCTAAGTACTACTTACTAACATGCTCTGTGCGGCTAACTAATTTGTGAATAAGTGTTTCTTCAACCCCGACTGTGACTTCAAGGCTCTGACCATATAATTCAAATCATATGCAAAGAAAGAAAGTTCAGCCTTGGGTTCAAAAAAACACAAATTTGCATCGAAAATTTATATATGTATATGCCCACACTTTATCATTCATGTGTTATTCAGGGGGCAGCCAGATGAGAAACGTAAAATTCAAAAGATGTTCTGATGCTTAATTTAATAATGAAAATATGAGAGACCAAAAAAAAAAAAAAAGAATTTAAAAGACTTAATTGAAAGCAATTATATAGTGAGTGTTGCTCTTGATTTCAATTAAACCTGAGGGAAAGAAAGAAAGAAAAAAAAAAAACTTTAAAAATAGTTTAAGTTCGCTTGCTGCTCTATTATACTTCAATAATCTTTCATAAAAATATGAACAGAATATTTCACGAAAAAAGAGATGCCGACAAATTTGAAAAATTCACATAATCATATTAATTTACCTACCATTCTGACATGCCATATTTATATATACGTATATATAGATTTGTATTCGTGTACAATAAAAACGGAAAGTGTCAAAGACCCAGTCCATAGCTCACCGAGGGGTCAATTGATAGACTCAATTATGATGATATATCACAGGGAGCGGGCAAAAAAAAAAAAAAAAACCGAGGCACATCGTATATAGTATATGTACATATATAGCAGAAATTGGCTTTGCCCACTATGTGGGCCCAAAAGTTATTGTGTTATTTTCTTTTATCATAAATATATATTCCAAAGTTCAAAAACCTGCTATCGCCCATTATGTGCGATCCACATTCAGATAGAAAATTCTATATATACAAGTAAATTGTGTCAATATCGTCGTCGTCATTCCCACTGATTTGTAATTCAAATCCAAAAATTGTATTGAAAGTATGAAAAACACTCGTTTTAATAGCATTTGCCGGTGCGTCAGACATCGTTCAGAAATTATCGCCGTTGATATGACTTGTTTGTACATATATAGAGTATTTCTCTATATGTATATAGTCTGTTTGTCTGGGCTGATTTTACATGAGTGTGAATTGTAATTGAAAGTCACGTTTTTTTTTTTCTCTCTCATTCAATTGATTCAATTCAATTGAATAGAAAAATACATATACTAAGCAAAATGTCATATTTATAATATGGCAATTTGTGAATAATTATTTCGGTAAGCAATTCGTGACGCAAAAATGATTGAAAATATCGATAAAAATTGATTTAATTGGTCACACTTAAATACGAGGCAAAATATCCATTCTAACGATCATATTTGCTTTTTCAACTGAAACACTGTTCAGTAGCTTGCCCTAGGTAAGCTTTTTAGTCGAGTTGTAAATTGTTTAATTACTCAATGGCATTTTTTTTTAATCCAACTATATAAAACAATAAGGAAGAATCTCTTAAGGAGATTCAGGTGCGCCCCTAGGGCTTTACAGACAATGGAGCAGAAAATTCCCGAAGAGCAGTTTACATTTAAAAGGGATCTCCAAGGAAAACCAGTTAAAAGCTAAGCTAAGATGGTTAATTTTTACAGGGCCAATTATTTGTATGACGTCATAGAAGGGAGTTTATCTCAAAATGAGATTTATTGGCTAATGACAGCAAGAGTATGGGATGCTAAGAATATCCAGAGTAAGCTCTTCTAACAGTTTTCTATATTATTAAAACTCATTTTCCTTAAAGATGTTTTAGTAATTAGAAGATAACAACCAACTTTGTAACTATCGAAATTATTGATCCAAACTTCCACGTAGTATATATCAGGCAAATCCTTTGTTAAGGTTATCTTTACTTAGTTCTTTGGTTTTCTTTCACACCAAACTAAATGTTGCAGCACTGACTTATTGACTTGCCCTCGTTATAAGGAATCTCAGCCAGCATGTATTGAAAAGATTTGAAAGACAACTAAATCAGTCCCATTTGGTCATTGAAAAGAAGCGAAACAAATATAATTATCTCACAAAATAAAGTAAAGTTCGGAAATAGAAACGAAAAATAGATGTTGCCAGAGAAACTTCGAAAATAAAGCACTTCAACTTCCAAAGCGTCTCAAAATACATTTTCCACTTGCCGTTTTTAAATAAATTTAAAGTAATTCAGTTTGCCAACAATCTGCCTAAGGCCAAATGTGATCAAAATTATAGCGGATTATGGAGAAAAAGAAAATTCCATTGTCAAAAAAAATTCGGCAGTCATTTGTGATAATATATATTAGAACATACTTATTACATATTACTCCCTTATGTGTTTTCTTTAAATAAATCTTCCAATGATTTCACATCATTCAACTAGAAAGTTTCTCAGTTTTAAGAATATCCTTTTTCAGAAGGTTTCTTTTTTTTTATGAACTTTCTTTCGAACTTTGCACTAAAAAGTTTATTGATTTGCTTTAATAAAATTGCAAGTTGTAAACCAAATTCCAAACAAATCTAATCTCTTGCTATTATTTGTGTAAAGTTTACTTAAGATTAATTTGGCTTAAAGCAAAGTCCTGTTTCTATATTTAAATCCTTCGTCATATTTACCTAAAGTGGCTTCGTTGCCTATTTTTGTGGCTTTCCTTTTCCGCACATGGCTAATAATAGTTTTGTCCATTTAGTTACAGACACATTACCATTGGAGGCGTCAAGCCCACAGCCATGCCCACACAAAACACCGCCATGTGGGGCCAACAGAAAAGTCATCGAAAATTAATTATCGGCATATTTGGCTTTTGCCTGGGACTATTTGGCATATTGTGTGGCATGTTCTGGGAGGATATATTCAATTGCATCATGCATAAGGTTAGTTTGGGGTCAAGTCCAAGTGAGGGTTGGTTAAATCAGAGCCAGCTGCATCTAATTGATATGGGGGGGAAACTCAAAAGAACCCGCCACTAATTGCCCAGAGGCAATGAATTTGAATTTGTTAAGATTTTTCAATTAATTGAAATTGACTTTTTTTTCTATTTGTAAAAGGAAATGACCCTATCACCCGACACACGTGTCTATGAGAATTGGAAGACTCCGCCGCTGGAACTTAATTTAGATATCTATCTCTATAATTGGACAAATCCCGAGGATTTTGGTAATCTCTCCACAAAGCCCATACTCGAGCAAGTGGGTCCATATCGTTTCAGTGAGAAGCCCGATAAGGTGGACATAAATTGGCATCCCTCGAATAGCTCAGTTAGTTATAGAAAAAGAAGTTTCTACTACTTCGATGCAGAGGGCAGTAATGGAAGTCTAGATGATGAGATTATAACCCTAAATGCCGTGGCATTGGTAAGTAACCTTTTCTTTACCATTATCCTTAATGATTTCCTCTTATCCTTGTTGCAGTCCGCTGCAGCCACAGCCAAGAAATGGAATAGTGTGAAGCGAAGCATGGTCGATGTCGGCCTAAAGCTTTATGATCAGCAAATGTCAGTACGCAAATCGGTGGATGAGCTCCTCTTTACTGGCTATAATGACATAATGATCGATATGGCCATTGCCATGCCCGTTTTTGGCGATGAGGTGAAAGTTCCATTCGATAAGTTCGGTTGGTTCTATACGCGCAATGGCAGCGCCGATCTCACGGGCACTTTCAATGTCTTTACGGGAGCCGATGATCTTGATAAGTTGGGTCAAATGCACACCTGGAACTTCAATGAGCACACTGGCTTCTTCGAATCCCATTGCGGCATGACGAATGGTTCGGCGGGAGAGTTTCAGCCAAGGCAATTGCAACCCGGTGGCAGTGTGGGTCTCTTTACTCCCGACATGTGCCGCACAATTCCACTGGACTACACTGAAACAATGGAAATTGAAGGCTTAAAGGGTTTCAAGTATGCCGGTGGACCACGTTCGGTGGATAATGGTGAGATTCCCCTCACTTGATAAGTCTTCGTTTGTCTAACTTTCTTTTGATCTGCTCCTAGGCACCATGTATCCAGAGAATCTGTGTTTTTGCGGTGGCGAATGTGTCCCGTCTGGTGTAATGAATATCAGTTCCTGTCGCTTTGGTTCTCCCGTTTTTATGTCCTATCCACATTTCTACAATGGCGATAAATTTTATGTCGATCAAGTCGAGGGTTTGGAGCCTACAAAAGAGAAACATGAGTTTTATATGGTTCTAGATCCTCGCACAGGCATTGCCCTGGAGGTGGCAGCACGTTTCCAGGTCAACATGCTGGTCGAGCCCATCGAGGGCATAGCTTTGTATACAGATATTCCCAGAATATTCTTTCCCCTCATATGGTTCGAGCAGAAAGTACGAATCACTCCGGAATTGGCTGATCAATTGAAGGTTCTGCCCATTGTTCTACTGGCAGGACAAATCTTTGCCGGCCTTTGCCTGGCAGTTGGCTTGCTTCTACTCTGCTGGACTCCAGTGGCGGAACTCTTGTCCTGGTGTCATCGGCGATCCGATCGTTACGATCTGAAGACCCAACACAAGGGCAATGGCCAAGAATACAAGAGTCGCAGTTCCAGTGCAGAAGATCTAAAGTCGAAGGCCTCTACTTTGGTGTGTGAACAGGGTCCGGATAGTTCACCACTCCTCGAAGATAAGCGCAAAGCGAAGCCATCAATCCAGCCCATGTCCAAGTCCCAGACTGGCGAAAGTGTGGCCACAGCCTCCACCGGAATCAGTGATGAGAGTAAACAAGATTAAACCAAAAGATGACAATTAAAAAGATGATGATGATGTTGATGATGCGATGATAATTTGCCAGCTTAGCTACTAAGCCGTCCTAGTTTAGTCTCTTGTTAGTATTTAGTTTTAGTTATAGAGTTCTACTCTCCACCCGCAATTACATACTCCAGTGCCTATGCCAAAGATTAACAAGGCAAAGATCTGACATCCAATCTGAATGAACACTTTGCTTAGTCCTAATGAATACTCCTTAAATGTATTTTGGAATTTTTTTGTGGATGTATTTCTCTCTTTTTTGATAAATGTGTATTTGTATAATAACTTTTTCCAAAAAAAAAAAGCCAGACAAATCGAATTAAATATTTTATATATACTTATAAATGAGAACGCCAGAAATTCTTTCTATTTAGCATATAATCAAGGAAAGGTAAGAATATATTGTGCGTAACTGTTTTCTGAAGGTTTAAAAATTTTAGAATATTCTTTAATTATCATTTTCGAATAATTTCTTAAGAGGTTTGATGGGCCTTAGAGGCTCAAAAGGCGCTCAAACTGTCATAATTAATGAATTATTTAATTATGACAATTTATAATTTATCAGTTTGACTTTTATTAAGACATTTTTTAAAGTTTCCATTTATCAAACCTGATTTTTCAAAAAGCTCCTTTGCGAAAGTCAAATATTTTGCAGTATAAATTTCTACAAACAACAACAAAGTATTCTGCATTTTTGGCAGAGTTTTAAAGAAAAAAAATTATTGTTTTTTCTTAATTTTCCACCCTAAATGCTGTCAAAATAGAGAGAAGAAATTCTTCCTTCACCGCTTGGAGTAAGTTGTAAGAAATAATTTGAAAAATTCGAAAAATCATTTAAGAAAAAAGCTAAATTCTATAGAAACCGTAAATTCGGAATTTCAAATTGTCCGTCATAATTTTTGTAATTTCGAAATTTGTATTCACCTTTCATCTGATCAATGATCTAGTTCAAGTCAATAATCTAGGAGGCACACACTGCGTATGAGTAATGCAAATATTTGAGAATACAATTTATGTTGGTTAAAAAACATAGATAAATGTCGATATAACTTAAGTAAATTATTTACACTTTAAAAATATTTAACAAATGCAATTTTTTTTTTTGATTTTTAAGTTTAATTTTTTCTTTCAATATTTGTTGTTTAACAAGATCTTGTATTTATATTTAGTTTTTTTACAAAACAAACCATTATTACAACAAGAAACGTTTAAGTCCTATGGTAAGAGCACTACTAAAAAGTCTTGGTTTTCGATGTTTTGTTCACTTTTGGTTATTAGATTTAATAATGTTTGCAATATCACAAATGACCCAACTTAATATACTAAAATACAAATCGAAATGGTTTAGGTGATAGAATAGTTAACCATTCCATACGGATTATTTCTTTTTCATGGAATAACCCTCAGCATAACCATAACTATCGGCAACTGTTAAAAGAAGACGAAATATAAGTAAAGTCAAGTTGAGGACTATTCAAAGATATATTTTTTAAGACTTACGTTCGTAATCCTTGGAATAGCATTCAAAGAAGTCGCCCAGCACTTTGCCGGGAGGCAATTCCCAAGTGGCACTACCGCCATATTTCGGTGGCAAGGCATTGGCATCGATGTGAGAGGTCAAAGACTTCCAATCTTTGCCATGGAAGAAGATCTACAGAAAGAGAGAGATTAATGAATTGATGGAAAAATGTCTCTCTTAATGTTTAACTTACTCGCTTTCGCAACTTTTCCCTAATGAAGGGCTTGAAAATGGCAAAGAGCATATTGAATATATACGAATTATTCACTATATGAACGGCCTTCAGGCGCATACAAATGCATTCTTGTATGTAATCCAATAACATGGCGGCAAAAGATGGTGTAAACTGTGTAATATGGCTCAAGGGCAGACCTAAGTAAGTTCAGTTAAGAGCAAATGTCAGTGCCGTGTCATGGGATCTCATTATCATTATTTCAGTTATTTACCTTCCATATCAATTATGACAACAGCACCGCAAATTTGTGAAAATGGCTCAACCATGGAGCCCAGCACGGTCAACTGTATGCCACGGAACAGATCGGGCAATGGCACCTGTGAAGGTTTCCATTTTTCTACAAAACAAAAAACAAAAACGAAAATGTGATAATATATTGTTATGTGTGTGTTTCTCTTTTGTTTTTGCTAAGATCATTTTACTTACTTCCTGCTTCCAGCACCAACAAACGACGTCCATGTTGATCTCTTGTGGGCAACAAATTGAGTATATCCGCTTCGAATACGTTGCGTAATTTCGAGGGTATTATATTCTCACATGCCATGCCATATTTCAGTTTCATGTGATAGAAGTTCTTGAGCTAGAAAAAGCAAAAAAGAAATACTTTTTAGCCAGTCTCTACTATATGTATATAAAATCAGCCAAATCGTTTTTGATTATAGCTATCTTTATGGGTTTTCTTTATCAAATTGAATCAAGGGATTATTTTTGCCGGCTTATAAAGATTAGAATTTAAACCTTCTGTAATTGTAGATAATTTAAACAACCGCAATATCCCTCTAAGAGTAGCCCTAACCTTCTTAACTTGAAAATCTAATCAACACATTACAGTGGGCTGTTGAATTTGTTTCGGTTTACTTTAGTGAATGTTATAGTGATAAAGGTTTTTTTCATAGTTCTTTAAACTTTTCTTTTACTTTTCTTTCTTTCTTTTAGTAAAAGACCTTTTAGAGTGATGAGAACTTGGTTGGTTAAAGGGGAACAAAACAATTTTTTTATATGTTCGTTTTGAGCAATGAAATTTGTTCTGTCTAAAATTGAAGTATGAACAAGTCTAAATCTTTTATTATGAAATTAAAAATTTTATATTTTTTATATAGTTTTGCACACTCCTGACATTTGTAATAATCAAGAATCTATCACTTATCAAGAATCTTAGTTATCCTTCTTTCTTAAAGAATGTAAAAATTACACAAAATTATTAAAGAAAATTTTTTTTTGGTGTTTTCAAGATGATAGTAAACAAAATTAGGAAAATATGGATATAAAGAACATTCCCAGATATCGATTCAAGTCTCCACTTAAGATTAATTTTGTAATTAATTTTTGAACAAAGAGACTGACTTATTCGAAAACATGGACCACAAGAACTTAATTAAATTTCAAACTGAAAGTGTTTTGTTACTTTTAAAGTTGAGCTCGGTTTTTGAATAAATACATTCTCTTTAAGTTGGCTAAATCTAATTACTTGAATATGTTATTAGACAGCTATTTAAAGTGGTTTTTAAGAGACGCGCTTTTAAATTTAAGACAATTCGATTGTTTTTATACTAAAAGTTAAGAAATGGTCCGAACTTTGGAAATAGATTTTTGTCAACAAGCAATTTTACAAAATCTGAATCGAAACTAATCAGGTTTAAGTTCTAAACATTTATCAAACACGTTTTAAGCCACTATGCAATATTTGTTTATCGATTTTATAAAGTTAGCGAACTGGTAATAAGTTATAAGACAAACGGTTTCTATTTATAGTAGAGGTTACTTTGAATATTTTCGCACACGCTTATGTTTCCGGTTTTTTTTCACTTACCCTTTTCAAGGCACTTTCTGGATAATAATGGCAAGGACGCAAAAACATCATCATATATTCATCATCCAAAGGCAAGTTTAGGTATTTCTCATCTAAGAGAAATGCAAATTAATGAAATGTTCAATTGAAAAGGAGTCATCCTTTTTTTTACACTTACTTTGTATGAGCACTCTGAGTTCCTTGATGGCTTCCTCTTTGATGCCTGGCACTTCTCTTAGCTCATCCTGTGCCTTTTTTAGAGCCCATTCGGGTGCCTGCTCCTTGTCCATACGTATGCGAGCACTGCCCAAATCAATGTAGGGCAATTGATTGTCATCGTAGCTTATGCAGTCTGCTTTACCCATATTATCTGATTGTGATTGTCTGTTGTTCACCGGCTCAAGCTGAAATCGAGAATAAAACTTTTTAGTCAGATGTTCAAACATTTTGTCAAAGTTTCCATTTCCTTCTTTGCCAATACCTCGAAGTGACTGACACAACTAGGTTACTTCCGCAGCCAAAGCCAGCAGTTCAATGCCTGCTGAACGTTAAGCCAATACTACAAAAAAAAAAATTATGACTCAATGCTGATCTTCATTAGCCAAAAGCCACAGCACTGACGACAACGGAAAACAACGGAAGAGAAGTTGTCAGAAGCAGACAAGAGGCCGGTGAGGTGGTGGCGGCGGCAGCGGTGGTAGTGGTGCTAGCCAGACAATAGAGTGCCCAAAACTGGTCACACAACCTTAGAGTCGTGTTCGTCGATAAACGCTTAAAATTTGAGTATATTCAAAGATACTCTATGGGAAATGAGAGTAATTGATTGATATCAAGGCGTTTGCACAGAAGTTGATGATCTTGAGGAAACCTTAGCAGAAGCCGCTCAATATAACACCAGACTTCAAGGAAATTTCAGTCTATCTAGAACATCAATATCGGAAACTTATTGAGAAAGTTAATATGAACATCTAGGTCAAGGCTCACCATATTTTATTTTTTTTTTTTTTGTTTTTAGAAATTTTTGTTTCTTAACCTTTCTTAAAACGATATGTGATCACTTGCTTATAAATTTCGTAACTTTGCATTAAATATTGAGGTTTTTGACCTTAAAAAACTAATCATGATATACAGATGAAGTTCATAAACTTATCTACAACAAGACGCCGAAGTAGCTCTTAAAAACCATTAATGGCAGCATTGATAAATAATAATTCGATTACAATTTATCGCTGTCGATAAACAGACTCTGTGATCTGTTTCTTATTCCTACAATATGAATAACTCTGGACCATAGTAAGCCACTGATTAAGTCCAAAACTGATGTCTAAGTAATAACCATAAATTTTTCAAGGTGAAAAGCTTCTTGCCCTGTGGCATAGGCATTCAATTTGGTTTCAAGATAGTCAATATTGTCGTTGGAAAACATGATAAAAGATTTTAACTATCGATTGGGACCTCATTGACCAATATTACAGCTAAAAATGGCTTAGATTATCAAACCCAAAATATTACATTCATTCAAAATTACATAGCTTGATTATTAAGAAGAAAATAAATTAATAATTTTCAACATTTTTCTAATGTAATTTCAACTTAATTCTGAGGTCCTCATCCAGAGCTGGTTTATAAATGTTCAACTTGACTACTTAACTTTAATTTTCAATTGTCAATCATACGCCATGTGGGCTACGATTGACAGTGAATAAAACTAAAATCCAACAATTTGGACTTTGTGATTAAATTTCTCATTTTTAAGCCAATAATGTGGCCATTTGGCATTGTTTTCAGTAGAGTATACAAAACTCGTCATGTATAAATAAATGTTTTAAATTGTGTTCATATTTTATCGATGATCAGGCATTTTTTGGCTAAGCAAAGTAACATAAAAAAAAAAAAACGAAACGTGGGCTGGCCATTTAAGCGACGTAGACGACTTGGCAACACCTTGGCTTCAAGTTAAGAGTTGATGACGTAGCAAGACAATTGATCTATGACGACAGGCCCCAGTGAAGGACTTGACAATGGGCTTTGATCTGTCGATTAAGTTGGAGCAATTAGTAAGGCTTTTCGAGTCGGTTTCGTCGGTTTTTCTCAGCAAGTCAAGGTCAAATTTGTCGAGTAACTAACTACTAGGGCTCATTTTTTGTGCGGTGAGTTTATGCTTATCATGTGAGAAACCCGTTCAATGTCCACAAATTTCGTCAAATAAAAGCGTACATTATGAATGGCTTTGGCTTTGAGTTTCGGTTTCGGGTTTGGTCTTTTGTCACACACATCGACCAAGTTCAACAGCCCATAAAGTTATGCGCATAAAATTTAATTTTTTTTTTTTATTTGCTTGGACCCTTTCCATCATTCGATTTTGAATCACATATTGCACAAGCGTGTATATAAGTTAAGTGTATAAGCCAAAAGTACTTGACATGTCACGAAGATGGGTTATTTCAAACAAAGTTGTCATATCACAACAAATTTAATTGCCAATTAACCGCATGCAAAGTGTCAAAATAAATTACTACAAAATAAATTAACTTCTCTTAATGAAAGGGAAAAAACCATCAGCAAAATAGCCTCCCTTCCTATTTAGGTGCTAATTATAGTCACTTTTTTCTGTTGACTTGCCAATTAAACTTTTTAGAAAGGCGTTAACCATAAGGAAATACGTTAATATTAGTAAGCATCTCTTAAAGCCATTTAAAAAAAAAAAAAAACAATAATTTGCGTTAATATCTTTCCCAAAAAAAAAACACACAAAGTCAGAGTGATTAAGCAGTTCTTTTCATTTAGAACAAGGTTCGTGATCTGATTGGTGCTTGACATATTCTAACAAACATATCAAATGGAGAGATCAAAACTGGTTTATACATTAGACACAATTTAATTTCAGACACAATTCAATTAACAATTTGTATTCAAAATAAAACTTCAAGTTCTAAATGTTAAATTGCGTGAACTTCTTAATTCTAATGGCCTTCAATTGTCTAGAAGTTTGGCATATCAAAATACGCAGAATCAAAATTCGAAAGTTAAATTGATCTTTGATTCTACTAGTCGCTAAGGTGAAAGTCCAATTTTAAAGAAACCAAAAGAAAAAGGTTTCGCTACTACTCCATAAGAAATGAAAAGAAAGCTTTTTAGAGATTTACTTCTATGGAGAAGAAGGTTCCGCGACTACTCCATGAAAATAAGAGGAAGCTTCTTAGAGATGAAACTCCTTCTTAGAGAAAACTCCTTAGAGATTCCACATAATATATGGAGAGATTAAGAAAAATTGTCTAACTTCTATGACAATTGAACAGAATGGAAATAAAACGGCAAATGAAATGCAAACTTCAGCATAAAAAACAATAAATTTCGCAAAAAATTATTTTGAGGTATGAAGTTTATTCATGGGAATCGATCCTTAAGAAAACAGAAAACAAATAAAGATAGAGAGATAGTAACAGTTCTTAATAAAGAAGGTTAAATAGACTACTTATAACGCAAATGCTCTATGTCTGAAGAAGATATAAGAAACTAGAACTTCGAATTTAAGGCGCAAACATATTAAAAACCATTGTAGAAGGATAGTTTATTTTATTTTATTTCCCCTGTTTTTGATCCATGTAAGGATGCCGCATATTGGAATAAATTTCGATATTTTCGGGTACGATCTATAAATCAGAGAAAATCACATATTTAAAGTGCACAGACATTGAAGCTGTCAAGATCATACAAAACTTGTCTATAGTTAGAAATTATTAAAAAAATTACTTTTAATTTTCGCTTATAGACAGTTTTTTAAATTGATTTCAACTTTGGCTTCTACTATTTCAATTAACTTGGCTAGTTTTAATGGCCTCACACAAACAGTTAGTTGAACAACTTGTTTAAGGTAAACATCAACAAAGCTCCAGGTAACTATTTATAAATCAAGAGCCAATAACGACATCATCATATATGCAATTTGCATTACCAGTACGAGTTCCGAGTACTTGCCACAATTTCACAATTTTCTATAGCCAATGGGGCGTAACACGATGTCGAATGAGTTGCAACGAACTGAACTGAACTCAAATCAACTCAACTCGATTCCGGAAACTGAAACAGAAACTGAAACTTTGTGTGTTCGCTGCAATTGCCAGACTAAATCAATGGATCGCAGTTAATAATAGCAGTAGCCACAGAAGGAGACGGAAACGGAGACGGAGACGGGAACGCTGATAACTAAAAGAACAAAGACTGTAATGCAAAAACATATAATCGGATGATGTTAGTGTGTGTGTGTGTGTGTTTTATTTGTGTGTTTGGAATAGATTATAGTATAAGCTAACTCTTCAACACTTTTTGATTAGCTCTTAATATCAACAGTCATAAAAGTTGATTTCTTTCATTTGCAGTCAATTTGAAACAAGAATAACTGTATATATATACATATATACATTTTAAAAGCCGACATGATATGCATATATATGCTATAAGCACTTGACAATCTTTTCTCGGCTCGTATTAAATGCAAATTACTGGTTTTTCGAACACAAATGACTAAGCAATTGCTTTAAATGCGTTTTTTTTTCTCTATATAATATGACAATGACTTGATAATCATATTATAAGTGGAATTAACCGATTGAAATTCGTAACGACTCAAGTTTGCATCTGTCACTAACAACAAAATAGGCCACACACTGACCCACCTATTCGTGTCTAGCATTTTTAATTGTATGTCAAGTAAGGAAAATTTTCAAATAGGCACATTAAATGTAAATCAATGACAAATTCCAGTTAAACAAGTACAATAAACAAGTATATTATTCTTATATAAGAACTTTGAAAAGGCTATAGAAAGAATGAATTACTGGAATGAAATATTAACAAGGAAATTGTATGCCATTTTCAATAGTTATAGAAATTCCTAGAGCATCATAGAAATCTCTTTTGTCTGCAGTAACAAGAAATGATTGACGGGTATTTAGGATGGATGAAATTTGTTGCACTACTACATAGAATCTAGAAATAGAGTCGTATATTAAAAGGAAGTTAGTTCAAAGAATCATCAACAATTGGACAAGCATTTTCTATGACAACTAAACAAAGTAGGGATACAATGTGATTCACTGAAACTTAAACAAGAAAGACAATGAATCTCACGATTTGTATGAAAGAAACTTTAAAGGAAACCAGGCATTCATCACTTGTCTAGAGCCCTAACTATTAACCAGTTGTACTGAAATTACAAAGTAAAGTCATGAGTTTACATATTCACATATAAATTAGGGAGAAATTTCAGGGGAAAAATAAAAAAAACATACACAAGAAGAAAATAAATACACAGGAAAAAAACGCTTCGTTTTTCTGCGATATATTTCAGTTACTCCTTGGTAACTGTCTTCAGAACACGTCTGCAGTTATAGTCTCTAATTTGGAAATAAATTTGACCTCGAGGCAAATAGATAATATTAACTAAAAGAAGAAGTTCTTTCAACAAATGCGCATTGAATTCAAAACTTTATGAAAAATATTTTGAAATCTTAGAAAAAGTTCTTCTTTGGTTTGCCGGCTCGAGGTCTACTCTTTTTATGGTAGACGAACAATCAAACTATGTCAAAAGCAAAACGATTTTATGAATAGGTTCATGTAGATAAATTGTCGTAAGATCATCCAATTTTTGGTATTTGTTTAGAAGAGTGAAGGCAGAAAGATTGTTGTTTATGAAGGCTTATTGCTTAGTTTTCTTAAATGAAAACTGAAGGTAAAACTGAAGAAAATTCAAAGCAAGTAATTGCAACACTTTCATTTATTTAAAATTTTTTAGACTTTGACTATGTTTTCCGAAACAAATTAATTGAAATTAAATTAAATTAAATGAACCCAACTTAAAAAAAGGAAACTGGGTGCCATATTGAATGATATATTGTTGACTGAAAATTAATAAAAATTGACAGAGTTCATTTACTCATTCATTTATCAAGATATATGATTAATTGTTTCATACCTTGCAAATTTGACACAAATAAAAAAAATATTACAAAACATTTAAAATCTTTTATATAAAAAGCCAAAATCTATGGTTAAACCATTCTGATGAATTTTGGGATAATCTGCAACTGTAGACATACAAATTAGGCGGCTTAGATTCATCCAAAAATATTGGTAAACACTTGTTCTATGGCACCATTAATCAAAATACCAAAATCTAGCACAACTTCAATGATTAATTTCCAAAAGAATTTACATAAATTGTAAAAAAAAAAAAAATTACATACGAAAATATATAGTAAAGGCAACAACTCAAAACAAGCGAGTAAGAGAAAAAGTTTCGATTCTCTAGAATCAGGCATAGCCGGTTTCGTTTCTGTTTTCAAAATGCCAAACAGCTTTTTGGTTTCATTTTTTTCGCTTTTTTTTTTTTTGGACTTGCTTGAATTACCTTCGATGCCAAGTGCGCTCGTCAGATTCGACTCTGAAGTCATTAATATATGTAAATTCCACAATACAATATCGGCTTTTGAGCATATTTTTGCGACTTTTGTATCCTTCACTTGACAAAATGTTAACTGTTTGGGTAAACACACGGGCCCACTCACACTCCAGTAGAAAAAAAAAGATGTTTAACAGGTTTTCGATTCACTTGAGTTTTTTTTTGTATTTTTTTGTATTAATTTATCGTTCGTTTGGGGTTCATACTCCAATATATTTGATATGAAGGTCAGACACGCTTTAGAATACTGTAAATACAAGTATATTGGCAAAGCCGACCGAAAAAAAACGTTGCCCAACTTTTTTTGTGTATAGAAACTAAACACACTGAGATCGGGGGCGGGGGCAGTCCGATCTTTTCAGTTTTGAGTGTCATTAGCCACTGGAAATGCCTCAACGGCAGCGTTTGCGTTTGCTCCGCTGCTTGAAATATTTATTTATTCATTGGATCCACCATGAATCAATGTAATTAAAAACCACAAACAAAGATCACAAAGCCAAGTGCTAGAAAGGGATGGCTTCAATTTATATGAGGGTGAGTGAGGGAGAGCTACAGAGAGTGTGAGAGAGAGAGAGGGGAGAGCAAATGTGTAGCTTTAATTCAATTTGCATTTTGTCGTTGTCGTGTTACATTTACATGCATTATTTTTGGGGGCAAAAACAGTGGAACTTCTTTAATGAAGAATAGTCGTAGTTTTAGTAGTCAGAGCTATAACCTTATCATAAATATATGTAAAATTATCCCCAATGTTAGCTTCTTAAACGATTTCCATTCGAAAAATGAAACCCAAATATGCTGAAAAATATTTTCTTTAAAATCATTTTATGAAAGTTATAATAATTATGTTAGAGATGAGAAAATTTTCTTATTTAAAGGATAAGGAACCGATTTTTGCTATTTATAAGCTATAAACTTTTGATGTATTTTAAAAATGTTTTGTTTTATTAAGATGGGGGCTTTATTGTACTTAGAACCTATAATAATTTGAGAAAAATGCCCAAAAAGAAATTTTCTCTCAAAGAAAATAATAATTATTCTGTTAATATTAAAGTGGATGACTAAAATGATAACTTTAATAACTCTATTAATTTTAATCAATATTAAACAAGTTCCTTATTATCTTCATTCTCTTTAACTATTGCAATACAAATTACAATACAACAACAACAATGTCGCAGATTACAAAATGGCGTCCTCTTTTAGCTAATTTAAACTTTTTAAGCGTTTTACTCTTCGTTTCGAGCTAATTATTAACCAACTTTTCTACTTAATCTTACTAAGAAATAGAAGGTCCGTTCTTAACTTGAATCCCGTGAAAATGTTTTTGGCACCGAAGCTGATATGTGCTTTCGCTGTCGTTTTCAAATGAATTTATCTATTGGACTCGCTTTTAAATCGTTTGCCTTTTAATCTAGTGTATTAGCTTACAAATCCGCATTGCGAATTAATTTAAAGATGAAAGCGATTTACTATATAAGGAGAACTTTCTCCTTTCAGTGTCATATTTCTGTTCAAAATGTAAAGCTAGTTTCTAAAAGGATAATGCTGAATTCTTAAAAAGTTTATGAGAACATTTCGACTCACTGTAAATAAGTTAATTATAAGCAATATAAATGATTCATTAACTTTAAAATAATTAGCCATCAAAAAAGTTCTTAATTTGACTTTCATTTGAATTCATTTGTGGTCACTTAAGTTTAGATTTAATTTCAATTTGGTGTATTTTTCGTTACCACACACACACACACACGGGCATTCGTCACAGTCATGGCTGTTCCATTGTACTATTATACAAAAATTGTCTATGATATTATCGGCTATCGAGGTAGATCATCTAGCTAAATGCAGTGCCCATTATGAATGGACAATGTGGGAAAAATGGGCTACTGAGGAATGCCGATTATGAATGGCGCGGTGGGAAGGAAGAGGGAACAAATGCGGCAGGTAGCTTACATTTTGGGTTTTGGGTATCTCTCTCTTTGAGCACACGCGCTGATGAAATGCAACTAAAACATGGCCTAGGGGCAGGCGGCAAGGCGGTAATTGTTTTTATTGCCAAAACTTCAGCGGAGAGTCGGTTGGGGCAGAGTGGAGTGGCGTGGAGTGGAGTGGAGCGACGTAGTAGTAGTTGAATGTGGAGGCAGAAAGTGTGTCAACGTACATAGCTAGGCTAGGCATGCGCATAACCGAGTAGCATAACCAACAATAACAACAAAAAAAAACAACAACAACAACAACAATAACAATGTGTTTAATGTTAACGCAACTTACCGCAAATAAAAGTTGAATCGTTTACTTGAATATCACACAACAATAGTTTTTTTTTTTTTTGTTTTTCACATAAAAGTAAAGAGTTTTTTTTTTGGGATTGCACGTTTCACTTTGGCAAAACTGAAAATATTTTGCAATTGTTTTTTAAAGCGCGAAAGATCGGCAGATGGGCGGCGGAGGGGGCGTCAGGATGAGTAGCGACGGTAGCAGATGCCAGTTATAGTCGTGCCACACGATAATTTTTTTTGCACAGCAAAATATATTTTATCTGCCGTCGACAACAAAAATCGTGACTCGATGGAGCAGACGTAAACGGAGTTGGAGACGGAGACGACGTATTTGTAGATACGTCCAAATGGCAACGCGGCTAAAATCACTCTGTTTTGTTGAGTATATCTCAGCGGTCTCTCAAGCTCTTGAAATTAATTAACTGGCCAAGTCAAGCTTAACAAAAGCAACAAAAACAACAACAACAACAGCGACGGCAAATACAAATACAAATACAATTACTCTGTAGAAGCAGAAGCAGCCAGCGGCAAGCAGAAGCAAAAACAACCACCGACGAATGAAAAAAAGAGAATCCAATAATCACATAAAAGCTTTTGTTGCTCCCTCTCTTTGTGTGCACATTCCCCAACACTGGCCCCAAAAGGCGGCAAAGCTTTGCTTTAAAATTGAAGCTTTCGTTGGGTATCATTTGTTTTTTTTTTGGGGTTTGCTTTGCTGGTGTAGAGTGCTTGTGATGTGGCAAGAATAGGAAAGGAGAGCAAGGAAACTCGAATGGAATAGTGGAAATTTAAAGTTTTTAAGAGTTAAATTCCCAGTTAACTGAAAATATTAAGAGAAACGAATATTCTCTTCTATGATTTAACAAAAATGGTTTAATAACTTAATTTCTTGGTATCTTACCACAAGACTCTTTTATTATTATTTCACACATATGTTCAGGATTTTACAAGATTTAGATATAATTTTTTAGCATTTTTTACAATTTAATAATTTCTATAGATGATGATAATAATAAACAAAATATAATTAAAACGCAACTTAAACTAGTTTTACGATCTATAATCGTTAAAACATTTTATTAAATAGGTAGAAATAAATTTTCCTTATTCGAAAGGCATTTAAAAGAATAAAAATTGAAAACTTTAAAGAATGGAAAGGAAAGCTCAGCTCCAACCAAGCTTACATTTTCCGTTGAAGTTAAAATTCTAATGAGATTTGAAATAGAATATATCTAAATGTTATTTCACCATCTGTCAATAAACTTAGAAGCAACTTACCACCCAAAAGTTACCAAATACCTTTTTGGCATTCTTCACTTTGTTTCATATCAAATTTTAGCTGATTGCAGTCAAATTTAAATTCTTTATATCAAGGTCAATACTTTCGTTCTTGATAAATATTTCTTGGCCATTTCGTGCTTGCAATTTCTGTTCAAGTGCACCAAGTGCCAAACAAAAAGAGAACCCCAAAAAAAATATGTATGAAAATGCTTACCACACTTTTGTTGGTTGGTTATCAGTTAAAACGAGTTGCTTTTGGCTGATAAATTTTCACATTATTTCTGTTTTTTCCTTCTTGTCACTTATCTAAATTATTGCAGCTATAAACATATACAATACATTTTCGTTCTGGGACTTTAAGGAATTGGTAAAAATGAAATAGAACTACATACAATAAAGATAAAGACACAAACTAGCTTGCTGATTAATTAGTCAAGGTTTCTATGCAATCCAATAAAAACGGAAGAATAATTGTCGGAAAGAATGAACTTCAAACGATTTATGGGGCACAACTAACAGAAGCAGCTGGTATTTGCCAAAAAATATGGTTTCAAATATGATGAAATTGTGTAAAATAGTGGAGGATCACTTTCCATTGGCTAAAAAGTTTAAATACTTTGTATATATATTTTGTTTAACTTTTGAATGATTTACCATATACAGGAAGAATTTTTGGATCAACTTAAATAACTTATACATTTTTGCTTTTCAGAACTGTAAGCTTCAATTTCCGATTCTTGGGAGATTTTACCTTCATTATTAGATATCTAATAATATTCTAAGAGATCCTTTAGATAACGAGACTTCTGAGTACTCGTATTCGTACTTAAGTTAGTTAGAATATAGTCCTTAAGAATACAGCAACTCCCATCTTCCTAGCTGGTTTTTGAATATGGGCAAAATGTTATTATGGCCTGACCAGCGAGGCGTAAAACTAATCATTGCTTTGCTATTGCCTTTGGCCAATACAAAATAAAATTTCTAAAAATGACAAAACAAATTCATCATGGGTTGTGTTGTAATAAAAGTTTTCGAGCGTTCAAACATTTTGGAATTGTCAAGTTTATGCTCAATATGACTAGTTTAACTGTGACACTGTGCGTATACGTAATGCTTGGAAAATCAAAGAACGAATTCTGTATTGAGTTCGTTGTTAAGCCTTTTGCCAAGTAGAAAAAGACTTTTGTCACTATTTCAGCTTAATATTGAGATGGTTTATGTAAAATTAAAATATTACCTTCTTTAAGCCTTTTCTCAACATGAATTGAAATATCATTAGGCCAAGTTTCTTTATAATTTATTTAAAATTCATATAGAAATATTCATTTCGTTTATATAAGGATCTCTAGTTTCACTTGTTGAATAGTTTTTTAAATTATTTGCGTTTTGCCATCAATGAATCATCAGTTTGCAATTAGTCGAATAACTATTAATAACTATCCCATAATTTATGTAGATTTACGAAAAAAAAAATTCCCAAAAAATAGTTAAATATTTACGGTTGTACTTCCTGACAAGCAATATTTATTTTTGCTTAGTCTCGCAAAAAGCCATTAAAATTAATTACAAGTAGCGCATCTGTTTGACTGTAACTGACCTTCCCTAAAGACAAATGTGCCTACAACCAAAATAAAGTTCCATATATATTTAGAGATTTTGAAACCTAACATTCATGGTTTTTTCCCCAAACTATCCAATGCTATTGTTAAATGTGTTTAATATTTATTTAAACGTGACACAGTTTCGTACCACAAATGGACTTTGCGTACTTGAAACTCAGTTCCTACAACGTCAGCGAGAATGTCTTTGGATCAAAGTTTCTACTTGAGTTTGGCTCGTGCTCTTCGTGCCAATATTAACTGACTAATCTCCGTTGGACAAACTCGATCACATTAAATGGACTTTGTAGGGAATTTCAGTTACACAGTTAATTTCATATATATACTATATTCATGTGAACAAGTGAGGAAATGTATGACTACGGCTACAAAGTGCACTTCGTCGTCATCTCGTACTTATCTACACTTCTCTTCCTCTCTCTCCCCCCACCTTTTCTCTCTCTTTAAGTACAAAGTAAAACTACTTGCCACTGTTGCTACACATAGAACACATGTTTCGTTAGTTTTGTTATCTAAATTGAGTGAATTGTGTTGGAACATTCCATTGATGATAGTATTTAGCTAATATCCAACAATAAGTTGCCTCTCTCTCTTATCAATTGAGGCCTTGGTTTTAGCTACCCAAACAAACACAAGTTCCACTTGAGGCCCCCGCTGCTGGGGGCTTTCACGCGTAACACAATTCTTATATAATCCCCGATTTGGTGTGCATATTGAACAGTTGCTAATCGAAAGATTATGCCTAATCTTTCAAAATAGGTAATCTTACGTTCTGATATTGAAAGAGGTACAGTGGTTCGAAAACTAACCCTAACTAATATCAATCTTATTACAAATAACTCTGTTAGATTTACCTAAGAAAGAAGGTAAATCTTGGTTATTAAACTTTTTTCTGGTATTCTATGTTAGTTTTAATTTCTTTTACTGAGAAAAAAAAACTGTTTTTTTTTCCATCTATCATTCTATTCTATTCTATCTTTTTTCAAAAGTCAACTCTCATTTGATGACCTAGAAGAGAAATGACAAAACAAAAGGCAAAATAATTTAATTGCTCCATTCACCTTTAAAACACTTTTTTGATTACTTTTTTAGAATCAATTTAATATATTTCCAAAGAATCTCCTCATCAGCACAATACTCCAGTAGATTATGTCCTTTGAAACTCTTTCCATAAGTTTTTTATGTCACATGGAAAACATATATAAGTAGGAACCTTTTGTTTTCTATTCATAACTGATGTAAGAGGCCCATTTTTGCTTTTGAGACTTTTGTTTATATTTCAATTTTGATTCACATATAACAATCGTTAAACTGTCTCTTTCGGAGCAAGGTAAGAGGACTCTTTCTGGTTTTTTTTGCTCTCCATGTCGAAGCTCCTTTAACATGACAATGACCACTTAGATTTGCCTTTCGACCTTCGCTGTGAATCAGTGTACTGATTAGCCGGGCCTCTTTAACAGTTCCTACATTGGTGTAGCCCTTTGCCTACTTTTTTCTTTTCTTTTTAATTTAATTTTGTCAATCCATAAGAAACAAAAAAAAAAACGCAATTAATTCGGACAAAATGAATCGATATTGAGCTCAAGTGTTGCTATCTTCTTAACATATTTAAATGCTCATTAACAGTAGCAAAAAAAAAATAACAAAAAATAAACAACAACAAAAAAAACAGAAGTTCGATAAAGCTGTGAAGCAAGTGAATAAAAACAAAAACAAAAACACACACACACATAGAGACAAAACACATACTAATACTACTTAGACTTTAGCAAAACACAAAGAACAACAACTACAACAACGAAAGTTGACGACAACAAATCGAAAGCGAATCAAGTGCGCAGACTTTGCCCTATGACTACACTATATAGCGACATATAGTGTGCCATATAGAACCGGGTTATATATATATATATATGTTATATAGAAACGGAGGGTAACAAAGCATGATATGAAAATTTCATAATTTCCGAAAGAGCTGAGAAAAGCAAAAAGGAAACCACGTACTACGTACAATAATATTTTGCCATAAACAATAAGGAAAATAAATTCAAAGGCAACAATTGATAACGTGAAATGGTAAGCAGGGTGATAAGGGGTATGCGAGAGGGGTAAGAGAGATTTACTAACACCCACAACAACATCTACATGCACCTGCTGATCGATAGCAGAGAGTTAGAGAGAGAGAGAGAGAGGGAGGGAGAAGAAACCTTAAACACTCTCACCAAAAATGTCAATTGAAATCTCACACACAGTCAACGTCGACGTCGCAGCCAGCGTCGACGCTAAAAACCCAAGTTGACGTCGCTGTCGATCGTTGCCTGGGCCTTTTTGGGCTGATAAGGATTATGAGCTACGATTAGAATAGAAATTTGTATACCCTTTCTAATGAGTAGATTCGTTTTTTCTATGAAATCGTAGTAGCTAAGCTTATAGATGATCTTCTAAAAAAAAGGCATCTGCAAGTTTCTAAGACTTTTTTGTTGCAATTGTTTAATTAAAGAGCAGAAAGCTAAACAAAGTGAGTTAGGTTAGTCAAAACCAAAATTAAAATGTAAATTACATATGCCAAAAATAATAGACAAATTTTGTTCACAAAAAAATGGGCAGTCACCAAGTTCTACCATTAGCAGCATGTGCCAAGGACTCCAACCAGGAGGGAGTGAAATCTAAGACGGACAGCTTTCTTTTTTCAAGTAAACACTAAATTTATATTATATCTGGACATTTTTATAAACGGTTTCGTCTTAAATGGGTTCTGCTTTCTATTAGGTGAAGATTGACTCTAATACTAAAACTAGTTGGGAATTACAACTAAATAAAGTTTACTTAGGAAAGCAAAGCTTGCACACCCTTTGAACTCAAAATATCTGCGATCTTTTGGCATAAATCTTAAAAGTTGTTAGTCTGGCTCTTTCCTAAATGTTGTCTGCCTTTCCCTTTAAGTGCAAAAGTGATCTCGGGTTTAAGATTAATAACAAAGAACAGTCTTATACTGACGTTCAATGCAACAGGCAAAGACGTTGTTTCCTGGCCGAAGCAAACCATTTTAATCTATATTCGGATTAGTTTTCTTTTCCTAAAACATAGAGTTGTAAGAGTATGACACTTTCGGCTTGGTCCGCATATTTTTTGGCCCTCTGGTTCTTTTGTTTAAGAACGTTTCCTCTGTCATTCCCTAAGAACATGAAACATTTCGATAATGGACGGGTGTAGAGCAAGATATTTTTGGTCTATTTGGTTCTTATCAAATTTGACAAAAAAAAATTTTTTTTTTATTTCGTTGGACTTTAGTCCAACCAAGTAGTAGTAGTAGTAGTAGTTTCTATTTGTGGGCTACCCTATATATACATGCCAATGCCCAAGATAGTCCGAGTAAGGGATAAGAATTATGCCCTCTCTCTCTTTCTCTCTCTCAAAGTGAAAAAATGATGCATGCGGAAGGACCTCATCAATTATTTTGTAAACACTGCAACTAAGTTGCTTCCGTGTATGTATTTAAATTGGAATTTAATAGGTATCATTGATGCGTTCCGCTAAGATGCAAACTATTTACGCTGCTGCTAGTTACGCCAACATTAATAGCGGCACAAACACAGTAATTAATATCACTGTCAATAAGCATGTTGGCCTTTTAGTTTTGCTAAATGTTTCACTGAACGAAGGGTCAGATTAAGGGTTCAAAATCACTGCCAAAAATTACGTGTGTAAATAATGACAAACCTGAGCCGAGCCTAAAAACTGATCTTGGGTAGGTTCAAGGGGGCTAAACTCGCCGACGATCAAAAACAGAGAAAAAAAAAAAAAGAAAAGGTCATCAGGTGATTGACAGGCGAGACAACATAAAACGGACGCCGGACGGAACGATGGCTGGCAGCAAAGACTCTGTTTCGTCTCTGCCGCTGTCGTAGATAAGAAATAGAAGTCAAGTCAAAGCCGACGAAGCGAAGCGTCGCAGCGATCGCCTCCGCTGCTGCTAATGCTGCTGCTGCTGCTGCTGCCGCCACTTTTGCTGCCTTTGGCTGCTTTTACGTATCGCCTATAGAAGTTAACTCACAAGGGTTTTGAAGCGCAAACCAAAATTCAGTTGTTCCCAAGCCGCGAGGAAGGCAAAATCGAGAATTACGTTGTGACAATTTACAAAATACAAAAAACAAAAAATAATAATCAAACGTTGCCGTTTCAATTTGTTGCCTTAGGTAAATACTTACAGTAAAATCAACACACACACACACACACATACACACACACAGCCGGAGAATCATGACTTAATTCAGTAAAATTGTTTTTATTTTCAACTATAAAAAAGCAAATAGTGAACGAAATTAAAATGCAATTTTGCACACAAATTGTTGCATTTTGTTGCAGTCAGAGTGCCTGTCACAGTTAAAATAATTCCAATCTCACATACCTACTAATATTTTCCAAATCAACACGCAGGCTCTAACTAACAACTACAACTACACACAAAATGGCTTCACCCGATCTAAGCGAAGAGGCCTTTAATTTGCGTCTCGGCTATATTAAGCCGGAAACTTTGGAAATTGCCCGCACCGAATTGAGGGAAACGGACGAAGTCAAAGCGGAGGCTATTAAGAAGCTAAGGGAATTGCTAAAAGCTTCACCCGAGTTAAATTACAAGGATGACGATGCTTTTCTCACCATTTTCCTGCGTGCCTGCCATTTCTATCCAGAAAGTGCTTTAGAAAAGGTATGTCCTAAAAGTTAGGGAAAGGATATCTATTTGTCATAGACTGATAGAACTTTTAAGCGTCTTTCGTAAGTGTGAGTGTAGCTAAAGATATAGAATATCCAAGTTAGCTAATTACCAATTTGCAACTATTTAGACGCTAGAAATTTGACATAGAAAATGATTCTGTTTTATTGTCTTTTTATCACATTCATTTCTCAAGTCTTAAGCGGTTTCATTTGGATTATCTAGATATATATGTATATATAGAAACTTCTTCTTTTATTCTACCTTAAATTATATACCATTCCTCACTCCTAAACGTTTCTTAATTGATCGTCAATTGAATATGTTTTATATATTGATTTATGATCATCGTCCTTTTAAGCTTTTAGTATACACAAAAAGATTTATCTTTATTCAAGCAACCTTCAATAATCGTATCCCTAATGCAAAGACATATTTAGATTTCAACTTTTCGGTGTCAAAATCGGCGAATTTAAGGGCATGAACTGTTACGGAAATTGAAAATCTACCACTCTTGAACATACAAAAAGCTAAATATGAGGTAAAAACAGGATATATTAGAAAGATGATTTTCTTATTTTAAGTCCCCGAAATCTTCCAAACATTAAATACAAATTCTTATTCACAAAATGCCAAGCATTAGGCACTTGAATATCCTTTTCGAGTGGTTCAAAGATTACTTATAGCACATGATATATGATTCTGATAAGCCATAACCATAAATGGTTACTTTAAGATTAACTATTTATTTAACCTTTTTCGTCATTCAAATGTCGTTAACTTACATAAGATTCGCTAAATTTCTTCTATGGTGACACATCATCCCAAAGAGAGCCAATAATATTGCAATTTTCGAATCATAAGATTATAGAAAATGTGGAACACATTGCAAATCCTGACATCATCCATCATAAAATGCTACATTAAAAAATTGGGTAGCTGCCTTAGAAACAAACACGTTTGCCTTATCAACCGAATGAATACATTTTGTTTCGATTATCAAATAATTTTCATAACCTTATCGAACTTTAGACATTTGTAATACGACTCAATAACCAGAGAGAGAGAGTGAAAAAGTGTGAGAGGGAGAGAGAGAGAGAGAGCGATTGAAAGAAGGGTCTATGACCTAACTGAGAGCTAGGTTTACTTCAAAAGTTCATCAGATGGCGATAAGACTGATCGTGTCTATATATGAAAGAAGCAATAAACACATGATCCCATTTTAGCCTCAGCCATTTGATACGCTTTTGAACTACGATGACACACAACGATGATAAGCACAAGACAATTCCCATTTAAATTTTAATTTCGAATCCGATTTTTTGTGTATATAGATCAATGTCGTATACATAATAAAGGAACAAAAAGCATTTCTAATGTTGTCTATTTTTGTTTTTTTTTTTGTTTTTAGATGAGAACCACCGCCAACTTCCGCAAGGAATATGCATCTCTTGTGCACGGACTTCAGGTGGCACAGGTGAAAGAGAAATTTGTCAAGGGCAGCGTGATAAATGTTCTGAAGAATTGCGATCAGAAGGGTCGTCGTGTTTTGATTGTCAATTGCGGCAAACTGTGGGATCCTTCTGAAATCAACAGCGATGAAATGTTCCGTATGCTGTATATGGTACACATTGCGGCCCAATTGGAGGAGGAAACCCAAATCCGTGGCGTGGTTTGCATCATGGATTTCGATGGTTTGGCCATGAAACAGGTCAAGGCCTTGTCTCCCAGTTTCTCGAAACGCTTGCTTACCTTCATCCAAGAGGCCATGCCGCTGCGCATGAAGGAAGTGCACTTTGTGAAGCAACCTTTCATCTTCAATATGGTTTGGTCCCTCTTCAAGCCCTTCGTCAAGGATAAGCTGAACAAGAGGGTAAGTTGTGGCCATCATAACGCTTCTCTTAGAGTCGAAAACTTACTTCTCTTCATTGCCCTCCATTTCCTCACAGATGCATTTCCATGGCAGCGATATGAAATCTCTGCAGAAATTCCTTGATCCCGCCTTCTTGCCGGCCAATTACAAGGGCACACTGCCAGCCATTGATTACGGCGGTGTTGAATGGTTCCCCGCCCTGGAGAAACAATCCGCATATGTGTCCGAATGGAGTGAGTTGGGCCCTGCTCAGTGGTGATGGTGATGATTCAATGATTCAATAGTCCAACGATTTTAGTTTTTACATTTACATCTGTAAATACTTATCTACAAATACATACATTTATATGTTTCTTTTTAGTTTTAGTAACAAATTCATTTGGAAGTAATAAAAAAAAAAATCTACTATCATAATGCAACTTCTCGAATACCCTAAAAAGCCTAAGATTTTTAAGATTTTCATTAAGTAATATCACTTTAAAGTTTTTATTTGGAAATCGGTCAAAAGTAGTCAAAGTATGCCTTAAACTTGGTTAAATTAAAAAAAACAACAAAATTTCCCCCTTTTCAGATTAAAAGTATTTTCAGATAAATGCTAATAAATTCTTTAAAAAATTTATCGAGACTGAAAAGTAATAAGAAATTTGCTATTTATTCTAATATTAAATTTGTTTTTATAAAATTTATTTGCAAATCATAAATTAAAAGTTTCGATCCAACTGTTTCTGTATATATATGTATGTTTATGTATATATATACTAGATACAATGAATAGTATACATATAAATAATATATATAACATTTTCAATGAATGCCTTATCCATTATGACATTTGTGAATCAATGTCTCCTTTGCTGTTTTGAATGCCTTAATGCAGACCTCTAATATATACAATATTTTTTGTGTCAAATATAAAACCCTAGAGAAGGACGTCGGAGATGTAAGCCTTTTACCCCCTTTTGAATGGCCATTTAAAGAGCATTTAATAAAACATAGTTAATCAATGTTAGTCGAATAAAATAAAGTCGCGTCGAGTGAAAGTAAAGAAAAGAGTTATACTTAGACTTAGATTGTATAGGTCCCCTGTCACAGCGTCGACTGGATAAAGCTATAGACATCTGCAAGGTTGAATAAAAAGCAGTTCTAAAAACATAACAAAAGGCTTCAAAATGAAAACCATGCCAAAACCCGAAGCAATTTCGTTACAAATTATAATTATTGACAACTTAAACAAATATGTTTCAATATTAAACGATTCCAAATCCCAAGGAAATCTCTAGTAAAGAACTTTCTCATTAATAATTACTCAATAAATTAATAAAAACTCATTTAACATATAAACAATTGGCTAGTTTTCCATTTATTTAATTTTTTTTTTTTATTCAACGCGTCTTTGGGCTTTTTCAACTTTTTGCTTTCGTTTCGTGTTTACAATGATCAACAAAATCTATAAATAAAAATAGCATATCTAGCATAATAATAATTACAACGGAAAATTTACAAAACGGTTGAGTGTTAATGTGAGTTATTAATTCGAATATCAATGATCAATGAATCAATCATTATGAAAAACTATCAAGTGATTTATATAATTTGTTTCAGTTACTACTAAAAGTCGTTTTGAGTGCCGATTAAATTTTTGTTATAAACGGATACCGATTAAAAAATATATAACATTTTACACGTATATTTCCATATATATAAATCTATATATATATATATATATATCCAAAGATATACAGTACACCGAAACGATCCTAGTTTGTCCTAAAGCAATGCGTATCCCGCCACAGAGACTTGTTAATAATGTTGTAGATGTAGTTGAGAGGCAGCATTTTGTATCATGTAGTGTGGGCGGGGAGACAGACTCTTCTCCTGTTTTCATTTCGTTTGCAAGTCTAGGTTCTTGTTGCTGTTGCTGTTGCTGTTGCTGTTGGTGATGCTAATGTCATTTGTTGTTGCTGTTGCTGTTGCTTGACGTTGATTTTCGATTTACAAAATCATATTTGCTGGATCTTCAATAAAGTCACGGAAATGTTGCAACCATCTGGCAGCCACAGCGCCATCAACAACCCGATGATCGGCACTCAAAGTGACAGTAAGCAGGTTAATTTCCTTGAAACTGAAAAACACAAAGAAAATTTAAATAAGTGATACGGAAAATAACCTGGCAAACTGAATACACAAACATTTAGCATATCGCGCCAAGTAGCATTCAGTCAAATACAAAGTTAAACATTCACAACAAAAAATCTAAGCACAGTATTTTTTGAGTTCAGCATTGATCAGTATTAACATAAACTCAAAAAAACTCAGAGCCTCTAGGTAAGTCTAACAAGGGCACCAATCGGAGCCCACTTCTCATGGGTTGATCTTTCATTCAAGCTTCAAGTGCTGCAGATCCGAGGACTGACTAAAAGAAAACGAAAGCGACAACGGCATCGAAAATGAAAACATTTTCAAATAACTAATATTAAACGATGTCTTTTAAAAAGTTCCACCAAACTTAATTCTTCGTTATTGAATGCAAAAACTTTCGCTTAACAGACAACAAAGAGAAGTTTTCACTTTGTTACAGACTAAATTCTAGATTCAAATTTTAAATTGTTTGCTTGTTCTCCTTGAAACTTAAAAAACATCATGTCGCTAGTGCCCATTTCAACTTTTTATTCCTGATATTCTTTTATACCTAATAATAATTCAAACTTAAAAATCTCTCTAAGAAACTTAAATTGTTTAGAAAATTGAAAGAATTTACTAATATTTATGATTTTTTTGTTGTTAAATTCATTGATACTTACCCCTTAATGTTATCTGGATCCAGTACCAACTGTTTCGTTGTGGTGCCAATGGCTAAGATGCACGATTGCGGGGGATTGATGACGGCACAGAATTGATTGACACCTATAAACAAAGTTAAAAAAGGTTAAACGAACTTGCAGTAAGACAACTATTTGATCTCTCTATTACCAAACATGCCCAGATTGGATACCGAAATGGTGCCTCCTTGGAACTCATGGGGCTGAAGTTTATTCGCGCGCGCCTTCTCAGCCAGCTCTTTGACATCCTTGGAGATATCAATGACGCCCTTGCGATCGGCATTGAAAATGATGGGAGTAATCAGACCCTTGTCGGTGGATACAGCCACTGAGACATCGACATCATCGTATTGACGTATAACCGAATCCATCCAAGCTGAATTGGCCTCGGGCACCTTAAGACTGGCAATGGCGGTGGCCTTGATGATGAAATCGTTGACCGAAACGCGTACACCCTTCTTCTCGTACTTCTTGTTGATCTTGGCGCGCAATTTGAGGAGCTGCAAAGAGGTCAGATATACAAGAGATTAAACAAAAAGAGAAATGGGAAACATTTTGATTTACTTACATTATCCACTTGACACTGAACGGTGACGTAGTAGTGTGGGAGTTGAGTCTTGGATTCCAGCAAACGCTTGGCTATAACGGCACGCATATTGGTAACTGGGATATCCGTGTAGCGTGCACCTGGAGCTCTGGCGGCGGCGGCAGGACCACCGGCTGCACCGGCCCTTGCGGATGCTTCTGCAAGATCACCAGATTTAATTGAGCCAAAAACGCCGCTACCTTTACCTGTGCACAAAAGCCGGTATTAGTAAGACACGACAAAAAACACAATTACGCGGAAGCTAACTTCAGCAAGCCGAAGTTAATATACCCTTGCTGTTGCAGACTTGAAATTTTTTCGCTTTAAAGTGTGTTAAAATGATATTCACATGGTATCGAGCTACGGAAAGTCATGTCTATCGATTTGGAATCCTATTTTGCAAGGGTATGGCAACCACGGGAGAGGAGTGTAGGGGAAAATTAGTCAAGCAGGTCATGCAACAGCAGGGAGGGAATTTGGAGGGCGGGATAACAACCTTGTAGACGCAGCTTTTGTGCTTCGGCTAATTTCTTGGCCATGGGACTGGCATAAACGCGATCGCCACGTTGCTCTGAGGCGGTCTGACCTGCTGCTGGTGCTGGTGGTGGTGGAGCGGGAGCTGCTGCTACTACAGGTGCTGGAGCTGCTGCTGGAGGCGGTGGTGGTGGTGGGGCTGCTGCTGCTGCAGCTGGTGCTGCTCCTGCTCCATCATCTTTGAAATCCTTAAAGGCCGCTATGCTATCCTGTTCCGGCACAATAATGCACACCAATTGTCCCACAGGGACATCTTTGGTTCCACCGGCAATCAATATCTTGGCCAAATAACCCTCCTCGGGTGTCTCAAAGCCCATGGTAGCCTTATCCGTTTCAATCTCGCACAGTAAATCACCTAGATAAAGAGAATAGATTTTAAATGTGATCAATTTTGTTGTCATTCCGCTTACCCTCATTCAGTTTATCGCCCTCTTTCTTCTCCCAGCTAACAATGGAGCCCCGCTCCATGGTGGGCGACAAGGCGGGCAATGGCACTCGGATGTGTTCCGGCAGACTGGCATAGTTGCGGGCAAAGTTATAGCTCCAGACTGAAACGGGCTTGGCTCGGCTGTCCAATTTAGCCGTTAATGTCCTGAGGGTAAGAAAGAAAACGTTAATAAATGTAATATATAGTTTATCGGTTTTATTAGGTCAATAACATACGACTATAACCATTGAAATCAAACTGCATATAATACTTTATTTTATCAGCTTTTCTTTTTTTTTAGAATTTAGCACCGTTAGTTAAGTGTTCCTAGTTATCGCCATGTGAACAGGTAATTGCATCCTTGTTAAATCAAATTCGTTGGATAATATTTGTGTCAAAATTATCGAGGTTTGACTGTATTCACAATGTGCAAAAGTTTTTACGCAAATTAACCGGCTAGATTTGACTTAAGCAAATGGGATTTCAGTTATATCATTTTTATGAGAAAATCAGCTGATTATTTTCGTTGGCGTTTGATGTAAACGATTGCAAAAACAAAAAAAAAAAAGCATAGGTTGCCGTTAATAATTTTCCTAAGCTTATCAGTCCAATGGACTGATTCCCTTTCCCTTCACCTATCCACTATCACGCATCATGCGACATTGTATGGAAATGGGAATGATTTGAGGTGGGCGACCTTGAGGCGAGCGTCAAAAAAACCAAAAAAAAGTCTAATCACTCGATACACTAATGGGCAGACACGGCACGCACTAGCCAGGAGGGGGAGCGACACACGAAACGAACGCATGCACGCACACACAAACACTGACACGTTACCCTCTCTGCCCCCCACTCACCCTCTCGCTTACTCTCTCTATCTGACTGCTTGCAGTAGCAGCCGCAGCAGCAGCAATTTTTTTTTTTTGCATTATTACACAACATCAGATTTTTCCCTAACCTCAACCCAGAGATTGCGTCTGGGCTTTGAACATTTATCTGTCTGTTCCTACCTGATGGCCTGGAGATTCCTCGAGTTGATCAGCTGTGTGCTTAGGGCACGGACTCCAGTTCCAGGTGATCGCCGGGCCGTACGCAGCAGGATAAGGGAACGTAAAGCTCCGATTTCGTTTCCTCTCGTTGCAATTGAACGCAGCATTTTCTGTCCTTTTCTATTACTTTCGTTGTTGTTATTATTACACGTTTACCGTTATGCTGCGTAGGCTTTTAGCTCCTTCCTCAAATGCGTATGAGTTGTATGTGTGTATGTGTGTGGGAGTGGTGGGATGTGTATGCGTGGTTAATCTTCGATAAACCACAAAAACGCTTAATATTTTCGTAAAATTTAGACACTAAAATCGTTAGCCGGAGAGAGAGGGCAAAAAAAGTGTCGAAAAAAGTTTCCGACACGAAAAATGTTGGCCGACCTTATTTAACGCCACTAGGTCACGACTTGTTATCGATACTCGCGCCACGGCACTGGTCACCCTAATCAAACTATCGGAAATATCGATACCAAAAGAGATGTGCAGTTAGCATGTACATATAATAAATTTAGCTAAAATTTTGTCGATTTTTGTAAAATTGTCTAAAATAAAAATATCTAAAATTTGTTATAGCATTCTCCATCTGAGAATTAAAACGGTTCCTGCGAATTTCTAAACGTCATTATTTGAGTCGGAAATATAACAAATCCTGACTTTACTAAAAATTTACTTTTTTTTTTTACTGGTATTATTTTTATATAGCGAGAATTAAAAGTTTGCTTTTTCAAGTAATTTGCATAGTTGATTTGGACAACTTAAATTACTTAAAAGTTTTATTGAACAGTTTATTGAAGAATATACATTGAAGTTAGTTAAATTTTTGGCAAAAAAACTGTTTGAGAGCGTATGAAACTATTTGTATGTAACTAATAGATTTGGGCAAAACAACTCCTCGTTTTTTTAATATTTACTTAAGCATATTAACTTTTACTATTTCAAGCAAACAACTTATCCTTCCGAGCCTTACATAGCTGATGACCGTGCAATATTTTTTTAATTACAATATTAACAAATTACAAAAAAATATAAGTACTAGCTAAAAAGCCGACTCAAGTCGTGTAACAATTAACACAATATAGTTCCATACTCAGTTTCCCCTTGAAAGTCGAGTGTTCCTTCTATATAATGAAGTTCTCCGTACAAGTGAGTCTTTTGAGTGAGATAATGGGCAATATCAACTTTCTTAAAATATCATAATAAATAATGCTTTTTATTTAAGGATATAAAATTGAAAATACTTATTATTTCAGATCCGTTTCCCAAATTAGCCAGAAAACTAACTCGAATCTTTAACACTTAGTTAGAAAAGTATTCGCAAAATCATATACTGATAGGATAATTTGCAAATACTACGTATAAATAAATAAACAGCCTTAAAATTATATTATATATTAAAATGGTTTAAGAATTCCTTTGTAATTTTTAGGAAACATTTTGGTGTAAATAAGAGATTTGAAGTCAAGCAAATGTTTACCATAAAAATTGCTGTCTCACGTATGTATACTTTTTCAACTCACTGCTTATGTACATGTCCATAATTCAAATGAGGTCAGAGAACGCATTGAAAACTATGTGAAGGCCAGACAAAATACACTGTTTTTTTTTTTGGCAATGCTCCTTTAAAAGCCGGCCCCCACCGCCCACAGCTGCAAAATGAAAAACAAGTGGTGCGACCCACACCATACCATACACCCGCCCACCCCACAAGAAAATGAGCATAACAACAAGTTTCTTGTATATAAATTAATGATTATTTATTAAAATATATTTTCTCATAGGAAATATTAGAAAGAAGTTAAGATATTCAGATGAAGATCGCCACATATTGAGTGTACTTCAACATGTGCCGGGTTACAAACGGACACCAGAGCACCTGATGAAGTACAATAGACATGGGAGACAACAACAATAATAAATTAAATCAAGAAAATAAATTCTGTTTAAATTCAAAATTGATTTTGAAGGGTCGTCGTCGTTTTTTTTTGTCGTCTGATGATTTTTAGTCTAAAACCACGCGCGCTACTTCAGGTACCTGACTGTAAATAATTCAGCCCTGGTCACTGATTAGCGCGCAAGGTAAGAGACAAGGCGAAAGGAAACGACCTTGTTCGTCATCCATTCCAGGGTTTCCAAGTTTCCACACAAAATCTCCAACATTCCCCCGCTCCCCCCGGCACTGCATCCGCATCATCATTCCAATATGCTCAACAAAGCTTTAAGGTTAACGATCTCTGTGTGAGTGTGAGTAATTGTCTGTGTGTGAGTGTGTGTGTGAGAGTGCGTGACGATGACTTCATGCGACGCGCAAAAAAAGCTTTTTTTTTAAGTTTGCAGATTTTTTTTTTCATTTATGAGCCCAGCCAGTCTTACGTGCTAATGACTTTTCAGCAGCGGCAGCAGCAACAAAGAAAGAGAGAGAGAGCGCGAGCGATGAACAAAAAAGAGGAGAAGAGAAGGATGTGACGTCACCAAGCTTTACATTTTTTTTGCCAATTATTACGAGAAAAGAGCGGAGCAGCAGTCCCTTGATATTCTATATTTGAAAAAAAGCTAAGAAGAACCGGCATTTTTTTGCACTCTCTCTTTGTCTTTGGCTCTCCTCCGCCCGCCACATTACTCTTTGTTCCTCTCTCTCACAGTCTATCTCTCTCCCTTACTCTTACTGACTGTTACCAAGCGCTAGCTACGTGTGCGTGATCAACTCACACACTGAGACACACACGTGCCCCTATACATTTGCAAAAAAAAAAAAACAGAAAAAGAGATATAAAAAATTAAATTTTTTTTTGCTTTTCGCCTCATAAATTTTTAAGTTTTTAAGCGATCGCCAGTCTTTTTTTGCAAATTTTTTTGCCATATGCATACATATACATACAATACATTATCATTTGTATGTGTATGCGTGTATGAGTGGGAATACATATAAGGCTTATGGCAGCCATGTCTGAGTCTTTTTCTTTCTTTCTTTTTGCTTGGGTGGGGCATTCCTAACCTCAAATTCAATCAGAAGGCAAAAGTCTTCGCTCGTCTACCTGTATGTGTGTGTGTGTTTGTGGGTGTATAACTTCCTCTCCAATCTCTCTCTTTATTTCTGTCTCTTAGCGGTCTCTCTGTTAAAAGAAAATGCTAGCACATGGATTTTTCTTTTAAGCCTGCCCTTAACCCTGGTAACGAGATCGTCTAACACACACACACACACACGCAGACACATCTACACATATATATGTGAATGTACTCCTCACACACACATACACACACACACTGTCACTGGCAAAAATTTCTAGTTGACTTTGGCTAAGGTCTAAAATTAATATTTGAGCAAAAAGAAAAAAGTTTTTGTCTCTGTGTAAGTGTCGCCGCTCTACTTGTGTGTGTGTGTGTGTCTGTGGAAATATGTAGAATCATGTGGTTGCTGCTTGCTGGCTGCTGGTTGCTTCAAACATTTTATTTGCGTCATTTTTTTTTTCTAAAAATAAACGTAACGTCTTTTTTTCTGTAGTTGAATTCCTCTTTTTGGTCTTGAATTGAATACGAATTTCACAATATGTTCTCTCCAGAGTCCCATTTTTTTTTTGCACTCTTTTTGCTTTTTTTTGTATCGTACTTTATTGATTGTCTCTCTCACACTTTTATAACAAATTTCACACACACACACAAAGCACAGACATTAAGTTGCACACTCATTTCGCGACGACTTTGAACAATTTTTTTTCCTTCTTTGTTTCTTTTACTTTCATTATGTGTCTTGTCTGGGGACCTTCTTTTTGGGGCTTGAGAAAATTTTATGATATCTTTTTCTTGGCTGCGGAGGTAACTTTTCTAGAGAGAGCGAAGTGAACCGACCACGCCGGCTGTTGGCGATCAAATGCTCAATGCCAAAATGCGCGAATTTTATTTCACATTTGACACAGACACACAGAGGCTTGCACACACACACACATACACATAGACGCAGACACAGTGATACTCATACATACATACAGACATAGACTCGCACTCGCGCTGTTCTCTTTCT
This sequence comes from Drosophila nebulosa, assembly GCA_024703675.1. Classification (NCBI taxonomy): domain Eukaryota; kingdom Metazoa; phylum Arthropoda; class Insecta; order Diptera; family Drosophilidae; genus Drosophila; species Drosophila nebulosa. The sequence continues at coordinate 8,967,438 of CM045724.1, read as the reverse complement.
CTCTCTGTCGCACATACAAACACAGACGGCGGCGAGAAGGAGAGCAAAAGAAGACAGAGAGAGAAAGGGGAGAGAGATTTAAAGAAATGACCATGTGCAGTGATGCCATTTCGGCTTTTTCACGTCAGACTTGGCTTTATATATGCATATTCTTCTGTCGTAAGCTTAAGTTGCATTACGCATACGACAAGTATTTCCACCTACTATTTAATGTTAACAAATTGTCAACATCTTTATTGTCAAGAAATCTACTATTAAAGATAGTTTAAATATGTCAAGTTTAACAACAAAAACTTATTTTTATATTAACCATTCTGTCTTTGGTTTCGCTTCATGGTTTGCTTAATTTAGCTTTTTTTGCTCATCACTGGCTATGTGTGTGTGTGTTTATGTGTGTAAGGGGATGTATAACCTTTATGCACAATGGGCATTACCCGATAATTTAGGGATATATATAATTTAATACTGTTTACATAAATGATGTAAACTACAAATGATAAAATAAAAGATTTCAATATTATATGAAATAAAATTAATTTACAAGGATGTAAGGCTTATACACATGTGCAATGTGCATTAGCCGATAGTTTTTGGACAGCTTCCTGCTTCCTACACCTTTCCGTTTACACACACATCTATATATATAAACACATATGCATGCAGTATATACATGTGTATATACACACATACATATACAATTTGCCAGTTCTCTGTTCGGCGGGGTTCCTTTGTTAAACTGGCTGCAACAGCAGTAAAAGCCTCAGCACAGTGGTACAAATATTTAAGGCAATTAGATTTGGTGACATGGAAATTTGATTTTTCATATGATACGCACCTTTTTATGGCTTTATGTGAGTCGGCATAAAAATAAAGTTAAGTAATCTTAAGTCGCTAAAAAATTTATTTTTGAGTTAGCCAAAAATGTGTTATTAAGTTTAGGTAAATCAAATCCGAAAACGTCTGTGAAACTTCTAGGAATCTTCGGGTTGTCTATTATCATAGTTTGAGAGGTTTTAAATTGTATTTTATACCATATAATTGGTATATATCGTATCAGCTGCTTGGGTTTTTAGCTTTTTAAGCGACCTTTAAGCACAGTGCTTGGGGTTTAATGTCTGCTGCTGTTATTTGTACTGCGCTGCGACAGCGTTGTGTGCAGTTTTCGTTCGTTTTCTCTGTCTCCACGTCGGCTCAAAGCCGCCACTCCCTGCTGCCTCCTTCTTCCCTCCCCCAACCAGTCTGCCGCCGCTGCAACTGTCTACCTGTCTGACGCTTGGCTCTCTCCCATTCCCTCTCTTTCACCATCTTTCTCTCTCTACTCTCTGCCAGTCTGTGGTGCAGCACTTTATATGCATAAATGTGTGAGTGAGTGCCGCTCTGCTGTTGCTATACAACTCCCTGTTCCCACTCCACGTTACCCCTGCCCCATACCATACCTCTTACATTGTCCACCCGTTCCCCTTGTATGGCCAAAAAGCGTTGCCAAGACCACGACTTGTAAACGCCTTGGTTTTACTACCATGATTCATCTTGTCATGAATGTGGCCGCCAATAATGTTGATTATGATGAGCTCAGAGATTTGCGACAAAAGAAACGTTTTTTTCGATTATTCGATAGAATTGGAGTTATCTATTTTGCTATATGTGTATGTATATATTTTTAAGTCAAAAATTTCACTATAAATTCTACAGACTAAGCTTAGTTTTTAACTAACTATTAATACAGACTAAAAATTAGCATTAGGGCTATAAGTAAAACTAGAAATTCCGAATCTCTAAGCTAATACACATCAGGAGTACGGGTAGGAAGAGTTATCGTCGTCATCGTCATCGAAAAAGCACGCCAAGGCATGCTTCCAGTCACGTGGTTATGGCGATGCACTCGGCTGGGCTGGTATGAACGGTTGCCATCTCAGGCAGGAATCGTCGATTTTGGGAAATGTACCGCGTCGCTTCACCCGCTCCTCATACTCATCGAGAACATCCTAGAAACAATAATGGAGGTTAATGTGGCCATTAAGATCCATTAAATAAGTCAAACTTACTTGTTTTTTGAGAACAATATGCTTGCCCTTCCAGTATTTCATCATGCCCAAGGCCTGCAGGGTGCTAACTATATCATATGAGTATATGGCCATTTCCTAGAGAAGTAATCATTGAAAAAAAATTGTTAAATTAAATTTTTTATCATTTTAAAAATATTTTTGCTCTCACTTGTGATACATCTTTGATGCACAGGGTGTTGCCTGAACGATTGCATAGGTAATCCAGTAGGACATCTTTCCAATATGAACGATATGATATTAAACCCAAATCGGATAATGGTTTCTCGGGTGAACCAATTTTACCCTCGACACGTGTCAGAAGATAGCCTGGCGTAATATAGAAACAAATAATTTCATCAAATATAAATAACCCCCATATGTATGCTATAAAAGATAAAGAATCAACTTCAAGTTCCGGCGTATTATTTATGGTGACCAACTTGTCCCGCCCTCAGGACGGTCTGCTCAAAGCCATCGTCGTTGTCGTCGTTGTGATGTTGTGCGTGTTGTTGTGTCTAGACAGGATTCCGCAAAGTATCCACACAGAGTTGGTTAGGTTAGGGAGAGAGGGTTAAAACGACCGCATGAATGACGAGCGAAGTACTACGACGACTGCGACGACGACGGCGACGACGATGACGACGACGACGACGACGTTCTGGCGTACATTCAACCCATGAACGACGTCGTCTGGCAGCAACAATTCCTAGCCGACAGTCCGTCTAGATAACAACAACAGCAACAATGAGTGCAGCCCAAAGGACGACGCGCCTTGGTGGCCCTCACAACACAAAACCCACTGAGGCAGGCTCGGCTAAGAAAGCAGAAAAAAAAAAACAAAAACAACAAAAAACCCGAAACGAAACGGAACGAAACGAAACGTACGTAGACACACTTCAAAAACCGATGGCAGACACAACTGGAACTGGCTGAAGGTACGACAAAGAAGGGAATCCTGGGCTGGATGGGCGACGGGTCTGGTCTGGTCTGGTCTGGCCTAGGGTTGAACACACACACACACACACACATAAGCACACACACAGACCAGTGAATGCTTTGTGTGATGCGGTTTCACATACAGTGGGCCTTAAAACCACAACAAATAATTTTTGTGACAACCATTCAAAAGTTGGTAAATTATTTATTTAATTTAATTTATAATTTTTTAAGGTTCGTATGAAATGTTTAATCAATTTACAATTCTAAATTTAAAAGCTAAATGTTTAAATTCGTTTAATTTTGTTAAATATACAAAGCACTGTAACTGGCTGCTGCCGTCGGCTCTGCTCTCCTTTTTGGGGGGCTTGGCTTGGCTTTTATGCTAGACGCTGGCAGCGCTGTCAACGCTGACGTTGGCGTTTTTGGGTGGCACTTTGATTTCGTTTCGTACGAAGGGAACAGAGAGCGAATGGCAGAGAGAGAGAGCGGGTGGATGGCTGCCGAGGGGAGGAGGAGCAAGAAGCAATGTCGAGACGACTTTATCGATCCATATGAATATGTCTGCTGCTGCTGCTCACTCACTCACACACACGCATATATAGACGCGCACGCACACACATGTACATGCAAACAATGTTGCATATCCACAGGCGTTGCAATAAATGTGGGAAAATTATTATTTAAACGAGAAAAAAATACATAAACTCATTTCCCTCCGCTCTCTCTCTCTTTCTCTCTTCTCTTTTTCTCTGTCGCTCTTTTGGAAAATTAGCAACTTGAAGTTTAGAGTCAATTAGCAAGGCTCTAATAATTTTTTAAAAATATACAGTAACAACAACAGCTGCCAGATCTTTTTTTTTTCTAGTGGCGAGTAGATGAATGGATGGATGAGCTTTTTAGCGAGTAGAAACACACACACACAGAGAGAGAGAGAGAGAGAGAGAGAGAGAGCGACAAGAGAGTGGGCATGTGTGAGAGGGAGAGAGGACGACGCCCTTTTGATTGTGACCTGGGCTGACCTTTGTTGTCTGCCGACAACGACGTCAGCGAGTTGTTCTGTTGCTGTTGTGTCTGGAAATTTGAGTTTCTGTTTCGCCCCTCCCGCGCCCCTCTTTTTCACCGCTTTAAAATTGCGGCACCTTTTGAACATTTGCTGCTTTTGGGGAAATTTGTGTGCTTTTTCTTTTCTTTGTTTTTTGGCAATAATTTACATTTTATTTTACACCTGCTTATGGCGCTGGCCTTTTGAAGTTAATGAATAGTAAAACGGTAAAAACCGATTGGTGTCCTTAACCCTTAACTCTTGTGTTTGTGTTTGTGTGTGTTTGTATGTGTGTGTGTGTGTGTGTGTTTGTTCGTGTTCGTGCGTGGACACCTGCCAGCAATTGAAAATTTACAAATTATTTACCCTCTCTTTCTCTTCACGTGCATTGTAGCCTGTCATTCACTTGCTCTCTCTCTATCTCTCTCTCTCGGTTGAGTTCTGTGTATGTGTGTGTGCGTGTAAGGTCAATGTCGTTTCCCTCCTCCCTATACGGTGGACTGCCTCAACCAAACTACCGACCGCTCGCTCGCCCGCCGCATTGCATGTACATATACCAATCGACTTTGACTTTTGGGTACATAGGGAACCAGCAGTAGCAGCAGCAGGGTTGCGCCAGGAGGGGAACACAGTCGATGACTCAAAGTGCCCCCGCCCCTCTCCGCTACCGCAGACACTGCTTCCCCCTTTCCCCATCACACAAAAGTCTGCTTAATTCTGGGTTTTTTTTTTATTGTCTTTGTGTCTGCTTTTAAGTTGCTTCTCTTTTTCTTGGATTAATTTTAAGCAGCAACGAAAAAAAAAAAAATTGTTGCAAAAATTAGTATGCAACATTTTTTTGTTGCTTTTTTATTGTATTTTTTTTTGTTTTTGTTGGTCTTGGTCTACGTTTAATTGATGCAGAAATTGCATGTGAGATTGGGCGGCAGCATGCAATGCTGATTATATTCCATTTTAGTGGTAAGAAAACCAGAAAAGCGGCCTTAATCAATAAGCCAGAGTAGACAGTCGTTTTTTTTTTTTTTTTTTTTTCGTTATAGTTGCCGCTCCTCATTATATATAGAAAACACAAAGCAAATTAGTTCTATGAAAAGTCAATTAAAAAGGGAATTTCCAATGGTTAATAGAGATAATGAGAGCAGAATTTTATGCTGCAACCATTAACCGATATGAACCGATACGAGGAATTGATGAGTTAGTTTAGAATTAGAAAGTAAACTTTGGAAATGCCATTAATTGATAGGTTGAAATGAGCAAAATAGAAGCAAAAAAAAAAATGCTAATCCTATAAAGAGCATAAAGAAATAAAAAATAATCAACCCGGAAAAGAAAAAGAGAACACCACCTCAAGAAAAATTAACCGATATTAGGTTAGTTAAACAGGGATATACTCAGGAACACCTTTGATACTAATACTAGAAAAGTAAGAGCGTTAGAAAGGATTTTATACATCAAGCAGTCGATAGAAGAATCAAAATTGGATAACTGTTTAAAATACCTTTCTAAAAATAACGATTTCTTACGAAATGAGCATTCTCCTAAAGACAAGAAAAATAGTTGATTCAATGACTATCATTTTACATATATCTCTATCAAGATGCTGAAAATCAGAAAGTTTTAAAGTATTTTGCCTCTAAATTTGATTGCTTCAAAAGAACTTTGCCAACTTAATTCTCCCCTACGTAAAAGCCAGAAAAAATTCCAACTGTTTTTAGTAGATCAATTGCACATGTTTCACGTCAATTTAAATTGAAAAAAGTAAACTTATCGCCTTTAAAAGTGAAAATTCTCTGGAAAAACCTTCTGATATTGAGTGGCAATATGGAATTTCCAAACGTTAAAAACGATAAGGTCCATAAGAAATTGCTATGAACCAACAGGGCGTATGATAAAGTAGTCGAATTGCCTATTGATTTACTACTAAATTTCAATCTATAATTGAAAGTGCAAAAGTTTCAAAAGAATTTGATAAACATTAAAAATGAATAAGAATTCGCAAGAAAAGGTAATTAAAACGAAATATTTGATTTACTTGTGCCCCAGACACGTAGACGCAGACCTTCTTAAGAAAACGAAATATGAGGTAATTTATATGTATAGAAGAGATTCGTTCATGGACAATTGTTATTGAGATTAATAATTTCATTGACTTACTAAAATCGATGAGTAATCGTCCATAGCCTTTGCGCTGATATGGCGGCAGAGTCAATATGCAAGAGACATTGTAGAATGAGTTCTTTTCCTGTAGAAATGGAATATGCTGAAATACAAAAAAAAACAAAAAAAAATCGAAAACAATTATTAAAACCAAACATTTTTTAGTTGAAAGTTAAAATTAAACTTTTTGAAATAATTTTTTAAAGGACATCAAATGGGGAATTAAGAGAATGAGGGAAAGAGAGCGAAATGGATATACATATAGCAGACAGAGCCAGACAATTGGGTGAGAGGTCGGATGGGTGGAATACGAACAACAACAACAATAAATTCATCTGTCGCTGTCGCGTTTTTTCGGCAGTTCAATGACCAGCCAAAATGAAATGAATCGATGCTGTGCAGCAGGAGGAGCGGCAACAGCAGCAGAAGCAGCCACCAGCCATCAGCCACCAGAAGAGCTTTGTGCGTAGAGGAAGAGACATACAGAGAACCGGAGAAAGAGACACAGACACGAAGATGGCAAAAAGAACAAGAGGGACAGAACTATATATATAGAGAGATAGAGAGAGAGAGAGAGAGAGAGAGAGAGAGAGAGAGAGAGAATGAAATACGCATTGCATAGTATAGTAAGTATATAGCAAAGTGGGCGTAAGTGGGCGGCAATGGGGCACACAAATTGAGTACATTGTATGCTTGTCGTACATACTCGTATTTCCTCTATTGCACATGAATGAGGGGAATAACCGAAACTATCTACTCACAACCGGTTCGAAAAGTTCTAAAATTTTTAACATCAAAAATATACATAGTTAGGCTGTTAGTTTAAAACTTTCTCTATTTAACCATAATTACAACAAAATGTATTTGACTATTAGCTGATTCAAAAGAGTCTATATAGAACAGAATCTATATAAATGAGGAATTTTTTTGGACAGTATTTAACCAGAGAAAGCAAGAAAGTTTAAAGCATAAATTAGTTCTAAAAGATATAGACAATTGGAATCAGTTGTTTCTCAACTCAAGCTCAAGTTAATGCAAAACTGATCAAAATGTTTTCACGTGTCGTTAGTGGAGTAAAAATTCGACTATAAAAAGACAATGATTTATATCAATCGAATGATACTGCTCATAAATCACATAATAATTTAGCAATAGACTTCTTCAACAAATTCTTAAAAATATATAGCAAAAGAGCTCAGACAGATTGGGTATAGAAATTTGGGTTAAGTAAGTATCTTTTCATCTGTTTATTGATAAGAAATGTCGGGCAAGGTAACGGACTCCCAATCTAACCCGATAAGCTAAATAGAAATAACAAAAAATAAAAAAAAATGAGAACCTCAAGTTTCCAAAATACTTTTTAGAAATAAAAAATGAGAAGACAATTGAGGATTTCACGTTTTTAAAAGACTTTTGTACTTGAAGTAAATTCTTAATAGAATTCTTAATAGAAATAGAATAGAACGAACATTTTGGCGAACTTTAGTTAAAAATTATCACTTAAGTGTAAAGGACGTTGATTGTAGCTTTTCGGCGTAAAAAGTATGAACTGAGAATTAAATACTTTAAAAAAACAGTCAAAAAGAAAAGTCTATGGAAATTGTTACGCAATTACTTTTAGAACAGACATAAAAACAGATGATAAATTGGTGCTATAAGAGGATTATCTGTGCATCCAATATGCCTCTTTAAAGTAATTTCCTTTGCAAAATTTTTATTTAGTTAAGGAAACAAAAATGAATTCCATTGCCATCTCGACTACATGTGCGTTTTTTAATTCAAGGGGAAAAAAAAGGTCCAATGCCAAGTTCCCGGTGCAATTTTTTTTATTTTTATTCTATTTTTTTGTTTTTTTTTTTGGGGGAAATGGGTGTGAACCCAAAAAACAGGGAAGAGAGTTTGGAAATACATTTACTATATGTACATATACATCTACAGTTCAGTGAGTTCTCTATTTTTCCTTTGTCTGCCTCGATGTCTGGGAACGCACATAGTCGCCCGGGTCGGGTCGGGCTCTGGCTCTGGTGGTCGGTCGGTCGGTTGGTCTATGTTACTGGTTACGCGGAGCAGGCGCACAACATGCCCAGGCAAAGAGGTGCACGACCTCAATCGTGCCAGCCAGCCAGCCAGCCAGCATCCTCGTGCCGATTGCCGTCTCCCTGCCCCAATACCAAATGTCTGGCTACTGTCTGGCAAATGGCAAAGTGAGAAGAAAGACGTATGTAGAGGAAGGATATGTAGACGATTCCATACGACAAAGGATTGCCGAAAATTATCATTTGTCAAAGGGTGTGAGAGAGCACACGAGAGAGAGACAGAGAGAGAGAGAGAAAGAAGGAGAGGAGCAGGGATTAGGTTGGAGGACAATACTGTGTAGACGCCCATGTATAAAGGAGAAAACTGGAGTTGGAGCTGGAGCTGGAACAGCAGCATCCGCGCCACGACATGCGCAATTTGTAACACAAACCCAGTCTCTGCCAGCACCCATGAAACTGGAGAGGAGAATCATACGGAATCGGAGTCATCATCCATATAGGAGATAGACATAGTGTGGGGGGAGGTCAAGAAACCTCGTTGCAAGTGGGGAAACATCATCATGTGGCTAGACTCTAGCTATTTACCCATAACAAAATGAAAAGAAAAGCAAAAAAAAAAAAACCGACGAAAAAAACATGGTTTCTTGTGCCGCTTTTGGGTATGGTCAAGGAATGCATGCAGCCAGCCAGCAGCAGCAGTAGCTTCCTCCAACTCGCTCTACTCCTTCCTCACTGTCTGTCGTTACATATGTAACGTACATGGGCTGTGGCTTTGACTGAAGAATATAAAAGAATCATAAAACTGTAAAATAAAATTATTCAATTTCTTTTTTGTCTGGGATAGCCATAAAAAAGGAGAGATGGAGCTGACAGAAGATATGAGATGGCACAAGATATGAGGGACTATAAGATGTTCAAGGGATATTTATAGGAAATTTTTGTGAAATCGCCTAACTACAAAATTTTATTCGAAATTGCAGCAAACAATACAAGTAAACACACTTAAAGCTTACATAGCTCGAACAACCGAAACAAAAACGTTAGGTATTTTCAAGAGTAACAAACACGAAGAAAACCCTTATTTATCCATCTTTCAAAGCGAATCTTAATTTGCAAAAAGAAAAACTGTTTAACTAGTTCTAAAAGCTAAGGCATCAATTGAAATCTATTACATAACGATATATCGGTTTATATGTGCAAAAAATATAAAATTGGTTATCATCATTAATTAATAGTAACGATTTTATTCTAAGCGCATCGATAAAAGCAACTAAATAGGTGAATCTTAGTTATCATAAACAACCGAAACAAAACCGTTATGAATATTTTTGAGCTACGAAATGTTAAAACATTATTTATCGACAAACTGAAGTGAATAAAATAATTTGCATGGGATTTACATTAAATAAAACCTGTTGACAACTTTTTGCAAAACGATTTGTATTGATATTTCGGTACATAGAAATAGTACGAAATGGATAACGGTTTGCAACAATTACAAAAGTTAAGTAGATGAATGTATGAAAAGAACTATATCTATAGGAAAACTCACCTTACTAAAGTAGCCGACAATATGACAGCCATCGACATCGGCCAATGTCATTATATAGAATAGAAACGGTTCCACATCGTAATACAGGGTCTTGTGGTCCAAAAAGAATTTGGCAAGTAAACACAAATGTTGGCAATATTGTTTATACCGTTTGCCATCCACTTGCCAAACTTGAAGTTTGCCTTTTCGATAGATCTCATCGCCGGGCGGATGTCGCCACACGCATTTCTCGGCATGCCGCTTGATTCCTGTCTCTGATTTTTGATATCGCAAACAGAACTCACATATATACATTTTGGGCAAGCGGGCAGCGTCGTCGGGGTAGGGGGATTGATACCACACTTTCATCTTGTATTTGCCCATGCTGATGTATCTGAAAGTTGGTGGAGGAAGCTTGAATTAGGGATCCTTTACTAGGGCTAACAATTAATCTCTCACTTGATACCCTTGCCCACTGGCAGATCCTTGAGTTCATCTTCTATGCGCTCCGATGCCTGAGCTTGGGCCTCACGAAACAATTGCAGGTCATAGTCAGGCACGAGGCCCATTAGATTCGGTTCACGATCCTCATCGGTGCAGTCTTTTTCCAGTTTAACCTATAAAGGGAAAAGCAATAGAATGTGTTTAGGCAAATCTTTGAGATTTGGGCTAACTTACCTTATCATTGAACAAATGATTGTGGGCAGGACGAAAGTTGGCTCGCGATTCACGTATTTTGGCTAGAAATTCTTTTTGTTCTGGTGTCAGAGATTTGTGCTGATTCATGGACTGATTACCCCCGGGAGCAGTCACTATATTGATGGGCATCTTGAGACGCTGCTCCTGGCGAAGTTTCCGTTCATTGGCCCGCTCTTTGCACTCGGAGGCGGACATATTGTGGAAAATGGGACACGCCTCGGGCAAAAAATGGCGATCTAAGTGGCCACTTAAATGACCAGATGAATCGCAACCCTCAATGGGACACTTTTTCTCCAACTGCGAGGCAGAGGAAGTGGGAGGATGCGGTATTATGGGAGAAACAATTGGCGGCTTATAAACTGGTCCCATTGTTCCAATTTCCTTCTTCACTTTGGTCTTTTTGCCGAGCAGAGGTTTGCCCGGCTCATCGTCATCATCGAGATCCAAATCTGCCTCGGATTCGGTTTCGGTATGCGGCTTTTGGGCCGGCTGCTTTTGCTGCTGCTGTTGCTTGGTACGTCGCATGCTTAGGGAACGGGTTAGCTTACGCATGGGATTGGCCTTGTCACGGCGCTCCTCTTCGCTATCCTTGGACTGCTTGGCCTGGGCAACGGGTCGTTTACCCTTGGCATTTTTTGGCGGCTGGGAGCTATAGGAATTTGTTGAATCGGTACCCTCCGATTCGCTGGCTGAAGTGGAATCATCATTGGAGTTGCTGGCACTTTCGGTATCATCACTATTATCGCTGCTAGCTGCGGCGGCTCGTGAAGCAGCAGTTGGTCCATTTTTACTCTTTTGCTGCTGCTGCCTCAATTGCTTGGCCCTGACTGCTGAGGCTGTGCTGGCCATTTTCAAAGGCACTTTGCGTCCATTTTTCATTTCCTTGGAGTCATCTGTGCTATTCGAAGAGGAGGAGAGCGATGGCCGCTTGCTGGTGCCATTGCCCAAGGCATTTCGCTTGGCTGCAGGCGCCTTAGGACCACTTGGGGGATTGGGTTTTCTTCTTGCCGCTGCTGCTGCCGTTGTTCCCGTTCCCCTGGCATTCTTTTTGGCCGCTGGCGGCATAGCGTCTTCATCATCTTCATCTTGGTCATCATCACTGGTTAATCTCTTATTGGCAGTTTTAGTTGATTTCTCATTTTCTGGTGCTTTGCGGCGTCCAGCTCCTCCTGCATTAGTTGCTGTTCCTCCTCCTGCTCCTGATCCAGTGCCCCCGCTGCCTGTTGTGGGCTTTTCTTCAGGCGTTGCGCTGCTGGAGTCTGTGTCGGAGGAACTGCCAGTGTCGGAGCATGACGATGATCCACTTGTTGTGGAACTGCCTGATTCGGAGCTGCTGCTAGCCGATTTCATGGCCATTCCCGCTTTTCCCTAGCAAAATAATATTGAGAAAATCTGTGGTTTTCTTTTTTTATTTGTTTTTGTTCCTAGAAATGGCACTTTATTGGTGATGGACGTACGTAGTAATCGATAGTTATACTCCGGCACAGTGGTTTAGGTTTTTACGTTATGCTGTTTCTTGCAGATAACAAATTACTTACGTTTGGTAAAAAAAAATTACAATTGGCAATGCCTAATAAAACATAAAGTTCTGTATTACACATAAACACAAATGGCAAACAAGTTAATTTATCGATACACTGTTTCACCCACGTTTCATTTTCGTTTCCTCAGTTGTAAGGGCATTTCAATCGTTCTATCGACTACATCGATATGTCAGCTGTATTGGCAAATATTTTCCAACACTACCGCTCAATTTGGCATAAACAAAAAAGCAAAAGCCAACCAGAAAAATTAGCTTGCTTGAAAATTGAAATGTATAACGCTGACTGCATACCCATCAAGGACATCAAGCCAGGCCTGAAGAATATCAATGTTATATTCATTGTGCTTGAAGTGGGCGTGGCCACAGTAACCAAAGAGAATCGTGAAGTCCGCAACTTTAAGGTTGCAGATCCCACGGCCAGCATCAATGTCTCCATTTGGGATGAGCCGGGTAAACTCATTAATCCTGGCGATATTATACGAATGTCGAAAGGATACGCCTCCATATGGCGGCACTGTCTGACCCTGTATTCGGGCAAGAATGGAGAAGTTACTAAAATTGGAGAATTTTGCATGATCTTCAACGAATCTATCAACATGAGTGAACCCAAGCGGGAGCAGACACAGCAGCAGCAGCAAGCCACAGCACAGGCCGTTGTGCCAGCTGTGGGAGTGGCTGGTGGCGTAGGAGCCAAAACTGCAGGAGTTGGTGGCGGAGCAGGACAAACCACAGCACCTGTCCAGTCGGTGGCGGCCACTACAGCTGCCACTGCCGCTACTCCGACAACAACGACAGCCCCGGTTAAACAAGGGGGACGCGGCGGACGAGGAGGCGGTGGTCGTGGTGGCTCTATGAAAGCAGATCGCCGATAATTTTAGATAATACTCGTACTTAAAATACTTTTAGGAATAAAATGGACTTTTTTCTTTTTTTTTTAATGGAAATTATGTGAACATTTTTATTATTGCATATTTTCTTTCTGTTATAATTTGGTTAGCCAGAGATATTTTTTTGTTTGTAAAACATTTCATTTTGATATAAAGTCGAAAAGTCGATGTTCATTTTCATGGAATTCGCTTAAAGCTTCACACAAAATCTGATCTTGGATTCTGTTGCCTTCTTAGGCCTTCTTCTTCTTCTCATAGTAAGCCTGAACGGCTTTCAGCAGCCATCCAACTTCCTCAACTGTCTTGATCTGGTAGTTGGCATAGGTCTTCAATGTGGGCAGCTCAGAGACACGGAAGGTTTTGCCAATGCCATGCAATACCTTAATTGCATCCTCATCGGTGGTATCATCGCCCACATAGATGATTTTCAAGTTCTTGGCCCAATCGGCATCGAATTGCTTCTCCAAAATCATTTTGGCGCCCTCACCTGAAATAATAAAAGAAAAATACATATGTTTTTGCATGTTTTTGCATTCGTCTTTTCAATAATAAAAAAATGTAAACCCATTTCACAAATAACTAAATTAAAAATGCCTTTTTGCTTATAATATCATTTGAAATTGAAATTTGTTTTGAAATTTGTTCGAAGCTTTTGAAAATTGAGTAAAATTAATGTTACAAACAAATGTAAAAAAAGTCATAAAAGATGAATTCAGATCTCAATAATTTTTGGACCACATTTGCTTAGAAAATTTTATTTTTTATAAATTTGAAAAATATTATTAGCCATTTTATCAATATTATAGACCAAAATATTTGTGTTTTGTTTAGGGGGATAGATAATGGCGTAGTTCAACAAATATATATAGCAAATAATTGGTCATTAGTCAGTTATTTCAGGTACAACTACAGGTTGCAATCTTAAATGGTCGAACTAGAACTAAAATTTGTATATAGATCGAAACTTAAACTTAACCTTAAATTTAACATATTTCTCCTTTTTAAATTGAACAAGAACTAAAACAACAATTTTTTGAAAACAAGAGCTAAAACACATCAATTTAAGTTTTCGTTTTTTCGTTCACAAAATATTATGACTAAATTTAAAATTGTAAACAGTGTGTAACTCAAAATATTGCATATTTTTTCTATTGAAACTTATCCCACTGAAAGAAAATCTAAAAATATTGAAACTAGAGCTAGAACTATTCTTTTTCCAATTAAAAACTTTTCGAATAGAAGTCTTTATTTTCTTTGTTTTTTTGCTTTCATTTTAGAACTCAAATTTTCCATAGTCTTCGTCTCCATTTGAATTCTTCTTGTGCCTACTTTCAATTTATAGCATAACACGCATACGTATATAGATCGCCTGCAGCGCTTCAAAAACATTTGAAAATCCAACAAATTTTCAGTTTTCTATATATCGGTTATATACATATATTGAGAATAGACTTTTTTCTCTGTGCTTTTTGCTCCCCTCTCTTCCCCATTGATTATTTTTAGTTGCCTGCGTGGGCGTCATCATAATTTTGCTCAAGTAAATGTTTTGAAAAACGAAATTGAAATCGGTTTTTCAGGTCTCGGTACACACAGAGACACAATGAGAGAGAGAGACAGAGAGAGAAAGTGAGGGAGAGAGAGCGTGAGAAAGAGACAGAGTTTCGTGTATACTTATTTATCATTATTGTGAGACAAGGCATTTGTTTCTTGTTGGATTAGTTAAATTATTATGTTTCTGGTTTTTGGTTTATTTGCATTTCTCTTGGCCTCCCCCCCTCCCCACCTGCATCCTCCTTTCCCCACTGTTTCAGACTATTAACGCTACATTTTTGTTTAATTGGTGACGCAGACTTGCATCTTGAAAATGTTCGCCTGATGTTTTTCACTAGATTTTCAGACGGCACCAACAATTCCTCAATTTATGCTCTCTTTCATTTCACCATTTTTGCTTTCCCCTCTTTGTCTTTTTCCTCTTCTCGCGTATTTCTCAAAAAAAAAAAAAAAAATGAGAAAAAAATTTATTGCCTTTTTGGAGGCGGTCATAATCATAATTAATTTCAATTTTCACGCATTTGTTGTTGGATTTTTTTTTTTTTGGTTTATTTTGCTCAGTTGAGAAATTATATGTCCACCATGGCTCATTGGCCAGTCAAGCAATTTGATTGAAAGGGGGAAAGGGGGGCTGTGCGGTAGATGGAAACCATGCCATAATTATCTCTATGTATAAATGAGTGACACTTATGGATCAGAGGGGTCTGCGGGGCCATCGAGAGGATTGGCCAAAAATCTCCAGCCAAAAAAGCAAATATAGACCAAATTCTTTTGGTTAGACAAAATGGCTAAACAGTGAGAGGCAGTAAAAATGTTTTTCCTTTTCAGTTTGCATTTTTCTGCTTTAATTTAATTTTAATTGTGATCCAGCTGGTATAATGTGTTTTTTTTTAGTATTAAAGTTATTTCCATATTTCAATATAAAAACTAAAACTAAACTTAACTAAATCTAATTAAGCTTGGTCGAATAACTCACTTGAAACTCTGAATAATTGTAACTAAATATCTTTGGTTTGATCAAATTTCTATATTCGAAAGTCTATATTGAAAATCAAAGGTTTTAAGAGCCCAAATCGGTAGTCCAGGGCCGTGATAAACAAACAAATTATGGCGCCCTACTTCGAAATACGGCCCTGTCTACCCTAATAGACTCTAAGTAATTGAATCGCCGGAAACTTTTTAGAGCACAAATCACTTTTTATCAAGATGTTTATATGTTTTTAACTTAGTTTATCATTTTTAAGTTTCATGCAATATATTTTAAAGGGCTTAATACGGACGAATTCTAAATGGAATATACAGTTCTAGAACTACAAAAATCACAGATTTGAAGGGTCTAGGGTGAACCGGAAGAATATTTTCTTGCTATTACTAAGGGCTTTCTATAGAGTGGATTTGAATGTATGTTAAGTTCAAGAATATTAACATTAATCTCATTCAATTTGTGTTCCCAACTTGATTTAAGTTCTGAAATTTGGAAAATTTGCTGTAAGCCTTAACAAAATTGGGAAATTTCAAAAAAATCTTATTTCAAAGTGTTGACACTTCTAAAATACTGTTTAAGGAACTTAGCTTAACTAATTTACTTAGCAAATTTTAAGTAGACTGGTAAATTAGTTTGGAAGAGATTAGAATAATTTCTCCGATTCAATTGTTTTAAAAAAATTCCTTGAAATTATGGTTTCCATTAAAGTATTACAAGAAAAAGTATAAACGGGAAAATAAATGCCATAAATATTCCCATTTTTTCTGATTTTTAATAAAGTTTAATTGATCATTTTTATAAACTAAAATGAACGAACACTTCAACCTAAATGAATATCTATTTTTATTGACTAATAAATTTGTATTTGGATTATACAAAAATTTTGGAATTGCCACAAATCTTTGTGATCTTTCTAATATTTTGATTTCATTCAAATTTTTCCAAGATGCTCTCAATAAAATTGTTTTTATTGTCTGATCTATATATAGAGAGGGTATAACTGCATTGAAATTTGTATATTGATGTTAAAGAATTAGTTTTCTAATGATCCTATTTATATAGATGATGGATCTAACAGAATGTGCTATGAAAACAAATGTTTTCATTGATACTTGTCAGTATTCGATTTGAAAATGTTGTCACTGGATCAAAAAGATTTCGCATATCTAATTTTGAATCTTCCTAATCTTTTGAAGTCTTGCCTCGTTTAGACAAAACGACGTCATTAAATTAAATTCGTTTCGCTTTCAATTTTCTTAGAGAGCAGTCTTCATTCATATGCCTCGAATACGTTAAATTTACAATTCTTTAAAAAAAAATTTTCCTACACTTAGAATAGAGGCTAATATATTTCATTTTTCTTTTTAACGAAAGCGAAAACTGTTTTTCTGTTTTGAGAAATTACAGAAATTTGTTAATTTATCATAAAAGAGTCAAGGGAGAAATATCTTAGAGCATACAAACATATATATACATATATCTACATATATATATAGATGTTAGATTTAGTCTATATAGATATATATATGAACTAGGCGTGCGTTTCGAAAGCAATTTATACATATACATAATATATAGATACATGATTTTTGGTAGACATAAATATTGAATATTTTTCTCAGACGATTTTTTGTCTACTTTTCTAGCTTTCTTTCGCCCACATGTCGAACTATGTATATGGGGGGTGACTGGGAGGGGAAAGAAAAATCAGAAAATATATTCATAATTAAATCATCGAAGCAAAAAATCGAATTGTTTCGAACAGGTGCCGGGACCGATAGAAATATTTCAAAATAGATATATTCGGACAGGCGCAAACGGATGGCAACAAATGTGAAATAAAATTTCTATATGTATATATATATATATTTTTTTTGAGAAATTAATTTGTGAATAATTATCCCATGAGTTGCGACAAATGAAATGAAATAAAATATAAGTTTTTCTTACCTTTGTCCCAGTTGACGCGTGGCTTGCCTTCCAGGGCGTAAGGGGTCTCAATCAATTGGAAACCATGAGCCTGAATCAGACCCTTGGCCTCGGCAATCAGTTTGGCCTTCAGTTTATCGGTGACGCCCTTATAATGATAGGTCACTGAGATTTTCTTATCCTCCACCCAGGCGCCAGAGCAAACCACCTAAAAAGAGAAAATAATGAAAAAAGTTGCCATAAAAAAAAGGACAATTAATGAATTTTCCCTTTCACTTGCCTTCTCCTTCAGCTCGGACACCAATTTGTTGTGCTTCTCTAGCAATTCTTCGGGCATTTCAATTTTGAATTTCTTGCCCGATGGATATTCCACTTCCAGGCCATGATTACCGGCATAGGTGACATTGGGGAATTTCAAATGATTCTTAATTTCACTCAATTCACGTCCAGAGAAGACAACCATGAAGATTTTATCATTGGCAGCCAATTTTTTGATATTAATTTCCGTATCCTTTGGCATCACAGACAACTCTTCTGTGAGAGGAGCAAGAGTGCCATCGTAATCGAGCAGCAAAGCCACCTGATCGGTCTCTGGTGTTATGAAACTAAATTGTGGAAAATAGTTTTAAAATTTTTTGCAACTTGTCACATTTCAGAAACATACCCCTCCAGGGCCTTGACATAGTCCTCTTCCTTTTTCAAAAGTGGCGCCTTCTTTTGTTCAGCCATATTTTTCTATATATATAGTATATATTCCTTTGATTTTTTTCTTTCTATTGTATCTACCGGAAACACTGTGCGACGTGCTGGACGTACCTCGACCGACTTAATACTAATGCTTAAGAAATGAATTTTTTCCCTGGCTGGCTGGCTGGCTGGCTGGCTGGCTGCTCGATCGGGATACATATATCTGTTGCTCTCTGTATCTCTCGTTTTAATTGGCCTGGCAACTCTGGCAAGTCCCCTCTCTCTTCGTCCTCCCCCCGTCCCCATCATCATCGTCATCATCAACAAGTAATGCCTCAGAATATTTATGAGGCATATGCTTATAAAAGAAACATACACATTCTATAATGGATCGTTATATATAGACATCGTGTATGTATCTGTGATCTATAGAAGTCTATATATCCACATATATAAATGAACGAACTGGTGGTTGCACCTTTGTTTGAGGTCGTTTCTGTTTTGGAAATCATTCGCTCTTTTTCGGTTGTGACACACTTTGAACGAAAATTCTACTTCAAGCATTAATAAATTGTTGGAAAAACAAAAACAAAAATAAAAACCAAATTATATACCCAAAAATTTTCTTTCCTTTCTTTTTTTTTGTTTATTTGCATTTTGCATTGCTTTGAATAACTTGTAGAATATCGAGCAAGTGTAACTTATGGCTGATATATAGACAGAATTTATGGGCAAAATACTTTTAGATTGTTTAAAGTTTTTGCACCTTGTTGATTTGGCAGCTAGTTAAAATTGTTTAGATTGTTTTAAATCAAACGCACATAGCGTGGCACTACCTTATGGAAGTCTCTTGTCAGTCCTTATAGTTGGGCAAGCCAAAATCAGGTCTAACTATTTAGCTGGAGAATGTCTGAAATATTTACTATAACGATTCTGAAATTTTAGCACAAGAAGACTGTCTTTTCGATCTTGTTTAGTTATCAGCATCAATAGCCAAAACCATCTCTTCGTTTGTCTATTTCATGGACTTTTGTCTAATTTGTTGTTGTCAGTAATTAGATGAGCCAGAAAACAAAATATTAAAAATTTCATCAGATTTGTAAGATTTTTATTGAAGCATTACATTTGTCAGTTATCCTACTCTTGCGGAGGGTATTATAAATTTGGTCAGTGATCCTCTGTCTGTCTCTCAATTTTTCAACAATTTTAGCCAAACTTCGTAGTTAAGCTTCTTATTGCTACAGACATAACATTACATTCATTTTATTGTACGTGTTTTTCGACGTCGAAATCTTCATTTATTCGGCAGATGATGTCTATTACATGAGAAAAGCCATCCAGGGATCGGAGTGTATATGATACTAATATTTTTTTCTTCGCCAAAAATGTTCTTTTTGTTCAGATGCCTTTATTCCTTCTAGTTAATTTTTTGTCCTCTTTTTTTGAATGCCTTTTTCTGGAGTTGCATAAGCCAAGCCACAGAGAAAAAGCCAAACAAATTTAAGAAGACTGACTAGAGTTTGCCAGAAGTCTATGTAGAGCTCATGCACTATCACAGTTTCGTTTTATAATCAAGCAGTCCAAAATATGAAATTTTTGATAACCCAATAATAATAAGCCACCTCTTCCTCCAAAAACAACAAACAGTAAGTTCAAGAAACATTGTTTTACTTTATGAATAAATTATTTATAAGTTTATTCGGCTTAAAGAGATTAAAATTAATTTTTTTTGCCTTGCCTTTCTTTTAAAATGGTCAAAATTTCGTTTCAATCAAAAACGGTTCTTGAAAAATTTCATCTCACTTTATGTGGAATTTGTTTGAAAGTTCCTGTTGTTTATTTGTTTGTTAGTTCTTTGCAAATTATCTGATCGAAAGTTGTAAGCAAAATATAGTAATATTTTGGAATTGTCTTACTGGCTTAGATGTAAATAAAAAATAGAATAAATAACATACCAAAGCAACTCAAATAGAGATGATTAATACTGCTCAAGAGACTTAATTTGTGTTTTGGTTTTGTTGTTGTATTTTATAAAAACTAACTTAAATGTGTTTGTTTTTTCATAGAGCAGAAGTATTACAAAAAATCAATTCAATCCAACTTGAGTACTTTATTTGCACTTTAACTTTTATTTGTGTAGAATAAAATTATGTGAAACGTTTGTCTAAAAATGATTTTGTTTTTGCGGACTAAGTCAAGATTTAAGTTCGAGAATTGGTTCAGCAATATTTAGTCTTATTTATTTTGAAACTTATATTCACTTTTTGAAGATTCACTCTCCCTTATCTTCGTTTCTTCAAAACCAGGGTTTACTGATTAAAATTCTCGTACTTAAAACTTGACTTCGTCCGCAAAAACAAAATCATGGGTTTTTCTTGGGAAACCTATCTTAAACTTTGTTTCGTCATAATAAACTAAACCTGAGCACAGCCGATTTGCTTGTTTATGCTTTTGTAGAGAACTAAATTTTGAACTTTCTGAAGCTTATCGCCGAAAAAAAAAAAACAAAAATGAATCATGCTTCTTCCAAACAAATTTCATGTTTTTCTAGAAATGCTTTCATGCTTTATGGTTTTTGTTAGAATGTTTTGAGTTAGGCGGAGAGGTATAAAAAAAAAACCCCGACCCATTGGGCTAGCCATTGTGGATCAAAGCTTCATCTGAAATGGTCGTCTTGAAACTTGTCTGGGTTCTTCTCATCGGTTTGGCGTGTGCCGCTCCAAGAGAAGGCTTTGAGCAACTGGAAACTAAAGTTAATGTGAAGGGACTAAGCCAACTTAACCAAAAGGATATTTGTGGCTTAGCGCCACTCGGAAAAAAGTACAAGCATCAAATTCTCTCTAAGCCCTGGATGGCATTGCTCATGTATAAGCTGCACTCTCCTGACGATTATCAGCGTTGCGCTGGGACACTTATAACAAACAGTAAGAACGAGTCCCTAAATGTTTATTTTTACTTGAACTTAATTCATCTTCTATTAACAGGACATGTGCTGACATCTGCGGGCTGCATTCATAGAGTCAAATCTACAACTTCGTAAGTATTAAAGGATTATTGGGAAAGCTTAAACAATATTTTAATTGTTGACTGCTCATCATAGGACAAGAAAGCTTCGAGTACGTTTGGGCGATCAGCATAAATATAAATATTTTGGCGTTAAAAAGATCATAATACACAAGGATTACAATTCAACGGAGGGTCAACATGACATTGCTTTGGTGAAACTTTCGAAGGATGTGCAATTTGAGGGTAAGTCCTTCATTTCTAATATGTTTTGTTGTGGCTCCTTACAATTTATTTACCTCCAGATCACATACGACCCATCTGTTTGCCCATATCGAAGAGATTATTTGAGGAGGCAATATCTGGTCAAGATTTGTACATAACCAATTGGAATTCTCAGCATCCTTACTCGCCAGCCTTCGGAACATTGCACGATCATTGGTTCAATCCAATGCCTTGGAAAATTTCGGTTAATGAAATATTTTCGGAGTCCAAGTGCACTTTTGAAACTGGTGATCCCGTTACTAGTTTACTCCATGTGCCAGTAATACAGATCGGAATCGTTAGCTACGATGTTTGCCATCGTCCCAAAGATCCAATGGTTTCTACCAATGTTGCCAAATATATCCCATGGATAAGTGAGAAAATAGATGATTAAATTGAAAATGTTTATCACAGTAAATAAGCTTAAACATTAAGACTGGATTTAACTTTAATTACTTTTTTTATTATATTTTTATTTATTGTTCCAATGGGAATAAGAAAAAGTGGCGTGGCCATAGAAAATTCAGTAAATATTTTAAGGTCATTTATTTGTGTGAAGTTGTTCTTATTTTTGTTTCTTAGCTAATTATTTTGAAATCTGGCAAATACCAGATGAGTCATAGTTATTCATGGAGTCAAACTATATATTATAAAGTCGTCCAAAAACATAATTGGATAGACAGACAAAGTTACAAACTTAGGTCCTCTAAAGAACTTAGAGAAAGAACTTAGGTCTAAAAGAATTTAAATATAGTTTAGTATGTATAAAAAGAATAATTCCATCATCATTTAAAGTAAAACGTCAGGGTCGCCATTTATTGAGGGTGTTTTGGTTTTTTAACTTTATTTATAGTTTGAATATTTAAGAACATTACCTTAAAAGGTTTTTTTTATTAATTTAAAATACTCTAGAAGATTCAGAGTTTTAGGTGAAGCAATATCTTTGCTAAAATAAGTTATTTTGCTTTAAAATTTAAACGCGTTTTTCCTAAAATCACGTTTTTCGAATTAGCCGCCATGATATCTGCGGTTCAATTGAGCCGATTTTAATGACAAAAATAGCAATCGACACAAAATTGACACATCATTTTGGTGTGAATAACATCTTTGCTGATTTAAGTCCAGTTTATATTGATAATCCGATAATGCGGAATTGTGGCCACCAGTACTACACCATTTAGCTTGATCCCCAACTTTGAAGGTCTAGAACTATACAAACACTCCTTAATTTCATAGAGAAACAATTTTTTTAAATTGAACTTTTTGTAATATAATATTGAAAACAGAACAATAATATCTCTTGGCGTTTAAAAATTAATTTTTTTTTTAAAAAAGCCTGGGAAATAGGTCAAAATTGAGCCGTTTTTATATTGAACAGTTAAGGTTGGCCCTCAGGCTTAACATTGGCTTTTTGTGTTTAAAGTTCGATTAGTAAATTATGAAATTTTTGAAATTTAGTTCCCTAAAATCAAGTCTGCTAAACCTCTCAGTCTTTGAATTGAAAGGTAATTGCCAAAACGATATGAATTTTAGTCTTTTAACTTTAAAAAACAAAAGCAATTGATAAAGATTTAATATAAAAACAATTCAAAAAAGGTTAATGAAAAAGCTCTAACCAGTTTTAGGTTGAACAAAATCAATCAAATTTAACATTTTAAAGCATTTGTTGATTTCATAAATAAACTTTCACTAGCTAGAGTTAATAGATGCCTAAGATAGTTTAATGAATAATGATCTATGTGTAGGCTCGAGCAACCCATTTGAGTAGATCCGTCATTACATCCTGTTTGGGCAGGCGAAAATCGGCGAATGTTTGAATTTGAGCATCGGCAGCAATGCGAAAGGAACGTCCCAGACCCTTGAGAACCTACAGGAAGGAAATTAATAAACTGTAGCTTAGAAAGAAGTTCAAATTATTCATTCTCTTACCCTCATGGCATCCTCATCGGTGGTGTCATCGCCGGCAAACACAGCCTTCACATCCTTGGCCCAGTTTTCACCAAACTTCTGTTTCAATATATACATGGCAGCTTCTCCCTTATTCCAATTGACCGGGGGCTTAGCCTCGATGGCCTCGTGGGCCTGATTGGCCCGAAAGCCAAACCGTTGACAGATTTCGGTGGCCAGCTCCTTCAGCTCGGGCTTCAGTTCGACTGGAGTGTCTCTGTAGTGATAGGTTAGCGATACCCGCTTATCCTCCACCCAAGCACCATTTCTTTCCACTTTGCTCTTCAGTTCATTGACCATGGCCAGATAGTTCTTTTTTATATCACTGGGCAACTCGTAATCGTGACGCGAACCATCTGGATACTCAATCTCTAGACCATGATTACCTGCATAGGTAATGCCATCGATATTAACCATAGTCTTCACGTCCTTTAAGCCCCGTCCCGAAATGATGGCCATAAATATTTGCGGATGTTTGGCTATTTTATGAAGTGTTGTTTCCAGTTCATCGGGCATTTTGGTTTTCGATGGATTATCCGCTATGGGAGCCAAAGTGCCATCATAATCGAGGAGTACGGCCAATTTGGTTTGTTTATTTAAATAGCTAAAGAAGGAAGAGATAGATACATAAGTTAATTGGATTATATGAGGTCTTTATTAGGAACCCTTTTTTAGTTTGGTGGACCTAAAAGTTTCTTTACATTCTTATTCACTTTATAAACATTTCAAAAAGCTTAGAAGACAAACATTGTTTGAAACTCGAGATTATGCTAAGTCTCTCTAATATTTTCAGTATTTGATAATGTTCGACCCCTTTCGAGGAACGCTTCTGAAAATTATATTTTAGTCTAATCCACCTTATCAGTATTTGGCTTACATGCACGACACTGGACAAGGTCAATGAGTAAAATGCAAAAACAAAAAGTAGTTGATGATTCATTATTTCGATATGACTTACCCAGGTAAATTTTGTTCAAACTCCTCCAAACTTCTGATTACGGGGGCAATGCGTTTCTCTGGCATGTCTAGGCAATTGAGACAGTGACTTAGACTTAGTATATGCACCAATATATGTAAGATGAGAAGAGAACTGTAGGAAATAATTGTAGAGAACTTGCTCGGTCAATGTTTCAGTTGAAACTGTGTGAGGTTTGTGCGGCTGGACGGGCTTTTAAGCGGCCTCACGATGATAGTTTCGGAGAGAAAAACGTTGATAAGAATACACAGATGGCGGAACTCGGAACAAAGATACTCTCACTCTCTCTCTTTCTTCTCTGATTGCCTCTCTCTTACTCACACTTTCCAATTGTTTGATAGACTGTGATCGATGCGTGGCCAAGACTCTCAGTCAGAACGTTTTGACTTGATTCTGGCCGATGCAATGCAGTTTTATATGTTTAATTTTCCGTCAGATTTTATTGTTTTTAAGGGGAAACAAAGGCAAAGATTTTTCCAACGCCCCACCTCTCCTCTTAGGATTGCGTTATATGGACTCTCGATAAAGTGTCATGCGTTGCCTTCGTGGCTTTTGCGTGCATTGGCATTAAGGCCGCATATATCGAATATTCGAACAACGACGACCTCAGGCGAAGGCACCCACCGTTCATCATACACATAAAGTGAGAGGGAGAGAGAGAGAGAGAGAGAGTGTGTGTGCTCCTAATTAAGCACTGATAATGCTCACAATCGTCTTAGGGTCCTTTTTTTTTGCTCTTGCTAATCCCTTTGACGTGATGATAAGCGTGTCGCCGTCATCGGACCGGGGGGTAGCCCGTGTCAGTAGCAATTTTCGGGGGCACAAATATTTTGTTACATGCCATGGCATTGATTAACAATGACAACAACAGCAACAACAACAACAGCAGGAACAACAATGACAATGACTCTAAATTTAGTCACAGCATGGCATAACGAACACAAATCCGTGGACCACTGGGTTATACTGGGTTAGACTAGACAAGGTTAAGTGGTTTGTGGGTTGGGTGGTGTGTCCTTTCAATGACTAAATGAGTAACTGTATAACTGGTTTAAGCCTCTGAGCTTGGCAAAGCTCTTAAATACATTTGTTTGCCATTTGCAAAGTGTTTATTTTGTCTCAAATTAAAAAGGCTTTAAATTGCATGAAAATGTATGCTTTATTTATAGTTCTACTTTCATCTATAAGCTCTATACTAACGACGCACAAAGTTAATGTTTCCAAAAAAATGTTTTTTTCCTTTACATTTTTCCCGTTATTATCTTTAGTTTGTAACTGAATCTAAATTTTTTCTTTAAAATACATATATTTTATCTCTATACAGCTGTGTGTTAAATTTCCTAAGAATTCATGGTCATTTTATAGATTTGATACTAACAAAATGGGGTTAGCAGAGAGTAATTGCATTAATTTTTTTCTAAGACTTAATTTTTATGATTTATTTGAATATATTTAAGATTTCAAAAGAATCCATAGTCAGTTTATAGATGTTGTTTTGTAGAAATGGGTTTAGGCTTATATAACTAATTAAAAATAATATGTATTACGTAATGGAAATAGTTTTATGAGTATTCGATGCTTAATTATGTTTGCTATAGGCATTGTAAAGCTATTTTTTATTTAATATTAAAAATATATCAAGTGGTAACATCACCCACTTTCCCATTTGCTATTATTTTTTTATGTTCAAAAATTTTGCAACTTCTATCGGTGAGTTCTGTTACCAACTCTTGTCGCAAGGGGTTTCCTTATTCAAACTGACTAATAGAGAAACTCCAGTCTATATATCACGAACCAATTAACTGGCCCAAACCTCTCATGTGCTAGCATGCCTCAGACGCATGTTCAACCAGTTTCCAGACACATGCGCGACTCAGACATTGGAGAGAGAGAGCGGCGGAGAGGGAGTTAGATAAGAGATGGAGAGAGGCAACAAAATGTTATCTAAAAGTCAACAAGCTTCACTCATTCTCTCTATTGGAGTGCCCCCCCTAAAAATTAATTCTAATCGATTTGGTTGACCAGCTGTCTAAATCTCTGCTAATTAAAACATGAGATTTATTTTCACGTTGTAAACATGTCTGGACCCGAGAGGTGTGAGGTGTTAGGTGTGAGGGTCTGGCACCTCTTCTGTCTGGGGACCATCCAAAATATTGACATAATTATTGCTTGTCATCAGACATGCAATGCAAATTGTTGACATCGAAATTTTCATGTTTGAAAATCAGCGGACACTTTATTTGAAATTTTCCTAAGAACTATGGAAATGGGAAAAATTAATTTTTGGTATAACCGATCTAGGAATACCCTGTATCATGTACATATATCCCTATCTATGTATCGAGTTGAAGTTAATCTAATCCACTTCAAAAACTAAAACAAGTTTGGTAGTTTTATATTTCTGATATCCATTCTTATCACTTAGGTATCGAAAGGTTCCACACTCACCATTTACACAATTGCTACAGGGTATCAAACGGCACGTGTAATAATTATTTACCTTTTAAATAGATCAGTTTGGTTTTTAAAAGCTTTACCATGAAAAACTTATGGCCAGATCTGAGTCAGACTAGAAACCACAAATAGAATTTATTTTTTACGTTTTTCATTGAGGGAATATAAAACAAGAAAGATATAATTTTTCTTTATGCATTTATATAGATAGCTTTGAAAATTATTAAAGAAATGAAAATTTGGATATATTGTGAAGAGGAAAATGAAATTTGTATAACTATTTTCAAGTAGAGTTATATTTTTTAACCTTTAAATGGTTGATTATCCCAGATACCTGCATCTAGAATTTTAGTTCTTTAGAAGTTGGAACTTTTCAACTTTTCAAGCCTCATATGAGAATCCTTTGAGTATGGCAATAGTCCTGATAGCCAGTTTTTTGGAAGCATTTTGTTATAAGGCGTTACAGAAGTTAAGTTTATTTTACTTTAAAGAGAATTTACAAGTGTGATATAAATAAAAATTGTAGGACCAACATTAAAAGGTTAAGAAAATATTCCATAATATTTTGAATATAGAATGACAAATAGATTAGATAGATTAGATACTATTATATACCTTTAATCCCATGTTTTTCTGTAAAAACCTTAACAAGAAGAACAAATTTAGTCTAAAATTGCCAGACCCTTGAGAATTCAGTTCAGGCGAATTGTTAAAGGCTTATAAATTAGTTGGCCAAGCCGCAAATAACAAAATAACAAGTTAAGTGGGAAAGGGACACAAAGGGTAAGGGTTAGGTATTTCAAGGGGTACGGGGAGGGTTGAACACCTTTTACTGTTGATGCGTAAACAACGTGAATGCAAATTGACGTCGCCTATGAGCCGCTTGACAGTGACTAAAGTTGACCCAAGTGGGAGGAAGGTGGGCCAGGTATACGCACCGACAAAAACGTTGGGGTCAGGGTTAAGATAGGTTTAGTCAAGTGTGACATGAAGCTTTGCCCCAAATACAAGAACAAAAAACAAAAACAGGCAACAACAAAAATTAATGTTTCAAGCAATCTAAAAATCTTCTGTTAACCTGTTGCCACTGTCAGAAGCAATTAGTTTTAAGGCGCTGGCAGGCCAAGTACGTGCCACATGCCATCCTGGGGAGCGAAGTAGGGGGGGGGAGGGCAAGCAGTGGGTGGGTATTAGAGGGAAGGGGGACCCACATGTGGATGTCAACAGGTTGCCTTTATTTGTTTGTTTATGGCAAATGGTTTTTTGGGCTGAGCCAAAGGAGGCGGAACAGCGCGTGTAGAGGCAAGTAAACATATGCTTTAAGTACGGTAAGGACTGTCAACAAATGGTTTTATGGGCTGGGGCGTAGAATGAGAAAGGCAGCCTCCCACTTGCCTTCTTAGTTTGCGATTGAAAACAAAATTTTGTTCTTAAACCCCCTTCGAGATTTTATGTTAACCAACACTGACTCTTGAATATGTTTCTTCTTCTTGGAACGACCCACAACACATTTAAGGAAAATGAACTAGCGGCTTCTAGATACTTAGCGATAAAATTGTTTTCTGTCACTTACATTGAATGCAGACTGTGTTTTCCTTTTGGCTTGTGGGACGTGTCCCTAAGCCTATTGCCAATTACATAGAAAATGTTTGCATTTTCCTTTCCATTTTAATTTTTCACGCTTTTTATATATATTACCTTTTTTCTTGTTGTTGTTGTTGTTGTTGAATACGTGGCTCGATGTTAAGTGAAGGTCAGTTATGGGCGCTAAGCAAACAAAAAAGAAAAAAAAAAACCGGCAACAAATACCTCTCGCAGTTTGTCAACATTTCGGGCTTAGCAACATTTTTAGTTTAGCAACATTCGATAGCTGGCGCCGCCAACTTGTTGCTGAAATGAAATTTGTTTTTGTTGCTTTCGCCTTTTCGACTTATTCGTGTGGCACACAACGCAGTGGACGGTCTGAAGCGCTTTTGGCCACGATTGAAACTTCATTTAACATTTAGCCTCAATGTTCGGGGGCGTGGGTGTGCCGCTGTGTCGTTGTGCGTGAACTCTTTTGCATTTTACATACACTTTTATTGACAACATTTCGCATCGCATCGCAGTCGCCGTCGTTGCCGTTGTCGTTGTCGCCGTCGCTGTCGCCGTCGCAGTTGCTGCCATTGCGATTATTGTTTTACAATGCGTCGCAATAAACACACATCGGCGGATCTATATCTACAATATCCATTTGGCGAGGGAGTGTCGGGAGGTGGGGGCTTGGTCTGGCATGCGATATACTATAAAAGCATAAATTGACATGTGCCCGAGGCTTAATACGCAACCGGAAAGTGAAGTGTGAACATTTGGCGGGAGAATTTAAGCAGCAATAAAAATTAAAAGAAAATTCATAAGAAATAATTAACGCAATTAAAAAGTCACATTAAAGTGTAAACAATTTCAACAATTACCAAAAATGTTTACATAAACAAATAAATATTAGCTAATAAATATTTAATAACAGCAAAAAGTACATCAATGAAAATGCAAAAGTACAAAATCAAACATCTTTAATTCGAAAACAATTTAAAGAAATTTGTTTGCCAACAACCAATTAGTGAAAAGGTGCGTATACTTGATTTTTCTTTTAATAGTTTCGTTTGATGCTTGTAAAAATTTAAGTCACAGACAAATATTAGAAAAAAATGCCACAAGCAAATGAAGAGTTTGAAAATTTTCGGAATATGTTTAAAAAAAATATATTTATTAAATAAAATTTCTTATAAAATAATTTGTTTAAAACTGCTTAAAAGCTAAGTGAGACTATTTGATTTTGGAAAACAATTGTTAAAATGATTTTACTTTATCTTTAATTGAAATAAGTACAAGTTAGAGTAGAGTTCCAGGATAGTTGCCCTTGAGAAAGCAACAACTAGGCGTATACTTAATTCTGTTTTACACTTGAGACCAACTTCTTCGTCGCGAATTTTCGAGATTTTTCGAAGCAATTTAAAAAGGCATTTGCTCATTGATCCTAGAAAAGCTCAAAGTCAATTTCAATTACAATATTTAAGTCAATATTAAAAAAATATATATAAAAATTTCTTAAATGCAAGGATGTAAAACATAATTATTTCATGCGTAAAGAACAACTTTCTTATAGAGAAGCTTCTATTTTGTCTCATTTGGCCTCGTAGCGAGTTCATTATCTCGTTTTGATGATCAGGAATGAATATATTTATACAAATATACTCACTAAAATACGTTCTTTCAGTTTTTCAAGGGCGCAAGACATTCAAATGAATGAAAAATATTTGAATAGAATGTATGAATTTGATTCTGCATGTTTCTTAGATTTGAGTTATGTTTATTTTTCTACAAGTCAAATATTTAAATTTATGGCATTTAAAATACAATTTAAGCTGCAGGCATATTACGAGAGACTAAGAGAGAGAGAGAGAGAGAGAGAGAGAGAGAGAGAGAGAGAGAGAGGGAGGGGGAGAAAAAGGTGTGTTCTCTGATGCCTTGTAATAAACAAAACATAAATTAAAAGCAAAATTTGTAAACAATTTTCCGTCTGAGGTCTAGGCCTAGGGCAAAGGTTTCAAGGTACACACACTTTGTTGTGGCTCTCATAATTTAGTTAAGCTACTAAAAACTACTAAATGTAGTTTTTGTTTACGTTTAAATGTGGAAAGTTTGAATTTAATTGGCTTTGATTGTTTCATGTGTATTTCCGTCTTTGAGATTTTTGACTTTGAAAGTCAAAAAAAAAGACAAAGCAAAAAGAAACAAATTTGTTGAATTTGATTTTTGATTTGTCTAACAACAAGGTTGTCGGTTGTCAGAGGAAGAGAGAAACAATATGATGTCTCTATCGCTCGCTCTCTCTTTCTATTTGTCTCTCTACATTTTTCTTTCTCTCTATGTTTCTCTTTCGTTGGTTTTCTCGATGACACCTCCATAAAGCAGGCAAGTTAATAGCAGCCCCCATCAAAATGTGGGCTGTTCGTGTTGGGTCGAGGTTTGGGTTATAAAGCCACAAACAAAAGCGTTTTATTGCCCTTCTACCACACAGCAGACATCATCTTTCATTCTCACTCTCTGCCCCTCCCTCCTTCACCAGGCATAACCCCTAAAAGTATGCTTTGTTTGACATATTCAGACGAAGACCTGGTCGTTGCCATGATCATAAAAGTCAAAAGAGAGTGAGAGCACACATTTGGAAGCTTTAAGAGCGCTACACACACACACACACACACATTCGGACCCTTACACACTCTCTGAGAATGTTTTCGCTCCATTTTATGTGGTTTTTCATATGAAAATTTCCCTCATAAATTGCAAATGTCGAAGATTTTGACTATGATTGAAAATCAAAAGTAATGACAAACATTATTACAAAATCCATCAAATGGAATTTTATATCAATTTCTTGGATACTCATTCGCTTAGAGTATAAAGATATCGAGACACACATCTATGCATAATCATTCAATTGTAAGTAATTAAGTCTTAACCGCAACCGCAAATTATATTTGTGTAACTTTATTCAAGCAAACACAAATTGTTACCCAAATCCAAACTAAACTCGATAATACAAACTAATACTTGGCTAAGAAAGTAGTGTATTTAAATGGGTTAACAATTTTAATAGACGAGAAATTTCCCTTGCTTCATTTGCCAAGACGAGAAATTCATCTTTTTAAGGCTTTAGTAAGCATATTTGTAAATTTTATATTAAAAAAAACTATTTAAGATTATATTTACATAATGAGGAGAAATTGTGACACAATATGCAGTGGATCGTCTAATGAAAACTCTTTAATAAATTACAATATTTTTATTATTTTCACTTAGATTTAAATTCTCTAAATGCAGTCCTATATAACATAAAATTTGAACAGAATAATCAAAACTGTATTCATTTTTCTTTTGAAATGAATTTGTGGGGAGTGATCCCAATTTATTTGCTTTCTTATCCCGTAAAAGTATTTTTTATATTAAGTAAAATTGATTTACGCCTGAAGACGATTAAGAAACAAAAGCTGAAAATATAAGGCAACATTTTGAAATCATTTCCCCGAAATATTTGGTTTTTTTTTTAGTTTTAAAGCCTGATGAATTACACTATGATATTTAAAATCTTTTGTCCAATTTCTCAACTCACAAAATGCTTTATTCAAGAAGTTTTAGGCTGGCAACAGACTTTGCAATGTGTATAGGGGACATTTAAAAGGTGGCAGATCAAATAAGTTAATAAAAAGGAAATTGTCGAATACTATTAAAATAAAAATGCAACTGTACAAGAACATCTAGCCTATTCTTTATAAATAGATACATGTGAAAATAATCTGGCCTACTCAGCTAAAGGTGACACAATGACGATCTGGGCAGGCAAATCAAAATAAGGAGTAAGACGAAAAGGAGACAAAACAAACGACAAACGACACACGACATGAACAAATAAAATATAATTATAACCGGGACTATATTTCATTCATCCTAATTTGGGAACCCAGTCTCACATATGTCAGCAATGTTAATATGTTAATGAGTTGTGAGTATAAAAGGTTTGTATAAGTTAGTTTCAAAGGAATTATGTAGGATCAATACTTGTAGTAAGGGAAGCCCTTTATATCGCATGTCTACGGTAAGAATAATGTGTCTAAGAATAACTTTTAATGAGTGAAACTTTTCATACTCAAACAATAAAATGTGTTATGAATGAGTTGTGTATAGATAGAATGCAATGTGAGGAATTTTCCTTAAGAATTTGGTTTGATTAAAGAAAGAACTACAGAATTAGAAATTTAATTTAAAATATTGTCAAAGACCATAAAACTAGTTTCAGATAATACTCAATGATTACTAAACTAAACGACTTATGTACTTCTCTTTCTCTAACTGGGAAAGTGCACTTAAACCACTTAAATAAAAATTTGGCGCTACCATGGCAAAAGCCCTCAATCATCATCACAAAGCTTTGTGACCATGATTGGCACAATTTTTGCCTTTTCTTTTTTGGGCTGTATTTCATATTTATTTTTAGTTAAACGCCGCTTATCGTCCGCCCACATCTCTACACATCCGTTCCATCTGGCGGCACGCCCCATTTATCGGGAGCACCTAAAAATGACATTTACAATGCTGCCTGCCTTCTGACTTATACTCGTCCATATTATTTATGATGGTCGTCTTATTTGAACAATGGCGGGACGCCGCCAATTTGGCTGGTTTGGTTTGTTTGGTTTGTGGTTTGGGCTAAACAACAACAACAATCAAATTTCAATATAACCAAAATTTTGGCAAAACTCTTGCCACCTCACACGAGGACCAACATAATAGTTGTCGGAATCAAAATCATGTCTTGGCTACTCATATCAGTAAGACTTTACTTTACTTTTTTATGTTATATTAATTTAATAGGTCACTAATAAGATTTGCTAATTCTGAGATCAAGTTCTAAAATCAACTGTTTTTCAATTAGCTTGGATTTAGTTCAGTTTCAAAAAAAGGAATCCCTTCTTCAAGCAAGTTTATAATAATGAAAATCAGATTAAAAATTCTTAAACTATGGCTAAGAATCTTCTAAAAAGAATGCCTCTTTAAAAAAGTTCTCTGCCTATGTCTCGGACTAAAGTTTCTAAACTTTTGAAAAAGCCACGATAGTTAAAAGCAATTGCTTTAGAAACATATATAAAAGTTAAATTTTTTTAACTGACAAAATGGGGCAAATCGATTAAAAATCCTCTTAAAAATGTCTCAAAATAATGCTCAAAGTTTGATATGGTAAACTTAGTAAAAAGCTTTATTTAAAAAACATATTTGATAAGATTCAGTTCCAAAAATCAAAGGATTTTCTTTTCTTTAACAACAATTTAAAATGTGAATCTCATTCAAACTGTTCTTAATTATGTAAGTCGTTTATAAAGTGAATATTGAAATATTTTAGAGTGGAATTAAACCAAAGTTAAAATGCTTATCCATGAAATTTATGAATAGCCTAACTTAAGGGGCAAAGAGTTGGCATAATCAAGCCGTAGACTACATGGACAGCCCTCGCATATGTGAAATGCGTTGCAGCATTTACACATTCTTGTTTCGTTTGCCTCTCTTCTCCTTCTCAATTTCATGGTCACAATAATAAATAATAAAATACAACAACAACAACAAAAAGTGAAGAAGAAGAAGAAGAAGAAGAGAAAAAAAGTAGTAATAATGAAATGTTACCAACACCAATGGCAACAGTTGTGAAGTTGTTGTTGCTGTTGTTTTGTTGTGTTAACTCGATGGTCGATTGTCGATTGTGAATGTCGTTGGTAGTGACAAGCAGAAATGCAGACAGCGTAGTGTGGTGAGTGGAGGGCAGAGTGGAGTGTAGTGGAGTGGTGGGGAGTGAAGTGAAGGGGAGGGGAGAGCAGGGCCAGTGAGTTACTTCAATCATGAACGCAATCTGCGTTGCTTCCCATGACCTTAACCAAAAAATTGTATCGGCATGTACCCATGGCTACCCACTCGATGTACTCGGTACTTAGTACTCACCTCCACTTGTTATTTGTTGTTGCTGGTCCAGCGACTAGTTAATTTGTTTTCTATGGAATTTCAAACAGCATAATCAGAGGAGACACGTGGTCAGTGGTTGGGGGGGGGGGGAGCGGTGTGGGGTCTCCTTTCCTTTTTGTTGTAACCCAATATCCGTCTTGCAAAATTTACGATTCTAACACGCAATATATGTGTATTCCATGACCAAAACAAAATACAACGCATAACCAGGTCACTAACCCGATTTGTATGCTCCTGAAAGTATGCTCAAGTTTCTGTTTTCTCCATTCCTCTTACTTGCTACTCGCTCCTTCTGTTGTTTCTTTTCTATGCCAAGGTCCAGTCATTGGCCGCTGCTCATATTACATTCGGGTCGCTCATGACAACAAGCTGCCAGAAGATTTGATGATGCCAGCCACCTGATGATGATACTGCACATAATACAGTGGGATTTACCCTTTTTATGTGTCTAGATGTCTACTTGGAATTTCCTTTCTTACTAACAGATGAAAATTAATCATTAAATTTTTATCTGACAATTTATGTTCATTCTTTCAGTGGAGCAAACAATTAAGGGTTTTCCGTTTAAGGAGGCTGGATGGCTAAAGAGGATGAAATTAAATTTTTTTTGTATCCCTTTTGTAGAATTATTGTGAAAAACATTTCAGTCGTTTAGAACAAATCTCTGGATTATAGAGAGTTAGGACTTGAAAATCTTTGAACACAAACGAATTATCTTAATTACCGAATGGAAAACGAATAGAAACTCATGTAGAAATCATAAAAGAACTAAAA
The DNA here is from genome assembly GCA_024703675.1 of Drosophila nebulosa. Classification (NCBI taxonomy): domain Eukaryota; kingdom Metazoa; phylum Arthropoda; class Insecta; order Diptera; family Drosophilidae; genus Drosophila; species Drosophila nebulosa. The sequence goes on along the minus strand of CM045724.1, from coordinate 8,932,441 downwards.
AATATAGCTTACAAGTGTGAGAAAGATAGTAAAAGTTGTCTAGAAAAAGGTTTTCAATAAGAAAACGAGTGATTGAACTCCCAAGAAAGTAATTAAAGACTGAAACAGAGAGAAATTCTTCCTCTGCATGACTTTATAAAGGATGACAGTGAGATAAGTAAAAGAAAAATTTGTTTGAGGGTCATTTATTTGTCTTCATATTGAGACAAAGAAAGAACTTTACTATTTACGGCATGTTTAACAAAAAAATAAAACTTTGAGTGTCATCTATTTGTCCCCATTTTGAGACAGGGAAAAAACTTTGCTATTTACGCCATGATAAACAAGAAAAATCATGTTTTGAGTGTCATTTATTTTTAAGAAATTGCATATTGGGGCAGAAAAGAGAGTTTCTCTAACCACGACAAATTAAACAAGATGAGTAATTATTTGAGGGTCATGTGTTTGTATGAGAACATTATTTAAAGGTCATTTATTTGTGTGAATATTTTGAGACAGCAAAGAAGCAAGAATTAATGCTATGATTTACTTTAACTCTAATCCTCTAAGAATCGTCTGTAAAGCCAATTGTCTCTTTCCAAATAATTTTCACAAGTAATAAATTGCTTTTGCTTTTTTTCAACAATTTCATATGCTCCGTTACTTAACTTACGTTCTATATTCGTTTTCTATTTTCAAAAGAAGTCCTATATATAGTAGCTAAAAAAAGAAAATAAACTAAAACCCATTTGGTTTGGTTACGTTTCCTTTCGTTTTTAACCCACCTATAATTCAATTATTCCAAATGATTGCATTTAATATAATTTTTCACTTGGCTAGAAATCAACAATTTTCATTTAGAGAAAAAGAAATGAAAAAGAAAACCGAGTGTACCTACTCCCCCCACCCTCCCCACAGACACTCCTAACCCAAGCTTGCCTCACTGGGGCACAATGCTTCTTCTTAAAACTCATTAGCCGGTGCGTTGGGAACGGTTTCGCAAGTGTTTTTTTTTTCTTTTTTTGCGTAATAAAAACGACACAAAGCACCACGGTTGGCCATTCGTGCAAAATGTTGCGGAACCGTGTGAAAATCAAAACATGTTGGAGAACAAAAAAAGGCAGAAACCAAAACCAAAACCTAAAAGTTGCCTTTGTGATAATTAAGTATAAATTAGTGGGAGACTATGAAACATTTTTCTGCTGCTTGGGATACATAAAACCACTTGATATATGTATGTATGTATGTATGTATATATGATAGTGGGGAGCACTTGAGAATGGCCGGAAAGCGCTTCATTAAGCACGCGCCAGGTTGCCGTGTTTTTGTCTCCCTTGAACCCACCCTTTGAATCCTCTTTTCGCAATGTTTGAGTTTCAAATCCAACTAATTAAAATCTACGCAGCAAAGTTTCACAAAAGCTTGCTAGGAAATGGTACATAATCAGTATGCAACCAGGTGTCGGGATGAATTTTTATTAGAGCACATCTTTAGGGGCAAGAGAATCTATATGTATATATGTAGGTACATACCTATCTATACGTACATACATATGTTTATATGTATATATATATATAGTTAGTTGTCTTGTAACTTACTAAGGATGTCCTCGACAGACACATGATTTCACTTTGCCACGTGTCATTGAACTGGCAAATGGCATTGAGTGGGGGAAGGGGGAGAGGCGAGTTAGTCAATGAATGAATGAATGAGTAACCTAAAATGGGTAAGAGTTCGAGTGCCCCAAGAAGAAACCTGTGTGATATCATTTGTGTTGATAGTGTAACTGGAAACCATTTGCCTTAATTGACGTAGCTACATTTGATGTTAGCCTTTGTGTATTAATTATAAATAACATGCAACACAATTTAGCATTGACTAAAACTATTAATACGTGGCAAGAAGTGGAGCCTACAACTGCAACAGGTTGGAAAACAATTATTACAAAACTAAGAGCTATCGTCAGAATTCAAGCCTTAGAGGCTTGAAAAGACTAAATCCAGTTCTAATTTTTCAATAATGGCCAATCTACCTTAAAAGAAGTAGAGCATCTAAGATTTGTTTTTAACAAAATAAACATTTCTGTTTCTTAAATTTTTATTTATTCTTAAAGTTTTAACTAGTTTTTGGCCACCTCCATCGTGTCTCGTTTTCGAAAATAAAGTTTCCATTAGCACGATTCTTTTTTTCTATGTGATCTTGTTGTTATTTGGAGATTTGTATTAGCTATAATGATATTTGTTTTCAATTTGAATTATAGATAATGCATTTGCTGAATAATTTTGGCATTCTCTGCTATATTTTTCATCTAACTTTCGAATAAGCAAGCTCATGAAGTCATTATTTAAGGTGACAAACAAAGTTAAGCAGGTTGTCCTCTGTCCTCTGGTATAGGTAGTCCTAAGTGTATTCCCAATGAGTTTTAAATTGAGAAAGAGAGATTAGAGGTTGATTGTCTGTTATAATTAAAAACTTTTCGCCTTCAATGAATGACTTGTATATGAGATGGATACGGAGATAAAGGAGCTGAATTCAACTGGGAACAGTTCCACATGAAGTCTTATAAGCATTTGATATACCACCAAAGCTTACCATTTGAAGAACTCGAATGATTTTGTGAAAACTCTCTAACTGCAACACAATTTCCTTTTAGTTTCACCGCCCAATCGAAAATACTAAAGCTCTCATGCCTTTTCACTTCATTGTAACAGGTATCAAATTGCATTTCTTGACAATATTCAAGACACAACAACTGCAAAAGGTTAGGAAGTGTTTGGGATAAAGTGCTGATAGGTTCAGCATTAAGTTGTTAGGGGTTACCAATTGCATTTCCTTTTAAAACAAAGTCACTATTTTTCTGATTAGCAACAACTTCAACAAATTACGAAATTTTAATTTATTTCTTCCTTAGGGAAGTGCCTTTTAATTCACAGCTTTCGTCCTTAACCATTTCATTTCATTCATAGAGCATTTAAGCAACGTGGCGTGACGTCTGGTAATATTTTTGCACTTATTTATCAACATTCACATATGTACAATGTAAGAGAGTCCTTCCTCCCACACGGTGTTCCATCGATAGCTTTGAACGACGAAGGTTATAATGGATAGAGCGAGACATATCGGAACATTTGTGCCATGCGAGTCAAGTGATAATTGATATTTTATTGTATTTGTATTTGTGTTTTGTATTTTGAAGCGTAATATTGCTTCCGAGTAAGCGGTGAGAGGAGTCGGCGGAGGAGATGGTGATGGGGAGGGGAAGGATTGGAATGGCTAAAACCCCTGTGGGGATGGGCTGCTTGGGAAGCCTTGGTCGCCGTTTGGTCGAGGACAATGCAAAATGTGTCCAATAAATGTTTGTTATGCTGACATTGTTGACCTTATCAAAAAGGCAGTAGTTGTGTGTGTGTGTGTGTGTGTGTGTGTGTCTGTGGGGGAGTGAAATTTGTAGTCGTCTGGTCCCTCCTGAAAGTATGCAATAAAATCTACGATGAACCGACAAACAAAAAAATGCTAACAGGTTTGGTGCGAGGTTCCTTTTGATGTGGGTTTAGGTGGGAAGAAAGAACTCTGTCAGTCATTTGGGATAGATAGATTGTCTTGACTTTAACCCTTTCATTCTCTATTCCAGACAATTGTTCCTGGTTGCTTGGCCAACATGAATGCCACCTCACCTAAATCTTCATTGGTCAAACTGGGCCTTCACACCAATAAACAAAAGACACTGAAGGTCATGGTATTGGGTCAAAGCGGTGTGGGTAAGACGGGTAAGTAAAAAAAAAATACAAAATAGAAAAACAATCTAAAAAATTCTATTCATTCTTTTCTCTCCCCTCCCCCCTCTGTCTATGTCTAGCCATGGTGGTGCGTTTTATAACACGCCGTTTTATTGGCGAATATGATCCAAATCTGGAGAAAATCTATACCTGCCAAACCACTTTTGATAAAGAACAAGTTCAATTTGATATACTAGATGCTACGGGGCAATTACATGTAAGTTCTACAGAAAGTAAACGAATCAAGTTGTATTAAGTTAGTTTTTATTTAACCAGGAATTGGATGGCGTTAGTCTGGAATCGAATATCAGATGGGCAGACGCTTTTATACTCGTCTACTCCATCACAGACAAGTGCTCATTCGATGAGTGCAGTCGACTAAAGTTCCTTATAAATTACAATAAAAGACGACGAAAACTGGGTTCAGCCAGCAAGGTAAATGGAAAGAATATAAAGTTGTCCATTTACCTAATCCCATCTACTTACTTTTTAGGATTATACCTTGGACATACCAGTCATATTAGTGGGTAATAAAACTGATCAGCCTGGCGATCGCATGGTTCAATTGGAGGAAGGCCAGAGACGATTTCGTGAATTGTCATGTGCTTGCTTCCATGAGATCTCTGTGAGGGAAAGTGTTGAGCAAGTAAGTAAAAAGTTTCGAAAAAGCCTATAAATTTGGGTCGCGAAGAGCTACTTAAGAACAGGAAAAAATGATAAGGTACTCAAAATAAGATAATTGAAACAATCAAGGGGAAGCCTAAAAGTAGGCAGGCAATTTTAATATTTCCAATTAAAACAACATTGTAAATTCCCCAATCCCTTGACTAAAACGATTTTCAAAGTAATTAACTTCCTAAAAAGTCGTGTAGTTAGATACTTAAAAACTGTATAAATTATAAAACAAAAATTGCATTAAAAATCTAGAGATAGGCAGCTAAGACGGCGCTCAACTATTCCCTCGCTAGCTCCTGCTTTACAAAGAGGAAGCACCGCTTAGTGTAGGGTGAGTGCGAGAGCATCGGCGTAGCTGCAACGCTGTTCATCTTCTTGAAGCATAGGCTGAGTCGTCATGGGTGAGAGCGTGAGTGAGAGCTAGTGCGAGTGAGCGCCCCAGTAGCTGCCCGCTGCAGCTAATGCTGCTTCAGCTGTGCTTCTTCTTGAAGCAGATGCTGAGTGGGGAAGAGCAAGAGAGGGGAGTGGGTGAGTGTGAGTGAGCGCCCGAGTAGCTGCCCGCTGCAGCTAATGCTGTGCTTCTTCTTGAAGCAGATGCTGAGTGGGGAAGAGCAAGAGAGGGGTTTGGGTGAGTGTGAGTGAGCGCCCGAGTAGCCGCCCGCTGCAGCTAATGCTGCTTCAGCTCTGCTTCTTCTTAAAGCAGATGCTGAGTGCGGGAGAGCAAGAGAGGGGACTGTGTAAGTGGGAGTGAGCGTAACTGCTTCTCATTATACTGCTTTATGTGTGTATAAGCAGCAGCACCAGCGGAGTTCAATTGAGTTGCTGTTGAGGCGTCGCCGCGGTCGGTCAGGTGATCTGCAACTGGAAATTTTACGTGGTTAAAAAGAGAAAGAATTGTTTGAGTGTATAATGTAACGGTTATAGACTTTGATGTATATTGAACAATACATAAGCATACAAATATTAATGTTAACGACATTTGAATTGTAATTTGGAATGAAAGATTTTTTAAATTTTAAATAATTAATTACTAACCTTTTAAAAAAGAAAATACTTTTTATAAGTAAATTTTTTTTTGAGTTCGCAACCCAAGTTCTAATTTGTGTTAACTTGTGTAATTTTTAAAAATTTTCAAACCGTTTTTAATTGCAGGTGCAGAACGTCTTTCGCGATGTCTTTCGTTTCTGGCGTGTGTTTAGTAAATTTCCAAAACTTAAACGTTCCACCAGCGATGTGGCTGCAAATGATGGTTTTGTAACACCCGATTCCGGTTCGTGTTCCTTCTACGATGCCTCCTCGCTGGGTCATAGCTCTAGTGGACGACGTTCGTTCTTGGTTATAGGCACAGCCTGCCTAGAGGAGAGCGATCACACGGAATCCACAGACGAGATAGCCAGCAGTAGTTTCAGCAGTTCGCGGAGTGATATGGATACACCATTTCGCAGTCGAGCTTCCACCGATGGCACTCTCCTGTCGAGACCGAGAAGATGGCGTTATCCTCCGCCGGGTTGCCTGCTGCCACATTCGAATCGCGTGGAGCGACGCATGAGTATTTCCACCAGAGGCAGTAATGCCAGTTATTAGAACACACACAGGAACACAGGGATTCATTTTATTTTTTGCTAGTTAGTCCAAAAATGTAGCGCCAAATATATAGCTAGATGTTTAACAAAAAGCCGGACTCGACAAAAAGCCGGACAAAAATTATTTGAAATTGTATTTAATTCAAAATGGCACGTGCAACAATTTAAACAGCAAACATTTGAAGCAAGCATTTAATTGGTGTTGGCTTCTCCTTAATCATCATCGATCTTTAGCATATACTCCTCGGCACGTAGAGCCAACTCACGTATGTTACGTAAGCAACCAGCGGCAGCCAATTGCAGCTCCTTGTTGGTAGAACCAATGCATTCCAACAGGAAGGGTACCACGCCGCTCTATGATAGAGAGAAAAATGGAGTCATTTCTAAACCACACGGAGAGAATTTTTCTCTTACCTGGTGCATGGTGATGCAGTTTTGCGGATCCATTGAGAGTTTCTCTAGTGCCATGGCCGTACTGCGATGCACCATGGGATTATCGCTGGTCATGTAGGTGACAATGGGCGTCACTGTGCGCAAACGGCCCAACTCTTCGGTATTATTGCCGTAGCAAGCGCAAGCAGCCACGGCCGCTGCCAAATTCATGCGCAGCAAATCATCCGTGGTATTGACAAGATCGGCCAGTTTATAGATAACACGTAGATCGGTTAGAATAGCCAGATTCGTTTGATCCTGAGCTATAGTGGCGATGGCTGCGCATACAGCCGACAGTACGGATATATCTTTTGATTTAAGAAGACCCACCACCAATTCCATGGCTCCCACTAGACTACGCACTAGCTCCGCCGAATCAGTGGCATTCTTTACACAAGGACAGATGGCATAGGCGGCATTGGCCTGCACCCGTGTACTGGTATTCTTAAGCAACGACCACACCAAACGCACTGCATCCAATTCCTCAAGTATGCGCATACTTTCCGGATCTTCAGCGCACTCCTTCAGAGCCTTTGCCAAGTTCTCGAGCAATGGGGCGTGGGATGAGTTCAGCAAAGCCACCATGGCTGGTAAGCCACCAGCCTGACGCAGGGCTTCGCGATTATTCTGGAAACGCACACATTCGGACAAGGCTCCGCAGACATTGGTCAATACCTCATCACATTCATCATTGAGCAGAGCCACCAAATGGTTTACAGTGCGCATTGAATCCAATTGCTTGACATTCGCATCCGATATGGCACACATCCAGATGGCTCCAGTGGCACCCCGCAACAGGGGTTTATTTTCCCGCACCGCTTTGTCCTTGATTATGGTGACCAGTGGTTCCAAGCCACCTGCTTCCCGCACCAAGTCCCGCGTGGTCTCATCGAAAGCACACTTGTAGATGGCCGTACTGCCCTCCATTTTGAGATCGGTGCATTCCGAGCTCAAGTGCGTCACTATGTCGGCTATCATGCCTTCGGTGGTGATGGCCAATTGAAATTTGGGTTCCGAGGAGCATTTCTGTACAGTTCCCATAATGGGTATGACCACATCTATGTGGCAGGACTTCAGCAGACGAGCCATTAGAGGAACTATGCCACTTTTACGCATCTGCTCCATATTGTGTTTGGAGTCGGCCAAAGTCCATAAAGCCCTGGCTCCAGCTCTGGCCATATTTAAGGATTCAATATCTTCGGGACTCAGCTGCTCCCGCGGCGTTTGCAGTATGCTAAAACGAGGAATAGATATTTGAATGATCCAATTACTCAGACTTAATTTTTACCTCAGTTTAATGTCTATGAGATCCACCAGTTTGGGTATTCCGCCATAAGTCCTAACATATTTCCTGGCCAAGCGTACCTTACTCACATTGGCCAGTGTTTCGGCCGCCATGGTCTTTAGATTCTTCATGGCCGAGTTCAATACGTCCACAATCAAGGGAATGCCATCCAAATCAATAATTGTCTTACGTATATCAATATTTAATGTTATCTCCGATAAGACGGTAAGGGAGCCCAAACAGCATTTGGTATCATTGCATTCTAGTATGTTGACCAAGATATCGAGACCTCCTATATCCTGGATGGCAAATTGATTTATTTGCGTACTCAAGTCGTAGTCCTTGAGACAGCAGAGCGACATAATGGTGGCCGTTTGATTGCCCGCCTTGATATATTTAATTAACTTTTGGATATTATAGTAATCGACTGGTATTTCAGCTGTACGGGCCACCTCTTTCCAACGGTCCTCCTCATCTGTTGAGGATTCCACCTCCGTGGTGTCGGAATCCTCGGTTACTACTTGACGCTTATCGCGCGAGAAGCGATTTGGGCAAGAACCGCATTGTTCGCGTATCTTTCGGTGGCGATGTGATGATCCTCCAGTTCCAATCATTGTTTAATACGTTCTCTTAATGGGGTTTTCTTTATTTTATCAAGTTTTCAGTAGCGGAATTTCTTGTGTAAAAGAATGTGCTTTTTTTCTGTTTTTGGGGGGAGGAAAATTTATTGATCAAACAAAAAGTTTATGGGTTGCTGAGGTAACCACTACGAAACATTACCATTACTTGATAAACGTAGCCCGAATTTCAACAAAAGGGTATTTTATTTCAAATTTACTAATATTAACTTTATTAACATTTATTCTCTGATAGGAATATCAAACACTCAGCGCCAAATTTAGTTTTGTTAAACTTATCGATACAATTTTACAATTTGTCGATAGTCATTTATTGCGCCGTAAACAGCTATCGATAACTGTGTGGTCGATGGTCACCTTATTTATGAATCAGCTGTGCTGTTTTGTTTTCATTTCTGCGACGTCACACGTAGTGATGGCAAATCAATTCAAACTGTGACTTTTTCGTGTCGTTTAAAATGAAGAGAAATTAATGTGTTTTATATACTAAAATGTATTTAGTTCTTAAAATATCTATTACTTATTTTTTGTATAGCTTTCATGTGACTTTTTTGACTTTATCTTCTTGAAAATGGCGAATTTTCATTCAATTAAATGGTATTAAGTGACTGATGCGCCAGGGGAATACCATGGCCCAGTCACTGTCATGTCACTTTTGACCATCGCTGGCCATCAAGTACCTAACTACGCGCAGTTTCAGTTTCAGTTTGTTTTTCATTTCCAATTAAATCGCTCAGAAAACACAACTGCAGCGGATTATTATTTTGTGATAGTTGGAATTGTTGCTACACCACACACGCCGCACACACTACATTGTCATGGGGAACGCTAGCGGTAAAAAGGAATCGGACAATTTATACTCATCCGATGAATTGCGGATGCTGGAGGCGGCCTATAAAAATGCATCTGGCGGAGCACTGGAAAAGTTGACCTCCGACCGTCTTGTGGTAAGTTCGCAGTGTCAGTGCAAACAAAATCAATGCAGTCTCTTGCAGTTCCGGTCACGGTCAGAAGGTCAAGGACTCAAGTCATGGGGCGACCAACACTTGACTCTTTCTGTTTTTTTTTTTTTTTTTTTTTTTTTTGGGGGGTGACAAATTGCTTCGCACCGCCGCTTTGTGCCATTATCAGGCCGTAAGGTTCACGTGCCTATCCAATTCCCACTATCAAGCGCACAAAAACGTCACTTGTCGTCACTCGGATTTGTCTAATTTGTTTGACTAACGCTTTTCCATTTATTCTGATTTGCTTGTTTGTAGTTGAATTTGCCTGCTAACAAATTAGTCGTGATATTTTTTATTGTCACAAATAGAAGGGGGAGGAGAGTGTGTGGGGCCAGGGAAAGGGGTCGTCGGCCAATTATGGTCGCGCGAATGAAATTGAATTAAAAATAAACAATGTTAACCTCTTAAGGCTTTTAAGTGGGGAAATTTGATTTATTGGCCATAAAGTATTTAATCGAATCAACTTTTATTTTGTTACCCTTTGTTTTTGCATTTCCTTGTGCTGCACCTTGTAATAAATTAACAATACGTTTGCTTTATTTACTATTTCCATATTGAGTGGACTTTAATCCTCATCCGTATCGATGTCAACGTGTCTTTGCTTTGTTAAAAACTATACCTTATCTTATCTTTTTTGGCCAGTCACTCTACGATACTTTCTCTTTTTTATCTCACACAATTTTCCATTTAGTCAAACTACTTTTCGTCTTATCTGTTTGAACTTTTCCAATATATGGTACCTAGTTGCAAATTTTCATAATCGGTTGATAAAAAGTGGCGTGAGACGGTTACTCTGGTACTCTAACAAGAATGGAGGAAATTAGGATTAGTTATGGGATTTGGCTATTTAAAGGTTGGGCGGATACGCCGATGCATCAAAAATGATCATCAAACAGTTACGTTTGACTAAGCTTTATGAAAAGTACAGTCGAATTATACTGTGGGATCTATTATTTAAAATGAAACCTATAGTATAGGATCAATCTTTAGTGATTAGGTCAACAGAAAGGGTGTTACGTTAGAATGGTGTGATTCTAGCGCTAGAAAGTCACTCCAATAGCATCAATTTACTTTTTCAAACTTCAAACTTAAAAAAATGTACAACGTACAACTGAAAACCTATATATAAAAGGTTTTAAATGCTAACGTTACTAAATTTAATATGTAGCTTCGAGTAGTTCTTGTTCAAGATTGTTTAAAATTCACCTTTAACCCATAAAATGGTTTATAAACGAATTATTTAACTAATTTCTAACAGTCCACCAAATTTCATAAAAATCGGATTAAAAGTGGCCGAGTTATACGTAGCTACATTTTTCACTGGAGGACAGAGTTGGACGCTAGGTGAGCTAAAGTGCTTATGTGACCAAAAGAGTGAGGTTTACGTTTGCTACTGTGGCTAAATGTATTATGTGGCAAAGCTTTTGGCGTTTCTTTCGTTTCACTTTATACATACTTAAAATTTGTAACCTTTTTGGACCATTAGTTATATTTTTCATGTCGCTTAGCTTTTTTCTTTAACATCTAACATATTCAAATCTACTGCCATTAATGGGTCAAAACTCTTTAAATATAACCTACTAAAACCTTCTCAAATAGTAATTCGAGACTGGGAGAACAACGTTTGTTCGTTAGCTAAGTTTCTTTTCTGGTTCTAGTTCTCTCATATCACTAATTTCTTTGTTGTTTGCATCTCACCTCACCTCACCTCATCTCATCTCATCTCATCTCTTGTTTGTATCAAACACACTTCGGGGCCCCCAAAGGGTTAAGTCTCATTTGCTGGCAGCAGTTCTTGTCAATTTCAAGTTCATGTCGTTTGGTTGGCTGGCTGGCTGGCTGGCTGGCTTGTGATTCTTTGATTCTCTCCCTTTTAAGAATGTGCTGTGGTCAGCACCATAAATACATGTGTGTGTATATGTTTGTGGATGTGTGTATGTATATATGTATGTATGGGATCGTCAGCACCCAATATGTTTTATGTTTGTATGCTTAAGTGTATCCGGTTTTTAATGCGCATTTTGTTTATGATTTTCTGAAAATAAAACAGGAAACCTGGTCACAAACCATCGAACGCTCACTGGCCGAGAGTACAGCTCAATTTTTGTTTATGCCCACTAAGCCGGGCCAACAATGCATAAATATACAATTGAGAAAGTTTGCCGAGCCCTATTATGTCATGGAACGCGGAACTATAGATCAGAAAATGCAATTGTTATTGTCATCGTTGCAAAAATCGGGCTCCTCGGATAACTTCAACATCAAGCAATTGGAGCAGGTGAGTAAACAATGATATCTAATAAATTTTCCTATTTAAACTGAATTTCTTGTTTTCTTACCAGTACATCTATTCGGTAATCAAAAGCTATGTACATCTGGAGAGCACTTCGAAGGGCTCGTGTATCAAGCAATGGCAAGATTTGGGCTTCAATACCACAGAACGTTCCACGGTCACCTTTGTCAAGGGTCTAATGCGTAATCTGGGTAAAGAAATGGAACACAATATGACAAATGAGGCATTGGAACGTTGGCTACATATCACTCCACAGTTTCTACAAATTTGGCGTGAGGTGTTTGTTCAATTGTATTCACGTCATGGCGGAAGCAAGCGTAACATCATCAAGGAAATGGAAATTCCAATTTTACCGGAATTATCTGGTTAGTTGGTGGATATTTTAGTTTTAATATTAGTTGTCTTTTATGTTTCAATCATAACATAATTACTTGATAGCGGTCAAGCGGTACTCTATTTTTTGAGTAATTGTCTTTCGTTGTGTTGTAAAATTGCAGAGTTTAATTGTGGATTGTATTTTTCGTGCAAGTATAGCATGAAAAGGTTTCAACTTTTAACTAAAGCAAGCAACAATCTTTTTGTAGTTAGTGCAGCTTTTTTGTAGTATTTTATAATAGTTTTTGTTCCAATTCAGTCAATATTTTTAGTTATCTTTAATAGTTTAGTTTATTTTAGTTTATTTTTACTTAAAATAAGTCAGTGAAAACGATTAAGTACTGCAGCCTTTTTACTACTTATTCATTCAATACGTGTTAAAGTAATTTCTTGCAAAAATTATTGCATCAATTTTGCTACTAATTAATTTATTTTTAGCTTAAATATTTTTTGAAATATTTTCTAGTACAATTTGTTTTTGATATATTTAGACAACTGAAAAATAACATAATAATATCAGTAATCAACTACTTATCATATATTTACCTAATAAGCTCTGCAGCTAATCCAATAGCTGGTTTTAGAACTATTCAAAAATTTTTACCTACATATGTTAGGAAAATAACTTAGTTTTTTAATTTAGTTCAATTGAGTAGAAATGCTCCAAGAATACTTAAATACTTCTTAACAAGAATTGTCTGGTTTGGTCACTTAAAAGGCAAAAACTCGCTTTATTTCAATTGAAATATATATAAGAACGTTTTAGTAAATGTGTTCAAGTTGCTCCACTTAAAAATTTTCAATTAAAATGTTGCAAATGTAAATTCAATGCCATAAAGAGCTTATCTATAAGTTTTTGTTTATTCAAGACACGTTTTGCAGCGCTTATCAGTACTTTTAAGCATTTAATTAATATTTAAGTTCTTAATTTGCTCCAAAGTACCAAAAGCTAATATCTAAATTGATAATTTGTTGCCATTAAGTAACTTACACTTTCATGATTTATACTATAAACTGAATTTTCTATATGCAACTGCCTAATAATTCTACTCTTTTTACTTTTACAGATGCCCCACAGAATAGTCATTATCGACCCATTATGGAACTGCCTCATGTGTTGTACATCAATGCTCAATTACCACGTGAACATCGTCATAAATGGCGTTTTCTATTCTCATCGAAAATCAATGGTGAAAGCTTTTCCACCATGCTGGGCAAAATTATGGATAAGGGTCCCACGTTGTTTTTCATTGAAGATGAGGATCAATATATATTCGGTGGCTATGCACCCGAATCTTGGTCGCTTAAGCCCAGTTTTGGGGGCGATGATAGCTCATTGCTATATACATTAAGTCCCGCTATGCGGTGTTTTAGCGCCACAAACTTTAACAATCATTATCAATATTTGAATTTAAATCAACAAACAATGCCCAATGGCCTGGTAAGACACAAAGAACTTCAAAGTCAAGCGAATACTTTTAATTTTCTACATTTTCTTTCTTAGGGCATGGGCGGACAATTTGATTTCTGGGGCCTATGGATTGATTGCATGTTCGGTGATGGTCAAAGCGTGGAAAGCTGTACCACATATCGTGACTATGTGCAGTTGAGGTAAAAAAAATTTACGATTAAGTTAAACTACTTTGTTTATGGCCTTGTTTTTTTAAGGGATTGTCAATTTTATATTCCTCTATTTAGTTTGATGGCTTTTTCAATTAATTTTTATGTAAAAACCAGAAGTGAAATCAAATGGAATAATAGTTAAAAAAGCTGAGAATCACGTAGAATTATGTCAAAGTCAAATAGTTTCTCTCGCTTATTGACTTTTAAAATTTTATTTCATATTAAAAAGGAGGAATTAGAAAACTTTTGAAGTCTTTTTTGGAATTTTAATGAATTCTCTTTGTTGTCCACATTGACCTATATTACCAGATTAGTTATACACAATTATTTTTTCCTATGTTTCAGTAAACGCAAGCAATTTAAAATACGCAATTTAGAGGTTTGGGCCGCTGGCGACTTGCCTGTCAAGGATGAAGATGAAGAGGGCGGCGAAGGTCAGGTAAATATCTAGTTGGAAGACCTTCTTTTGAATTTTGTATTAATCACTTTTAGTATTCCATAGAAACGTTCGGTTTTGGATAGCAATTTGGAAGATCGTGCTATGCTAGAAATAGCTGGCAAGAAAATGCATTCTGATGGCCTACGTGAGCCTGGTATGGATGATTGATATTATATTGTATACAATTTTTATCAAAAATTGATCACATTATGCCCGTCTGTGAGTTATTATTATTGGGCAAACAGTTAAGAACTCTTTAATTCAATTTTTTGTACTTTAAACACAATAAGGAAAAAGTCCTGCGAGCAATTAAGTATTTGTTCTTTCCATTCCCTCAAAACAATGAAAACATATTTGTTTAGCTATTAATGTTTATATATATATACAATGTATAATGGATATAGTTTATATATAAAATACTGAGAGTATTGTTGTTGCGTTTTAGATTTAAAAACAAAAAAAAAAACAAAACATAACGAAAAAGAAAATCAAAACAAAAAGCAAACAAAGTGTGTGTGCGTGTGAAAATGAAAATGAATTTGTTTAAATGTAATGTGAAAAGTTTTTCTCCTTCTTTCCTTTTGCTGCGTCAATAATAAAATGCAAAATATTTGCTGAATTCAAATTTATTGCTAAACACACACAATGTTTCGTAAATTCTATTGCTAAATAATCTCTTTGACTAATAACAAGTATAATTTTAAATGTATGTAAGTGTGTTAATTTAAATGTCAACTGCATAGCCAGACAAGGTGACTCCAGGCGCTATCTCCTCCTCCACATAGGAACCAGCCTCTTCAAAGGAGCGTGCATTGCTGTTATCCTCAAAGCTGCGTCCCACAGTGGCACCCGCTTGACGCAATTGCGGCGTCCGTTGACCAAAATTCCTGCTCACCCCATAACTACCAGATGAATATGCATTATGCTGATGCTGCTGATCGTTGTCATCATCGAAACGACGTCCTGTCGTACGCAATTTGGGCGTCTTGAATGTGTGCTGCTGCTGTTGATCAGCATCGGAGCCACGACGATTGTGAAAATCATAGGTGCTTGTCTCTGAACCTCTGGGATAGTTGGTCTTACGCAGCATGGCCTTAAAATTGAATGGAGGTTCCTCCGAATTCTGTTCAAAAAGAGAATGTTACAAATGCTAAACAATAACATTAAATGTAATGATTTACATCGCCTTGATCATTGCGTGCCATATTCTGCAGTTCACGCACTGGATCCGATGGTGGATAGGAGGAGCGCTGTTGATAGTTTCGCTGCTGCTGACTGGGATTATTGCGATAGTAATTCGACGAGGGCATCGGTGGAGGCGGCGGTGGTGCTGCATAACCCTTTAACGAATTGCGTCGCGAATTAGAGCGATGCACACCCCAATTTGGATTACTATTATAGTTGCTGCTGTAGCTATTGTAGGCATTATTATAGGCATTCATATTCATTTGCACTTGGTTTCTAGAACAAACAGAAATGAAAGTTTAGGCCTCTTCTAAGCACAAGAAAGTAAAGTCAAGAGGGTCAACCAAAACCTTTCTTACCTTCTCAACTGCTGTGGATCTCTGAAAAAACTCTGATTATAGATATTATCGCTCTCGCCCATACGATCCCAGTTGGTTTGGCAAGCCTGCTCCTTCTTATAGGCATTGTAGGTGAGGGCACATGAAGTCATTGAGGGATTACGTTGCAATGGACTATCCCAGGCTTCATCGTCTTCCATTTGCTGCATTAGCAATTGATTGGGAAATGTTTGACGTGAAATCGAATTGGCAGGATCGACCATATATTGGGTATCATAGAAGGGTATCTGATCCAAACGGAAGGGCATCTTCTTAATGGGCACTGGCAAAGGTCCCAGCTGAGATGAGTTCACTTCACGCATATTGATGCGTTCAAAGGGCACTGCCCTAGTGCATTTATTAAGACCGGCCACCATGCGTTGATTGTAGATGTGAACCTGTCACGAAAAAACGAGAGAAATTAAGTCTTTTGTTTGTGTTTACGGACAGCTTAAGAGACTCACCTGTTGCGAGAGATTGACAAAGTCCTGAAATCGAGCGGCACGATAGTGTAATAACACTTGGAAAATCGATTTCTCACGCCATTTTTTGGCATAGGGCCTTATAAAGTCGGCGGTATTTTGATTCAATTGTCCGGTCTTCTCATTGACCAGTGGTGGCAGACGTACTCGGTCGCGGAAACCACGATAGGCTAGAATACGACAAGAAGAATATTGATGAGGTGAGGGGAGGGGAAGGAAGAAAGAGAGAGAGAGAGAGAAGAAAGTAACCTATTAAAAATTGCGGTCACCTTAATTTAATTAAATTTTCATTTCTTTTCTATGGCAAACACTTATAATTCATCGCTGTCAAAGTCTGATGTCTCAGAAAGGAAGGAAGGAAGGAACGAAGGAAGAGAGGGGTGCATTTTAAGCCGATTGGTTGCATCAGATCGAACCGACCGCACCTCCCTCTCTAAGCGGCTTAAGCAATAGACGAACCCTCCATCTCTCCTTCTCTCTTTTCCTCTTGCCAGACTAGTTAGACTTTTCGTGTTATATATATTTTTCTTTGTTTTTTATTCACGTGTAACTTGAGTTTATCCCCACATGGGTTATATTAGTTGTAGTAGAAGTAGTTGATATACTTTGTATATATATGTATATATATACTTATATATGATGATTAGTATTCTCTGAACTATTCCTCGTTTGAGGCCTGTTCAAGTTTTGCTATTGATATGGCGGCTAGAGCCTCATCCATGCGTGCCTCCAGGAACATTTCCTCAGCCTCCGATGGTGTTTCGCTTATATCAATATGCTCTTCTTCATATTCTTTAAGTTTCGAAACATGCGTTTTTTTACCTTTTTGTATTTTACTGGCAGCCACATCATGATGACCCTCTGGACCTTTTTTGCCCACTAAACGAGAGGGCGAGAGAGAAAGCGGGTGAAAAGTGTGATCCATCCCAAAAAGAAGTTCTACTTACATTTAAAGACTTTGCCACCCTTGACGCGTTTGCGTGCCAGTAGAGCTCTCATCATGGATTGCACCTTGATGACCTTCTTGACCTGAACCTCATACGATCTGTGGGTTTTGAAAAATTTAGTCGAATTCGAGATTGAAACGTTTGGGACCCACCTGGCCAGGAACTCGTCATTGTAGTAACGCAAGAAAACTTTGGTTTTGCCCAAAGACCATCCTTCCATTTTTAGACGTAGGAAAAGTAAGCGACAATTATCCTTAGTCATTTCCACGGGTTCATCAAAGTCAAAGGCCAAGAATTGATAGCTAGAGGAAGAGAATGATATTAATATTCAAATATAAGTCTCTTATCCTTTTGTCTTTACCGTTTCAAGAACTCTTCGAAAGGCAAACGGGTGGAGAAACCCTTTTGCCTGGCCACCACTGTGTCCAAAACACCCAAAGCCTTCATTTGCTGTTGCACTACATCCGAATGGAAGGCACGCGGCTTGTATTCCAAATCCGCTCGAATGCAGCGCACAAAGTGTACACCCAAATTGGTACTTTGGCTAAGCATTTTGAGCAGAGTCAGACAGGTGAAACGGAAATTGGCCGCTAGAGTGCGTAAATTGTTCACCTGCGATATGCAGCCAGCACTCAATGTGTTGAGGGCCTAAATGAGAAAGGAGTAAGAAGAATTTAACAATTAGAAGATGCTTAATTTCCCCCATTATAACTCACATATGATCTGCGTTCGGTTTCATCTTTATGTTGTACAGCCTCAAAGGGCATTGTTAGATTACCAGCTTTGGTCAATTGATTGGTGAACATGAGCATGATGCTCTCGTCCAGCGAGGAGCGGAATGTTTCGATCATTTCCGGGGGTACGAAATCACGATTAATGTCGGTAAAGGCACGCGTATCATAGATAATGCGGCCCGTATAATGAGCGACAGACAATTCAGTGGCAGTGTGCTTCTTCACAAACTGGCTGTGCTTCTCGGAAACGCGATCTGTAAAGAGGTTAGAGGATCAAGAGGATTGATTGACGCACAAGCAGGGTCTTAAGGACCAACAAAATTGAAAATAGTTGGCTTGCTTGTGCGTTTCTCTACCCGTAAACTTATTTGAGTTCTTTTTGGTTTGATGAATGGTTTTGCGCCACTGAGATGCTTGTGCGTTTTTCAGTTGCTTGCGCGTTTCTCAAATGCTTGTATGTTACTCAGTTGCTTGTGAATCATTTACAAACTCATCTATAAACTTTTTTGGGATGCGTCACTTAGGTGTTCCTGGATTCCCCAGCTGCTTGTGCGTTCCCTTGTTGCTTGACCTCCACCAGATCATCGACGTATAAAGCTCGTTGGCCTCCGTGCCCACCCTTAACTTATATCAAAGTCTTACCCATTATCAAATCCTGATCTTGACAGGAACGTGAAGCATCATCAATAATATAAAAGAGACCATCCGGCTTGGTTAGCAAGTTATCCAAGGCTGTTTTGTTGTCATAAAAATTGAGATTAATGGTATCAATGTCCTCCGCTTCCATTTCGAGCATTTCGCTGATAAAAATGCGTTGATTATAATGATATTGCATTTGTTCATTCAATGTGTTAATCATCAATTGCTCCAGACCATTACGATTAAAGCATTCAAATCCGTACATATCATGGATTATAATGGCATTTGTATCACCACTAGAAATAAATTAAGTTCAATGAGATGGAGGGCAAGAGATTTTCCAACAATTTGACTTACAAGACAGCACGTGGAAATGACATATTCATGTTGATGCGATTGATTATGAAGTCCACGAGGCGTGAATAGAGAGTCGAGGCCACAGCATCTCGGGCATCACGAGCCTCCTCTGTGGTATATTGACGACGCTCGGCTATGCCTCCCTTCACCATTATGAAGTTGGTCAACGACCACATGAATTTCTTCTCATCGACGCGCAATAAGTCCGAGATGCGTGACACGATATCGGTATTTTCCACTTCGGCAAATTTGCCCGATTGACGGAAACGTATATTACCTATATTCAAAATGGCGGCCAGGACCTTACGCACTGTTTCCAATTGCTTATGATTGAAATCCAGGTCCCTCAAAATGTTCTCAAAGTCACGATAACGTTCCACATTGCCCTCGGGATCGTCGCGGCGATATTTCAACTTGGTCAGTGGCACTTCTGGTGGTACTCGCAAATAACGATAATTGCGATCGGCCTTTAAGTTGTAGTCCTTTAGCTGATTTTGCTGTTTGATGAAATCATAGAAATAGTAAAATATGTGAAAATTATGCTGAGTCCCGTCCGTGGTGGCCACTCGCAATTTCTCCAGCATATACATATTGAAAACGGCGCCGCTCATTTTGCCAGTTTTACCAAAGGTCAAGCAATATTGCAAAACACATCGCGTTGAGTCATTGTTAACTGGAGTGCCGGCATTGACCATCATTAGAATGGCCTTAATGGAGCTCTCCACGCGTCCAGTGGCCCCTCGATTGCCGTCACCCAGATAGCAAAGATGCTTGATCAAGAGACGGGCATTGGTTGACTTGCCGCTGTAGCTTTCACCAGAGAACACAATGTGCTGCGGCTCACGATGATGCAACATGTCCTGGTAGGCTATGTCGGCCACAGAGAAGATATGCGGTTGATTCTCCGAACGTGACTTGAAACGGTATTTGGCATGGAACTGAAAGAGTAGAGAAAGTAGAAATTGATATCGAATCATCGTTATATGAAGATTGGGCAAGTTTTTCCTGGTGAGACGCACAAGCGACTGATAAGCAAGAGTAGATTGCCTCAGAAAATTGGAGATCCAAGGCGTGCCTATGCGTCACTTGGTTACTTGTGTGCCAAACAAGTTGCTTGTGCGGCACTAAAAACCTCTTAAATTTATAAAGAATTAGAAAAGGATTCCTCAAATGTAAGCGATTTTGATTTGTGTTAAGAAACAAAGAAAAAGGTCTAGGATGCCTCAAGAATATGATGATCCTTTAAGGAGCACAATAAGGTTAAGAACTTTGATTTGCGCACCACTCACCTCTGGTGTGAACTCCTGCTTAATGTCATTCGAGTTCAACGAGAGCAAAATATCGCCAATAAAACTATACGACTCTCCCATCATCATGCGATTGCGCAACGATTCGATAATATTCTCATCCACTGGATTCTCTAGGGCGGCCAAATCTTCGGGATACATGCGTTCGGGTTTCTCATCGAAACGCTTGATATAACCACGATCGACAAATAGTTCTGGTTCCTTGTACAAGGTCTTGACGTCTCGGGATAACTCCAACATTTCGGCCAGATCCGATCTCATTTCGTCCTCGTTCTCGATCAATTCGGTGAGAAAAGGATGCTCCACCATTTCCACCATCATGGGACGATTCTCGGCGTTCTTCTCCAAGCATTCGGATATGAAATCATTAATCTGTTGCGACCAATTGGTCGGGCGCATCAAAGTGGGCGGTGGATTACGGATGATCTGAAACATGGCCCTCGTTGGATGCATATCGGCAAACGGTGGCTTGCCATCGGCCAGTTCGATGGTCGTAATGCCCAAGGCCCAGACATCGGCGCGCACCGTGATATCTGGCTCGCGACTCTCCATGGCGGCCACCACTTCGGGAGCCATCCAACAGGGTGAACCAATGCAAGTGCCTCGCTTGCCCATAGTTGAGTCCACCTGACGCGACAAACCAAAGTCGCAGAGCTTGACGCGTCCGTTTTTGGTCAACAGGATATTATATCCCCTAATATCCCGATGAAGGACATGATTACGATTCAGTTCAATAGCTGCCCGACATGTCTCGCGTATTATATACGCTATATGCTCCTCACGCATGCGACGATCTAGTTTCAGCAGCTTATTCACCATATCCACAGCTGCTCCGCCGGCGCAGTACTTGGGAAAACAAAAAGAAAAAAAAATAACAACACACATATTGAGAACCATTCAATGACCACTAAGGACTCTCTCACCTCCATGACAAACCAAATTTCATCGGGTCCATTTGGCTTGGACAACTTGTATACTCCATAGAATTCCGGGAGATTCGGATGCGCACAATAATCCCGCAATGTACGATACTCCTCCTCAATCGATACCTGATGCTCTTCATCGTAATGCTGTATCTTCAAGGCCACTATGCGATCATTCTCCAATTCCTTGGCCCGAAACACCTTGGCATTGACACCCTGAGCTATCTCCTCGTAGATCTCGAATTTGTCCGTGGGATCCGGTAATTGCGAGTACGGTAGATACATCTTGCAACTTGTTAGACTCTCTGTGAATTTGTGTGGAAGAAGTCAAGGTTGCGTTTTTTTCTATTGATCTTTTAAATCGCATTAGTTAGCCTCCTCACTGGTTAGCTATTTTGCGTAAGGTCTTTGAGCAACACTTGAAGGGTTTTACTTACAATTGGTTAATGTTAGGGTTAGGGTTAGGGATGGGTTGAGGAGGCCCCATTCACAAAACGCTTGACTAAAAAACCTTTTTGAAAGATGTTTCTATAACTTAAATATTCACATTAAAGATATTAAAGGAAACCTGTAGCAAGAGCCAGTAATGAAATTTTTTAACGACTAGAAGTTAGATAATGGTTATAGAATGGAAAATTTGACGACAGTATTCAAAATTTTTAAAAGATGTTTCTCCAAATGTGAGAAAAA
This sequence comes from Drosophila nebulosa, assembly GCA_024703675.1. Classification (NCBI taxonomy): domain Eukaryota; kingdom Metazoa; phylum Arthropoda; class Insecta; order Diptera; family Drosophilidae; genus Drosophila; species Drosophila nebulosa. The sequence goes on along the minus strand of CM045724.1, from coordinate 8,910,698 downwards.
AAAAATTCTGATAAGGGAAGTCCCAAATATCGCACATAGTTCTAACCTTTTGTCGATTTCTAGCCAGCAAAGATTCAAGAGATCTAAATACTTCTATTTGAAAAAATATATATAAAATATTGTTTTCATGCCTAAAACCTTTAATCTGGTACCGAACCGATTTGCTACCAATACGAAAACCAATTCAATAACCAATATGCGAGTGACATTCAAAAGTTTATTTAAAGTAGAGTCCTTAGTCCTTTCACACACGCACCTTTTTGCTTTTACGTTTCCACACACTCTTAATATTTTCTTTGGAAAATTTCTCTAGTTTTTCCGAGCCCGATCACACACGCTTGCAGCACGTAACACTGCAAAAAGCCAACTGAAAGTTGTGACTACAATTTTTTGTACGAAATGGATAAATGGAAGCCCCACAAAAGACATTTGCCATCTAATTCAATTAGTTGCCATCGACGAGTTTAAAAGTAGAAAAAAAGGGAACCAGAGAAATGAAAATCAGCTGATTGGACAGACGACTAATGTTATCTTCGTATGTATGTATGTATATATAATCAATAGTAATGTGTGTATATAATATTCTTATTATTCGTATTTACAAAATGTTGTCTTCTCTTGTGGTGTGTATAATCAAAAAGATGAAATCAAACTAAGCATTTACATGGAACTAGAATTATTTTAATTTACGTTTTAATACTGATTTCTCTTATGATTTCACTCTTTCTCAATCTCATTCTCATAATTATTTTCTTCTCGCTTTTTTTTTTATGGAAATTAATGGAAGAAAAGTCTTTCGTTTTAATGTTGATATTATTTTCTTATCGTTTTGTGGCCTTGAAGTGAGATGAGAGACATCCTTCAATTGCACACGCTAATCCATTCCTCGACGTGGCATTCCTCGCACTCGACATTACAGCACCATTGAAATTTACAACGACAACGTTCCGCTCGTCGTTCTTTGATTTGATTATAGCCACGCCCACAGCAGAGAGAGGCGCAACCATCACTGGTTGTGGTATTACGATTGCATTTGCGACCCACAGTGCCTGCAAAAAAAAAAAACAAAGAAGAAACAAAATGTTAAGCTATCAAAATCATGAGTAAAGGTCAAGGATCAACTCAATGTTGAATGGTCACTTTCTTTCTGCACGTTTTATTCAAGAAGTAATTTTTAGGACAAATTTTAAGTGCTTAAATTTTAGTAAGTTAAATCTTTAGTAATATTTCTAGTATTACCTAGTTTAAGTTTGCAGTTTTTAAGGCTGTCAAACTTTATTTAAATTTAGTTCCCCAACTAGTTCTATTCTGCACTGCTTTAGCGCACTGCTTCTTTTAGCTAGAGCTGAGACTCTAACACGCTAAATACTTACATTAATTTTTTGTCTTTACTTTGGTTTGGCTAGTTTCGAACCTTCTTTCCCTCTGTTGAATATTCAAATCGATTCATACATGACAATGGTCTGCTGAAGTAAATACGCGACCTGGAGAAGAGCAATGCCAGTCTGGAGTATGAGCTAAAGGCGGCTCAAGGAGGATCTCTTTTAGCAGGAGATCAATTCCCACCAAAGCTCGCCTTGCGTCATGCAAAGAGCTTAATCTGCAGGAGGCGGAAGGCATTACACTACAAGCTCCAGGACAAGACTCCAAAACTCCTAGCAAGACAAAAAACACCAATTGAGCATGCTCTCTGTGGATTGTCGTTAAATTCAGCTGCACCTCTAATCGCCTCTCTAAAGCTTATAAATATGGGTTAAGTTAGGTTAAGCCGGTGGACATCTTGCGAGATGTCTCATATGGATTGGTCGTGTTCGGTAGTGTTGCCGGATTGTTTAAAACCTAGCGGCGCCTTAGCTCTGTTACGATAAGCGTGTGTGGCATACGCTAGAAGTTCGTATGTATTCTTTTTGGTGTTAACTTGAAGCAAGTTCAGAACATAGGCTCCCAGGTTTCTTTGCTTGATATATAATAATATATAATAAATAACAAATTGTGCTTCTTACTTTATTCATTCACGCACTACCAAGTAAAGGAGAGTTTGCTTTTCAAGCAATGAAACAATTTCTTTTGATGATTTGTCCATAATTTGTTTTGATAACTTTAGACCAAAAAAAAAAAAAAATGTGCAGATTATCTATAGTCAAGTCACACACTTGATTGAGATGCATAAGAATTATTATTAACAAGGAGTTAATAATCAATCTTAAATGAATTGACGTGTTGTCGCACTTTATTTTACTTTGTCTTGTCCATTAAATAACCATAAATAAACAATTAAGTTAAATCATAAACAAAGTATCATAATTGCCCACGTTAATTGCCATCATTTTTAGCTAGAGACTCGACTTGGGGTAACATGAATCAAGCCACTAACTGGAAGTGTTGACGAAGGTGGGTTGGGTCTGTGTCTGTGTCTCGGTCTCAGTCTCAGTCTCGAGTCTCGCAGTCTCTTACTGAATCGCACGATTAATTATAAATTTGCTTCGTAATTAACACTTTAAACTGTAGCCAAAGCTGTGTAGTAGCTTATATTTATATATTTTTTTTCTCTCTATTTTGTTTGTGATAATTTGCAAATGTGTCAGCAACAAAATGGCTAACGAAAATTGCAAGTGGCAGTTAGATGTTGTTGTTGTTGTCGGTGTATTTGGACGTGCCGTGTGCGCATGCGCTGTTTTTTCTTAACTCTTTTTGAATTATGTGGCATGTTTGGTAGCTGCTTTTTGCTTTTTGTTTTTTTTGTTTTTTGACTGCTGGTTAATTTGCATTTGTGATTTATTTATTAGAGGCAAATCAAATTTATCTCTCAATCATAAATCATTTTTAATTAGTTGGATGCATTTTTGCGTCTGGTTTTTAGTATTTGCCAATTCGATACAGATATGGTTATAGATATGGTTATACAGACCAAAACTCACCCTGTATATCGGCGCCCAAATCGCGTTCACAGAAATTCGGTGAACGTTGATAGTAGAACAATGATGTCTCCAATTTGCGGGCCATGCGTGCCGCATTTTTATCACTATTCGGTTGACGTGATCCTCCTCCAAGGCCGAGGCCACCACCATCACCGTTGCGGCCATTGCCAACGCCATCACGTTCCACGCCCAGTTCCTCGTGTCGCCGCAGCGGATCATGATGACCACCACCCAATTCGAGGATACTTCCCGAGGCATCCACAACATCGCCGCCATCTCCATTCGATTTCTTATTACGTGTTCGCTTGAGGACCACAACTGGTTCACCATTGCCCAGATTCGATTGATCCACCAATATGGCTTTGCGGAATTGATGTTTGATTACTTTGCCCACAACATGAAAATCCGGAGCAGATTTCCAGCAGGTCTTCAGTTGGCAACTGCCGGACATTCCGTGGCATTTGCACCGGAACTCCATGTTGTTTGAGACGGCCTGCACAAGAAGGGCGAGACGAATTTGTTTCATGAAGCATTACTTCAATTTCTTTTAATGTAAATACTTTGTGTATGTTCTTATATTGTCTTTAACTTACTCATAACTATGCGGAATTATTTAAGTAGTTAAAATATTTTTAATTACTTTTGGGAAATGACTCAACTTGTTTAAGTTTTGATTTGGTACAACTATTTGAATTCAAATGATTTCTAAATACCATTACTTTTAATGCTAATTTTTTTAAATTACTTGACGTAATTTAATTACTAAAGAAATTTAACTTCTTTTGATAACTTTTGTAAAATGCTTTGATTTCAACACTTTCTTTCAAAGTAATTATGCTTTACTGTTATTTATTTAAGTATTTACTTAGCTAAATACTACTTTTAATTACAGGCTGTTTCTTATTTAATTAATTTAAAGAAAATCTAAAAATACTGTTTGCCCTTACATATTTATTAAAAAGTATTTGCCACTACTTGCTTTAAATATAAGTAATTAGGTAATTGAGTAACTGCTGTTTTAACTTACCATTCTACCAGCATGATTATTGTGTAGATTGATTTTCGATTGTATATCTCCGGCCTTCTCTCGACAGTCTAGAAACAATTTGGAATACTCCACACCGAAATCCATATTATGCGAACAACCGCCCCATTTCCAGCGACTGGCGATTTTTGAGCGTTCATATTTCTTCTCCTCTTCTGGGGTTAAAATCTGATTCGTTTCGAGATATTGCAAGAAGAGTTTCTTCTCCTTGTCTAACGACTGACGCAGATTCTTATTCAATGTTTTGCGATTGATAGTCGGATCACAGCCGCAAGACATCAAACGACCTTGACTGCACGCGCGGGCCACACTGTGGGCCACTCCGGCTGCCGAAATGGCAAAGGCAAAGGCGCTCTCCCTATAACCTGGAACAAAGAATTCGAAGTGAGAACTTGTGACACGAAGAACTTGGACTGCCCCTGGGGGGAACACGAATGTGTATAGAAATTTATGCGGTGTTATTTTTAACGCCTGCCTCTTGGTTTCTTCTTGGTTGTCATCATCGAGGGAATTGAGCAAAATGCCGCTGACTTTGGACTTGTCCATAAATGCGAGCAACAAATTTAATGATGCAAGAACTGCAAACAAAAACCAAACCCCACCATCTATACCACCCCCACCCCATCCCAACCAATCGATACAAGAAGCCAAACTTTGAATCAATCAAATCACTGATCATTACCATTTTTGTATACACATTCGCATCTGTCAAATGGCTGTCAAAAATTGACATTAATCGTCGATCAAACGACAGCGAAATGTCATTGAGAGTTGAGACCAAAGTTGGCAACATTTGTCAGACGATTGGCATGCAAATTGTCAGAATGCAGGGGACAGTAGTACATCTGTCAATGTGACTGCCTGCCTCATTTCTCCTTTTCTCTGTCTCTCAAACTACAAGCTGTCAAACAATCAGTCAGCCAAGTCCAAGAGCAAGTTCAAGTCCAGGTTTCCAAGATTAAGTGAAGTCCCTTCCCTATGTCACTCCACTCCACTCTACTCCACTCACTTACTCACGCACGAATGCAAATGTCAATGGATTGTGACAAGTTGTCGTACAATCGTGTTGGCGATGAATCGATCACAAAACTGCATCCAAAGAGGTGGAAGTGCAATGCATTTGATTGACGATTAAGACGCCATCAATCACAAGGCATCAAGAGTCACAAGTTGCAAGTAGTAGCCAAACTGATCTCCTCCCAATTGGAACCCAATTGCCCTCCTCCTCTGATCTGTGTCTGATGATCGCCGTAGTCGTCGTCGTCGTCGTCGTCGACGTTGTTGTTGATCGCCGTTGATCGCAGCGATCAAGCTGGATTGCCAACTTGATTTATGCACGCTTTGTTTTGCAAGCCAAATCCAAATCCAAATCACATCAATGCCATTCTCTGCTGTCCTTCTCTCCCCCTATCCCCCACAGATCGGCTCTCCCTCTCTCTTGCTTAGTAGCAGTCTCCTGCATAAATTGGCGATCAGAGACTCATTCGTTTGTTTGTCGTACATACATACGATGATCGCTGTCTGTCCCTCTCTATCTCTCTCTCTCTCTCTCTTTCTTTCTCTGTGTGTGTGTGTGTGCTGCAATCCCAAGTAATTGTTTGCGACATACGTCGTTCGCTTGTTGTCACATGCAATGGGCCCCAAAAAGATAAAGGTCGATCGTCGACGATCTTCAACCGATCTGTACGTATGTGTACATACATACATATATACGAGTAATCCTTTTACTACCCCCCACTTGATTGACAATAATGCATGGCGAAGTAGCCGCAATAACAACAACGATTCCACTGATCGGCGATCGATGAGGTACACATAAGTTATAGTGAATACACTCGAAAAAAATGTAATAGTTAAAAAGAAGGTTTACTTATACGACTTAGATTTTCCTCTCCATAAATTCTTTACTTAAATCTGTTGCGAATTAGAACACCTTCTTAGACTTCTCTTTTCTTGCAACCCACGATCCCACTCTTTTAACGTTTAAACCACTTGCGAATTACAAGCAGATAAAACGTTTTATAAAAGAGCAAAGTGATCTTTCTATGGGAAATCAGCGTTCAATCTGTAAAAAGATCTTTATATGAGAGATATTTTTTCTAAAAATCAAATCGAATCGAACATTTGGAACAGCTCTGCACTCTTCGCGGGAAATTCTTAGTTCTACTCTACAATTTCGTAATACTTCTTAAGAAAGTTCGTAAATTTTCTTTGAAGTCTTGCTTGTTCAAGTGTATGGACATGTGTATGCAAAATAGTTGACCTGTCCCATGCGCCGTTCGATTGTCAGTCATTGGGCCTCGGGGCGACTTGATTTGTTTCGTTTCACTTGGTCGACGACGATATCGACAACGACGACGACGACGACGACGACGATCGTTGATCCCTCTGACTCTCTGTGCCCTTATAAGTCTGGGTTGCCTGTCAATATTGACTCTCGTTATGTGTGCAAAGTTTCCTTCCTTATTTAATGGACGCACGGACGATCGACGGTCCGTCCGTCTGTCCGATCGAACGGAGCGACCGAAGACATGTCACTGACATAAGCTTGGGTTTACCATATTTGATGAAGGCTGCTGCGATCGCTAGAGTTGGAGAGTTACTTGGAAGCTGTTGCTGTTGCTGCCGAAGCTGCTGCTGCTGCTGCTGCTGGTGTGGCATGCATTTGGAGATTTATGGTGTAGCATTGTTGTTGTTAATGTTAACTTTAACCCGCCCTGGCCATTTTTGCCAATTCCATTGCACTTGATGAAGGAGATTCGAGATTATGGTCAAAATGCAAATAAACTATGCAAATAATGCCTATAATTGAATTATTTTCGTTTGTAAATTCAGTTTAAATTCAATAATGTTTTAGGCCTTGAGAGAAGTCTTTATATGGTTATAAGTATTAGAGTTGACAACAAGTGAGTAAAACTTTCAATTCGGTTTTAAAAAACGTTCTTCAAGTGTGGGAAAAAATATTCAAATGTTATCGAAATTCAAAAGTCCAACAATTTATTGCTAAATAGTGCGTTAACCTAGTCCAAAGGTGGGCAAAATAAATCACACTAAAATAGATTTTTCAGCCTACAAACTGAAAAACAATTAATTTTTACAATATTTAAACTTAAATATTGTGCCTAATATCCATTCCTAGCCTACGCTTAGCAGCTAAACGGCAATTTAAAAATTTGAATTTGAAATTTGGCAGGTTTCCGTTAATAGGGGTTTTTTTTTGCAGCTAGCTCTATCAATTTGGCCTTGCCATGTCCGAAAAATTGACTCACGCATTCCGAACTGAACTTCGCCATCTGGCAACACTGTTACTTTTACTTTGTCGTCGCGTGCTTTTCGTTACAAATTGTGTTTTTATTTTGATTAATTGCATTGAAATCGGAAGAAAAGTGAAAATAAGTGATATTTGCATCATGTTTAGGCTAAAAGTGTTTAATTAACTGTATACGCATTGAAATCTATTGTCGTCGCTTTTTTAATTGAGGCAAACGAAAAATGAGACACCTCCGACACTGCCGCGGGCACAGGCGCAGGTGGCCAAAGATAAAGCGGAAAAAAAGGAAATGTATGTAAAAGTGGAAATGCGCAAGTGGTTTTCTTTCTATAATACCCAAACCAACAGGTGAAAAGCAGCCGAAGACCCAATGGCAATGGCGCATTTGATTTAAGCCAAAGGAAAAAGAGAGAAAGAAAAAGTGTTGGTTTGGTTGTTTTTTTTTTGTTTTTGTTTTGTTTTTGTTTTGTTTTTGTTTTGTGTTTAGTGTGAAAAAGCGCTAGTGTGCAGCTCTGGGCAAAGTTGAATGGGCAAGAAATAAGAAAACTAAAACAAAAGGCAAGGTAAGTGAAATTTAAAAATCCATGTAAAGTTCTTCTGATAGGTCAAAGCCGCAGCTTATGTATGTATGTAAAGGAAACATGATTTATATTTGGTATATAAAAAATACATTTTCTGTGTTGATTTTGGATACAAGCTTTTATAACGAAATTATCTTGAATATCATTCAGATACACTGACTCTTTTTAGATGCTTTTTCGCTCCATACAAAGTGTCCCACCCTAATAAGCATTCATCTAGTTAGTGAGATAAAATGAATTCACACCATAAACCAAGATTTAAATATTTCATAGCAAAAAAATCATGAAAAAGAATTTCAAGGTAATCTATCAAATCTATTAAATTTTTAACAAAAATTGAAAACACTTTTTTGTTGTTTTGAATACACAAATTTCCTTTCATATGAGAATTGTAAAGTCTGTTTCGTTTGAGCACAGCCAACGCATTATAATCGAACAATAATAATGTTGAGATCAGACTTGAAGCACATACACACATCCCATAACCATGTCGTTGTCCATGTCCATGTCTCAGTCCAAGATCCAGGCCTGTATCCGCAACATACGCTCCCATGGCTGTCGTCTCGTTGTTGGTTGGTTTCGTTAGGTTTCGTTTCGTTCGTTTCATTTCATTTCATTCTCTTTGGAAATGTCTTCTTGCTGTCGTTTTGCTGTACATTGTCAGTGGTCGCGGCAGCATCCGTCAACTGAGATAACAATTTTTTAAATTGAAATTGAATGAAGTGGTTTGCTTACAATATAATTTATACGATGAATGCAAATAAATTACGCCCCGGAGACGTTGCTCCCAGTTTCAGCCAGTTCCTTTCCCTTTTTACTCTACTCTACTCTTCACTTTAGTTCACTTCACTTTTGGCTACTGTCCTCCTCGTCGTCATTGTTGCTGTTGCTGTTGCTGTTGTTGTTGTCGTTGTCGTCATTGAAATTTGTGAGAAATCTTTTCCTTTTTTTTGTTTTTTTTGTTTTGTTGTTTGCAACTGCCTCTTGAGTATATCGTTTGCATCTTGGAATTGCATGCCGCCGCCATTTTGGACCCATTCCATTCCACATTGCCAATTGGCAATTGTCCCTCCATTGTCTTTGGCATTTTTACAGCAATCGTATGGCGCATAATTTAACTAATGAAGCGAATAACAAGAACAAGTCTGAAAAAGAGTTATGTTAAATGCCCTTCAAGTGATTCGTCTAAGAAAATAAAAAAAAAACTGAAGGTCTTAAAGGGATTGTTCGATAATTGCAAGCCACAAACTGCTTTATAAAGTCCCCAACTAAAGTCTTTGATGGGTGAGGTTAAGTTCACTTTAAATATTCTTGTTCTGCCAAGAAATAGTTCCTTTTGGCCATCTCCATTACCTCATATGACTCATAACAGTAGTTAGTTCTCATAGTCCCCCATACTCGCGCTATCGGCGCCTTGTGATCACCGAGTGTCCCGCTACTTGTAGTTGTTAGTTCAGCAAACAACTGGGAAAGCTTTAGAATGCGGCAAAATCTTTTGTAGCCTCTAATATTGTTGTTGTTGTTGTTGTTGTTGCTGTTGCTCCATTCAGTCATAAGGCACACGCCGTCTTTGGGTAATACAATGCCTGGACCAGAGATTAAGATATCAAAGATCCAGCGCGCCGTTTCATAGAGTGTGCACCAGGCTGTGACAAAGAAAAAAACGGAGAACCGAGATCTCGACTCTACAGGGCACTCACAATATAGGCAAGTTAGAGTCTCCGCTGTCGGTCAAACACTCTTACTTACTGGGCCTGCCAACTTGTGTAATTTGAGACGTTTTCCCTCGCTCTCTCTCCCGCTTCCTACCTCTAGCTCTCTTTCTCGTAAAGGCATTAGAAACTAAGTTTCAGTGCGGTTTTTTCTGTCTAATAGCTTTGGACACATTGCCTGCTTGACCAAATGGCAAAAAAAAAAAAAAAAACAGAAATAGAAAAAATATGTATCTTTTTTCCACACCGCAATATGGTGAAGGGTATATTGTACTTTAAGTCTTTAAGAGACAGGTCCTGGTACTTAAAGTATACTTCTGTTTTAGACTATGTATAAATGAGATTCCAGTAATGTTTCACTCAAAAATGTGAATTGCATGCAATTCGATGACTTCGACGTAACAATTGTTTTTTAAATTTTGGTGACCCCGACGTTAGGTTTACATTTTCAGCAATAATGTTTTAATGATCCCGTCTTAGTCAACTTAGTTAAAACTACAACGTATAGGTGACCCCCACGTGAAGTTTCCAATAGATGATCCCAATGGGATGTTTTTACTATGATCTATTATATTTTGGTGACCCCGACGTGTTGTTATGAATTTCAAATACAACGTTTTGGTGACCCCATCGACACCTTAAGAATGTCAGTTATAATTTCAACTTGAAAATCTCTTCAACTCCTTGCTGACAAAAATCATTTAATTTTAACATAATTTTTGTCAATTTGTTAGTTCTTAAAAGGCAAAATAAAGTCGACCCATGATGGAAAAGTGTTGTATTTTTTTTTTTTTTTTAATTAGACTTTGCATATTGCGTGTGGGCCGCTGCCGTTGAGCGAGATGGAAGGAAAAACTCGTTGACAGTTGCCGGTTGCTGTGGGTCATAAAGCGATTTTGTTTGCGTGAAAGCTGAGCCACGCTTACTGCACATTTTAGTGTCAGCTTAATGGCTTTTCGGTCACAGGCCCACAGTGAGGGAGCAAGGGGGTGAAAGAGGAAGAAGACTACACTACTTACTACTTACCTTTCTTCAGCAGATTGGAAGCATGCGGATTGCGACTTTTTGTGCTCAACGATGAACAGTTCCAGCGATGCCATTGAAACTGGTGGGAAAAACTTTTTGTATTGCAATGATTTTGGCTTAGATAGATAGACGGCGAACCCACCTGTATTTGACATTCACGTATGGCCATATCCAGACCCTCTAATGCGGCAGCAGTCACATCACTTGCCTTATAGCAAAGTTCAACCTGATCTTTGGTTAGACCGGGCACAGAACGACACGTGGCACGGCCATCTGGTAGGCCATGGAGCCTGAAAATGAAACAAAAATAGATCAAAACTGAATGAATCGCAGTTCAAAATCGATTAGTGTACATTTTTTGTCTATAATTTTATAGTCTACTGCCTAAGACACCAGTTACACAGAGTTTGCAGGGCTTGCAATCTTTACTCTTTCCCCTGTCGCTCTTTAGACGGACATGCATGTACGTGAATGGCTTACAAATGATGTAGAAATTCAGATGAGGATCTGCTGCTGCTATGTGTGTGAGAGTAGGGGAACCGCTGTAGGACGTGTGTGAAAATGGCACGTTTCCTACATTTGAGTTGAGCTTACGTGCCACAATTAAGGCAGGCAGTCAGAGAGGATGAGCAGAAGAAGTAGCTCGAGTGAGATAAGGGGATAGCAGGACGGCAGGTGAGGTTAGGGGTTTAGGAGCATTAAGAAAATACATATTTGCAGACGCCATGCGTTGCCATCACGTATACGCCCGAGTGTATGGCCTGCGTGTTGTAGATCAACGATGCGATCAAGTAGAGATGTGGCAATGCCTCCAACCGATGAAGTTGTTCAACGTCAACTACACCAACAACAACAACAACAACAATAACAGAAACTTGCCTGTATCTTTAAGTAAAGATCATCTCACAGATGGAATACACCAACCAACCAACCAACCAACCACCTCTTCGCTTCACTTCACTCCTCTTTCCACTATCGAGTTGACCTTGAATACCTTCTTCTTGGCGCGCTTCTTTTAAATGGGTTCAAATTTGAGTTTATATAGCATTGAAATTCTTCTTTGTCTACAACCCAAAAAATATTTGAGGAAACTTCTCTTCAATTCCCTCTGACTCATGATCCAAAGATTTATGACAGCTCAGAAAATATTTTGTATTTGCCTTTTTGGCTACTGTCCGTTCGTTTACTTCTTATTTGTTTTGCTGTTTGTTTTTTGCTCTCTGATTTGATTTGATTAAAATCAACCCAAAAAATGTAATTTCACAAAATGAAATGGAATTAAATCGCGGTTTTATTTTGCAACTCAAGGTTAATGGGTTAAGTTAAACACATTTCGAGGAGCTTAATTGCCGCAGCTGCGGTTGATTTCGCTTGCTAATCAAGAAATTTCAATTTTCAACCCAAAACTTAATTTGCTTGAAAATTATTTGGAATTAGTTTTTTAATAGAATCAAATCGTTGGCAACCAGATTGCTTCAAATGACAATTCATATCTAAATTTGGCCAGACTCTTTTGGGTTTAGCATCAACAAATTGGGTCTATAATATTTGAATTTATTATTTGAGATTATATGAAAGCGAAATCTTAGAAACTTACCAGAAACAATAAAAAAAACGTTACACATAATGACACATAAAGCCAATGCATCTTGTTTGATTTCGTGTCTATTGATTACTGATAGATTTTACCTATTTTTGTTGCTTCTCAGCGACTAAATGTGATAAGAAGTAGAATTAGATCTGATTAAATTTAACCCTTAATCAAAGCGATCTTTGTTGAATATTGCAAACCAGAGAATTCGCGAGATGTGTAAAAAAAGTTGTAAGATTTGTGATTTTACTGTTTATCAATTCGTACAAATACTTTTTATTTATAAAATTACCTATAAAAAGGTACAAGAATCAATATTTGTAAGTTTAATTGTTTTTTTTTAGACTCTTAAACGGTAAGATAGAACTTATTTGTAACTTTCGTTGGAAAAAATTTTGGTACCAGCTTTGGCTGATCAGTTACATTGGAAAGTTTTAATGTTTTGAGCATTATCATAATTTCCGTATATAATGTATATAAGCAAAGCGTTCACCTTAGATAAGCAAATAAGACTCTATTATAAAACTTGGCAATTTGACAACTTAGGGTGGGCTTTCCATTATTGGACTTAACTCTTTCTTCTTAACTCTTTCTTCTTCTCGACCTATAGGATATTGCAAACTTAAATTTTTGAATATTAGTTCCTTTAGATCTCTTGGACACCCTTTAAAGTAACAAAAAATACAAGAGCAATATCCAGTTGTCCTCACGTAGAGCTACTTAGCTCTATGTGATTCTGACATCTTGGGTAATCTCTAAGATACTTCAGGAAGTCAGTTGCAGACATATCCCCAGCTTTACTTTAACTGCAGTTTTAATAGACAGACTATGAGATAGTTTTATTAATGTTCTCTTGTCAAATGTGTCATTCTAGACAATTTGTTACTCATTAGACTTGAACATTTTGACAATTCCCTCCAACATCATCTCACCAACTCACCTCTCTTCAATGCATATTCCGATATCAGACATTAAGTGAAAATCAACAACATTTTAAGCTCTTCGTCTTCTGGCAAAATGCATTTTAATTGGCTGACATTTTGACCAGAAGATACGACCGATACGAGAGAGAAGTGAATGAATGAATGGGAAAAGAATATGCAATCTAAAGAGACCAGCCAACAGACCAGGAACAGAGCAGACATCATGACCAGATAAGGGAATTTAAACTGATGCACATTTTGTTAACAGCTTTATAAAGCATATGGGGAGGCTTTTAGTTGGCCATTTCAATAAAAAAAAAAAAACGCGAAAAAAAAACCAACAACAAATCCAGCCAACTCAGAGACGCAGAAGAAGAAGGAAACTCTAAAACTGATAAGCAACAAAGTGAAGGAAGAAGAAGCCGACGTCGTCGCCGCCGCTGCCGCCGCCGCAAATGAGGCTGAGTCATTCTCCCCGATCGATACCCATACATATAGCCTGTCTGCGTATTTCACGCGATGCAATTGATTTGCTTATAAAATTTATCGATCTCGTTGCTAAACCTTGTTCTCCTCCTGCCTCTCTCTCTCTCTCTCTTATCAGTGCGTTTCGAGATAAAAAGAAGACAAAGAAGGAGAGAGACACAAACAGCTTTTGCTTTTCATTTTCATAATTTTGTTGAAATTCTCACGGTTTGAAGGAGTTCCATTGAAATACCATAAAACAAATGTTTTGTGTGATTTCTTGTTTTTTCTTTTAATAGGCGCCGCGGCAAAAGTCTAAAAACACAAAACTCTACATTAAAATTGACTCCTTTTGGGCTGTCAAACGGTAGCCCAAGCATAAATCAAGGATTTTTGCTTTTCAAGAGATTGAAACAAAACTATAACAGAAATCTAAATCGCCAGCTAGACCTTAAAGCTACAAAAAAAGAAACAAAACAATGTTTCCCAGGCACAGCCACAGGCACAATCACAGTGAACGATGTGGGAGAGCGGCAGTTAAGTAGGAGGGGAAGGGGGAAGCGTAGAAGAGGTAGATTGGCAGGCATTTCAGTTCCAGGGTAGATAGCTTTTCGGTTATGCTGAAGACATTCCTTCAACTGGGAGTCCGTACAGACGGCAACAGCTAGGAATGCTTTTGATCTAAACCGATTTAACAGGGTGACTTTTGAATCATTGGTAGACAAGAAACAAAAAAAAAAAATTTCAATTTAAAGCTTAGCTAAGCAAATTTTTTCGTTTATAATTAAAAATATAAAATAAACAAATTTAAAACACTGTACAACAAGTTTTTGGACGTTGACTTTAATAATATTGAATAAATATAAAATTAAATTAAAAATTAAATTAAAAATATTTTAATATTGTAACGATTAATTAGCGAAAGTTATCGTATATAGTATAAGGTATAAGGCATGGATATATCTCCGAACTACGGAAGATGATTATAGGAAAGAAGAATCTCCTGAAGGAATTTTAATCAATTTATTTTAGAGAGACTTAAATTAAAATTTAATTTAATTTTAACTGTCTCCAAAAACTAATTTAAAGTAAAAGTTATCATTCATAAAAGCAAAACCATAAAAATATATGCAACTATTTCCGTTGATGTTTAATAATATTCAGGTATCACGATAAAGATATAACTTTTGTGGTATCAATATAAATCCTAGACATATCTAATACTCCCTTTTTACATTCTTAAACCACATCAGCTTTCTTTATTCTTCTGTCTCCAAATGAGTGAGTTCCAAACTTGCCTTTTCGAAAGACTGCTTTACGGACTTATGTAGATTCTTTCTGCTGGAACCCGTGCAACTTTTTTGATGACCCAATGGAAATCTTAAAATCCTACATTAAATTATGCAACTTTTATTTCTGTTTTGATCGGGATTACTATCAGATTGGTGCTGACTTTTTAAGAAAGTCAATTAAATAGTAATAAATAGTTAAGTTAATAGTTAATTTTTTTACTAAAAAAAATCTAACTTAAGCATGAAAATTGACCATTTGCTTAGTCAAAGATCTTTGTTCATATGAAAATGTGACCCTAATCAATTTAAATGAAATTACAACTTTTTCAATAGAAATGCATTTTGGTTGTATAAATTAAACTGTCCATTTTAAAAACAAGTTGCTTAGTGTTATGGCATTTTAGAGACAATTAAATAAGCATTAAATAATTGAAAAAAGTAAAAGTTGATAAATTTTTGAAATTTCGCAACAAAATGGATATTTGCAACTGCATTTCTGATCTAAAGTTGAGACTATCTTTTCCACTATGTACATAGGTAGATTCAGTCTTCATGGAGCAGTTCAGATGGCAGGGGAGGGGGGCATCTAGACAATTGAGTTGACAGGGTGGTCCCTAGTACTCAAGTTTTATAATGCGCCTGGGCGAGTCTCAATCAGTCTGAGTCAGTGCTTAGCCAGGCGAAGTTGGAGCAGGAAAGTCTATTTCTCTCTGCCTTGCCGCCTGACTGGTTGCCTTGCCTTCTATATACCTAAATATACTCGTATATATGTGCATAGTTGAGCTTGTTAATCTCATTGTTGTTATTGCTGCAGTTGCTCTACAGGGTTGTCAACATACTTTTGTTGTTCCCCGTTGACAGCAACAGCAACAGCAGCAACTGCAACAGCAACAGCAACAGCAACTCGAGACTGCATTGCAGCAAGCTGAAGTGCAGTACGTTGCAATTCGTTGTAGTTGCATCTACCAGGTCATAATTGCCACGCATAATGAGGCTGATGCTGCATCTACGGTTGAGGTTGATGCTGATGCTGAGGAGGAGCCATCTAGTCAGAGGAGAAGGACGGGAGGGAGGAAGTCAGGTGTGAATATTGCTCCGTCTCGTTTCGTTCGTGCCACAAAATTTTCCCGTTTGAAATGCAAATGAATTCATCAAGCCCGGCCACGCCCTCAACAGCATCTTCTAATTGGGGATGCAACCAACCAACCTGCATCCTGCCTGCATCTCAGCCTGGAGTGTAGATGAATTCACACGTTCAAGTGATAACTTCAACATTGGCTGACAAAAACATTTCGTATCTCGTATCTATGTATAAGTATTTTTTGCGTTGCTACTTTGCCAGTTGGTTAACTCATTCGCATAATTTATGCATGAATTTAATCGCAAGTTGTATTTAATAAGTTGTAGTTGATTTGATTAAATTTAAAATAATAAATATACTTTTTGTAGTCTCATAAATCAGTCTATCTACAGAACAATAATTGTCATTTTTTTTTAAATCGGGAGACCAAATACGATTTTTTCTATCCTAGAATTTTCAATTATAATTAACATTTATTTGCCCACATAAATCTTTAAAAACCCTAAAGCAATTGCTTTATTGTTTCAATATTCAACAATTCGACTTATTGCAAAATATTTGCTAAAAAACAAATTAAAAATAAACTGTGATTATTTTTAATCGAATTGCAAACTTAAAATGCTTGTAAAGATTTATTATTATTGCCAAATATAATGAAAACAATCTTAAATAATCAAGGGAAACCGTTTTTGGAAAAAACATTGCAAATCGGAAATTAGACAAAAAAGAAATCAAATGATTTAAGCCAATTGTGAGAAAGTATCTTTTACTTGAATTAGGTAAAGAAGAACTTTTTAGAAGTATAACAAATTACTTGCCAATGAGTTTAAAAATGTTTTCGGAGTTTTTAAAAGCAATTTTCATTAACCCAATTCAATATTATCAATTCGATTTTTTTTAGGATTTGTTCATAAACTTTAATCTCTCATATAAAAATGCGTAGTTTCATTTGTTTTGTAAACTAAAATTTGTTAAAATTCGTTCCGATTGCAATTAGATGAGGTTAATTCTAGCATTTTATCCCCTCAACACCTTTTGGTGTTATTATCGTAAGCTAGATCAATATTAATTATGCCAACACCTATGACTGACAGCAACTTCAACTCTCAGCAGCTCTCGGAACAGGCAATTGATTAATCTGTTGTCGCTGGTGTTGTTGTTGTTGTTGTTGCTGTTGTCGTTTTAATTAATTAACTCTGGTGAGAGAAGCGAGAAGCATAACATGAGGTAATGAGGTCTCTGTCTGTCTGTCGTCTCACTCTCTTGTTGGTAGCTTGAGTAAATTTGTTGACAGGGCCATTTTACACATTGTGGTAAAATGGGGGAAAATGTATCTGCAAGATGTGGATATTTATTTTACTTACCAGCGTGTGCAGCAGGCCAAGATAATCACAACAATTAAATGCAAATTGCCCACCAAGTTGCTGCTGCTGCTGTTGCTGGTGTTGCTGGTGTTGTGGTGACTTCTTCCTGCTGGTTGCTGGTGGCTTTTTGCTGCTCCCACCGACATAATCAAGGCTTGTTTTGCATAAATTTTCATACAATTGTAGGTAAATTTTTAATTGTAAAACATTTTTGTTAAACGATTTATCACTTTGATTTAATGCGCTTGTTGCTGATGTCGATGTTGCTGCTGTTGCTGTTGCTCCCGATGTTGCCACTGTAGATGATAATGCTGCTGATGAAATCGTTTGCTGAGGCCAGGCATCAGGAAACATTTTGTTGGGCTCATTGGATAAAAAGCGTGATTTTTCCTTTTATTTTTTTCCTTTACTATTTTAAATAAGTCATTTTAATTGTGATATTTTTTTTCCTTTACTATTTAAAATTAGTCATTTTAATTGTGATATTTTTCTGAAAACTTTTCTTGAAATTTCACATTGGAAAACTGTTCACTTTTCTTTTACTCTTTCACTTTTGCACATCTTTTGACCGTTTTGACCATTCACCGTTACGATCTTTTGTAGACCTGAGGAGACTCGGCTCTTTGGCTATTACTGGCCGATGCCGATCGATCGTTCGATCGATTGATCGAGCACTCCAACTTTAGATTCGGTTTTAAAAGTCTTTTGGTGGCTTGTAATAGTTTTTTTTTCCTCTCGTGTTGTTACATTCTTTTATTTATTTCTTGTTTCGTTTCGTTTTTTTTTTTTATTATTGTTTGTTTTTTACATATGTATTTACAATCGTTTTGTTTGGCGGCCTATCTGATTGGTCTGCAAAAAACGAGTGGGCTTTAAAGTTCGCTTTTTGCTGTTGTCTTCCTACTTCTCGTTTCTGCTGCTTTTAGTTTCTTCTGTTTCTTCTGGGTGGTTTCGCTTTTAGTTGTTCGATTGGCTCTCATTTTTTTCTTACTTTTTTTTTTACTAGGGAACACTTATCTTGCTGTGTGTCCTAGTGTTTGTGTGTGTATGTGTGCGTGGAAATAACACTTGATCGTGGGAAACGTTTTAAACGTGTATATAAATAAATAAAAAAAAAACAATATAATGTAAATATACCGCGTAAATTTAAAATCAAATAAAACTAAAATTTAAAGAATTTTTTAATGAAAAATGAAAAAGTATTAAAAAATAAACATACTTTCTACAATTTTAAACTTCAAACACCAGAATCACGTGGACTTAAGTTTAAATACTTTCAATTTAGGCAAGAATGATTTTGTATGAATTTTTCTACGATTGTTCGCTCAGTTTACTATCACTTAAGTTCTAAAAGATTTTTTTAAACAAGGAAAACTTAAGGCGTATAAGTTTTTATGAATTTTAAACTTTCCCTTTTTTATTTTTTAAACGTTTTTTAAACACTTATATATTTTTCAACCTTATTTATTCCGCAAGTAATCTAAATATGTATTATAAAAATTCAAATGTTTAAGAAAGATTTAGATTGCTACTTTTCTGTCCAACTAATTGACACTTTATAATGTCGTTATAAGGGGTACACAAATTTAATTTCGTTTCAATTAAAATTATATAAATATAGCATAAATTTTCCGTATAAAGCAAACAATGACAATTCACACAAAAACCTCCATATTTAATGTAGCATACTTTTGGGCTAATTTTACGATAACCGTAAATCCTCTAGCAAATTATAGCAACTTCTTTTCTTTTCTTTCAATAATTATTTACAAGATTTCCCAAAAAAATTGTAAATAAATATTGCTTGTTAATTTTGTTTAGTTTTAGAGTAATTTTAAAATATTGAGCACTTTGTTTTCAGTTTTCGTTTAATGCGTGAATTTCACTTTTAATTATGCAAATTAAAATATGATTTTATTATTGTACTTTTTTCTAAAGTATTAACTTTGCAATTCTCGCGTTGATTTTTCTAATAGAGTAAAATTTTGTCACTTTTTCTTTGATTTTCCATCAAGCGAGATCAACTAAGTTGATCCTTTGGACACGGAGGGACTTGGCGAGCGAACGTCCTGTCAGCGAAACGCGCGAAATGTAAATGAAAATTGAAACAATGGCAGAAGTTTTGTCCTCGTGTTATCTTCGTCGTGGGTCGTCCTGTCGCCTGTCGCCGATACGAAGGCAATTACGAAATGTTGAGCAGGATGATAAAGATGGGGTGGATGGGGTGCATGGGGAGGATGCGCGTGTCTTTCTAGTTTTTTTTTCTTTTTGGGGGTGAATTGTTTCTACTGGCTAAGCGAAAGTACATCAAAGGATATAGGAACACACAAGCATACAGGAACACACACACACTCACACACACCAGAAGATTGACTATTGAGGCAGGGCGCGTTTGAAATTTATCGCATGCGAGAAGAACTGAAAAGTGGCCTTAGAATGTCGGCCTAATTAGCAAAGACACAAAAACGAAAAAAACAAGATGAGTATAAATTGCATTTCAATGATTAAAGATTTAAGGACTCTCTCACCTCATACTCTCTCGCCCTTCCGGCCTTCTGCCTTCTGAGTGTGCAAGCCAACGTCAAGTGGCACTTTGGTTCAAACATCAAAGGCTTACCGCTCAACAAAAAACAGAAAAAAAGTAAAACTGGTGCAGTGTTCCTCTCACTTCCTATTTTATCTCTTGTTTGTTGTTGCTGTTATCCTGTAAAGGACTCCAATTATTGCATTTGACTCTGCTTTTGTATGCTAATTTACACGGCAAGGCCAATTGATATTCGTTGTCTGCACTTCCTGGGGTTCAAAATATGGGTCGTCGCATGGTTTGTTTAATCTTTCTTTTCTTTTATTTGTGTGTGTGTGTGTGTGGGTGGTGTTTGTGTGTGTGTGTGAGTGGATGTATCTGTGTGAACTTAACCCCTTTGACTTTGACTCTGCTGGCACTTGTTACAATTCAAAGAATTGCCGCAACACTTGTTGCTGTGCTGCCTGCCGGTTTGTCCCAATTGGCATAACCATAATTTTAGCATAATTTTTTTAACATCTTAAAAATTCTGTGAAATTCTTAAAGAGCTAAAATATTTATTGTCGAATTTTCCTAGAAATTTAAACATCTTAGAAAATGATTGAAGATGGTTTTGATTCCGAATAAATCAAAGAAATTGGTTTATTCAGTTGCTCGCTCTAGTTGAAATGTTTCTTCAGTTTTCCAAAAGCAGTTTCTAAACGAAAAAGCGGTTGTAAGATTAATCATTTGTATTAACTTTTTATAAACAATAATTTAACCTATTTTCAAGTTAAACATATTCAAATTCAGAATCGTCGCTGGATCGCGCGTAGATCTGAAACATTAATTCTAATGAAAATTGTTTTTAACTCGATTAGTGTAAACCGTTTATCTCAAGTCGGTCAACCACTTTTGCCAACTGCTGGTAGTAAAAAGTTTGTGAAGAATAAGTGAGCTCAGTTTTTGGCTAAAGAGTTGGTAGTACGAGTTCTTGTTGTTGTTGTTGTTGTTGGTTTAAAGGCATTTTAGTATCTTTGTATGTCTTTTGTGGGCAGTTAATGTTAAAGCTCATTAAACATGATCCGTTAACAGTCTTGCTGTGTGCGTCTCTCTCCCTCTCTCTCTCTCTCTCTCTCTCTCTCTCTCGCTCTGACCTCTCCCCACTACTTACTCTTCTCATAACCACAAAGCAACCACAAAGAGTAACAGCATTTGACCATTCAACCAACCATTCAAACCATCCATTCCAAAGCAAACCATATACCGCATGCAATTGCCATGAATCACCATCACCTGGCGGTGGCTTGGTCTCTGGCTATGGTTGTGCCTCTGGGCTCTTAGTCTCTCTCTGCCTCTGCTTCTGCCTCTGCCTCTCCCTTTCGTGGACGAGTCTGGTGGAACATCCATCAATGTGCCGTTGACATTTGCTTGGACCGTTGACAAGAATTGTCACAATAAACAATACAACCAACCAACAACAACAATAGGAAACAACAATAAGAGGACACAGGGACACGTGACGTGGATCAAGGGCAGGGGCTGGTCAGGCCAGTGCAGCGGCTGGGGGTATAATGATTAGTTTGGTAAGTGGCAAGCAGCAGAAGGAGTGCGCATAAATTACCAAAAGGATTAACCAACCAGACTCAGACAGCTGAAAACAAAAAAATAAGTACGCTAAGGGAACAGAAACGAAATGATGGTAAGGGAAGGGGTTACGAAAAAGAAGGGAAGGGTTGCTGAAAACAACATTGGTCAGTCAACTGTAAGGGATTCTCTACTACCCCTCCCCGCCCTAGAGATAAAGAAAGAGGACAGCGATGGTAGAGAGTAAAGTGATGAATAGATTGATGAGGAGCATCATGTTCAAATTAAAATCAGATCAATTTCACAGATATATTAACATACAATATTATGAGTATTTTTTTTGGTTTTGTTATTGTTATTCACGGGGTTGAACAAATGGATTACTTTGCCAAGATACCCCTTAAAAAAGGTGAAAGACCGCTCCACAAATGATGAACAAATGGAAACACTTGTTTCAAATTTATTAATTCAATTAGTCGACTATTGTTCTCTAAGCTAAAAAATTTATTTACTTGTATATTGTCAAATGAAAGTAAACAACACTTTGACCTTTAAGTAAAAGTGAATAATATAAATTCAGGTTGATGGAATTTACCAAATGAAATGAGTAGCTAAATATCTTTTCTAAAGGGTATTCATGTAGTCGTTTCTCGTTTTGTGTCAAGGGCTTTTTGTCTTTGTTATTAGCCAAATTGTTTCAGGGGTTGCTAATAGCCTTCAGTTTAAGAAGTTATCCAGCATTTGATTTGCCACCAACAAAAAGTTCAAAAATAATTTGCCATCATTAAAAAACAAATATCCATGGTTACACCATAATTTAGTTAATTCTCGGTTTGTATGTATGTATTTGTTTGTGTTTTAATTAACTCAAAACCATGTGAGAAGAGCCAACCATAAATAAATCCCTAAAATATCTGCAAAATGACGTTGTGGAAATATTTTCAGAAAAGTAAGAAATAAAAATAAAAATTAAGCGAAAATTAATCGAAGTAATTTTTGGCCCCATCTTCTGTTCCATCTTCCGTTGGAGGTTGCTGCTGCTGCTGCTGCTGTTGCTGTTGTTGCTGTTGTTGTTGCTGCTGTTTTGCGACTTGGAGCGACATAGTCAACATTTTTGTAGGCATTCCTTTTGGGCCAAAGTGGCACAAGGTAAAAGGGTCTTGGGGTCTCTATCTCTCTTTCGCTTACTCCCTTTACAATCTCGCTCTGTCTCTGTCGCTTGGCTGGGAAAAATTCCGCTCTCCAATCAGGTTGCTGCTGCTGCTGTTTAGTTGTTGTCTGTGTGACATGAAAAAGAAATCAGTGCAAAAAGGTTTCAGTTCGCAGATGTGTGGGAAAATTTTTCATTTTTAATTGCACAGCCGAAAAACTGAAACTGAACTGAAAAAGCAGCAAAAGTCGTCGAGTTTTTGAACTCCAAAAGTTGAGAGTTTAAGTTGCAAGTTGCATTGCTTGGCCCACCTACAAAAACGAATAAAAAAAAAAAAACATTCGAATTCAAGTTGTTTTGTGTTTTCCATTCGTATTTTTCTCTCTCTCCCACTCAGTCTCGCAGTCTCTGTATCTGTCTCTATCTCTTGAGTCTGCATACCGGGCAAGCCTTTCTATGAAAATTCCAACTCAAACATCATTCACATAGTCAACGCCATCGCCAGCGTTGTGGTCGTCGTTGTAGTCGTCGTCGTAGCCGCAACGGCGGTCCTGGCATCCTGAGAATGTTTCCTCTCGGTCTAAACTATGCAAGCGCTTCCACTCGAACTTCGCTGCGTTCCACGCCTCCTCCTTTTGAGCACTAGAAGGGGGATTGATGGCAACGACGACGACGACGACGGGGAAGGAGTTGAATGAGGGGCGTTGCTTTGCGCAAATTACAATTAAAAATTGTTTCAAGTGGTTTACAAACCACAGAGCACAGAGCACGCAGGCTCCATCACCACCATCGACCAAGCCGAGAACAGACAAGATTAACCAGGGATATGTGTACTTATTTTTTTATTTTCAATTTTTCTGTTAAATAAAAATGAAAATTTTAGTGCAAAAGTTAAACTATTCTCGACTAACAATATTGATAAACTCTTTACAATAATCCCAATCAATTACTTTTAAAAGACTATTCACACACAAGCGCTGAGAAGAGCACTATTCCGACTCCTAACTGATCTTTTAAGAAAGAGTTGAGTTTATAGTATATTGTATGCTCTTCTCTGCAATTCTCAAAAGGTCAAATTAATCGAAAACCAGAGAGACTTACTTAAATTGTTGAGCATCGCATAGGACACCATATTTAAGGGACTTAAGAATGTCTTCATATTCAAACGCTTTCTTTGGGTTAAATTATGATTTCTCTGTTTATAATACAAAGGCAAAGATGTTCCTTAAAAAAATAGTTCTAGTTGATCCCACTGAGTTTTAGCTTAAATCAGTCCAAAATGGAAACCAATTTACCAAATTCGATTAACAAGCAGTTCTAATAGGCGCTTTATTCATAAGTCATGTAGTATAACAACAGTATAATCGACCACTTTCAAATGATATCTAAAGAAAATGCTGAAATTATGATAATTTTAATTCAAATTTGCCTAAACTAATTATTTGTTTGATGCTTATTTGTAAAAATTGTAAGGTTTTAGCCGGATATTCAATATATGTTTCTACTTCTAGATTTAACCTTTTAGGTTTGGTACTTTCTTTTTTGCAAGGCCCTAAACCCTTTTTTTTTGTGCGATTGAAGGGATTCCTCATCAAATTGAAAAGTTCAACTGGCTTTAAGCGGCCATCTTGTTGGTTTGGAGCAGAGCAACGTGGTCAGTTGAGTTGCTGCATTCATCATCATCGTCATTATCATCATCACCATCATCATTATTAGCATCAACAAGTTGCAGGCAACAGTTGGAACAAGTCTTGATTCTGTTGCCTTCCCATTGGATGGATGGCTCATCGCATATGTTTTGACTTTGATTTGCTGCTGTCATTTGGCTGGCAACTTCATTTTGTGTTAAATGTGGAATGCAACATCATCATCATCGCCATCATCATCATCATCATCGTCGTCGTCGTCGTCGTCGTCGTCATTTGCAGCATCTGCTGCAGCCTCCCCCAAAGAAGGACTGCGCATGTTTCTTTTCTTGCCTTCTCTTATTTTTTGTTTGTTGTTTTTTCCCTCTAGTTTGTTTTGTTCTTTTGGCAAACAAAATGAATTCCTGGGCGTGGGTGGAGCCAAGTTGAAGAGAGGCCTTTGTACCCTTTAAGCTTTCCATTGCGAATGAAGCTTTGTTAAGCTTCCTGAAGGAGCTTTAAAAAGGATATGCCCAGATGGCGCCATAAATCATCATCATCCGAGTTGAAAACCCCCCGTAAGCCCCCCATTCTCTCATTTTCGAAGCGAAATCGAAGTGAGTTTACAAAATCCTTGAGAAGAGCACGCGCACGCTTACAATCTTATGAAAATTATGAAAGATTTACATTAATAATTCTTACAAAAAGCCACACATAAATAAAACACACAAGAGA
Organism: Drosophila nebulosa; assembly: GCA_024703675.1. NCBI lineage: Eukaryota > Metazoa > Arthropoda > Insecta > Diptera > Drosophilidae > Drosophila > Drosophila nebulosa. The sequence continues at coordinate 8,885,829 of CM045724.1, read as the reverse complement.
TGAGACGGAGAAAGAAAAGAGGCAGAAATAAACACAATAAGCATTTTTATTAAGCGACAATCAGCGCCAAGTTTCAAGCCTCTCACTCTCACTCTCTCTCTCTCTCTCTCTCTCTCTCTCTCGCTCTGTCTCTCTGTTTCTCTTTCTCGATGAGAAGAAGTAAGTTGTTGAGTCTCGGATCGTGGATCGTGGACCATGGTCCTCTTGGGGTCTTGGATTGAGTCTCGGAACTCGGACTGCCCGCTGAGCATGCGTGCGGGGCTGTGGCTCTGGGATCTCACTGGGTCTCTCTTGCATGCAAATGGAATCACTTTATTAAACAGCTTACATAATTCATGTGCTTCGCCTGTGCACACATTTAATTTAAGGTCATCAGCGGCAACTCGCCACCAGATCATCATCATCGTCATCATTATCATCATCATCATCGTCATAATGAAAAAGACTGTGTAATCATTTTTAAATGTTTGTAAAAATAGGTGTAGACAAGTTGAAATTTATTATGACCATGTTGTAGAACAAGCAGATACGAGAACAGAGATAAAAAAGAGAGCAAGAGATAGAGGCACAAAAGAGATGGTGAAATAAAGCACAAGATCCAATCAATATACGGAAATAACATTTCTAGTTATACATATGAATCACTTATTAAATATATACCAAGACTCAAGAACTGTTGTTATTTTCCAGTGACTTTTAATCCTCGAAAGTCATTCTGCCTCTTCTACAATGTACAGAAACATTTTCTTAGCGATTGGGTCTGTACAAACAGTTAATAAAATATTTAATTTTTTATAAAATTTTTCAGTTCAACAATTGGATTGTTTTTAACACTTCTTTAACTACTTTTCATAAGACATATTGAAGCATTTTGAACAACTTCTTAACCATTTGCGCACAAACCTCTCGAAAGTGCTGTGCACTTTGGCATAAGGAAACCTCTTAGACCGAAATTTGTTAATTGATTCTATAAAAAATATTTCTTTCTACCTTTCACATTTAAACAATGTATTCGCTGGACCCTTAAATAAGAGTTATTAGTGGCTAAATGACTATAAGATGGATTGATGTCCAATTCAGTTGCAGAATCCAGTTTTGGATGTATCAGTCTACTCCTGTAACGCGATATATTTGACAGACCTTTATCCTTTTAAGTCCCTCTAGAATCACATTGGCAATGAATTTTTCCACTGAAGAATACAATCATTTGAAATACTTTAGAAATTGTTGTTAACACACAAGTCTTTATAAAGATTTTGGCTCAAATTAGTTTCGGGTAATTAACGTTAACTATAAGGCTGCGATATCTTCTCATTACGATTAATTAAACTTAACCAACAGCTACCTAATAAGTCTGTTGAATTATATCTTAAATTACTTCCGACATCGTTTGGCAGACTTATGGTCCATAAATAATAAAGCATTCTCTTCTTAAGGTTACAACTTGGGTAGGTGTAGGTTTTTAACCCTTGCCGAGAAGTCATTAAAAGCCATCAATCAAAGTCTTGATGTCTAAATAAATGCAACACACACACACACACACACACACGCACACACAAAGGGCCTGCCATAAAGAACTACCTTACTAATTAATACTGCCGTCACAGCCCCACAAGTCCGAGCCACACACGAAAAACACCATCTTCGATCCGATCTAAGCTAAATAAAGTTATTAAGCCCTGTAACCCAAAAGGGAAATGTTTTGCAGTGCAAAATCAAAAGAACTCAATGATTTAAGAAAAGAAAACAAAAACAAAAATAAAAAAAAAAACGAAACGAAAAGCCCCAAAACGCAGCATGTGTTAAAATTATATAGAGAGTGCGTGTGCATGGCGCGGACCCCCCTAATGGATCTCAGGCACAAGGATGGCAAGGAGTCGTCCACAAAGAGTTAATAAAAAACCATATAATTGCGTATGTTTTCGGGCCAAAAAAGCAGGATGAGTGGGAGATGTAGAGGAAGACAGAGAGGGGGAGAGAGAGAGGCAAAGATGGATCCTCAACTCAAGTGCGAAGTTCTGTGCAAAACGCCAAGCGCCTGTGAAAATATGATTTTTGTTGCCATTTCGTGTTTTGCCTCTTTGGAGGTCTTCATCATTTCTTTCTTTATGCTTTTCTGTTTCGTTTTTTGTGTGTGTGTGTGTGTTTTCCTGTATTTGCCTGACCCCATGGGCAGTGAAATTAAGTTGATTTTTAATGCACTCTTGGTGGGTTTTAAGCCAGTGTCCCTTAGAGAAAGATCTTCTTAATCTTTTTGTCGCTGGTCAAATGGTTAAACAATTTTAATATAATATGTTTTATAAATCATTCATTAATAGATTTTAATACACTTTGTGGTAATGTTTATATTTAAATTTATAGAACAGAACAGGCAGAATAGAACAGCATTTAAAAATAAAAAGGAACATGAGAATGTGCTGTTAGGTGGGCCATAATGCCTGATGAAGTAAATTCATTAGCGAAGAAGTTTATTTCTCTCACATTTGAAGTAACATTAGACCCCAATCTGAGCTCTAGCCTGAGTAAGAATTGCTTAAAATTTTTACTTGGATTAGAGACGTGCTTGTGCGTTCCATACACCATAAACACTCAAAAAAACTTCTTTCGAACTAGAAATACCAATATTTTTCTTGCTTGCTTGTTCTTCGTGCTCTTTTTATTGAACCTAACACTTTCGCCATCTGCTTGTGCGTCCGTTTCCTGCTTGTGCGTGCAGGTGACTCCATGATATGACTCAAAAATGCTCCTCATTTCCATATTTAGGAGATAACTCTACGTAGACTTGCGTCCAAATTGAATGTGGATCGGTTTAAACGGGAGTTTTTTTTTTTCAAAAGACAGTATAAGTTAGCCCTGCCCTCTGTTCGTTTGACCGGAACGCAGACATGGTAAAAGCTTATAAGCAATTGACCAACCCAGATGTATTGAAGTATGGTCAGTCAGATAAAAATGGTCTTCGTGCGACCCTTCTTTCTGTTCTGTTCTGTTCTTTGACTTTAACTTTGTCTTGGGCTTACCTTTTTTCTCTGTTTCAGTTTCAGTTTCTTCCCTTTTGAGCTTCTCTTCCATATACAATACATACATACATCTGTATATATAGTTTGTGAGGTGCATGGTCAGGTCTGGTCTTTGGTCGCTCGGTCGGTCGTTCGTTCCATTTTAATAACATTAATTAAGGTGTTGCCTTCGTTGGTGTTCTTCACGCCTTTCCTTACAAATTACGCAGGAATTTCATGTTTCAGGTTTTTTTTTTTTTTGTTTTGTTTTTGTTTTTTGTGCTCTGGGTTCGTTCTGGGTTCGGACAGCAGCCGCAGCGGCAGCAGCAGCAGCAGCATCAGGTCTTAATAGTTGTTTGTGGTTGTTGCTGTTTCTTTGATCTTTTGTTGGTCTTCAGCAATTTGGCTAAAATTGTTTGATAGCCAGTCAGGATCAGATCGGATCGTATCGGATCTGATGTGATCTCTTGTGCTACACCCGCTCATTTGAAAATTGAGCCATTTACTTGTGTTCTGTATAGTATGTGTGTGCGTGTGTGTGTGTGTGTGCATGGTTCATAGATGGCGCCACCCTTGAAGTGGTAACCAATTTTATATTCATTTCCCATCATCAAGGTCAGCTGCAGATGCATGGGAATGGAGGTCAATGTCCGTCTCTCTTTCTAGGCAAGAGGCGCCTGTTCTCTTTTTGTTTTTTTTTTTTTTTTTTTTTTGTTCATTAGATGGATGACTAATAAGCGTCGCCACAATTAATTGAAATCCACTGATATGCATCTACCGAATGGCTTCAGATACAAGCAAATCTCATTAACGCTGCTCAGATAAAGCCACTGGAATCTCTCTCGCTGAAAGAAGAAGAAATTCAACTTCGATACGATACGCGGGCTCGACCAAGCCAACCGAGCTAACTAACTGAGCCAACCGTGGACCATGATGAACGAAACAGAGAATACATTTTGTTCAGTCAAGTGTAGCAACCTAAAAAAACACACAACGATCCCAAAACAAAATACAAAAACCATCTGAGAAAAGGCTTATAAATGCATGCAGATACAGTTTTGGAAGTCAAGCGGTGGTTTGCATTTGTACGATAAATAAAATGAATGCGATTGTTAATTAGTTGTTGGTGGTTGGAGGTTGCTAGTGGTGGAGCTGCCGTTGTGTATAAAAAGCATTATCTTATCGCTTCTCTCCGATATTGCAGCTGGAAACTGGAGTCTGTCTCCCTCTCTCTCTCTCTCTCTGTCGCCCTCACTCTCAAGACAAATGTTCAGCAAACGAATTGGTAGTGAATTTATTCACTTTTTGGTTCCTTTTTTTTTTGGTAACTAAGATTGCATTTTTATATTTAACCAGTCTAAAATTGTTATTAGGCCAACAAACTTATTACTTTAATTTCTTAGTTTTTGCTCAATTTATTGCTACAGTAACCAGGTTAACAGTTAATATACAAATGGTTATGCAATCCACAAATTTGCAGACTAAATTGAGTCTTAATCAATGCCTTCCTGTTTCTTTTTTTCCCACTTTTTGGCGAAAGGTCTTCTTTCTTCACCAGTTTCAGCGGATAAGAATCTGTCTGTTATCTTCGATAGAAATAAAATCGCTTTGATATCTTCATTCTTGGAATGAAGCTTAATGAAACGATTCAACTAGAAAAACGACTTTGAATTAGTTTATTTAATAGTAAACTTTAATCTTTTAGTGAACCATCTTGAAAGCATTTCTTGGGTAGTCTGAACGGAAAACCAGGCTGATTTTCCAATACAACGAAATATGTCAGCTATTGACGACTTATAACTAATGCCATTTAATAAGGTCTTATTAAATGATAATGTCAAAATTAGCAATATTAGCAGATAAAACAAAAGGTCCTAACGCTCCTCACCAAGGTTTAAGAAGAAAATACTCATATTCAATAGATGTAAATATCGTGATACAGATAGCAAATAATCAAATACACATAACACTTAAACAAAATGCTGAAATTCTTCCAAAAAAAAAAAAAAACTAATAGGAACCTAAGAACCTACATAACCCTTAAAGCACTATTTGCTCTCTTCGCCTTAAAAGAATACTCTTTAAAATTGACTAGGGAGTCATGCCGAACACATCTGATGAACCGCTAGCAAATTTCCATAAATTCTCACAGTTCTAAACAAAATAAAAAAAAAAGAGGGGCAAAAATAAAGTAAAGCAAATTTATCACTGGTCAGTGAGCGATCCGCTGTGAGGTTCTGGCTGCTGGCTGCTGGGTGCTGCTGACTTTGACTACTTGACATATTCATTAAATTTAGCCACATTGTTGCTGTGCAGCCCAGACAAAGAGATGCTCATCATTTTGACACCTTAATGCGGTAATTAGGGTTTGCCACACAGTCCAACACCAGACGAAGGTTCCATCTTCATCTTTCAGCCTCATCTCCTTCGTTTTTTTTTTGGTTTTTTTTTTCTTTTTTCTTTTTCATCATGAGCAAATATTAACACAGCGCAAAGATGAAGATGGAAACGCCTTGGCCTGGCTGCCTGCTCTTAACGGTTTACGTCGAATTGGCTTAAATTATTAAAAGATTATGGCCAAAAGATCATCACCCTGAAAATGAAAAAAAGGCCAACTGAAACATATATCTATATGAGAGAGTTGAAGATTATGATGATAATAATGATGACGATGATGATGATGATGATGATGATGGAGGCCAAGAAGATCCTTTGCGGGTGTGAAGATTATGACACAGCAGAAATCGAAATGCACGCGGAACGAAAAGTGAGGCCCAAAAGGAGTCAAAGGAGCAGACAGCAATTAATTTCAAATTTTTGTTCCCTTTCCTTTTTTAAAAGATCTCACAATGCCACAACCAGAGACGCAGCCGCATCTACAGCTGTGCATGCCGCTCTTTCAGAAATTGCAGACAAATTAAGATAAATGAATTGTTTAATTGTTCACCGGGAACTTGGAGGGGGGGAAAAAAAGGGCAAAAGGTTTCTACTAAAGAAGGGTATAAGAAATAGATGGGGAAATGTCTGTCACAAAGTCTGTTATAAAGTTAGACGACTTTAGGCTTGCTTGAGTAAAACTTAGCTCGAGCATATAGAGCCTTGCTTGTGCGGCAAACAGTTGCTTGTGCAACTGTTGATAAGAAAATGGATTGAATGAATACTACGTACCAAGTCTATTCGGTAACACATTCAAATACATGAATCCTAAATTATTACGTTCATCTTAAGCTTTCTTCCTATTATATTTAAGCAAATTTCCGGTCGATATTTCCGATGATCATTTAGAGTTGAAATTATTTGTCATCAACCTTTGGCCCTATAAATGTAGATTTGTGTATAAACTTTATATCATTATCTCAATAATCACTTCAGGCTAAAGTTGTTATTGTTGTTTTCGGATGCCATAAAATCATTGTAGTCATGATGTTGATGCGATTATACTATTTTAATTACCTGCATTTAGTCAGACATCAAATTGATTTCGAGTTAATTTATACGACGTCATTTTCATTGTCTCTCGATCTCTCGAAATGTTTTTTTTTTTTTGTCGAATGCAAATTAATTTTCCATTCATTCATTTTGCTTCTATTTTTTTTGTTGCTTTTTATTCGATGTTTTGTGCTGCTGTTTAAGCAAATTTCTGTGTAGATTTTTATCGCTCCAAACAAATCAAATTGTGTTAATTTATGAGAAAATTTATAAACCAGGTGAACTTGGTTTTCAATCGATTGATATTTTGTCTTCATTAAATTGTGTTTAAATGTTTTATGTAGATTTCCGTTAGGCAACAAATTGTTAATTCTCGGTTCAGTTCTAAAAAAAAAAATTAAAAGTTTTTTTAAGTTTTGCTCTCTCTCTATAGATATATATTTATTACAACTATTTACAAATCGTATTTACAACTAATAAGTTAAGAGCCTAAAGCCTATATATTTTCCGATTCATTTATTTCTCTTCTAACGGTTAGTTTAATACTTAATTGTTGGGCTTTATGTGTGTGTGTGTTTGTCTATCACGCGAAATGGAAAGCTTTTCTAACAAATTCCTTCTTCATTCTCTCTATAGTCTATAGACAAGTGTTAACCTCCCGATGCTCCAGGCATTTCTCACATGTCACCTCACAGCACCATTTGAAGACACAATTGCAATTGGTCCATTCGGCCACCACTCGATGCTTATAGCCACGTCCACAGCACAGCTGTTCGCAACTTGTATCGGTGCACTCTCGATCCTGTGTGCCCAAGGCTCCTGTTTTGGCATTGGGCGAACAGAAATCAGGTGAATCATCGGCATAAACCAATTGATATTTATTTGCCGGTTTTGTGTGCGGGATTTCTGGCATAAAACTATTCCCATCATTGCGTAGCGTCACCTTACGTGCATTATCGTAACGCTCCAATAAACGGGCGGATACCTCACGGAACGGAGGCATCTTTAGCCAGCATGTTTTCACTGTACATGATCCGGATAGACCATGACATTTGCACTCTAAACGCATAGCATCGCGTATTGCCTTAAGAAAGAGAAAAGAAATTTCACTAGAAGCTTAAGGATTTAATTACTCTTACTTACCAATCTTCCAGCATTATTATTGTGCAGCTTGACCAAAGTCCCCAAGTCACTTCTCCTTTGTCGCTGTTTGGCGTCCAGAAACGCTCTCGAATGACGTAAACCAAAGTTCACATTATCACTGCAACCGCCCCATTCCCATTCACCTTGGGGAAATTTGATGTTATCCCAGAATTTGCGACGTTTGCCACCACGTCTGCCATTTCTTCCAGGTTTCTTGGTTGGATTTGGGTCCATTTGAGTGACATTGCCAACCAAATGTTGCTGCTGCAGTTGTTGCAGCTGTTGTAGGTGATGTTGTTGCTGCTGCTGCTGCTGTTGCGCTAGTGAGTGTTGCTGCTGTTGACGTAACAGGGCCGCTTGTTGCTGCCGTTCCAATGCCGCCTCTGCAGTCGCTGCATTCACCATTTGCGGTTGACCCCCATTCCGTCGCATATGGGACTTGTCACATGAACATTCCACCAATTGACCCATCGTACAGGCCTTTGTCACTGCATAGGTAACCCCAGCTGCGGTGATCGCATTGACGAAACCTGTCTCACGCGAATCTTTAAGATAAATCAAAGAAAATTTACTTGAAGTATAATATAATAAGGTTAGCTTAGGTATTAATGAAATCATTGTAAGAGTTTTGACTTTCAATGGATATAATTTTTAATTGTTAACAAGAGAAATTTCATCTGTCTATCACTTTTATCTCTAAAATTTTTGACTTTGCTGAGTTTTTTTTTACTTTTTTCTAAGTTGTTTTTAATCCATTTTTTTTAGAATCTGACGAGGTATGTAAGGATTAATATTTGATAGGCAAAAATCGAAAATTGTTGAAAGAAGTACTGAAAACTTTTTTGTTGCCATAGTCCTTACTTCAGTTACCTAATAAATCACTTAAAAATATTAAAATGTTAATAGGTAAAATCATAAGATTTCCGCCTTTCTTTACTTTACGGTTTAAAATTCGTTTTTTTTTTTTAAATCAACTTTTTCGTCATTAAGCAATTAGTTGCACTTCATAATTTTCGTAGTTTAAGTTGAATTTTTGCATATTAATTACTAGCTAAAGTTAAAACCAGCTCATCAGCAGCTCCTCCTTCCTCCTTCCTATTTACAATCGATTAACCCATTCACCCATTCAAGCCAAGTTCAGGCGATTAGCGCCTGATTGATTTCAATTTGTCAGCAAAGGCGACAAAATGATTTATTATCATGTTCGATTGGCAATCAACAATCTGGTCGAGCTGTTGCTGCTGCTCTATGCAAATCAAACAGAGTCACGTTTTTACACTCTCTGTATGTGTGTGTGCGTATGTGTTGTATAATGAAATCGAAATCGGAATTGCACTTGTAATCGCTGAGTAAGTTCTTTAATTTACATATTGATAGAGATGGACTGAGATCCCCAAAAACCAGATAACCAAGTGGAGTGATTCTGGTTTGACATTTTGACAGGGTGCGGCTTTTAATTCTCTCCATGAAAAAAAAAAATCTTAAGAGTCGAGCTCTTCTTCTTTTGGGTTTTTTTTTTTTTTTGTGGAATTTATTGCACCATAATTTGGTATGTGTTTTGTTTGCGCATTGTTGTCATTAAGTGCAGGCAAAAGGAAACTTTTCTTCTGGATTGCCCCTCTCATCGGGGTTTTTTCTGTTTTTTTTTTGGGCAATAATTTATTAAAATTGACAGCTTTGTAGGCTCATTTCAGGCGCTATTCATCAGGCTCTCCACTGGCTTTGGCACTGGCCAGGCGCAACATTTTTATTATGCAACTTGATGGATGATGCGGTCGCCTGCCAACTGACAAGCTGAAACTGCAAAGAGACGACGACGATCACGACGACGACAACCAAGCCAAGACTACGTTACGTTCCTCTTTTTCTCTTCCCCCTCCCCTACTTGTCCACGATGAGTTGTAATTAGGCAGGCAGATGCCTCTTCACCTGGTCATGGTCGTGACTCCTCTGACTCAGTCCACTCTGTCCGAAGAGTGTTGACAGTGTCGTTTATTTAGCTTTTTTGAACTCTCTTAGTATCTAGTATGTGAAGTTAGTTGCCGGTAAGTGTCCGGTGTGTCCGTTGTGTCCGTTGTGTCCAGTGTCTGTTTTTTATGGTCGCTCACAACACTATAATGCATACATACTTAACTCACTTACCGCGCATTAAAATTTTCCTCATGCTTTTACGCAAAACAGTGCAGTTCCAACGGCGATTACGAAATTGAAATTCACATTCGCGGAAACCCAGATTAATGCCATTGATGATCTCTTTGAGTAGCGCCGAATCGTGTCGACAGATTTCGGCCAGTTTGCCACGTAGACGACGAGTCTTTTTGCACATTAGATTTGGATCGAGTAGGATGTTTGTACCCTCGGCCCTAGAAAATATATGGATAAGAATTTTGATTTAGAATTATATTACACATATGCTAAGGTATTTTATTATGAATCGATAAATGACCAACTGAAAGTTTACTTTATATAAATTCGCAAACATCGAAATTTCGATTAGGTTCTTACATTTCATAATCGTTAGGCGTCTCGCTATTTGATCAATAAAAATCTCAATGGATGAACATCTCAATTTCAAGTCAATAAAAATGTTGTTTAAAAATCGATAAGGATGTTGAAATTGTATCGATAAGAACTTAAAAGTGCAATCGATAAGAATATCGAAATAAAGCGATATGAAATTTCAACTTCAATTAATGAAAATTACAATTTTAAGCGCCATAGAATTTGAATCAACAAGAAGCTTCATTTTAAATCGATTATAATTGTTTGCATATCGATAAGGATCTTCATTTTTTATCCATAAGGATCTCCACTTTAAATCGATTAATATTTTTTTCGATAGTGTATCAAATCAATAAATTTCCATATTTTTAGTCAACAAGGATCTCGATTTAAAGTCAATGAAAATCCTATGGCCAATCGAATTGAATCGGATATTATTTTAAAGTGATATTCGATGAAGATCGCAAGTTTTTAATTTGATTGATAAGCATAAATAATAATTGAGTTGAATTTAATACAAACTTTTTTTAAGTTAATTGAAGGCCTGTTTTATCAGTAAGTCTGAGTGGCTATACTTAAAACAGATAAATTTCGGTAGTTTCACCGATTATGCTCAAAGTATTCAATTATCGAAGATTATTTAATAATTCGTCCGGAAATAGAAATGCAAAAATTTAGTCATTTATGCAAAGATTAAGATTATAATCTATGATGGCGCCAGCAGACCGATCCGATCCGAATATATATGTATGGAATATCATTGCACGCACACACAAAATCATTAAAAATAGTTTTTTATTTATTTATTTATTTAGATTTTTCGGCTGGCTAAGTGTGGAAGCCTGGAAGCCTGAGTACTAGTAGCAGTCGGTAGTGGAGCCAATGGTTTGATGGGGATTCTGCCAAAGCCTCGTTTATTTGCTTAGACAATTGGCAAGACAAACACAGGAGGCATCTAGAATCGCCAAAGTATGAACTACATTTGTTTTTTGCCGATATACTTTTTTTTGTGTTGTTGTTTTTCCGTCATATGCGGCGTATACGCAATGAATACATGTATCTGAGTAGGTGAGTGAATGAGTTTTGTTTATAATTGCAAAATTATTATACTTTTCATACCCTACGACCGTAGTGCCTAGACTTCTAGAAACCTAGAAGAAACTAAATTAAATAATTTTTCATTAAGGAGAAAGATAGATGAATGTTATAATGGAATTGATTGAGATTTATACACTACAGCTGCAAATCAATAACGTTTTCGAGTATTTTAAACTTACTCGAGTTGCTTTATAGGCAAGGCGGCGCACAAGCAACTGACCAGCAAGCAAGCAAAAAATCGAAAAACGTCTGTGATTTCATTGAAAAAAGCATAAGCAAGTTGGTAAGTGAAAAAACGCACAAGCATGAGTGGTAACATACCAATTTCATGCTTGCTTATGCGTCCCTGTAACCAGAAGTTCACATTTGATGATCCTTAAGAAGAAATTCTTTCTGAAATTGATCATCGACGAACATTTTTGCACTTTGGTTGAGACTCTAACGCTTTGATAAGAATCTTGATCGATAGGGACCTTGACTTTGTATCATTATTTTTAACCCATGACAGTTCTGATGCTTAATAGATAGCTTCTCCATTTATGTTTGGAATCAAAAATTTCATATGTTGGCTCATGAGGAAAAATGTTCCTTTAATTTCTCTTCTTGGTGCAGGGTATTTGCTAGTCGATATATTAACTCAAACGTTTTGTTTGTGTTTTTGTTTTTGTTTTTTGCTTAAACAACACTCCCACTTTTGTTTTGTGCAATTTTCTCGATCAACTGCAGCGTTAAAATTTTTGTTGTTTTTGTTTTTTCGTAATTTAGGTGGAAAATTAATAATTACCGCAATACACACACACACACACACACACCCGCAGCAGCACACACACTCACAGAGAAGAGGGAAAATGTGGGTGCAGCTACTGAGTGTGCGATATACATATATGTATATGTACATACTTATATTGAAAATCGTTTTGCTGCTATGCGCCTTTTCGGCATGAGATTTATGTTTTTCCATTTCAGATTTATGACTTTTTAATAGCTCAATTGTTTCTCTTTTTCTTTCCCTCTCTCACGCTGGCTCGGTCACTCTCTTGGTTTTTCACATTCGCGTGAAATTTACTTTTTTTACACTCATTCGTGAACTTTGCGCCGATTTAAGTTTAGTAAGTTTATGTTTAGAAAATTTTAATAGGGCCTTCTGCTGCTGCTGCTGCCGCTGCTTCTGCTTCTGCTGAGACTGCCGATGCTACATATGTACATAGCTAGCTATTTGAGTGGACTGTTGGCTAGACAAAGTGATTGATGTGCGGTCGATGGAAATAGTTTGTCCAGCTCTGCCTCCCGTCCCCTATTTAGTTTAGTTCAAGGCATTTCCATGCGTTGATTTTGTTGTTATTTTTAGCGCAAAGACGAAATAAGGCAACTGACTCACTCGCAAATCCAAAACACACAAAAAAAAAAAAAAAAAAATCAGTGAAAAATCAAAGTAAACAAAGTTATTCATCGGCTGATGACAAAGAGGGTCGCTGCTGATAAGAAGACCTATTTGGACAATGGCCAAACCCTTAAAGCCATTCACAGATAAATTGAATATGTCATTGTTTGCCAATAAATTTCGTATGTGATTTTAACGGGAAAAAAATGACAACGATTTTCAATGGATTGCACAATTTTGACGTCATAAAGTGACATTGGAGAACCATGTTTTTGGCCTATGTTTATTTCTATATCTTTCTATGTGTCTATTTGCATTTTTCCTTATTTTACTTTCACACTTTCTTTATTAAACGTCCCAAGTCTCCTTAAAAGTCTCGAAAAGTTTCTTTTTTTTCGCATCGTCTAGTCACCCAAAACTAGGTTACCCAAATTGAAGAGAGTCGAAAGTGCTTTTTGCTGCCTGTTAACTTATTTATTGACTTTATCATGTGGAAAGTGGAAACTTTTATAGCTTAAGTATTCTAACTTGAATTGCTTACAATTTGATGTCGCTTATATTTTTCTTTAGACTTAAATTTTGTGGCATCCGATTAAATCAAACAGAAATTTTCTGGGGAAATATCTAATTTGCTGTTTTTTTTTTTTTTTTTTTTTTTTCGTAGTGTCCTCATTTCTTGGACTCTCTGTGGCACTTCAGTTGATGAATATGTGCCCCCAATTTTTGTCCATTTTTGTTGTTGTTGTTGTTTCGTTACTACTTGACCAGGCTACCACCTGGGTTGATTTTGTCTGCACACTCGATCTCCTGGCCAAGAGATTATGACAACTTAATAGCCACAAAATCAAAATAAAATAACAAATAGAGCGAACGCACGCAATGCATGCACATAGAGAAGAAGACAACGATCATCAAGATGATGATTATGATGATGATTATGATGATGATGATGAGAATGATGAAAATGATGAAGTTAAAGATGAAGATGATCTGCTCAAGTACTAACAAAAATATTAACTCCAAACGAAACAAACTGAATCGAAACAATTGAAGTTCATACAGCGAAAAATGATCAACTTCATCTTCATATCGGAATCTGGATCTGTTGCCTGCTGATGACGTCGTCGTCTCTTGGAGGCTGATGATGACTGGAGAGATCTAAAGAGCTCAAACACCTTTCAAGCGTAGAAACACACACACATACAAACAGACCGAGACGAGAGACGCACAGAGAGAAAGAGAGAGCAAAAGAGGAGCCACCACACAAGTTGCCTCAGGTTTTTGGTTAAGCGGAAAATAGCCAAGAGTCAGAGAGACGAAGTTGTGCCAACGTTCGACACTTTTTGGTTTCGTTGCGTTTTTTTTTTTTGTTGCTGTTGTTGTTGTTGTTGTTGTTTTCTGAAGTTGAAGGCAGCTGGCGGCAAACTTGAAAAGATTTAAACAACTTCAGTGTGGAGAGTCCCAAGCACACTGGGCACTGGCACTGGCACTCTGTGGCACTGGCACCCAGTCTAAAGTCAGACCAAGTCACAGCCAAAACGTATCTTTATTTTGCTTTCACACACAACTCTCAGTGTGTGTGTGTGTGTGTGTGAATGTGTGTTGTTTGGGTGTCGTCGTTGTTATAGGCCTCAATGGATTTTCTGTGATTGTTTTTTCTTTTTTTTTTTGTTTTTGGTTTGCTTTGATCATTTGGTGTTTGGCATTCGGTGGGAGCCATGAAAACCGAAAATGAAACTGAAACTACTGACAAGTGGTTGAAATTTCCCATAAGCCACCCATTAAGAGATTCCAAAATGTATCTCTGACTTTAGAAAAAGGCAGCTAAGTATTTCAACTTGAATATAACTTCAAGGTTCTTCAAGGTAGAACTTCTAATTAAGACAAACTATTTTCTAAATTAGTTAATAGTTAATAATTACGAGAGCATAAGGATCAAGGATGAAATCGTCATTAACAGGCGCGACAAAGGGTTATAAAAATGTTTTTAAAAATTAATCTTTGGTTGAAGAAACGCACAAGCAATCGAGGCCCGCACAGGCAAATCCTAGACCTAAAAGCTGAGTTTTAATTATATTTCTATCAAAGAATATGCAGTGATCTTGTATAAATGGGTTTAGAAAACGCACTAGCAACCAAAGGACGCACAAGCAAAGGTAATGTCTTGATTCTAGGCATGATTGTGAATCTCTCAATTTACTCCTTTCTTTGAAGTTAAGTCCTGGCCGCGCGTCAATGACCTGCTTGTGGTGATCTTAGTCTATTTGGAATTGGACTTAATTTAAAATTTGCCACTTCTCGTGACTTGACTTGCTTTAAATCGTTATTTGAACTATTTGAAGTAATTATTTATCAAATGGATAAAATCAATTTTAAGTTTCCACTTTTCAAAGAGCATTTTGTAAACGGTTTGGTTAATCTCTTCAAATTTGCTTTACTTATAACCTACTTGCTTCTCTCTTTATTTCCTTTTTCAGCTCTTTCTCTGCCGTTTCTATCAATTGTGTGTGTGTGTGTGTGTTTGTGTGGTTCTATGTAAATATATGGGCAATGTCGCTGTCATTTGATTGACTCATTTTCGTGAGTTGCGCTGTTGCCTGTTAGCCAGGTTCAGGTTCAGTATTGAGGCTCGTTCTCTCTTCTGTCGCCTGTCGCTTCATGTATCTGCGTTTCCTTGTCCGCTGTTTATTTCATGGTTTTTAGTGTAAACAAATCAACGACTTAAACCACTTGTCAACATGTGCGAGTGGCAAAAGTATTTAAACAAAGCATCGACAAGGCGTTGAATGAATGACCAGCCAGGTTCGTTGCCGACTCGACTTTGATTCTTTTTCTGTTCACCTCGTTTCTCTCTCGTCTCTCTGGCACCGTCACCGATTCTGGCTCTGCCTCTGCTTCTGCCTCTGACTCTGACTTTGACTCTTTGAATACTAAAGACTTGGCCAGTGGCAAGTCAAGTGCTGTTGTGGCTGGTCAGTTTTTCAATTTAACTCGCACAAATATTTGTCCAACAGAAATGCCTCAACGCAAGTGTTGATCTTTTGGGCATACAGCCGCGAGAGAGAGCAGGACCGAAATTAGTTAGTCAATGTCATGGCGCCAAAGCGGTTGCCCAAAAGACCTTGACCTTAAAAAAACAATGCAAGGTACAATCTCTCAAAAGGGTCCAAAATTAAACTAATATAGTAAATTACACTTATCAATTTATTGTTTTGTAAAAGTCAAATTTAGGAGTTGCACCCAACTGCAGTGATTCCAGCACTGGAAAATAGCATGAGAAAGATGAGGGCAGATGGAGGTGGAGTTGAAGTTGGACCTGGAGCTGGAGCTGGTGGTGGCGTTTGATGTGGGCGGCTGCATTGACAATTGATTAGCTTCTGCTACCGGCAGGCAAAGCAACAACAACAAAAAAAATATATATAATAAAGGTGTTGACATGAGTTAGAGCCATTTGCCAGATTTGGGTGCGGCTTTTTTGCTCAAAATCGTGTGTGGGCGTTGACTTTGTGGCACCTTTTTTTTGCAATTTTTTTTTTCATAATTCTTTTTTTTTTTTTGTTATTGTGTCTTTTGTCACCTGGCAATTAGCTAACCAAGAGCAAAAGCAAGTGAAAAAAGAAAAAAAAAAACTTGACTTTATCTCTTGGTGCCTGCAAAAAGAATGTTCCCAGGCTAATAATTCTGCAATATTTACTATGATTTTTTTTTTTTTTTCTGCTCCTTCTTAGCCCATGTCATTCGTTTAACAAGAGACAATGACTTTAAATCCTCGAACAAAGGCCACATCAATCTTGGCGACAACGTTTAACTTAATTATGGCTCAAATAGGCGTAACCCCAACTAGCTCCATCTCTGTCCTCCCCCCTTTTTCTCTCTTGTTGACATGGTCATGGTGAAGGAACAGTAAGAGTTAAAAGCATCTTATGAAGCCTCATTGGAAGACGAAGAAAAAACAGTATTCCATAATTGATAGCTGGATATTTCTGTAAGAAGGAATTCACATTTTACAGATAATTTCAAAACATATTTTTAGCATTGAAAATATATAATTTATCTGCAATTTAGGGTTTAGCTTTAAAGATTCGTTAAGCGGGTCCCAGTTTTCCCCACCTACCGGGAAATGTTGAAGACTTTCTTTCTTGCTTTTTATTTACATCGGTAAATACAATCGATTCTATTTATGAAACCCTTTCTGTATATCTTTATGGCTCTTACAAATCGAATTATAGATTTTTACCCCTGAAAAGTATTTCCCTTACAAAGAAAAAGAACCCAGATTCTGTTAGATAGGTATATAGAATCAAAAGTAATATAAAATATTTACGTAAATTTTTGCTTGGGTTAAAATTATTATTATCAATTCTATTTTGTTTTTGATGGCAATTTTTCTTTTTCATTTTCTTGTCCTCCAACTTGACCTAACTTTTTGTTGTTGTCTTTCATTGTTTTCTTGCTTGATTTTTGTCGTCATGCGCTTTAATTATGCAGCAGCAGCAGCAGCAGCGGCAGAAGGCAATTATGATGACAAAGATAATGATGATCCGGTCCGCGGGAAATCTGCAGTCGTCAAAATGTGACTGACAGCGGCAATAAATTAAGAAAAAAATCTACAAATTGCAATGAGCTTTTAATTAAAAAAGTGCAAAACAAGCAACTTGAACATGAAACACTATTTTCAATGGGATGAACTTTCCCTAGTTGTATGTGTACCCTTCAAATGGGCAGCAGCCGCCTTCTTCCTGCTTGCTCTGTCTGCAGCATTTCATCATAATCAACTCATTTGCATTAAATTTTGGCATTTGGCCGAGTTTGTTGTCTGCTTGTTAACCGTGTGGCTAGGCCCCATATGATGATGATGATGACGAAGAGGATGATGATCATGTATGGTTGGGATGGCTTGATCTGGGTTGGGGATGGGTGTTTGCCACCTCCCACCTACACATCTCAGCGTAATCACAAAGTGTGCCAAAAATCTATAGCGCTCGCTATGAGATGAGTCGCTGTTGGGGCTGCTCCACTAACATAGTGTGGCTATTCCCGTTCCCGTTCCCATTCCCAATCCTCGTTCCCCTAGTTCTTCTTGTTGCTGTTGATGTAACCACCTAGAGAGAGCAAACAGCTTGAGACTAAGTGGTCAATCTTTGCCTCTGTGTCTCTCCTTTCCCTCTGTCTGCCACTTAACCCATTAAAACCCCACCCCATGCTGGGCTCACCCAAAAACAAAAAATGAATAGCGCACACATGAAATGAATGAAAATCGAAACAATTTTCAATGAATGAATGAATGAATCGAAAATTGCAACAGGAAAAGCATTAAAAGAAAAATCACATTGTAAATGTCAAATGTAATTTTTGCCTACCCCCACCCACCCCTCCTATTGAACGGAAATGAGATCATGATGGAAAAGATCATCATAAATTATGAGTTTTCCTATGCAAGTTTTTGCGCAATCTATGCACTTTTTCTCTCTAGTTGTTCAAATCATTTTTCAAATGCTTTTTTTTAATTAAATTCCAGACTCTGTAATTGGTTTCACTTTGACCAATGGAATTTCCATTCATCCTATATATGTACATATATGTATGCACATATATACAGATCCCAATCTCTCAATCAATGAGTGTTGCATTCAATTGAGCATTTTAATGATGACTACTAGACTGAGAAAAAGGGAAACTCATGTGGAGTGAGAAAGAGAGAGTGAGAGAAAATGCAAATTATATTTGCAATTGGTGCTAAAATGTGCATCTATGATATATATATACATGTCGATCTGTTTATTGAGTGATATATGTATACACTTGCAGGCGGAAAATTATTCTAGCAGCTAAATAATTACATTTGGTTTAATCATTTTGTTTCAAATGAAAAATCGAATAGGCAAAGCGTATTAGTCTATTAGGGAATCCCAATTCTTTTTCGTTTTAAACAGTTTTTTTTTTGTACAAATGTGAGCTAATTTTTTATATTTCTTAAGTTGAATCCAAATGGTGGTATAACAAAGCGTTTCTCTATAATTGTTACTCGACTTGCAACATTTTCAACCTAATTTTATTGCATTGAATGCGGTAAGTGGCACTGTAATTAGTCGCTCAAATTTTAAAGCTAATTTCATACGCCTAAATTTTATATGAATTAACTGATCTGAACCAAAACTTAACATTTCAATAAGGATAGTCGGGAGACTTGACTAGGTCAGCGAACACATATGAAAACATTTATGAAAAAACATTTTTAACAATTAATCGTCCTTTTTATTTATCATTTAATTGATAATATATGAGTTGTTTCCTCAGTGTTGGATTTACAAAGTTAAAATCTCAAAAATTCGTTCCTTTCAATATGAAATAGACAAAAATTCAATTCCAGATATTGAGCTTTGAGATGTCTATAATTCATGAGCCTTTATGAACAAGAACCACTTTTTTGTTGCAAAGAAAGCAGCTAAAGTTCTTAAGAACTAGGGCTGAATTTTTTGTTAATTCAGCCCTGTTTTAGAGACTTAGTCATAAGATCCAAAGCATTCCATAATTGATTTGTGATGTGTTTCATTGTAAGATGAATGGGGCAATTATTGATAATTGATGACACTTATTCGGTCAAAAGACGACAATAAAACTTGATTTTTATTAAGGTTAATTATTTATTGCTAATGTTTCCATTTAGGGTGGTCCTTTAATAGTCAATCGCCTAGGTCATTCTTAGAAGATTTTAAGAATGAATTTGTTGATCGAACGATTTTAGATGGAACCTTATTGATCTTTCAGAACATGTCTCTCATCGAGATACGAATTTGCTGTCATCACTAGTCGTCTGTCTGGCCTTGAGTCTCTTGGGGCAGATGAAGCGTGAAAATGGCACAAAATGTGGCAAAGTCGCATCAATTTTTGTTTTTTTTTTTTTTTTTGTGTTTTTGTGTTTCATCAAAAGCAATTTGAACTTGAGCTCTTAAATGATTTAATTAATTTATTGTGAAAAGTTTCAATTGGATATGGATGCACTTCCTACGCTGTCACCCACCCCGCCCTACCTTCTGTTGCTGCTTCGTTTTTTCATGTTGCAGGTGGCCTCTTTCTTGTTGCTGCTGCCGTTGCTGTTGTTGTTGCTGCCTCGCCCAGTTGCACACAACTCAAATTAAATTAATGAAAAGCAAAAGCCAAAAAGGAAAATTACCGTCATGCAGTCTACGCCACGCGACGCCCACAATCACACCACCGCCCCAAACCCTTGTCCCCCCAGCCCCCAGCCATCAGCCTTCCTGACAAATGTTTTGAAAAATTTTCATTTTCTTTACCGTTGACAGCGATCATTTTTTTGTTTTTATACTTTTTTTTCTGTTGTTGTATTTGTACCTTCATTGATGCCACTTTGCTGGCAAATAATTTGGCAAACTGCATAACTTATGTATGGCCAATGCAGACCGCCCTCCGCCTCCCGCTAGCCGCCCCTATGATTTCTTTTTTGATGTTTGTCCTCCTCGGTTTTTGTTGTTGCTATTTATTTATTTTTATTTCGTCGCTTTTGCCTGTAATTTCGCGCATAAATTCAAAGTGTCATCCTGCATCTTCTTCAGTTTTTGCAGTTTGCTGTTTCGCTTAGTCTTCGCTTTTTATTTATTTTGGCTACCGTTTTGGCCATTTATTTTTGGGGTCGGCCAGCAGCAGCAGCAGCAACAGCGACAAATGTTCCACCCAAAAAGCAAAAAAAAAGAAAAAGCGTTTGTGCCATGTAATTAAATCTAAATTAAACGTCACATTTTGAAGGTCTCTCCCCTATGTCGTTCGCCGCTCGATTGGCTCTGTTTGATTTGCATTTAGAAATTTTCGCAACCGATTTTGACTCACCTCTAGTCTTGGCATATATCTTTCTTCTTCTTTTTGTTTCTTGTGTATATTTTATTTTATTTATTTTTTTTTTTTTGTAAAAAAGAAAAAACCGGAAACCGTTGCGCCAATCTCTCGTAAATTGATGCGATTTGACATAAACACAGATGACGACGATGCCAACCAATTCTACCTGGTCTGCCATATTTTATATACATGTATGTTTGGTTCTTGGCATTCAAAATTGAAATGTCATATGTACGTAAAATCAAGTAAAGTTTTTTTTTTTCTATGGATAAATTATTCAAGGTTAATATTCTAGTTTCTTTCATTTACAACACGAACTTTGCTTGGGGTCTTGAAGATTGCAATGAAACGACATGCAAACAACAGATTCCAATAAATCGAATCTTTTGAAAGGGTTAAGAAAATTGGAAATCTAAATCTAAGAGAAGACTTTAGTTTGAAAGCAAATCGTGTTTTAAAACAGTTATTTCGTTCGAAAGGTCAAAAGTCAACCCTGCACTCCATAGTTTGAACTTCTTGTTTGAGTGTCAACTGAAAGTGTGTTGCGATAAGGTGGGCTAATACAAATTCTTAAGGAAATATCTATGCCTTCTTCTTTCTTTTTAACTTTATTAAAGTAAATAGGTATTATGTAGTACTTATTATTATGGATTGGTAAGCAAAAAGGATAAGAAGTACAATAATATTTATTAGTCTATTAATTTGAGGCGCCTCCCGGCTGATCAGGATAATCTGTCTAAATATATAACTGCAGTAATAGACCCATTAAGAGACTGAAGATAAATTTTTGACCAAGAGAAGCTATCTAACTATTTTATACCATCTTATATAAGATAGTTACATAGATTTCCATAGTCCTTTATGTGTTACATGAGAGTTAGCTGCATTCTCTTGATCAGAAGTATCCGTTAGCAGTGAGTTAGATAGATTCTTCTGATCAGTAGTATCAGTTATCAGTTAGTTAAATAGATTCTCTCTATCAAAAATCGTTCGGTCTCATTTATGGCCCATTACTATAGTATTATCATATTCTTATACAATATTTATTACTTCTCCAAACTTAAATGTTTAAGTAAGTAGAACAAAAACTTTTTAACTATTCACTTTTCTTCTTAATGCAAAAATGGTGCAATATTTGGAAGTTCAAACATTTTCAAGCTACGTCCTTTATCTACAATTCTAGCCCCAGCTTCCGTTAACAATTAATGACTAACAATTTAGCAAAATCAATATATTTTCTATTTCCAAAATGGTTGAATAAAATATTCACTTCTCTTAGAGTTAGCTACAAAACAGCTGTTTGATAGTGAATTGTGAGTTTTCTAAAACAAGCGATTTTCGAAAATATCAATATTAACATGTTAAATAAGAAATCTATGTATGTTTCTTTATATCTATCCAATTTGTTAAAATTGAGAGGTCCACTTATATTTTCTTATCAAGAAAAAAAGATTCTAGTTTTTTAAAAATCGTTTCAGTTGATCAAACATAGATTTAACTTAATACTTTTTCTTTTGGTTAAATATTGATCAGCTGTTGTTGTTGCTGCTACTGCTGCTGTTGTTGTTGTTGTTGTTGTTGTTATTGTTATTGTTTACTCACCAGCCGAATCCAGTCATTGGCATTGCGAATATTAAAATTGCAATTACCATGAATAACCGCATATCGCTCCAAGCCGCGCCAAATGCAGCGGCAATATACAAATTTTGTGACCCGGCACAAGTTTGCGTTTCTTTCACTTTGAAATTGTTAAGTGGTTGACTTGGCTTGGTTTGCTGTTTGTTGTTTGTTGGTTGTTAAACCGTTTTTTTATGACAATCTCGGGAGAGAGAGTGAGAGAGTGCGAGTAGGAGAGAGGGAGTAGCGGAGAAGGGAGCAAGTGAGATCGGAGATGCAAATTAATCAAGCGTGATGAGTTTTTTTTTTTTGGTTTTTGTTTTCTTGTCCCTGATTATTTTGAGTTGCGAAAGTTACGACAGTTAAATGGTGGCAACTGAATGGTGGTGCACTGAATGACGAGGTCAAATGTTGACAATGTGAACCACATTGCGATCACTTTTGCACATACGCACACGGAGAAAGCTGACGACGTACTGAGCCCAAAAGTAGTGTGTCCCAGAAGGAGCCAACCAGCCCAAGGAGTCACTCACATACACACACACACCAAGACCAAAGCCAAAACCAAAACCAAAACCGAAAAAAAAGAGAGGGAACCCGAAAAAGTTGAACAGCGAATCAAAAAGGCCCGCAAGAAAAAGACGAAGCGTAAAAAATGAAATTAAACGCGCGCCTTTAATCAAAAACAACAACAGCCAAAAAAAAAAAAATAAATAAAAAAAAATCCGGGAAGAAGGAGGAAGAAGTTGCTGCTCCCCAAGTTTCGTTCAAGTTGTGTTTTTTTTTTTTTGTTTTTTTATGCACTTTGCTTGATTTTTGTAGCCCTTTTTTCGTTCATTTTTTGCATCTTGTGTTAATTTAAAGGCCTCAGCATCCTTCTGAGAGTTGGTGGTAAAAGCATCGCGGTAATGTTTTTCCCAGGTTTTCAATTCTTTTTTTTTTTTCTTTGTAGATTTTTGCTGGAGAACCCTGGGAACACACTCACACAACACACGCGCTACACACACGCACACACACACACTAGGTTTATTTTGTTGTACAGAAGCAGCCACAACTCTTGACTTGACTTGACCGTTGCCCGCAACAGTTTGCAATGCTCTGATCGATCGTTTGGGGGGAATACGTTGATTTCCTACCGAAACTTGCGAAAAAAATTATCGACTGTATCTACGAGTTACGTTCTACGTTCTCGTGCTCCGCACTCTGATCTGCGTCTGCGTTTGCTTTTTGCGTCCGTTGCCGGACCCGGCTATAGATCGCTCAGTCTATGTATGAATGGACGTCGTCGTCGTCGTCGTTGTAGTCTCTTCTGCTTTTGCTTTTGCTTCTGCTGCTGTTGCTGCTGCTGCTGCTGCTGCTTCTGCCGCTCTGTTTAGAAGCGTGAAAATTTATTTCACTCATGCGCGCGCTGCTTCGTCGTCGTCGACAGCGCTGCTCTGTTTTTTTTTTTGTTTGTGTTTTTGTTGATTTTTGAGATATTTTCTAATGTATCTGGTTAGATATGTGTTTCAATGTGCTTTCTGTGTGCATGCTCAGAGCAAACAGTGGCAGCAGAATGTAAGTGCACAACGAAATTTGGAAAATTTTAGAGAAAAAAAAACCTAACAAATTTGTTGCGAGTTGATGGTCTTGGGAGTATAATTTTGTCAGTCACTGTTAACTCCCCCTAACACACACACTTGATTTTGGTTACTATGTTGTACCCTAACCAACTGACATCACTCTCCTCTTGATTTCCGTTTCAATGACAGCCGCCCTCCGGTATAAGCACCGCTTCACCCCCCACTACCTGCCCCTACACCATAGTTACCACCCGCGCTCCCTTTTGCTTGCCGCAAATTGTTTACACGCGACAAACTTGTCATCTTTTTATTTTGTATTTCTGTTTCTTTCTACTTTTAATGTGATAAAACGCCTCAAAAAGCAGAATACAAAAAAAAAAAAAATAAAGGTTAGCGACTTGACTTTCTGCTCTCAATGTTGGGCTAGGCCGCCGCCGCCGCAGCAGGTAAGAAGAAATAACCAAGACATAACCATTTCGTATATATAGTATAGATATATCTGATTATGACAAAGTCGCATGCCCATAAAAAACTGTGCCACTTGGTACTTGGACTGACTGACTGGCTGACACACTGGTCTCGGACTCTGTCATCGTCGTGTCTTCGCTTCATTTCCATCCAACAGCAACATCAACATCAACATCAAAATCTCCAGACACGTACGCGTGTATCTGGTATCTGTACACCTAATCATTTTCAAATACCATAAAACAGATTCACAGAGACTTAGCTCTCTTCCCATCACCACGATCGTCATCATCATCATCAGCTGAGCGCAACCATCATCCAGTAACCAGTAACCAGTAGCCAGTAGCTGGTATCAAGAGTTTAGTTAGTCAACAGTAAGCAGAGAGAAAATCTCGTGCTCATCGTTTTGCGTGCTGACCTAATCCCTTAGATAAATTTTAGAAAAATTAATTTATTACACAAAACAAAAGAATCTTAAATTAAAGATGAACTTCTCTTTGTAATCACAAACAGTTACCCCCAAAACTATGCTACATGACAATTCTTTACTATTGTATTTGAGAAAGTTGTCTATGTTTTTTTTTTAACCATGTTAAATCATTGAACAATGACATAAACTAATCTAATTTCTAATTCGCTTTACTACGGCAATGCAAGGCCTGTCAAAGATTAAAATTTAGCAGTATTTCCAACAAATTTTACACAAAAGTATGCAGTAAAAACTTTATTTGTAGCAGTTACAAGAGTTGTAAATATTACCAAATTATTTAAAAAAGTACTGATCAGTTTTAAATTTTAAAGGTAGTCTCGAAAACCATTAAAATTAAATTAAATCCAAAAGTATGCAATAGAAAATTTAGGCCATATAATTAGGAAAATTTTATTAAAAATTAAAATTTTATTGGAAGCTTTTGACAAGAAAGGATTGAACTGTTTTTTTGAACAATGAAACGGTTTTCGGTATAGCAAAATATGGCATATATTTCGGTTTAAAAATATTCAAGATATTTGTTAAAAAAAAGTGTGCAACAAATCTCTTCAAACTCGTTAAAAGCTTTTCGAACTTAAGTCGATAATGTCGAACGACAGTTCCAGGGAACAAAAATAAAAAAGACTGGGAACATACGAATATATGGCCTAATCGCTCTTTGAATAAATGGAACGAGAAATCAACGTTTTTTGTTTGTTTACTTTTTTCAAATTAGTTTCTGAGGGCTAAGAAAGAGAATGAGAATGAGAATGAAAAAGATATCGGCAGCAGTTTTCAGTTGTATGTAGCTTCTGGATGAGTGGTGAGTGGCGTTTTAAAGTTCACAACTTGTCAAAATGTTTGCTCAGAAGTCGTCTCTCATGCAACTGACTGACTGACTTATCTCTTTCGTGGTCGTTTTTTTTTTTTTTTTTTTTTTTGGGTCTATGTTAACACACTGACGTGGATTTTGCTCTTTTTGTTTCCCGTTTTTCTGGGGTTTGACGGCGAGGCTGATTCAACAAATAAACAAAAGCGTTTAAAAAGCGAAAACTTTCCCAGTATTAGTCGCTAGTAGAGAAGATGAAGGTGAATGAGGAGGCAAAAATATGTCTATTAAAATGAAAATAGACACTGACGAAGAAGCAGATCCAGCATCTTACCAATACCACACAAAATATCGTATATAGCAAGCAATTTCTGTTCATGATTAATGACTGACACAAGACTCAAACCGTACTGAACTCAAATCAACTCAACTTTTGCTCTTGCTCTTGCTCTTGCAAAATCCTCTAAACAATCGTCATGCATTGCACTTGGCTTCAATCAATTTCAAAATCAACTGTCAAACTTACTTTTAACCTCACAGATGGCCGAAAGGGGGGTGCAGCTGCCAAAAGGGGGATTTTGTTCGCACTATCCATTGATCATAAAATTTTTATAGACCTACGCAGCAGCAGCAGCAGCAGCAATTCATTTAAGTATCTCCACCATTCCTCGTAATTCTTCATAAACCTAAAGTCAGCTAAAATAAGATCAACATAGGAATTGTGAGCGAAATCGTTCTCGACCAAGAGAGAGAGGAAGATATCTATTGTAGATGGTTCTGTGGCATAAGTTAGAGGGCGCTATCTTAAAATGCCCGATTCGGGGAAGCGATTCGCCAAACGCAAAAAAAAAAAGAATAATGAAAGATCAATAAACAAAAAAAAAGTCATGTTATGAGCTATTAACGTAATTGAAAATTGGCAATGCAAGAAATTAAGTGGCGAACTGTTTTATGCCCTACATTTTTTTTGGATACATTTCTCTACTTGTAAATCCATCCCATTTAGCTATAATTTCAATTTACTACTTGTGCCGCATGTTTATGAATTTTTTATTGGCACAGACACCCTGTTCTTTGGCTAATTAATGTATAATTGTTATACGCTTTGTTGCCCACAATTAAATGTATGGAATTTTGCGGGCAACTATCCAAAACAAAAAAAAAATCTCAGGAAAGACAATTAAATTTAGCATGTTAAGTGAAATTTAAGTGCGTTCAAGTAATGGCAAAATTCACCAAATTTTAAATTTGTAAATTTAAGTACAATTTTTGGGGATTACAACCCGGAATCGGTTTGGAACCTTTTTTTTTTTTTAATTGACCAATGTTTTCTTTAGTTCTAAGTCATCGAAAATGTTCTCCAGTTTTGGGTTATACTTAAATGGGCATTTAAGATTCCTTCTTGGCGTTATTTAAGTGGAAAGCTAAAATTTTAAATATGTTAATTTTACATATTGAAAAAACACCCTGTACCCGCCTTTGATTTTGCGTTCACTTAAATTTAACGCCTTTCAAGCAGTCTAGATTAGAGGGCGAAGCGTTATTTGTGGGATAAAATAAAAGCCGTTTTTTTTTTGGCATAATACCCTGTTTCTGCAAATTAATTGTTGAGAAACACCCTGTTTTGCGTAAAATGTTCAGTTTTTTTGAAGATCAAGGACATTTCTTTTTCAAAAGACATTTGAAACATGAAGAAACACACTGTTAATAGTTTCGACGACATTAACGCTTACTGAAACACCCAGTATCTGCTTCTTTTTAATGAGGAAACACCCTGTAAATAGGTTTTAGCTGCGACATTACTAGTTCCTTTCAATTTAACGACATGAACACCCTGTATCCGGAATTTGGTTTATCTTAACCGTTTTCGTAAGTGTGACAGCACCCTGTATCCGTCTTTTAGCTGCGACATTTTTGTTTCCCTTTAAATTCAACGCCCAATGACAGGTAAATTTTTATTAATTTTTATGCTCATCGTCGCTGTGGTGGGTGCAAAAAAGTAATTTGTTTTAATTTGTTTAATCGCTTAATCCGCAACGGTCACCGGCCCAGAGTGTTGCCGTGTGTGCTGCTCGGCGTGTTGGTTGTTGGCTGTTGGCTGTTGGTTGGCCTGTATGCTGGGAAACCTGTTCTGCAAATATAAAAGAGAAAAGATCTCTTTGGTGATCTCTGGTGGTCCTGCCGCCTTTTGTTTTTGATTGCCTTGCTGGGATGTTAAGGTTAAGACTAAGACCAATTTATGATGAGTTTCGATATTTTATTTTATTTTGTTTCTGTTATTTCACCGAACACCGTGTGGCTTAATTAAACTTTGGCACATTTCATCAGAGCATGCAACAGAGAGAGAGAGAGAGATAGAGAGAGAGAGAGGGGGGTGCTCCTCTACGCTTTTCGTCTCACCTCGCATTAAAATTTATGGTCGAGTCCAGTAAAAAATCATGTATAAATTTTTGAAGTTCACTTGAAGAAGAGCAACAGCAGCTGACAAAATGAGCATAAATCTCTTTTAGTATGCCGCCACTGACTGACCATTTCAACACTTTTTCATCTACATATGTACGTATATATGTATGTTCATATGTATATATAGGGTAACACTCACCCCGACACCCTCTCACCCTTTCGCTCTCTCTCTTTCTCTCTCCTACTCACTCTCTGTCTAGTAAATCAACTGAATCGCTCGTAAAAAGCCGCACACAGTCTCTTACCTTTTGTCTTCAACTTGGACTACCAACAACAACAATGGGTGGTAAAAATGGGTAAATAAATAAAAATAATAAAAGCACAAAACCAAAAGCAAAAAAAAAAAAAAAAAACCCCAACATATATTTTTAGAAAAATTTCATTTCCTGTACTCTCACAGGGCACTTTCTACCATGTTAATTACGACGACTGCGACTGAGGCTGAAGCTGAAGCTGTCTGCCTTCGCTGCTCTCGGCAACTAAAAATCCAATTAAATTAATAAAATTTTATGATCGCCGGCGCACACAATTAAAACAATTGAATTATGAAGAGAGAACACAATTGCGTAAGAACACAACAAAACACAAAACACAAAACCAAAAACAAAAAAAAAAAAATTAAAATTTTTCTCTGCGCTACTTTGTTGTTTCGATTTTATGCGTTTTTAATTACAGCCCAAAAAACCAAAAGGCAAAAAAAAAAAAAGAAGAAACAATGCCTCACAACGCAGCAGACACCTCGAATGAGAGACAGAGAAAAAGAGAGAGAAGAAGGGGACCAGGGAAAAGAGAATGTCGGAGCAAAATTTGTATGCCAAAGTTTAGTTTTCAAATTATTTTAAGAGTTTTTTTATGTTTTGAGTAAAGTTTTTAAGACAAATGTCTTTTGATTGCCCATTGAAGCAAATTCTTAAACTATTGCATATTTTTAGGGGCTCAACATGGTCAAAAAGTGAATATAACTCAGACCTTTGAGCTTGATTTTATTAATTTACTTACAATTAACCGTAATAAGTAGACGGGTCTCGCGATTCAATTTTATCAAAGAAATTCTTCGGGCAATTTAAAATACTAAAATAATAAAAGGGCGAGAATCTAGTTAGAAACTAAAAAGAAAGGTTATTTTATCTATTGAGAAGGTGCATTAACCTGATCGCAAGAGAAATATTGCTCTATTTTACGCCTATTTTTCCTGCGGACTGATCTCATTAATCAGACATTTGATATCAATAGAGAAGATTCAAAGAAGTTTGCAAGGGAAAATGAATCTGGCTAAATGGTTTGGTAGAGTAAATTTTTAAAACTAAACATTTTACTATGTTTGACTGCATTATAAAATATTTCCAAATAAAGTTTTATATTTCTTTGATTCTTAGTATAATAAACATAAGTGCTTATGGGCATTATTATTATTATTTTCCATAATCCGGTAATATAGCTTAAAAGTTTGTCTAATTTTTTACTGGCATACTTATTCACTCTTTAAAAGGAGTCAAAATTTCTGCTGAAAAACTAAAAAAAAAAAACATCGATTTATTTCACTCCTTATATTTTGATTATATTCACCACCATTTCTAATAGGTTGTATCTGGAATTCACAGGTGTGCGGGAGATTTTTGTGGTGGATGCAGCGGGTCTCTGTTTATGTTTTGTCAGCTCATAATTTCTATCATTTCGGTTGAGTTTCAGTTATTCGGCTTTTCCTGGCGCTCACAAATTATGAAATGTGCAATTATAATTATTGTTAACGATTTGTTTATTTCGGGGTTTGTTTCTTCCATTGTATTGCCAATGTCGAAATTTATTTTAATATTTATGCACTGAAGTTCATTAAAATGCAAATTTATGAACGTTGATCGAGGCTGCTTGGCTAACCAAGAAAACTATATGAGAGAAAAATTTATAGCAAAACTTTGGTCAGGGTGATTTTTTTTCTGCTGGTTGTTGTTGTTGTTGTGGTTAATTGTTAACAAGAAAACCGAAACGAAAAACGTATCTATTGCGTATACGCCATGTATGTACATGTACATTAAGTTTATGGCGGCCGTGTGCGCGTGTCTGTTTTTCACATATTGCGCATACGCCCCATGTGATTTGGCAAGAAAAATATGGAAGCCGCTCGCTTTAGCACGTGAATAAATTTGCCTTTGCCCCATCAAGTGACACTAATTGAGAATTCGAATAAATTATAATAGTGTTAAGTGAAGTTATTTGCACAAGTTATTGAACTATTCAAAGAATTGAGTTTGAGAATTCAATGGAAATTTCACATAATCATAAATTCTTGACCAACTTCTTTTTTTTTTTTTTTGGTTATTGTTGTTGCTTATTTTTGGTATTTATTACTTAAGTATTTAGCAAAGAATTTTATTAAGACCATTTGCCAAGAACATTTTGTCACTTAACCAAGTTATGACAAGCAGCTGGAGAGTTGAATTATAGAAAGTTTTGGTAACTATTTTAATGATCTTAGTAAGTTGACACAATGCTTAAAGTCGCTCAGCTTTATCGATCTAAAACATATCAGCGATATTTTTTTTTTTATATATATTTTTTAAAATGTTTTATTTATAATTTATTTGTAGCCGGAAAGAAACTGGAAAAAGATTTTAGGTTATAAAAGGGTTTTTAGTAAAAAACGATGAAAATTTGATAACTTTCTATAGTAAACCTTGCCAAGTTCAGGATTTATTTAATTTGTTATGGTTTTTAGGCGTCCATTATTGAGTAATAGGAAACTTATTACCTCTCGGACCTTTTACTTATCCATCTTAAGCATCAGAGTTTTGTGTTTTTATTGAGTCGTATTAATATGTTTGAATGGTACTCAAATTGGATTACTATTTGGATTAAAAAAAATGAAATGAAACTAATGAATTGTAATTTAGAGTCCCTGTTAACGTGACTGAAATATAGAAATAATTTGGTATTTCCTTTTGGTATGGAATATCTTATTTCAGTGCCTAGACATTTTGTGTTTTTTGTTTCGTAAACTTCATTATAATTACTCAACCATTTTTGACCTGATTAAGCAGACGAGTGACTAAAAACCAACTACAGGCTGTTTGCGGCAGTTCAAGCTGCTGTTGTTGCTGATGTTGCCCCTGCAACTTGTTGCTGCGGCCGTTGTCGTTGTTGTTGTTGTTGTTGTTGTAGGCCTGTCAACAATGCAGGGCATGTGCTGCATGCATTTAACTTTAACATGACAAACCGCAAACTCATAATACACAACGCAGCAGCAACAGGTTTTATTTTTTAGCGTTTTTTTTCTTCTTCTTCTTTTTCTTCTGTAGTTGAAGTTGTCGTTTTTTTGCTGCTGCTGCCCACAAAAAGCCACCGCAAGAGGAGCCGCACAGCCACCGCCGCAGCCGCCAACCCACAGTCATTGCAAAGACAGTTCAAGTGCCCAACTGAAGAGTGCAGGACAGAGAGAGAGAAACAGAGAGAGAGAGAGAGTGAGAGGGGTAGAGGAGAAACTGTCCCAACTGTCCAACTGGGCGATTCATAATATCATATTTCACTTCCTTCAGGATATCATAAAACTTTGCTTCGCTTGTTGTCAACATTTATTGAAAAGTCGTGCCGATTTTATAGCCATTCCAACAAAAAAACAACAACAAATTCCATACACCTTTTGTAGGTAAGGACATCTGGAATACCCTTTACTTTTTATTGAATCCTGAAAGGTATTTTGCCCTGGTAAGCAAACGAACTCTTAATATAAGTCTTTCTTAAGATTAACTACAGAAAGAGATCGACTCCTGAAATTGACTTTCTCAGAGCAGAAGATTTAGGATTGTATATGATCGATCGTTTTCGCATAGAAGAAGAGTTTTTCTGAGCGTTAAATTTCTTGTGATAATTGACATTTACTTTATTTTTCAGAATGCAATTAAATAGGAATCCATTTTGAGTTAACTCGATTGATTTTTCATGCGCAGTCTAAAGACGAAGAGAAGCCCAAGTTGACAAGTTTATGGGCTAGTGTTTTGAGGCCCAGCCGAATGATGTTGCTTATTGTACATAAACTTTATGAAAATTAGCATCAAAAATTTAAGAAACGACTAGAAATTAGCTTATCATTTTCCATTTACATATCATTTTTGGCAGACACATTAAAACCGAAACGGTATGTGTCCATCTCTAGGCATAAGCAATTGATAAGCCGATCTTCAGTTTAACTCTGGAATCTTTCATAATTCCCAAAAATCCTAACAAACCTTTATTAGCCAATTGGTTTAAAGGGTATTTTAAAAGTTGCTCTCTCAGTTGTTGGAGCGCCAGTTTTTACCTTAGTTTAGTTTTCAGCATTTTTTTTTTTTTTTTGCTTTCTTAGTTTTTATGGATTTTGATTTCAGCTGCTATTTATCTCGCTCTTTTTGTTATTGTTGTTGTTGTTGTTCTTGTTGTTGTTGTGGCGTAGATTAAGTGCACTAAATACCTAGAAGATCTAGGCAAAAAGCGATTATTTTCCCTGACTCCCGCCGATGTGCAGACAGTCGGCAGACAGAAACCAAAGTTGGTTTCGTTTATTTATGAGTTAATATACATGAATTATGACATCAAAAACAAAAAGAGAAAAATTAAACGAGCAGGGCAGAGAGAGAGAGAGAGAGAGAGAGAGAGAGAGAGAGAGCAAAAGAGAAGAAATATCAAAGGGGGGCCCCCAAGTCTGAAATCGAAAACGAAATGGAAATGAAAATAGTGGCAATAAAGGAGAAGGTGGAGTTGTAGGACGAGAAGGAGGACAGGGGAGGAGCAAACGTTTGTTTTGACACGCGGCGTATCTAATTGAGTTTCTTTATAATATTTATTTTATTTTTATTTTCAGTTAGAGGGGCGACCACACGCAAAAGTTGGGTCCACGGAAATGAGAAGAAGAAGGTTGAAGGTTGTGTGAAAATCAAAAGAATCGTTCGCTCGTTTGTTCGTTCGATCGTTTAAATAAAATGGAATATTTTATGACTCAAGCAGCACCCAAAACAACCAACAACAGCAACAACAGCAGCAACAACAATAAGATCAACTATTACCGAAGAAGAAACAAAACAACAACATTTTCGAGCTTCTGTTGTGGGTTTGCGGTTGTCGGTTCGATTCTTCTCTCTCTTTCATCTTTTTTGGCCTTTTTTGGCAATTCTTCCCGCGGTGTCTGTTTGTGTGTGTGTGTGTGTGTGTGCGTGAAGCGCGTGTGGCATGTTGCCATTTGAGTTTTACATGTGTTTGCGGCTTTTTTCAAAAGGGAAAGCGAAAACTACACCTATAAATTTTAGAACTAAATTGACCAACACCGAAGATTTCTTACACTTATATTTTAACTCGAACAACTTTGATTTTAAAGGCCTATTTTAATCTTTTAAAGGGTTAAAAAATTTTTCTGAAAGGGGTATCATTGGAGTTATATTATCTTTAGTCCTATTATTTTGTCCACCATTGTACGATAGTCAGTAGTCTCTTTTGCCACTTTGTTCTACATAAAATTAGTTACAGCTTAAAACGGAAGGAAGTATTAGTCAGAGAGAAGAATTCAAGTTGGGAATTCAAGGGCTTTTTTTTTTTTGGCAAAAGAAGTGAAGATGAGAATTTCGCAAGTTATTGAAATGCGTAAAGGAAACTGAGTCATCTTTTGTGACGTAGCAAGTGAAACTGTGACGCATGCGCAAGGGCAATTACCGAATGAGTATTAAAATAGTTTTGGATTGGAAATAGAAATTATATCATTAATTACTGTTAACTTGGTTCTTGATTAGCTATCTTGGGATATCCATATCATATTCCCCCTTACCATTAGCCACTTGTGCCATTGTTTAATGGTCAAGGTCATATCTTTTTGCCAAGGGAATGACTTCATTTCATTGCCTTTGGGCTTAAACTGACTAAAATGCAACATAAAGTTGTCGATAGCCCAAAAAGATGTTGCTTTTGGGTTAATGAGAAATGTCAGTTGTCAGTTTTTAGTTGGCTTGCCTTCTTGGTTGCCGTTCTCTCTCTCTCTCTCTCTCTCTTGCTCTCTTTTACTCTGTGATTCCCTTTTGACTGGACTAAAGCTCATTTCGCTAATCGCATCAATAAAGCTTATCAGGCTCACAAAATGAATGCGGCAGGAGGTAGGGGGCAGCAGGAGGAGGTGAAGTAGAGGGAAATGGTAGGCTAAATTAAAAGACCCCTTTAAAATGTCATCATCATTCTCGTCCTCGTCGTCGTCGCTGTCGTCCGAAGTCGTCGCAGTCATTGTGAAATGCGCTTAAGCGTGTTGATCGATAAATTGGCAAAAGAGATCAAGATCACTATGGAACCACTGTACTAAAGAGGCACCCAGTGAGGAGATAAGTTGGATGCGGAAAGCAGTGTGCGGAGTGCGGAGGGATAGTGGGAACAAAATGCGAATGAAGTCATCTGCCAGACGCTTTGTCAACCAATTTTTTTTTTTTTTTTTTTTGCATGTAGTTTCGGAGACTAAGCCGACTGGATGACTGACAATAAGTGCTCATTTCTCGATCGCCCTAGATCGCCCCGAACCCAGGGCGCATGATCGACCCTTAACAACAGCTGAGGGGACATTAATACCCCTGGGCAGTTGGACGCACACACACTCAACCAAAAATATGCCAACTTCTAGTTTATTCTTTATTATAACAATTTTTGTTTGTCGGTTTTTGTGTGTGATTTTTGAGCTATCTCATTTTGATCGCTTATGATCGCGCGCTTATATATCTATGATTCAGATTTTTGGTAGCCATTCATTCACCTTTTATTTTTGTTTTTTTTTTATTTTGGGTGGTTTCTTCTTTTCTGGTTCGTTTTTTGTTTGTTGAATTTGCGGTTTTGCCGGGCATCATAATATTTTTGCGCTTGGCAGATCTAATCTTTGTCCGAAAACGAAAAAAAAAAAAATAAATAAAAATAAAACAAAAACTCAAAAGGGTCGACATTTTTATGGGGAAATTATTGTAACCCAATATTTGTCTCACAGAAAACCACAAGAACCTCGATTGCATTTTGTCCTAACTTTGTTGACGTATTTCGTTGCGGTTTTTCGATTGATCGAAAGAGAGTGAGGATGAGAGAGGAGGACATAGTCATATCAAAGCAAATTCACACTGACAAATCGTAAATCTGAAATGAGGAAATTGATGAAATTGATAATGGCACGTGGTATGAATAAAGAGAAAGAAGACGAAACAGAAAACCCACATAGACATTTATTTCGGTAATGAAACGGTTATTCGGCAAGGACTTTCAATATCTCGGTCTTAGTCGCTTAAATTGAAACATTAATGCCAGCAGACAATTAGCTTATCATAAGACCATATATTCGTATCGGTAACATAACGGTTATTGGAGAAAAGGTTTAACGTTTAATTGAATAACTAAAATCTCGCCGTTTAAAGTTTCATTTGCGTTTCCTGAACATCAGAAATGCATTTTTACTCAAGCGATAAACCAAAGTCAAGCTCGAAGGCAAAATCTCAGCGCCAGAGATTACTTAATTTCCAAATTGGCCCTAATTCACGCGCCAAAGTGTGTTAAATTGCCTCTTGGGTAAGGGAGAGCTTTGTGTTTTTTCTTTCGATTTTTTTGTTTTCTTGGCTTTTGCATAAGTTCGCCCACCCATGACTACCTGGTGTACAGTCCTCTACACAGATTCAGATATAGAAAGAGAAACAAAATGGAAAAAAAAAATAAATAAAACAGCAAAGAAGATACAGATTCGAGTGAGGACCAAATCTTTTGCATGGCCAATCAACGCCCAGGGGCACTTTGTATATCTTTGGGTCTCTCTCTCTCTCTCGAATCTCGA
This sequence comes from Drosophila nebulosa, assembly GCA_024703675.1. Lineage (NCBI taxonomy): Eukaryota > Metazoa > Arthropoda > Insecta > Diptera > Drosophilidae > Drosophila > Drosophila nebulosa. The sequence continues at coordinate 8,850,220 of CM045724.1, read as the reverse complement.
ATCTCGCATCCGGAGGTCGGTCTTTCGTTCGGTCGGTCAGTCGAACTTGAGAATGAAGACGTTTCGTGACGATGACTGGAAGTTAGTTGCCAGTTCCAAAATCAAGGCCTGGTCTCCATGTTCGAGTTCCTGCCTTTACCTACCCGCTTCATGCTTATTACTGACTTCAATTTGGGTTTGGGCGCGTGTAATTTAGACTGTTTCTTTCTCTTCCCACTTTTTGCCTTGAATTTGGCATACAACCCAATTCGTTCCAAGCTAATATTTACAGAGAAGCACTTCGACCATCTCCGTCTCCGACTCCAACTTCAGATCCAAGTCCAATCACCTTCATCTCCTCCTTTTGCCTTCTACCTAGATCCAACAAGTCTCCAGTCCACATACCTGCATGTCGCCTGGTCACTTCCTTCCTTTGCTCTCTGCTAAACTTCGCTGGCGATCCACCGATCGAAGATCGAATAACATATCTCGGGCGGATGAAGTAGAAGGAGTCCACTCTCAGTCGGTTGACTCAATGGAGCAGTAGAGAGAAGAAGGAGGAGTACAACATAATTAATAAATACCATCAACATTGATTAACTCAACTAAGCTAATAAAATCATTTGTCATCTGACTGGAGCTAGACTAGTTAGGCCTTCCGCCTCTCCTCACTCCACACTGCACTCCTACCGACTCCTCCTCCTCCTCCTCCTCCTCACTTCTCCTCACCTCCTTTTGCACTTCGGCTTCTCTCCTTAGCTTCCTTCTCTCTCATCGGAGTACATAAAAATCGCGTGACTAATTTTACAAAATTAAAGCTAGCAACTGAAGCTGAAGCTGAACCAGACCGAACGAGCGTGTAAATAGCGCAAAAATTAATCAGCGCTGTTGGTGGGGTTCATGAAAGTTTTTCCAGTGACGCTGAGAGGATAAGGGGGGGGCCATAAGAGAGGCTTCAAGTCAAGGAGGTAAAGCAGGTTCCCCCAGCTAATAGAGTAGATCACGTGACACGCCAGACAAATTTTGAATATCAAGCTATAAAATGAGAGAGTTTTTGAAACAAAACTTTAGTAAATGATATTTTCTTGTGACCATTGATTCAAAAATCTTTGAAACTCATTTGAAATCTTTTAGAGTTTTCAAAAATTTTAGCATCCTTTATTCACGCTCTCCACACCAAATACAGAAAAGGAATGAAAAGATAAACAAAATGAAAAATCTGAAAACACGCACTAACAAAGCTACAAATTGAAACTAAATACTTGCAAAAGGCAACGGCGAATGGCTTGACCGATGGACCGATGAAAATCGGGGTAGATCGAGACCGAAAGATCGAGCCAAAAGGATGAGCTTGAGTTGGAGTTGGACATGGACTGCAGAAGCTAGGGTAAAGTTTGTTGTTTTCTGGAAAAATGTTTACAATCAAAGCCAGAGAGTTGTTTTTTTTTTTCATTTTTAATTGCCAACAGTGAGAAGAGAGAGAGAGAGAGAGAGAGAGAGAGAAGAAAAAAAGAGAAAGAGATCTAGAGAAAGAGAGAGAGAATAATGTCGAAATACTTTAAATGCCAAGTTAAGAGACCAACTGGAAAGATGTTTCATCGGAGACAAGGAGACGACAATGACAACAACTTCTGCTTCTTCTCTGGTTGTTGTTGTCGCGGAAATCATGGCCATGGCAATTCCTCGGGTTCATGTTGCTTCTTGGTCTTTGGCCAAAGCAGAAAGGAAATGCCTTAAATCAATTAGTTGAGCACTAATTGCCCCAATACCTTGTGGCATAGTTTGCCATTTCTGCACCAGCACCTGTTCAAGTTGTCGCCTTGTCGCGCCCGTTGTCCACCAAAACATTGCAGCATCCTCCTCCTCCTTCTACTCATCCTTTCTTTGTCCAACCCATAACCGGCTGGCTTAATCTCAGCCAGCAAATTCCTGCGGCCTTCTCATTGTTTGCCTCTTCTCCTTTTTACTCTTTTTTTTTTTTTTGTTCTGTGGTTGTCGCTGCTGTTGTTGTTGTTGTTGTTGTTGTTATCTTTCTCACAATCAAGGTGCACCGCGAAGAACTGCGTCGCGACCGCCGCCCCACCAACTTGTGTTGCGAACAAGTGCAGCGCACCACACAACACAAAAAAAAAACAAAAAAAAAAGTGTCTCAAGTGCTTTTGGTTCCCAAAAGGAAGTTGCGTCTTCTTTTTTTTCTTCTTCTTCTTCTGGTCTGGCTGAAGCTTTTGTCTTGTTTGTCGTCCTGAGCCTCAGACTGAGCCTAAGAGATATATGAAACTTCCTGTAGTCAAGTAGTTTTCGAGGGTGTGTCCAAACCCATGAAAAGCTTTCTTTTATCTCTCGAGATAATAGTAGATATCCAACGTCCATGTGGAACAATTACTCACAAGAAATATTGAGAAATTATATAGACCATTTATTTAATGAGTTGAAAGAATTTCAGCAATATAGGAAGTGCTTGCTATAAATGGGCAGCCATGTGAACATAAAATTGGACACAAAAGGGGAAGGCTTAAGATATCCAAAAGATCCACAAATTAAACTAACCTTAGTTTAACAACAATTCGGACCCCCAAGATCGAGCCTAATTAACTGGCTTATTCAGTATAGATTTCTCAAAATTGAGATGTACATAACTGCAATTTTTCTTTAAGGTACCCCAAAATAACATGAACGCATTTGAAACTATCAAAATATTATTGTCTATTTGAATATGAATATGAATATATTTGAAAATCTTTCTGGTGTGTTGCATTTGTTTGACTTGACCTTAGTTTTGGTGATAAATATCTTCCAACATCTCATCTCTGAAAAGCTATTCTTTTTTTCACATTCAGAAATGAGAGTTTTGGTAAAACTGATTCAAAAAACTTACACATGTCATCTCCCCTTCCTCAATTTACTATTTTTAGTCCCTCAAACTTACCAATTCCATTTAAAAAAACAGTCGATCTTAAAAGCATTTGTCAAAATATATTGTAAAAAATTTTATATTTTTCAATTTTGGCGTTGATTTTTTTAAACAAAATGTTCTGAACTCAAGCTTGGACTTATGACATTCTTCTTTTTTTGTACAACATTATCTCATCCTGTGAATAATTGATTGTGAAATTAGTTTTAGTTAGGCATTTAATTTTACATGTAGTAGAAAATACAGAATACTTTTTTTTGCTTTTAGAAATAATTATAAATTTGTGACTTAACTTCTTAAGAATAGACCTGTCATTTTCCAAAACATACAAAAAAAAAAGCCCAGCGTGACTTTCCGATTACCATAAAACTTGGATAAGCCTATGTGGAATAAAGTTTTCTGACTTTGAGGACGAAAGGAGCTTAATTCACTATTTAAGCTCACTGTATTTATGGTAATCAGTAGGTAGAAACTTCTTTTAGAGCCAGCTGATTATCCCATTTCATTAGCTAGATCATAAATTTAGCAAGTCTGTTAACAATTTTCCACTTTTTTATAGTAATTAAATCTATCCATTTTCGAAACAGTCATTCGAAAGATTGCCCCTGCTTTGGCCCCTTTCATAAATTTAAAGACGCAGCAAAGAAAAGAATCAACAATAAGCTCAAGCAAATTTAAACAAAGTTGGCACACCAAAAGGGCAAAAAAAAAAAAAAAAGAAAAAGGGCCAGGGCAAACAAAGGCGAGCGTTGAGAGCTGAAGTCGATGAAGATCGCGGAGGAATGAGAAGCGACCAACAAAAGCGCCCCCAATGAGCTGAACTGAGCCCGAACTCACTTAAGTTGAGTTGAGTTGATATGAGGAAGCAAAAGGAGATGATCCCCAAAGCTGCAAAGCTTTTTCTTCGCTCTGGCTGTGGCTGTGGCTCTTTGAGGTATCCGTTGACTGCCTTGTGAATTGTTGGGCACCCATGGCAGGCGCACTTCTTCTCTTCTCTCTCTCCCTACCTCTTGTCTCCCTCTTCCTCTCTCTCTCTGCTCATCAACTCCTTTGTTGAAGTTTTAGTTTTTGTTTTTTTTTCTTCTTCTTCTTCTCTTTTGCAAAACCTGACGCCCATACGCTTTGCGCTTACCTTTGGAATTCGGTGGCCGCGAACGCTGCATAATGGGAAGCCAAATGATGGGAAACTTTATTTTTTTTTTTTGTTTTGTTTTCTTTTCACTCTTGAGGTGAAACCGACAAAGAGCAGAACGGGTGAGATGGGTTGGGGGAGGAGGGGCGCCGCCAGGTGAGTAGAGAAAAAAGCCCAACTAATTAGGCATAAAGTGCGTGTAATTATTAAAATAAATTAAAGTCGATCGATTGACCTTTTTGTAACTCAATTAAAATGATGGCCACCCAAACAGACAGACAGACTGGGTTTGCGATGAATTGAAACAGGAACTGGTCGCCAGCCAGCCAGCCAGCCAGCCAGCCAGATCTCTTGGTGGGCTCCACTAGCATCTGCTGCTGCTGCTGCTGCTGCTGCTCACTTGTCGCGTCTTTAGCCAAAAATGGTAATGTTTATATGCGTGTCGCCTTCAGTCAGTCTCAGACCATAAATGCATTTTCTTTTTGCTTCGAGTGCCAACACTTTTTGCGTGCCGTTAATTACATGGTCCACGTCTCTCTCTGCTCCGCTGCTGCTCCCCTTCGCTTGCCTGGTCTGGTCTAGTAGGTCGGTCTCTGAGGGCTCCAATGCCGGTGGTCTCTGCTTGGTCATGGCTTCCTGGTAAGTGACAAACGCGTAGAGAGAAGAGAACTTGTCGTCACAAGTTTCAATGATTGATAGCCACTAGGAGGAGGAGCAAAGAGGGAGCGTATGAACCGAAATGGTATAACCGTTAACCCAAACATAAACGCTATGCAAGTATCCACCTCCATCTCCTCCTCTTTCCCCTTCTCCTACTCCTATTTCTGTTCATTCTCCATGGTGTTTCTCTAATCCGTTAAATTCTCACGCCTTGAACAATTGCCACTTAATTAACACAAAAGATCGGCTTTTATGTGTCACAAAAAAAAAAACGCCCCAACCAACTTACACACACATTCACATTTTTGTGTTAAACATTTCAAGCCCTTCTTTTAGTTGGTTTGTTGTTGTTGTTGTTGCTGTTGTTGTAGTGCCCTTTCGCCATCCCCGCAAGGTCTTGAAAGTCTTGTCATGCCAATGCATGCGCGTGTCCCGAATGCCAAGTCGCCTTGTACTTGATGATCAGCATCGATCGATTGCCATTTCCAAATCCAAACTGCAAGCGAAACGTGTGGCGTCTGCAATTACAACACAAAAGCCCAATGAAAGAAAGAAAAAAGGAGAAGAAGAGCAGAGCGGTTAGAGCGAAGAGTGAAGCGAGAGAGAGAGAGAGAGAGCGAGAGAGAGAATCCAAACAACATGCACCAAACATGACGAACAACAACTGTCATTGTCACATCCACATCAAACTGAAGCTGGGGCTCAGCTGAGGCTCAGTTGAGGACAAAGATTTTGATTTCGTATGCTGCACCAGACTCCAGCTCCAGCTCCAGCTTCAGCTTCAGCTCTTTTCCGTCTCTGCCTCTCGCTCTCGCCTTGCCTCGCCTTGCCTTGCAATTCATTAGGCCTCTTGACCATTTTTGGTCTGAGCATGCGCCGCTTTTGGTCTTCTTCTCTCCAAACATAATCTTAATCCGCTCGTTAGTTTTATTGATTAGAGAAGCGAATGTCTCCTGTTCCAGACCACGACGACTCTTTGGAGACAACAATTGTCGCCTCTCTGTGCCATATTTGAGTTGTGTCCAACAATGGAGCTGCATGTCTCCTCTGCCTATTCTCTATTCTCTAACTAGGCATGCAGTATGTGCCCCGTGGGGTTATGATGTCTCTTCTACTGCCAAACGCATCGACCAAGACCGAAGTGTTCCCTTTGTTCTCCTTTGGACTCCAGGCAGAGTCTCTGGAGTTCAGTTGCATTGCATTTTGGGTGGCAAAAGAACAGATCTACAGCTTGTGAATCATTTGCCAAGCATTTCACGCTATTCTCTAATTACAGATGACATAATGTATGATGAAAGATGATCTTGAAATGATTGATGAAATGACGCTATTTCGCATGTCTTAAAATCGAGATTAGAGCCTTTGATGGGTTCAATTTTTAGCTAAACTTTGATGGGTCAAGAGTTGAAAAGGTAAGACGCACAAGCACTAGAAAGACGTCCGAGGAACATGTGAAATATTTGGCTTACTTGTGCGTCTTTTGGCTACTTGTGCGTATGTGTACTCACTTACTGCCCTGACCTTTTTACTTCCTTCAAGGTCATGACTTGCTTGTGCGACCCTCAGTGTGTGTCTTGTGCGCCTAACTTAGCTTTTTAGCTTTCTACTCTTTGGGACATCCTGAACTGTAAATATATGGTATGTATATATTATGTGACTCGGGATCGTGACTTGCTTGTGCGTCCCTTAGTTGCTTATAAAGTAAACTCCTTTTTTATCTCTTAAATCAAATCCACCCAATCGACTGTGAGAATTATCAACTTTCAAGCTAATTTCCCAACAAATTTTGCCAATTTTGAGTATGAAATAATTAAAAGTCACCAAAACCTTGCAATTAACAAATTCTCACAACTCACATTGATTTCCCAATAATATCAAATCATTCGATCAATCAGAAGATCACTTCCTTCGTGCCCGACACTCGCTACAATAAAATCTCAGCTAATCAAACATCACTTTGGTATGTGCCACAAACTTGAAATGCAATTCAGTTGTGTGTGTTGTTTCCCACCCATTTTAATGACTACGATACCTTCTGCTTCTCCATCTCCATCTCCATCTCCTTGTCCTGCCTCCATCCCGCCCCTTCTTGGAGCGTATCAAAAAGCGAAACAAAACTGTCAACTACATTGGACACATGTAGCCGGGAAGGCAGGCATTCAGCAGATCAGTAGCTAAAATCAAATCAAGGATCAATGTAAGCCCCGCAGGCCTTCCACCGCCATGGGGGAAGAACGCAAAGTGTTGGCGAACAGGGGTAGAGTGGGGGGGGGGAGGGGACACAAGTCTCTTGCGCGCGTTCCATCTGTAAAGATCTGTTGTAGCCGGGACGGGACTGGACCGGCGGCTGTCAGCCAGCAATTGCATGTCCAGACCCAAAGAGTTAAGCTCTGATCTTCGCCGTTCCCGATGACAGCAGTGCGCGGAATTGTCGTTCGCATTGAGAAAGAGAAAGAGAGAGAGAGAGAGAGAGAGAAAAAGAGGAGCACAGAGAGAGAGAGAGAGAGAGATAGATTGGGGTGGGGCAATGCCGCCGACAATATACAAAAGATGCAACTGTCTCGTTGTTGTTGCTGTTGACAGTTGCAGCAACAACTGAAAAAAATGCGCTTGGGAACTTTATTGAATCGACCTTAAATCAAATATTGAGTTTAACCATGACCCGGTTGATCTGATCTGACCAACCCCCAAGCCCCCCCCCCACCACCCCTCAAATTGACCCCCTTTGAGTAATTGCCGCAAATAATTGCTGCAAAGAAAAAAAAAGACACACACACAGAAAAAAGTAGTTTTAATTTTCATATAGTTGTTGCTTTTTATTGATTTGTTTGTTGCATTTCAAGCATTTTTCTCAGTTTTACTTTTCCATTTTCGTTTGTTTTTTTTTGTTTTGTTGTTTTTACTTCTCTTTTTTTCGTAATTGTTTTTTGTTTTTGTTTTTATAATACTTTACAATATTTGTATGTCTCTAGGCTAATATAAATTAATTAAATATTTAAATTGTAAATTTAATTTGAATTAATTAGTTAATACCTAAAAAAGAAAAATGCACAACCGAAAAAATAAAATGGGAGGTCAGGGGGGCAGAGAGAGAGAGGGGTTTAGGTGGTTCGCTAGGATTAATTAAAGATTTTATAAATTCCAAATTTATCTCTTATATATTTCTGTGTGCACTTAATAATTCATTTTTTTTTTGTAATTTTTAATGCTAAAATTAGTTTAATTAATTAATTATTTATGTACACGAAAAAATTCTATTCCATTTATTTGTTTTTTTTTTTTTTTTGACAGACTATTTGGAAATATTTTCTATTTTTCCAAAATTCTGAACATAATTCTCAACGGATAACTACTTGGACATTTGCTTAGGGTCCAGGCCCAAGCCATATGCAAATAGATTGGGAGACAGAGAGTGAGAGGAGAAAGGGAGAGAGCGATTGATTGAATTTCAGTCTTGTTTTTTCCATCGATTTCTTAGTAAATTTTCTCTTTTCTTTTGATATTTTTGTTTGCCAAAAGAAGAAAAAAAAACACACACAATCATTTTTAAACTAAATTAAATTACTAATTACTTAAACTAGTTTTCAAATAAAGTTATTGAAGGAGTGGGCGGTGCACGGGGTGGAGGTGGGGGGACACGCAAGGTTTAAGTTGAATTTACAAAATTCTTATAAAACTAAAAACTGGGCAAATTATATAACTAAGCTTAATTTTCATTTGTTTTTTTTCTTTCTTCTTCATTTAATACTGCTAAACAAAACGTGGGTGTGGGTGGGGGGTCGAGGTGAGAGGGGGCATTTAAAGGGATGCTAGTTTAGTTAGTAAATGCTTTTAAACTTTAACTAGGCTATAGTCTAGGCTCTTAAGTTGCTAAATAACAAAGGCTAAGCGTAGACAAAATACATAACACACATAGAGGGTATAGGGCCAGGGGAGGGCGGGTTAAAAGTAAAATGGTTGCGGGCGGGTTTGGGTGTGTATACTTATAGACATGTATATATAACCTTCTTGGTTCGACACAACTTGCACTTGACCTCGCAACACCAATGAAAAGTGCAGGCACATCTCTCCACCACAATGACCTCATCCCTTCGATAGCCACGCCCACAGCACATTAGATCACAGCCATCGACACCCAAAGATGTCTCATTGCATTGCCGACCATGTGTGCCGAGAATGCCTTGCCGCAAATTCTTCTCACAAAAACTGGGCGATGACTCCAAATAGACAATGTCCTTGGGACCCGGAGGCTTATGTTCAGGATTGTGTGGATTCAATTGGAATTGATATCTAAACAGAGAGAGAGAGAGGGAGAGAGGGTAGGAGAGAAGAAAAATAGATTTTAGTTAGTTAGAGTCTTGGAGTAGTCACTAATGCTATTTAATCTTTAGGTTTGTCTTTTTATCTCTTCTTACCTATTATGTTTGCGTCCCATTCTGCGGCCATTTCCGTTTCTTGCCCTTGATCCAGCCACTGGCAAACTGTTTGGTGATGGCATATTGGGATGATGTTGCTTGCTAAGCATCTGATGGCCACCCAGCACGGCCATGCCATTGTTATCCATTAGCAATTCGGGCATATGATCATCATTTAGCATGCGCTCCTCATCCTCGAAAGCCGATTGGGGCAGCAGGCCATTCGCTGCGCCATTGCCGGAGCCAGCGGCATTTGGACTCACGACCACAACGGGCACTGCATTGGAGCTCTGCCGCAGACTATTGCTGACCTGAACACGAGTGGCACCATCGAAGCGTGCCTTGAGATTGTCACCAATAACACGGAAATTGGCCAAACGCATCCAGCAAGTTTTCACCGTGCATGAGCCGGACATGCCATGGCATTTGCACTCCTGACGCATCTCTGCCTGAACGTGCTGCAAGCGAAACGAAAATGGGGAAGGGAAAAATTGTTCATTAGTATGACTTTATTAGGGATCCATCCAGCCATCCATCCAACCGACGGATCGATTGCTCGATCGAGCAGCTCCCTGGACTGGCTGGCAATATGTTTTTCACTTAATTATTTTGCCGTTTTTTTTTTTCTGTTCGATTTGAGAGAGGAGATTGGCGGCCCGCCTGCCACGTTGTTGCAGTTATTAAAAATCAATAAATGTTGTTGCAACTTGCTGTGAGCGCATGTTGGGCCCCCTTCCCCCCCCCTCCCGCCGCTTCTCCTTCTTGGAGACCCCTCAACCTGCCCCCTGTTGCTGTTGTAATTGTGCAGACCAAAAAGTAAGAAATCAACGCAGTTGGGGGCCCACTTCATAATGATCATGATGATTAAGATGATGATGATGATGCTGCTGCTCATGCTGATCATGATGAAGGAGCCCATAACAAGTAATAAAATAATAACACACAGATGGTGGGCTAAAAGGAGCTCCAGAAGTAGTTGACTAACAGAGAAGTAGGAGTAGGAGTGGAACATGGACATGGACATGAAGATGAAGAACTGGGATTGGGCTAGAGTTTAGCTTGTGCTACTTTCTACGCCCCACACACACACACACACACACACACACACACGCACACTTTGGAAGCGCGCTTCACAGTTGTTCCACATCAAATTGTCGTAATTTAATTAGTTTAAAGATTTATGATTGCAACGTTTCAACTTTTAAGTTCAGCTGGCGTGTTCCGAGTTTCAATTACACCAAAAAAAAAATTGTTCTACAATTTCGTTTTTCCGAAGTAAACTTATTCTCACTAGAGTTTCTATTTGGTTTTTTTACTTACCGCTCTGCCCGCTTCATTATTGTGCAAATTCATTTTCTCTCTCAAATTGCGTCCACGTTCACCAGTATCGACAAATTCCCGTGAGAATTTGAAACCAAAGCCAATATTATCCGAACAGCCGCCCCATTCCCAATCTCGTACACCGGCCACACTGCCAGCTTGATGATTGGCCTGTGGTGAGCGGCTCTGATGGCTATAGTCACAGGTGCAGGATTCAATGGAGCCCTCACTGCAGGCCCTGGCAATGGAATGGGTGACAGCCGCACTGGTTATGGCATAGATGAATCCAGTCTCACGGCAGCCTAAAAAACAACGAGAAAAGAATGAAACATTTTTTTTATTACAAGTCTCCACTTTTTCTGTTTTTTTTTGCCTTCTGGGTGTTCCACTTTATTCAAGAGACGCAAGAGGAAGAGATAGAAAGAGAGAGAGAGAGAGAGAGTCTGAGCGAGATTGAGATCTCTTCTAGAGTTAAAAATATTTTCTATAATATTTCTTCTTCTATGAGTAATGACACTTGTCTTCCAAAGTCTGGTCAATTATGACACTTCAAGCTATCACGAGACCAAAACCTGACACAGATTAAACGCTCAACTATAAATTCCAACACACAACACAAGTCGAGTGTTGTGTCTCTCTGTGTCTGTGTCTCTCCTCTGAACTGCCATCGCAGATAAAGAACAATGAAAATTGAATTTACATGTTGCAGATAATTTTTCAAGTGGCAGAGGCTCTAGATAACTCATAAGAAGGCCGAGAGACAGCCACACACACACAAACACACACACACACACACACAGAGGCGGAGCAGAGTGTGTGAGAGGCAGTTGTCAGGTAGCTCTGACCATCCTCTTTCGGGTAATGAGTTTCTTGTTTGAGGGAAAAAACAATTTTCCCCTTGATATGCTACTAGAGTTACTTTTGCTGACCATACAACTGATCTCTCTCTCTCTCTCTTGTCTCTTAAGCAGGCTCAAGGAGTATATCCTTTAAGGAACTTAGTTGGCTCCCTAGTGAGGAGCAGGAGCAGCTTATGCTCTAAGGTGACGATTGATTTCGCTTTCGGTGTGTGAATGATTTGTGTCTCGCTTTGCACTTGATGACTGACATCCATTGGAGTTCATCATTTTCACCTACAACAACAACTTCCGCCTTGTGTGTGTGTGTGAGTTTTTTTTTTGCCGCTTTTGATATTTGGTCGATTTCCTGGAATTCGGTCACCCACAGAAACTACAATTCCCGGTTAATGTTTGTTTTTTCGTTTTGTGGTTTCGTTTTCTTTAAATAATTTCACGTAACAGAAAAGAAACAAAAATCATATACTATACAGATATATATATATATACATATATACAGGTGAATGTGTGTGTGTGTGTGTGTGTGTGTGTTTGTGGTTTATTTACACACAGATATCTGATAAGAATCGGTAAAGGAGGCGTGACAAGTCATTGGTGACTTTTTCTTTATTTTTTCGAGTGATTAGCTTAGCAAGAATTCGCGTCCTCCTTTTTTTTCCTCTCCCCCTCCCCATCGCTTGTTTGAGCTGAGTAAATAAGTTTGAGGAACCAAATGGTTTTTGGTCGTCGTCGAACAAAAGATAATAAAAAAAAAAAAAACAAGCATGTAAAAATTGCGCCAGTTGGTGGGGGCGAGCGGGCAATCAGTGGAATTGGGTGTGTCCCGAATAAAGGGAGTAAGTAGAAGTAGAAGAAGAATGAAATTTGAGAAGTTTTTCCCTGCAAACAAACAAATAACACACATATCATACACATATGAACGACTCTTTTTTTTCTTATTTTTTTTGCGTAATTACTAAACGGATTTCCGTTGTTAAAGAGGCGTGGCCAGAGAGCTCTCTCTCTCTCTCTCTCTCTTGAGAAAGAGAAAGAAGAAGAACTGATTGAACAATCTATTTCTACCAGGCAGCTACCTAACCAGAAGTTTCAATCTTAAGCTGCTTAGTGAGTAGTGAGTCCTTTTGGGACACTCGTTCCAGGAATAGTTTAGACATTGATATAAAACCCAACAGGGATCCCAGTCTATATACCAGTCGGACGATGATGATTAAAACTAATAGAGACAGCCTATTAAAGCGTATAGCATGGCAAATTGACTAGGTGTCAGGCCTATTATATCCACAAGAGGTACGACGAGGGACAAGGGGCAAGTGGCAAGGGGCAAGGGACGACGACAAGCAGAAAGGCAGAAACATTATGTTTGAGACCCTGCAGTAGTTTGACAGTCATTGAACTGACTGACTCTGATCGTACCCCAAGTGTTAATGGCTTTAGGGGTGTTAATTAGGGCCAAGGACAATAAAAATAACTAAAAGAGCGAGGAAAGAGCAGTGGATACTAAAAAACTGTAATGCGATGAAAGTGTAGTGATAAAAAGCTATCACCGCACCCATAAAAAATGTCAAGAGGCCCCGAGGAAGAGTGCACAAATCATTAAATGAAAAAAAGGACGTTGATAAGGTCAAGAGGTTTTGCCTCCACTTTTCAGTCAATAAAAATTACACTCAACAGCTGCTCAACCAGTCAACAGGAAAAAGAAAGCAGCCACGCGACATTGACTTACGCCCACATTGACATTACTCTAAAGTCTGTTATATATATATATATATTTTCATCTATATAGTCAGTCAGTCAGTCAGTCAGGTAGCTAGCTACCTTTAAACAGTAGCTAATAAAACTGCGGGTGAAATTCCAGCGAAACGAACTAAAAACAGCAGGTTGCTCTGTTTAAGCGACTCTTTCACCTTCTTTTTTGCAATATGTATTTATATTGATTTACAGTTTGTGTACTTTTCAAAATCTTAGTAGGAGGAAAACCAATTATGTCTTTAAATAAATTATTAAACTTTGCTTTAGCTATGAAAAAAAGGGCTTGCAAAATGAGAATACTTTTTTCTGTAATATCTCTCTTAAAATGTTATACATTGATTAAACTAATCGTACTTCCAACTTTAAATGAGTAATCTTTTGGAACTTTGATAAATCGTTGTTTAAAATAGAGTTTGGAGACTCTTATTGTTAATATTTTTTTGACGTTATCATTGAATATCGATAAGTAGATAAACAATCTATGTTTTGAATTAAAAATCATAGCTTAAACTATATGAGGACTGACTTATGACATTGTCATAAATTAATTGATAAAAGAAGTTAGAATCTACTTTAATTTCTCTTCAGTACTCGCAATTTATCGATAACAATCTGCATTTTGATTTAAACAACTTTTATTAACTTATATGAAGACTTTAATGAAGAAGTTAGAGATTTCGGAAGATTTCATTTTCTACATTCGATTGACATTATCACAATTGTTAGAATTCCAAGATTTCCCTTATTGATTCAATTTTCTTCAAGTGTAGAAAATGTTCTATCTTTGTTGCAGTTTGTGGTGCAGTGCTGCCAACTTGATTTTATAATTAGCATAAACATGCTGAAAGTAGAGCAAACAAAGAGTGGCCTTTGTTTTCAATGAAAGTGGCCCTTAACTTACCTTATGTATAACATTTGCTTGCATATCTCTATACATACATACATACATACATATTATATTATACAACCAAGTGCCCTGCTTGACGATCATATTACAATAACAAACAAGCGCCACACAGCAGCAAGGGAAGCAGCAAGGGAATTGACATTTTACAATTTCTACATGCATAAATAAGGCTTAAGACTGAAAGGGCAACTCATATGAACTCATGTGACATTTTAAAGGGCGTTGACAAACAATCTTTGGATCTCATATTTCATTCCCTCTTCTTCAGCGTTTCTCTCGCTGATGTTTTATCAAGATGTTTCCTTTCACTCAAAATAAGCAAACAAACTCACCTCGATCAACGATTTTGCCAAATAGATTTTTGCCACGCAGAAAATTTCGCGTCGAGCAATTCCATCGGCGATTTCTAAATTGATGTTGGCATTCGCTTATAGCCAAATTGGCTCCCTTAACCAGGGCACCCAATACACCGGGATTATCGCGTACCAGACGACGCTGTTTCCTTCTTAGGGTTGAATGTATGGCCGGATCCATATACATAATGCCAGTGCTGATCGGTGAAATGTTGTTGGGTTCGCCAACCTTGGCAATGCCCCTGTAGAAAGAGAGATGGGAAATATATGTATATATGTATGTAGTTAATAGAGCAATCTTGTTTCAAAACTATTTAATGCTTGACTTAATTTTAAGGTTTTCGCTTTGTGGACAGAGAAAAAGGTGGAGGTGAAGGAGAAGTATGAGACATATTTTCATTTCAATTTTTTGTTTTTTTTTTTTGGTTACTTTTCCACTTGACTTGAGTTTCAGTTTTGAGTTTTTCACTTGCGGCTTTTCCTTTACTTGGCATTTTTTGTTTTTTGTTAGGCGGTAAACGTCAATTGCCGGCGTTACTCAAGCATAAACCACACACACACACACACACACACAACACAAAAAATACAATATAGAAAAAAAAATAACAACACACGCACACAAACACACACACACACGTACACCAATTCCTATAGTAGAGGGCAAATATTTGTCCACACTTGTCGGCTTCTCGCTTTATTTTCCTTTCTTTACGTTTACGTTTTTCTCCTTGTCTTTTCAATGTGTTTTTGTTTTTTTTCCGTTCATGTTTTTTGTTTTCGAAAAACAATTTATAATAAAAATAAATATAAACAACAAATTTCATGAAACAATTGCCTGTTAATTACGGTGGGAAACACGAAACAAATATTGCATAATGCAAAATTGCAAATTTACTTTATTTCAAAACAAAAACAGAAACAGCAAAGAAAAAACCGAAAGTGTAACACAGGGCAACAAAAATGTTTAACATCTTCTTGAAACAAAAGCGAACAAAAACAAAACAAAAAAAAATCTTGTTTTGCGATTGATTCCCCTTCGATTGGGTCCCCCCCCAACAATTCCCAGGCGGATTAAATCGAAGGAAAAAATCAAGATTTATGCGTCGGCAATACACTCGCACACACACGCATAACACACACACACACAGTTTATTTTTTTTTTTGCGTTGTTGCTGTTGTTAATGTTGTTTTATGCCGTTATAAAAACTTATTAACAGCTGACAACATGATAAAAGCCAGCCAAAAGAGACAAACAAATCATAAAAATTTAATCTCTTCCATTACATTTGCTTACAGCAGGCAATTAAAAAAAAAAAAAAAAAAAATACTTTTTAACCTTGAATTATTAGGCAAATCTATAACTGAAGTTAAGTAAGTCTATGTTATGATGCGGAAATATTAATTTAACTCTGAATCTAAATTAATTGCACTTTCCCTTGAGGTCCAAGCAATGGCTTAACATTGATCTTAATATATGTGAAACGAACAATTTTAAAAAAGGTTTTTTATTATTCAATTTTCAATAAGCCATTTAAAATTCTAAAATGTTTTTTTTCACATTTCTTTAAATTAAAGAAGTTTTCAATAATTTCAAAAAGGTTTTCGACATAAAAAAATTTGTTATTGCATTTAGAAATGTAGAAAATTTTTATTTTCTTGCTTTCCCTTTGACCCATTTTACAATTTAAATACAAATGCGTAATTTCTTAGTTGCTTTAAAAAAATTAAAGTTTGTTTAGCTTTTATCTCCTTTAAATTTAATCAAATCTTAGATACTTCGATATTCCTGATCAATATATACATTTAAGAGACACAAAAATTTGAAATCAAAAATTTTGTCTTCCTTTAAGAATTGTCCAAGAAAAACGAAAGACTTAAGCAACGAACTTGAATTTCTTTGCCTGCCCAAAATTGTTTCACATTTGGTCTGCGGTAGACATGGAGGGCGCCCCCTCTCTGCACCGCACTTTCCGCCAACATAAATTAAGTGTGTCACACGCACAGGCACACACACACTCACACACGCACACACACTGATCTCAGGAGTGAGAGAAATGAAAAATGCGCGTTTAGAATTTTTAATTGCTTTCATCAATGAGAAAAGAAGCTGCTGCTGCTGCTGGAAAGGGGGGGAGCAGCTTTTGTTGGATTTTTTGTGGCTTTTGGGTTTTTTTTTTTTTGGCTACGACCGCTGCATTTTGTGGCTTCCGCATTTAGTGCGTGACCGACCTTTAACATCTTTAAGTTTGGTTTTTTTCCCCATTCATCTCTCTCTTTCGCTCCTCTTTTTTTTTGTTGTTTGTTGCATGGCGCGTGCCTGCCTCCAAAAACAAATTCTTGTTTTTTGTTTGCTTTGTTGGACTTTTGGTTGGGTTTTTTATTTTTGCGCTTCTTCTTCTTGGCCCCCGTCGCGTTGTTTGCCTGAAAACTTCTCGCTTTCTTGCTAATTGTTTAAACTTCTTCCCCTCTCTCTCTCTCTCTTTCTCTTTGACAACCTGATCTCTTCTTGCCAAGCGCCCTACCAGAGCAATGCAATTTTGCAATTCTTTGATATTAAAAGCTTAACTTACCACCACATGGAGCCTCTCCCCCGGCCGGATTTCTGTTTGCATTCCGTTTCATAAGCGAAAGATAGGGCCATAAGGCAGATGACAAATATATATGATAAATCCATGATTCTTGATTTCTGTTGTTAAGGTCTACCACTTGAAACACTTTTTTTTTTATGTGTGTTAAATTGTCTGACTCTGAAAAGTCATACAAATATTTTGTTTATTTTATAATTTCAATTTCGTTGTTGTTGTTGTTGTATGGCAATTTTCACGTTCAATTAGCGCACTATAAATGAGGCATAATCATCATTAGCATTAGCATTGAGATTGAAATTGAATTTCATATTTATTTATTGATTTAATGAACGATTAGCAGATCGATCGATCGATCGAGCGGTCGGTCGTTTCGTTTCGTTCGTTCATTCAGAGCGAAATCACACGGTTTAAACACACTTGGAAAATTTTTAACATTTCAACATATTTTAACCATTTACATATGTATGTTGTATGTGTATATCTCGATATCGCGACACTGGGAGCGGAGGAGTGAAAGATTGTTGCCCGGTTCAGTGCCAACGCTTAACTGAAACACACAGTTCTTACTTTCCGCCTGACTCTGCGTTTGTCAGCAGCAGCAGCAGCAGAAGCAGCAGCAGCAACAGCAACAGCAACAACAGCAACAACGGCAACGGGCAAGATCATATCACATTTATCGTACGTACCTACATACACACACACACACACATCGTTTGTCGTCGTTGTCGTCGTCGTCGTTTGTCGTCGACACGATGTTGCGCGATCGAACAACTGCTTCGTGTGCGAGAATGGGAGGAGCATTATCTATTGATTGCCTTGCCTCTGTGCGAGTGAAGAGCGCAGCTAGTGGCTATTAATAGCTGACCAGCTGCCTCTTGACATCCTTCTCTTTTCAGCTCAAGCGTTTGTTCGCCACACACTCAACGCATTTGTGTGTGTGTATGCGTGATCGCATCTGTGTATTGTCGGCTTGTATATATGTACATAGGAGAAGCCGACCGACTCCCCAAGCGCCCAATAAGAAATGGCGGACACAGTTTTTCGGTATTACACATACCGCCTGATGTATCTAATGGGTTTTTTTTTTTGCGCAACAAAACAATAAAAATCAAAAGAAAAAACAAAAAAAAACAGTTAACCATATTTAATTATAATCATTTAGTTGGCAATTTACTGAATTTACTTGCATTTTGGGCGGCTTTCAACATTAAATTGAAGTGCTAAAAGCAATTTTTTTTTTGTGATCGAACTTATATCCTGTCTAGATTATCACACTTGGGTAAGCTTTATAAAATAATTATTAGTCTGTAGAGAAGAAGGATTCCAAAGTGCAAGAAAATAATGCAAATGGCTTTTCCCTATAAGATGTAGCTATAAAATGTGTTTGCTATATTGAAATATGTATATTGAACAATTTCATGAGTCAATTAATTATACTTTAAATTATTTTTTTAAGCGATGTAATTACTACAATTTGGTTTTAATGAATTGTAGTTTTCTATAGAAAAGTGATGGAACTTATGTTTATGTAACAAAAGCACCCAAAAAAAAAAAAAAAAACAAAAGCAAGCTAATAAAACAAGATTAAACTAATGAATTAAAATTGCCAAATATAAACCTTAAAAACCCATGTGAACTGTTTTTAAAAATTATGAATTAGCTAGATTTTTAAGACCATTATATTATAAATATCTACCTTTAAGGAAGAGAAATTTGGATTTTATTTCCTACAACTTAATTGCTCTTTTTGGATCACTTTTCCAAAATAATTGTCATTTCATTTCATTCACTCTCGACCCTAAATTTTATAATGTTTCTAATTTTTTCTATGACTTGCCATCGCTTTTTGGTTTAATTTAGGCCGAAAACTTTAAATTTATGCACTAGTTTTTTGTAATTTATGTCTTTATACTACATACGTATATAATTAAGTTGTATCATAACATAAACAGATATATTTCGCAATTTTTTGTTTTGCCAAAGCAAATTAATTTCAGAATTTTTGCTAAAGTTTCTAAAAAATTTAAAATTTTATTTAAAAAAAAAAAGAATCCAATTCACTTGGCTTCTTTTTCATTCACATTTATTCACTAGTGGCTGGAACAAGTTTTCCTCTGCTGGTTTTCGGAGTCACGATTTTTTCGGAGTTCCTTATGTACTTACTGAGGTACACTCTCATGCTGGCTCTCTCTCTCTCTCTCTTTTGCTTCACACATACATTTCGCTCTGTGTGTGAGTGTGTGTGTGTGTGTATGTGCGTTGTGTGTGTGTGTGTTCGTTGTGTCTTCAACTAATTGGGCAAATGTGTGAGTTTCGAGCAGGCTCCCCCCTACCCACTCACTCCACTAGAATTAACTACCTATCGCCATTCGCAGTGTCGACTATGGCTTTAGCTTTGCCCATCACTTAGAGAAGATAATCTTTAATGATTTAAATGCATCTCTTAGAATTAGTTCAGAGCCAATGAATTGATCTATAATCATTAACAATTTGTCGAAAATGGCGTTCGTACCGTTAATGTTTAAATATTTGCACAGTCTGGAGGAAAAAAGAGTTATACTCCCTCCAAAGAGAAGGAAAATTTCTCAGTCTGTGTGTGTGTGTGTGTGTCTTGTGAGCAATATTTGCTTAGGCCCAGCCAAAGGCCTGCAAAATTAGCGCGTTCTTATTAATTTTATTGCTGCGGAAAATCCAAATGATGAGACACACACACGCACACTCAGACTAAGCGATAGCCAGAGAGACAGGGAGGGAGGAAACAGCAGCAGCAGCAGCAGCAGCAGCAGCAACAGAGAGGCAAATATGTAAACAAATCATAAAAATTCTTAAACGAAAACCCTCAATGCTGTAGGTAGATTCAAAAGTATCTTTTTCGGACTGTAAATGAGACTCTGAGACTGCCAAGTAGTTCGGCGGGCTAATTAAAGTTATAGAAACAGTGAGGCGATCGATTAGTTTTGAGGTTTTCAACCTCAGTGTGCTTGTTCCAGGATATTTCCAATGAATTCTTTATTATTTCATTTTCATTCTCCATCTCTTTCTGATTAACTTTTTATAATTTTAAAATTTTTTCTCTAAACTTCAGTTGTCAGTTGAATTCTCAAAAATAGTAGCCATTCTGGTGGGTGGTTTGCTTAAATTATGATTGATATCTTGGCTCTTAATTATATTAATTACCGAATCCTCCTTGGCATCTGGTTAGCCACAACACAGCTCAACACAGTGAACACACAATCGAAATCGTAACAAATTGTTGGGTTAACCTTCAAAAATAAATACGTTATGGATAATCCATCAAAAAACGAAAACAGCAACAGAAACGGAAACAGATTTTCTAGCCAAGCCAACGCCACAACAATTCCAAACAAAACCAACAAGACGAAACCAGAAGAAACACCGAACACCCCCGAGGCTGAAGTTCTTTAATGACCTTGGGCATTGGCCAAACGGCAGCAGCAATAGCAGCAGCAGCAGCAGGACCTTTGGGACATGTCCTTGAGTGAGCCACTGACCAAGGTCATATGAGATGAGAATGAGTGACAGGTTGATTATGAAACAAAAGTCTTAAAGTCAACTGGTTTTTACAGAAAAGGTGTTAGAATAGATAGATTTCATCTCATCTCTGGTCATTCCTCTGGCTATTCCCTTGGGGGGAGTTGCTTGTAGGAGTGTAGACAGCAGCAGCAGCAGCAGCAACACAAAGAAGCTAAAAGTGTAAAATCTGAGCTCATAATTGCAAATAATCGTTCAGGATGAAGCGCAACTAACTCGCTGCCACGATGCCTCGATGCTTTGCTGCTGACTTTTTCTCTAGTGGGCGTTGGTTGCTCTTCCCTCTCCCTATCCCTATCCCTCTCTCTCACTCTCCCTTGCTCTTAGCCAGGTATGTATCTAGCCCCTAATCGGTCACAATCGAAATTTATATGGTCTGCAATCATTTGGCATCATTTGCAACATGATGTGTGTGTCCCATGGCAGACGCAAAACATAGACAAAGTTGTCAACAAGAAGTCAAATTCGCCACGCTGTGTCCTGTCAGCGAGTCCTTTCCCTGCTGCTCGGTCCTGGCCTGACCGTTTCTCTCACAACATGACGTTTTCGGGTGTGAAAATTGCTTCCAAATAAAAATTTGCAACACTCGGTTGGCTCGACTCGACTTGGCTTGACTTGGGTTGGGTTAGTTTAGGTTTGTATCGTTGTTGTTGTTGTTGTTGTTGTTTGTTGGTCTCCTCTTGGGCCTGGTCTAGTATAATGTGCCATGCACAAAATGCTACGCTTCGATAGATGAAACTTGGCCAACTGCTGGGAGCAACTGCAATCGCCGATCATTGCTGTGATCATGGCTAGCATTTCGCGATCTCCTCTTCCTTTCCTTACCTTTCCGCTCCGAGAGCGTGTCGGGTTTTTGTTTAGCACTTGCTGTGAGCCAGAAACAAACTCTGTGTGTTTTTTGTTTTTTCTTTTTATTGCACTCGATTTTACGCTTAAATCTATGCAGAGATCACAATAGATTGATTGATCTGCAGAATATATACATATCGATTACGAAGATTAGGAAAGGTTGGTGCTGCAGCTGCAGCTGATACATGGGCATTTACTTTTCTAGGTCTTTTGGTTATTGAATGAAAATCTTTGTTATGGCTGATCGTAGAACGTTACCTCAATTTAATTAGCCTCTTTTGGGCTCTTTTAGCAGATCTCAAACTTTGGGTATTAGCTGGCTTAAGGTCAATCCAAAGAAGCGAAATTCTTAGTTTAATCGTCAGCAGACGTATTAAACGCTAAAACTAGTTGAGAATTACAATCAAAATGATGCGAAAGAGCGAAAAATTAAATCCTTTTGTATTAGTTTAGCATTTAAGTAACGTTTACTGAATTGATATTTCTCTTTCTAGGATGTTGATTCATGCCAAAATAATCACTATGTCAATTCTTATCAAAGTTGCTGAGAGGGAAAAACAGAATAAAAAATGGTAAGCAATAAAATAAAGAAACTCAGTATTTGGAAAATATGCTTTATGACCATTAATTATGTATATTTTTTTTGTGTTGTAAATTTCTGTTAACACTAAGCTATGCTTAAATAATTATTTGAATCATAAATTCTAAAAACTACTATTATATGGGGCAACAAAATGGCTGCCTGCTATATACATATAAGCCTCAAAGAAAATGGCTTTAAATTTGGTTGGTTAGTTTCCATTCTTTTGCCCTTAGTTTTTGCCAGTTTTTCATGGCTGTTGCCGCTGTTCGTTCGAACGCACTTCCGGTTAACAAAACAGACCTCGGACCACCCCGCTAGAGTTGATGATAATGCATTATGCATTCTGGACCAGATAAAATGAAAGAGCGGACAAAAAGGTGGGTAAGTTTTTTTTTTTTTTTAACACCAAGCCAAGCATGCCGAGAGAGAGAGATAAAATCCAACAACACACATTTCATAAGCACTTAGAAAAAAATTTTCAAATGGAAAAAATTAAATATACTATATAATAATAAAAAATGCTCGCTCATAATCTTATGGCACGGGAAATATAAATTGTGTCGGAGGTAGACCAAAAAAAAAAAAAAAAAAAAGAGAAGGGGATCGGTTGAGGAAAAGGAGAAGGAGAGGAGAATTCTACACTGTCATCAAAGCGTAACTAAACGCCCATTTTTCTCAACTCCAAAGCCAAAGTCGACCATTTTCGGTAGTTATTAGTGGCATATTTTGGCCTAAAGTGCGTGAACCATGTCGGCCAAGGAGAAGAAGAGGGGTTGGGGTAAAAAAGGCAACGAAAATTTATTGTCTATAGACAGAAAAAGAGAGAGAGAGGGAGAGATAGAGAGAGAGCAGGGGGCGAGTGAGTAGTAGTTGGAAGTTAACAACAAAAATGGACCTCCCCATGAGTAAAGGTTTAAGGTTTTTTTTTTTGGGAACGAGAAAATATTAACGCCTCGGGGTCGTCGAGTGTTGGTAACTGTTGTTGGTTGTTTGGAGTTGTTGGTAAAAGATGTAGAAGAGGAAGAGGAAGGCAAAGCAAAAAGAAACCTCTTACCTCTTATTGGTCGCCGTCGCCGTCGTCGTGCCTGGCCAGATCGACCACCATCATCGATGTTGATCGTCTCTCTTTCTCTTTGACTGGGGACTGGACTTGATGCTGCTGCTGCTGATGCTGCTGCTGCCTCCGTTGATGATGATGACGATGATGAGGATGGCGTTGATTATGGCTTATTTTCAAATCTCTTTTCTCTCTCTCTTCTTGGAAGCAAGTCAAGCAAATTATTGTAGAGTCATCAATGGCAGGCAGGCAGGCGGGCACTCAGACCAGGCAGCCGGGCAGCCGGGCAGCCGGGCAGCAAGCCAGCAGCACCATCAAAATTGAGGCAAAAGAACTAACTCTCGACTCGGCTGTGGGAGGCGATTGGCACGCAAACTGCTGCAGCTGTGAATGCTGAAATTATTACAAAATTCATTCTACAATCTACAGATGCACTCAGCGAAAATGTTTGCAGATTACGAACTGCCGGCAAAGTCAATCAATCAAATCAATAGCCTTGTGCATATTGATTTAAATCTAAATAATTAGTCAAGTAAAGATATAAGAATTTCATTTTGAAACTTATTTGCCATACTTTCCAAAATCATTTTGAATTTCGTTTCATGCAATTTGAAAAGTTTTTTTAAAGTTATTTTGGCATAATAAATATTTAGAATAAAATAAAAGTTTTAAGTAATGAGAGACAGACCACTTAATTAATTATAAGGCAAATCTAATTGTAAAAAAGTTTAAAAATTTATTTTTTATTCATTTTTTCCTATTGTTTAATTTGCTAAAAAAGAGTAATGAAACTTTTAACTTTTTCTGAATGTAAACATCTTGAAAAGATAGTGAGATTGGAATAACTAAAAAACTAAAGAAGCCAATGATTTTTGCCAATGACAATTTTGGCAACCAATTTTGTTACAACAGACATTCTGGTATCATAAATAACGTTTGTCTCCAGCCAGAAAGTTTATTAAAAACTATTAACAGAACAAAAAACAATTTCTTCTACATGATGGATCATTTATTAATTGGAATTTAAACCACTAAATAAACGATTTTTTTTTTCAAAAGTTTGTTAAATTTGAAAATGTTATTCTCTTAAAGTAATTATAATTTACTTTTTATTGTTTAAATAATAAATTTTTCGTATTGAAATTGTTGACTTTTTTGGCCAAGTTAAAGCTAGTCAGTGGCAGCTTATTAATCAGTCACTTTAATGGCCTGGCCTTCTTTTCAGCTCTTAGTTAAGGCGCACAGGGCGTGTCAGGTCTGTTAGTTTTTTTTCCCCATTTTTGTCTTTTGTTTTTATTTTTTTTATTGGCGCCATTTTCAAGGCAATTAATTTGAATTTTTCTGCGCGTTAATTGCACAATGACCAAGCTGTCGCCGGTAGTCATAAGTTTTTGTCTGCTTCTTTGTCGGGAGTAGAGAGGAGAAGAGTCCAAGTCGAAGTCGGAGTCGGAGTCAGAGCCCATTGACTTTACCTTTACTGCTACTTCATCTTTCATTATTTGCTGCTTAAACAAAAGTTGGTCGAAAGACAAAGCGGACAAGTTGCTTTTGGCTAGAGCTTTGCTAGTAGCAGTTACCAAAAAACAACAACAACAACAACACAAAAAAGTAGTAATATTAAATGGCAAACAACAACAACAGCAACAACAACAAAAACAAGTTAGTTTGGCCAAAAAGGCACTCATCTTTGGACTTAATGCGTGATAAAGAGAGGAGAGAGAGAGAGAAAGAGAGGGGGGGGGGGGAAGCTTTAAGCGCGTCTTCTTCTGTTTGTCTATTTGTTTATGGCCTTAAGCTGCCGACTGCCAACTGCCAAATGCCGACCTGTCAATAAGTGTGGGAAAAGCCAACAAAAACTTGTTAGCTTCTGAATATGCCATATATGTATACATATATATACATGTCTTTGTGTATATACATATCAAGATACATATACATATATCCATATAAAGGTATAAACGATCGATTTTATTCAATCACTTACCAACTAAATATAGAATAGGTTTAGTCCAGATTTGATGTTTCACAAATTCCTAAATGAAAACATTTTGGGCTTTCCCTTTTATGTTCTGTATATGAGAACAGAACAGAGCGATCAATATAATGTATAAATATTTACTTTATCGATTATTCAAGATAAGAAGATAAAAAATTCTCATTAGTTAATAAGAAGTAACTTATTAGAAGGACATCGCATAGCAAAATTTTATGAAAGAATAGCCAGCTTGATTACGCTTGTTTCAAAAAAATATAAAAACATTTTGTTAGTTGGTGCGAAATTATATTTTATTTAAAAAAAAAAAGGTTTTTTAAGGCAAACGAATAGAAAACACATTTAGATCGTCAAGGATTGTAAGCATTTAGGTATGACTCATTAAAAAATGTAAACCAAAAAACTGTTTTTTATTAAGTTAACGTGAATGGTGTGCTTTTTGAAATAGTTGCTTAAAGCATCTTCAATAATTGTCCTTCTATGTAGTATCTACACTTGGCCAAAAATGTATTGAAAACGCAATCATTCTTCAGTTTAAATTAAGGACATTGTCTATAAATTGATTCCAAAGTGAGAGTAAGGCCAATTTAATTTCCTATGGCTAAATGTAACTATAAATTCCATCTTAGAAACTAGCGAGCCCAGAAGCTACATACAAATTTCTAATGACTAAATTTCAATTATATCCCACATTCTTTTTAGTCCAAAAGGATTTGAAAATTCCTCTGTCTCTGTCTCAGGCCACACGCACTTGAAGATCAATAGAAAATAATAACAACAAAATGGAAAAACAGACAAGAGACATTAAATAACCAAACATCAGCTTAGTATGGAGAGCCCTACTTAGAGACAAGACGAAGAAGAAGACAAGTTGTATAAGCAAATCCAATCGAAAAGTCAATGTCCTTGGAATTTCTAGGACTTAAGCCAGAGAAAAGGCACGTGTACTTGTTCCTATACTTGAACCACTGTGCCACAGGCGCTGCCACTTAAGTGAAAAGAAATTTTCCCAAAAAAAAAAAAAAAAAGAAAAGAAAAACATTGTCAAACGTCACTTGCATAAAATGTGGAAACTTTATTAACTGTTCATTTGATCATTGGGAAAAAACGCAAATGTGTGAAGTAAAACAAATAGACAAACAATGTAAAAATCTCTAGAGGATTTGGCGAGACAAAACTAACAACAACAACAACGACTCGAGGAATACCCAAAAATAGTCAAAAAGTCATGAATGAGGCGAGTTGGTGCAGAGCGGCGGTGTGTGTGCAATGTGTGTGTGTGTGTGCCGTGTGTGTGTGCGTTTTGTTTGTCATCTAATAATTTAAATGACTTAATTATTGCGTCAGACTATGGGGAGTAAAAAAAAAAGGCGGCGCCACTTTGTACAACATTATCTCTCCTTCCCTGCCCCCTCACCTGACTCTGTGTCGTTGCATTTCCTTTGTGGGAAAAGTGGAGTGGAGGAGTAGGGGGGCAAACCATTAGATTATGCATTTTATGAAGTGCGAATATCCATTGAAGATTATTTGAACTCTTTAGTTTTTGGGTGTTTTTTTTTTTTTTGGCGCCATTCCATTCTTTCTTCGGCGCGTCGCGTCTTGGTGACGCCGAGCGGTCGTCGCCGCCGCCATCATTGCCACCCGCCACTAGCAGCTGCCCTTTGACCTGGGCCGCCATCACGTAGAAAAACGTTTAGTCTTCTTTAATAACAAATTGAAAGAATCACAAAAATCACGGCTCCACATTCGATATGCCTGTTTCTTCATGATCCTTTCGATTGCCTCGATCCTCGATCGAGTGGCCAGCTGTGAATTGCGTCTGCCCCGTCCATGACTTGTGCCCAAACAAAAGGTCACTCAAACGAAAAAGCGTGAACAAATCCTAAATAATGCATCCTCAAACAATTTAATTATTTGTGTAATGTTATTCCTGGAAGACGATTCGATTCGGTAGCTTCCCTCCCTCCCTTTATTCCAAACTCTTTGTCCATCGAATTGTGCCAAAAACTCGACCACATATTAATTACTCATTGAAAGTGTGAAGGAAAGTTTGTTTTCCTAGAAAATTCAGCAACATTTCGTTTGTTGGGTGGTCCAGTCTCATCGATAGGATCACAGCTTAATTTAAGTGAGTTTTTTAGTTCGATGGTTAAGCTTTTTCCAATTTTATAGGGATCAAAAATTATCATAGACATTTTGAAGTATAAGAGGACGGACTTCCCTTGAAGCCTTTTAGGTTTAGGGAAGAGCTTATCATTGCCCTCCGTTTCAATAGGTTCTATATCCTGACTTTGTATGTAAGTTGTATACCTGAACTTTTTAGTCATTGTGGTTGAAAGTTTTGGTAGATTTTTAGTCACCCAATACTTTTCTTTTAATATGCCTTCGATCTAAATTTATTTAACAAAGAAAAAGCTAACTATTTTTCAATTATAAAACTAAAAGCTGATGATTCAGTTCCCAATTGTTTAAGGTACTTCTTAAAGTATTAAGGTTTTCTTCTGCTTTTTTTAACCTCTGGCAAATATTTATTTACTAACTCTTCATCTACTTGAAAATCCTTTTTAAATTGCTTTCTAATTCTTAAAACGAGTTTTAATTTCTTCATGATTCTCACATCCTTAGAAAGCAGTTAGCTGCCTTGGGAAAGTATGTCCCAACGAGTTTAACTGTTTTCTCGTTCTCCTCAATGAAAGTTATGCATTATTTGTCTCTTGACTTTCTCTTCGGAGGCAGCAAACTGACTCAATGGTTGTCGTCGATTTGATTTCGTTGTGGCCCATCATCATAAAGATAAAATAAATATGGGTGGCATTTCCAATGAAATAGATAAAAGAGATAAATAGAGTGAGAGCGAGAGAGGGAGGGAGACACAAAAGGGAGAATCTAAAATTAAGACATAAAGCGTTACTAATCGAAAATTTTTGAGTAGGGCAGCGCCGCTGCCGCGACACGGAGGCTGGAGCAGATTCACACCAACGATAAGCGGCCTAATATCTAGCTATATATGTATATATACATATGTATATATGTATATACTTCGCACAGGTGATAATTATATAATTTGTGACGGATGGACAAGCACATAAAAATGTTTCACTACAGAGAATTTTATAGTTTTTCGTGCCCCTCCCTTGCCTTGGCTTCTTTTGCTTTGCGAACTCGTTGATGTTGTCTTTGGACTTTGTTTCTTCTTTGTTTTTGTTGTGCGTTTTTTTTTTTTTTGTTGTCTGTTTTTTCTTTTTTCACCTTTGCCGTGATAGGTGTGGCCCGGTGCGGTGATGGGCCCATCATCTATGCGGAAAAAGAGTGGGAAATTGTAGCACTGGGTGGGCCGTGGGAGTTTCGGTTTTTGCTTCTTTCGCTAAAAAAAAAAAACTTGAAGAAATTCCTTCGTGCTTAATTGTCGATGCGCTGAATTTTGTCTCTTGTGTGTTGTCCACACTGGCGGATTCCGTAAATTTTGGATTCGTTCCAAAAAAAAAAGAAAAGAAAAAAATAAAAGGGAGAGAAGAACTGGACAAAAAAATGAAAAAAAAACCAGGATCCCTTCTCAACTATGGCCTATTCGTCATTCGCTTGTCTTGTCTTGTTTTCGAAACCATCATCATCGTCATTATTATCGTCCCCATCCTCATCATCATCATCATCATCATCATTATGAGGAAGTCTTTTTTTGCGCTTGGGCAAAAATTACTTTTTTGTTCTTCTACTCTTCTGTTGTGCCTTGGAGTCTGCGTTCTTTTCACAGCATTTCAACAGTTTTTGCCCAGACTCCAATATTAATTTCGAAAACGTTTTTAAATGGCCAACGACGAGAGCAGAAGAAGAAGCCCCAATAACTTTTCAGCCTGAACCAAAAAATTAGCAAGAAGCAATTGTAGTCTTCCTGATACCCTGTAAAGGAAAGTTCTACAAATTAGGCAAACTTCCGATCTTCTGTAGAAAATCTTTGACACATTTGAAGTGACATTTGTATGTTAAAAGTGTTATCACATATATACCCTTTCCTTCTAGGGTATCACAAATCCTTCCTCCTTTTGGCAACACAACAAAAAAATCGCAATTCAATTTCTTCCTCTTCTTCTGTTGCTGCTGCTGTTTTTTTTCCACTCTCATCCCGCAAAGCGTGCAATTCTCTGGAGACATTTTTTGTGCAGTTTTTTTTTTTTTGGCGAGCAAAAAACTAGAACAATTCCGAGATTTATTTCTTTCGTTAAGGATTTTTGCTTTCTGCTGGGATTTTGCAATGCAGATCCTGCCGGCTGATCCCGTCCAAAGATTCGTCATTTGCCCCAAACTGTCAGTCAGGCCAAGTCAAGAGAAGAGCCAAAGCGATCGAAGAGATCTCTTCTCCGCGCTCTGTCATGGGATCTGGACTGGTCGTGGCAAATGTTTAACATTATTTGTACGCCTGTTTTTATATACAGTATTTGTTTCTACTGTTCTTTTTTTTTTTTTTTGTTGGCTTGATCGTTTTCCTTTGTTTCTCATTGATTTTTGTGGATTTTTTTTTTAAGGTTCTTTTGTGCTATAATAAAGAAATATTTTTAATAAGCTTTCATTCAATTTTTTAACGAGGGTTAAACATTTTGTGTAGCGACGACATTCTTTTGCCATTTTTTTTTTTTTTTTTTGCCCCCTCATTTACTTTGCACTTTGATTCATCTAATGGATTTTTGGGGAGAACGCAAAAAATGCGTCAATTCCGTTCAAAACTTCAATGAGATAAAATGAAATGAAATGAAATGATGTGGAAGTTGCAAGTTGGAAGCTGGAATGTGGCAACAGAAAATGTTATTTACAAAATGGAGATAAACACAGAACAGAATTTACTTTTGTTGTTACGTAGGTTTTTAACTTATTTTCACTTACATTTAAATAGTGAATATTATGTAATGGAAGTTTATTCTTTATTTGGAATTTTCATTTGAATATTTATATATGTTGTTTTTCTATTTAGCGGGCTGCTCCATTTGCAATAACATTGACATAAAATAAATTCTTTAATACAAACAGATTAACATATTTTATATAACAGATTAACACAAGAAGATCCACAGATTTCGATTAGATAAAGGGAGTTGGGAAAAGGGGGAATGTGGGAGTGTGTTTCAGTTCAAGCATGTGACGTCTGCTGAGCCTGCGGGTGGTGTCCTTGTTATCTAGTAGATTTATGGCGAGTGGCTTGGATAGACACTCCAACCAAGTCATTCCAGGTAGCACTTAATTCACATTTGTTAAAGAGCACTGAGTATAAGAATCAGTATATTAAGTTTATAGTCGGCTGAAAATTTCACCTTTTTGAGTTCTTGAAACTGTTTTTCTCATTGAAAATCTTCTTTTTTCTGCTTTCTGCTAATCTAAGGTATTTAGTTTAAAGTTGAATTTAATTGAAGCTCTTATTAATAATAAGTCAAAGTTAGTTATGACTCCGTTCTTAAATGATCCAAAGGAATTACATTCCTTAAGCTCAGATACAAGTTCTGATGTTCGGTTTTAGAGGATTTCCATGGGAGACGGTGGGAGGAAGCCCTCCTTTGTGGGTCGAGTGTTGCTGCTGAATCTCTTAGACTTAATCCAGTCAACATTTATGCTTAACTCTCTGATCGCAGTTTTTTATCCTTAATTCTTCGAAATTATTTATAGTTCTTTAAAAATGTCTGTTTCATTACTAAAACTTTAGTCAAACAATTTACAAAGTTATTTTGCTTTATATTTATATACTTTTTTGTTATTTGTTCACAAAAATATTTGTTTTTGATTAAATTGATACGTATATGTTAAATGCCAAAAATAGTTTGCAGCTTATTTAAAACATTTTGATTTGTCATTTTTGGGATAAATTAAGGATTTTCTTATGCTGGGGAATATTTTTGTTTGCAATTTGTTTTAAACCAAAACCTTCTTTTTGGCTGCCACTTGCTTTAACTTTTAGCTGCCTTTTCTCTTTGTCATTATGAGCCCTTAATTTCTTTTCCAAATACCTTAACCTCAATTTGTTGCCACATGTCACACACACGTAGCCACTCAAATGAATGGCTTTTGAGGCGCCACCAGCAACGACAGCAGCAGCAGCTGCTTTCCATATGGGTTAAGAGAGCGCGGAGAGAGAAGAGAGAGAGAGAGAGGGGGTGGGGGAAGGTGGTAGAAGGAGAAGAGAGGATACCCCAAAAGAGTAAGAGTCAAATTTTCTGATGACATCTCCAAGCCGAAACGCCAGGCGTTTCATTTAATTGAGTTCACAGCCAGAGAGAACGAACGACAATAACAATAAAAATTAATTCAAAAGGCAACAGCAACAACAACAACAACTACAACAACACCGATGAAATGTTGAACCTTTTAACCTTTTTTCGTGTCAGGTTTTTTTTTTTTTTAATGGTTTCGTCCAGCGACGGGAATGGGAATGGGAATGGGGATGGGGAAAGGGGCCAGCGCCAGAACCAACGAGTCGAACAGCTGCCGTTTTTCTGTCAATTCAATTAAAGCCTAGCCAAGGCGAAGCGATCACCTTTCCTACCTTTCGTCCACCTACCCACAAAAAAAAAAAAAATAGGCCCGAGCCAAAAACAAGAAAACGGAAAACAAATTGTGAAACATTAAACAAAATTAACCAAAAATGTGAGTTATTAACATTCTTGCTTTGCTCTCTCTTTCTCTCTCTCTCTCCGGTTCTCCCTGTGTCCCGGTATCTAATGAAGCCAATCAACGCCCGCTGACTTGTTGATCTTTTGTGTTTGGTGTGCTACAATTAAGGCAACATGCCGATGCCCAATGGCCGATCACTGATCAACAGCAACAGTGATCGCTGTGTGATCGCACAATAAAGATATTTCCTTTCTCACACTTTCCAAAAAAATGAAAAGAAAAACGAAAAGAAAGACCGAACGATCGAATCCATCGATCGAGCCGGACGACGGCCTCATGAAAAAGCACAAAAAAAAAAAAAAAAAAAAAAAACATGACACGATGGATGATGACAAGCAAAAAGAAGCGCCAGCTCCAGAGAGAAACAGAGAGAGAGAGAGAGAGAAGAGGGGGCGGAACAGATCTGTGATCGGAGGGGGATCAGAGCATTAAAACTGTGTGTTGAGATCGTGTGGAGTTAATGCGAGTATTAAAACCTTTTAATAAAAATCTTTAATGAATCAATGAAAGAGCTCAACTCTGAATGGAGAGATGGAGAGAAGAAGAATCGAGAGTGAGCAAAAGGAAGAAGAGTTACAGCAGACCGTGAAAGGTGGAGGGCGGGATCATTGTTCCCCAGGGGGGGAGGGGGTTTAAGGGGAGGGAGATGTATGTAGATGCTTTGTACTGATTAGGAGCATTAATCGATTTAAGCCACAAGGCTTAAGGAATGTGGGAGCCTGTCTTCTCCCCCTATCTCTTCTGCCCCTCATCTTCAATTTTGGTTTGTCTCTTATCAAAAGGCACATTTTTTGTTTTCCTTTATTTTTTTTTTTGTTTTTGGTTTTTGAATAAAAATTAAATTAATTAAATTACAGTCCGACGACCAAGGGGAAACTTGGGACCAAAAACTAAGAGCTGCCATAAAATTGTTTTTAATCTTATCAGGTTTTTTTTTCGTTCGTTCGTTCGTTTGTTTGTTAGGGGCCAGGACTTGGTGGCCCAGAGAGAGAGAGAGAGAGACCCGAGCCTTTTAGTCCGTCACACTAAAAATTTGCTTTGCTCTGCCGCCAGAAACTGAGCCAGAGCCAGAGCCAGAGCCAGCTGTTTCGTAATACTTAAATAGAGCATTTAATTTTTTTTAGTTTCCATTTTCACATTTTTCTCTATCTCTCTCTCTCTCTCTCTCTCTCTCTCTCATTCTTGTTTTTATGATATTGAGCTCTCTTATCTTTCTGCGTTTTGGTTGTGCGAGGGGCGCCGGAACTTGGGCCACAAACGGAAGCACTTGACGAGCAGCAGCAGCTGCCAATATGGTCGAGGGGAAAGAAATGATTAGATGAATGGTCAGATGGATGGATGTATGAATAGTTTGACTTGGGATGGATAGATAATTTATCTAGTTGCTGCTCGACGACAGCTCAAAGAATGCCATACGCAACGGGCGGGCAGGCAAGTCAGTCAGTCAGTTCTCATTCCCATTCCCTCCACAGTCTCTCTCTCTCTCTCTCCCTCTCACACATCCCATCCCAGAGTCCCAGAGTTCAGTCCCAGGTTTGGGTGGTCGAGCTCTCGGCCTGTTTGTTGTGCTGTTGGGCTGCTGTGCGGTTGGTCGTCGTCGTCGTCGTCGTCGTTGTCCAGCGACATTCAAAGCAATCGAGAGAAGATGATGCATATGTTGACGAGCTCGACGATCGCCCAGCTACTGCCACACGCGGCATGCGGTCGTACAGTGTGCACCGGGGGTAACAGAGAGAGAGAGAGAGAGAGGTGATGAGGGGAAGATGAGATGGTCAAACGGCAACATTCAAACGGCAGCAAATGAAGTGATAAAGTTATGCTCGCCAGGGGACACCCAACCAACCAACCAACCAACCAACCAACTAGTCAGCACAGTGGTTCAAAATTTTCCTTACAACGAGAATTCTTTCAATGGAAGCTTAAAAAAAATAAATTGGTACAAAAAGAACGAATTCAATGATTAAACTAAAATTTTTGCACTTAATTTTTTTCAAGTTTTTGACACTTTGCATTTAAGATGTTAATTAAAAATGTAAAAATAAAAAAAAAACAATATTAATTTTAATGATATTTGATATTTTCTTTCTATTGATATATATTTTCTTAATTTAAATATTTCGTTTTCTGTGCTGCTTGAATTAAATTTAGTCTAAAATTACGTTTCGATATTGTATCCGCCAAAATATAGTAACTTGCCTTAAGAGTCAAATCCTCATTCTTGCAGAAGTATCAAAAAAAAAAAAAGAAACGTATCCTAATTAGCCAAAGACACAAATTGAAGTAATTTCAAACCCCTTTTGCGCCACTGTAAGACAGTTTGTGGTCTGTGGACCATCTTGTGCGACATTCCCACCAATGAATAAAACCAACAGCAAACAACTGTGATCTGGTCTTTAGGTCTTTATTCCCAATGATAATGCAGTTTCATGATGGCATTTGAATAAGAATTGTGTCATGTTAAGCGACCGACCAACCGACCGACCATTCGATCCGATCCGATTGAGCCTTATCAGAGAGCGAGAGAATGGGCTGGGTTGGGAGACAGGGAGAATTGAGAGATACAACAATTGCGGCTCATTGATCGTTTTGTCGTTTTTCTGTAGTTTTTCTTCTTTTTTTTCTTTTGGCCCACCTAGCTGGCCAATTTTCAACGCTGTCTTTCACCTTTCCCTTGCTATGGCTCTCCGGCCCAGTCTCCGGCTCCGGCTGCTGCTGCTGCTGCTGCTGGCTAATATGTGTAAACCGTATTAGTTACGCTTCAACAATAATGAAGACATTATTAACTTGTATATTTGTAGTTTGGAAACTTCTTCTGTGTTTCGGTTGTTGTCGTTGTTGCTTCCTGCCGCAGCTGACAAGCATTTACTTTCACACACTGCCACAAGGAAAAAGAGAGAGAGCAAGAGAGAGAGAAAGAGATTCTCTTCTCAACAACTTCTTATCGCTTCGGGGTTTTCTCTCAGGTTTAGGTCCAGAGGTTCCATTCTTTAGCTGTCAGTTGACTGGCTGGCATACAAACGCCTCTTCTGTCGGCCTTTTCAGTTCAGTCCTTCTTCATCTCGTTTTCAACGTGTGCGATGAACAGTTAGTTTAGTTCCTTTGTCGGTGATTTGTGCGGCATATATCCTTTTTATCCTTCGACTATGAGGGTGGCCCAACCAATTGCAACATACACACACACACACACAGAGACACATAGAGACACAAGTGGCCCTCTACTCCTCGCATCCTCTCGCCCTCTCTGCCATCTCTCTTCTCATTTCCCATTCAAGTTTCTTCATCATCATTTGCCCATTTTGCATGTCCATTAAAGCCAAATACAAATGGCATGAACGCATTATGGGGAAGATTGAAATGATGGAAAGATGATATGAATGCCAGCCAGTCAGTCTGCTTGCTAGCTGGCCAGATGGCTTCAGCTACTTCTTTTTATTTTCGTGTTGTTTATACTCCATTTCAATGTCAATTTTCATTTGCGTTTTCATTATGGAAAAATGTTTTGCAAAATGTCTGAAATGGAATCAATCGATTACCGACTCAATCGAACGAGGCCTAATGGCCCGTGTGTCTGCCATAATGTCTGGCAATCTTTATTAATGAAAACTGATATATAGTATATGATATCTGTGTATATATGTATATGTAGGTGCAATGGCAGAGAATTTGTAGATGGAATTTATTTAACTCAGAGAATAATTGCAAGTAAAAATTCTTGTTTCTTCAATTCTTGAAAGTATAGTAAATAAAAGGTTGTATCTTTCAGTTGAAAAGTTTGTGGAATAGAAGTGAGTTAGTAGATGGTGTAAGGCACAAGCGACTAAGGGAATGCACAAGCCATTGTAGGCCGCACAAGCAAGGTGGACAAAACTGTAGAACGCATAAGTTTGTGAATGAAATGCCGCACAAGCCAGTACAAAAGGTAACAAATATCCCTTTAAGCTCCATTAAAATCAATCTGTTTTACATTAAGATCAATTCTAGTCGGAGTTGAATGTTTTTCTTTAATTTCTTTTTTTTAATATATCCTTTAAAAGAAAAGATGTTAATTAGTTGTGGTTTTAAATCTTGATGAGATATTTTTGAAAATTTGCAATCTTAAAACCATGACAAATTGTTCCCAATTTTGGTGTTTCAACTATTATGGTTAATGAAACATTTATTCAGTCAGTCAACACAGTAATCATCATTTCCATTATCATTATCATCATCATCATCTTCATCGCAGCAGCAGCAGCAGTCTAAGTGCTCCACTAGCATAACTCAATTCATGGCCCTGGGTCAACATCAGCAGCGGCAGCCACTTTTACCACTGGCAGCATCATCCGTGGCAGGCGGCAAACCAAACCAATGCAAACCCAAGCTAAACCAAACCAATCAAGCGATAAAACATCCAAAACTAAGCAAACAGAAAGAGACAGCAGGAGCAGGCAAAAGAGAGAGATCACTTGGATGACTTGCCCCCGAGGCTCAGAGGCCGAACGGGGTGGAGAGACAGAGAGAGAGAGAGAGAGAGAACGGGAGGTGAGGGAGAAGCAAGAGTAAGAGATGTTGTTGTTCGGGCGATCGGTAAATTTGAAAGAAAATTAAATCCGTAAATGAGGAAATCAAATATCATAAAGTGCGCAGCGACTTTGCTTGCTTGGTGGCAACCGGTGGAAGTGCTGGGATAAATCGAGGAGCACTTGTTGCCAGCCACACCAGCCGCCTGCCCTACCCCTGCCCTACCCCTACCGTTCCCTTGCCCATTGCCCATCGCCCATTGCCATGCCATAGCCATATTCCCATGAAGCATGAGCAAACAGACATTGGGTAAAGACGGATTTTAACGTTTTGCCGCCTAGATCATACAGAGATACATTCTCAGTCGCACTCTACTCTCTCGCTCCTTTTGGCCCGAGATGGATTTGTATTTGTTTGCCCAAAACATTTCTCAATTCGCTGATGCATTTTATGAACGCGTGCAAAGGCTAAATGCATTTTTAACCTTTTTTTTTTTCCATCCATCCATCCATCCATCCGTCCATCCATCTATTCATCCTCTTTCCCTTTGTGTTCTACCTGTATGGGAACCCTTTATTGCTGCAACGACGACGCGACGACATTACGGAAACGTGGAACGGGAACGGGAACGGGGATGAGTTTCTGTGGCGCGTGAGTTCTTCAAATTGACACAAGAGAAAGAAAAAAAAAAAAAAAAAAACAAAACAAAAATTTGGGAATTTATTAAAACAACAAATCGGTAAAATGTCTTAATTAGACAAGATGAAAAGTCGGAAAAATGTCTAAAGATGAAGAAGAGGAAACTGACAAAATATTTGCCCTCCTCTTTTGACAGCTGTCAAGTGGCTGACCAAAAGGGGGAGAGAGAGAGAGAGACAGACCAGAGAAAAAACAACAATCCAAAAACTCATATGAAACGTTGCATTTAATTTGGGGGAAGTAGTTGGTGGTGGGGGGAGGGAGAGGGTGGGGGAAACTTTAGCCAATGCAAATTTGTTTTTTGTTTTTTGATTGAATTTATCCAGGAAATACATTTTCCATTTTTTTTCCATTATGCCTCGCAGCACTCAACAAATGAAATTTGCACTAATCTTACATACAAACAAGATACATATATCTGTGTGTGTGTGTGTGTGTGTGTGTGCTGAGGGCATCATCTTGAGAAGGAAGTGATTTTCCAATGATTAACTTTGATGAAAGGAGAAAGAAAGATGTGTTTGATAGGACCCATGTACATACATGAAGATCTTAACATCTCCTTCCACCTCTTCTCCCTCTCTCTTACTTACTTTCTCTCTGCCTCTCTGGTTTATCATAAAGCAGCCATCGCCGTCCTGTGACTGCGCCTTTCCTTTTCTTTTTCTTCATCTTCATCCCATCTTCATTTCATTCATAAAGATTCTAACTGAGAGGGAGAAGCAAAAAGTTGACAATGTTATTCAATTTCTGTAGATCTATAAAGATAACTGAGATATTAGATTTAATGAGTTCAGTGCGGATCAACACTGCAATGGGAGGGAGATGGAACCAGTTCCAGTTTTCGAGTGTCTCAAAGTATCGATTGCACTTGGCTTAGCTCAAACTAAATGCACAAAACTGGTAACCTGGCAAGATCATCGTGTTGTGTGGATGAGGATGAAGATGATCGAGAATGGGCAGTTGTTTCTTGATTTTTTTCTTCCTTTTTTTTTTGCGCACATTTTTCTCACACACGCACGTGAGCAGTTGAGTTACTAGAGATGACAACGTGTTCGTAGTGTAATAATTAAATTTGCAAAGAGTTCTCATTTAGGGATTTCTCAGTATTAATAAAATGTTTTTAAGAAAGTTTTGTCAATTTTTAAAGAATAATTTTTAGATGTTCAAATTAAGATTTGATATTATATTAAAGTCTTTTTAGTATGGAATAAAACATATTGGAATATCAAAAACATAAAGGAAAATATGTCTAAATAAAGTATACAATTTTTTAGGACTTCAGGTTATTAAGAGTTGAAGGTACTAATGCCTTGCTATCGAATCGTCTTTTTTGATTGATATTTTATTAAATTCACTACATTTCGTGGGAATATAAATAGCCTTGGGTTAATTTCTTCAATTCACAATTACACAATGCGTGTCACGAATTTGGTCTCATCCCTATGACAGGTAGCAGTAAGGAAAAAGCAGAAGCAGCGGCAACAGCAGCGGGCCAACAACTTTGGCGGTCCTTTTCCAGGAAGTTGCGCCTGGCGTGCGCTCAACGCGAACGCAGCTGCCAGATTCACAGAGCTCTCATTCACGCGAGTCTTGAGTCTTGGTCTCTTTGGCTTGCTATCTGAAGTTTTATGCAAATTAAGCAGCAGCAGCAGCCGCAGCAGCGACGTCATCGATGGGCAGCGACGTCAGCGGCAGCATCCAAGTGCGTTTTAGCCTACTTTATG
This sequence comes from Drosophila nebulosa, assembly GCA_024703675.1. Lineage (NCBI taxonomy): Eukaryota > Metazoa > Arthropoda > Insecta > Diptera > Drosophilidae > Drosophila > Drosophila nebulosa. The sequence goes on along the minus strand of CM045724.1, from coordinate 8,811,741 downwards.
GGCATTGCTCAGCATCTCGGCACTTGTCGAGCTGTCCAACTGTCGAGTTTAGGTACTCGGTCGATCTTAAGCATTACCAGTTTCCCCCGTTGCACACTCAGAAGGCCCAGTTTTCAGTTTCGTCCTACCTTTCCTCCCTTGCTTCATCGATCTGTTGTGTATCTTGTATCTCTCACATTGTCATGTACCTTTTTGTTGTCTATTAGCGTACACACTTGGACTTGGCCATTCAATCTTCGTATGCTTGAGCGGATTTAGCTTAATTTAAATCCAAATCCGAATCTTCATCTCTTTCTCTTGTTATTGTTTTGTTTAAATCAAGAGCAGGCCCTTAGCATTTGTAAAAAGGGCCAAGTAAAATGGAATGAATTGGCCCATTTAAATCTATATCTGTGTAAGCCTTAGGGCTATTTTACCATTTGACATTCGCACAAATCTCAAGGGTACAACAACTTGACATGTTGTTCCTGGCAAATAGTTGGGTATTGCCTAAGCAAACACTCGACCTACATACATAAAGGACCAGAACAATGAAGTTAAATTTTTTGATTAGCTCTCGTTCGACTAGATATATTTTATTCTAAACACTTGCCCAGAAGAAAAAGCAATTTAGCCTCATTTTGCAAAAAAAAAAAAAAATTAATCCAATATTTTTCTTTTTTTAGGGCTTAGGGAAATTAATTATTGATGAAATATAAGTTATTTCAGACTTTTGAGTTCGAGGCAAGCATTTAAATTAATTTTAAGGATTTTCAATCTTTATTAAATGAGCCATTAATCCATTTAAAAATAATTTTTCAAAGGTAAATAATTTATTAGTCGACTCGTGACCCCATTTAAAAGTAATACACAAAAAGTTACCAACTTTGTGTATATAAAATCGAATATTCCAATCAAAGTTAATACTCATTTGCTCAAAAGTTTTTAGAAAGTGACCTCAGTTCATTTATCTTTTAACAACTTTGCTTACCTAGGGATAAATAGTTTTAAAAGATTGTTCTTTATCTATGTCTGACCTAATAGATTGAATCGTGGTTTGATAACCGTTTAAGTTACGGAACTACCAATTGCTCAAGTCAAAGTTAAAGATCCTAAAATTCTAATCAAGAATTTCCACCAATTTTTTTCTACATATTGATCAGAACTGATGATAAATGATTCTAAGATTATATTCAAATCGTTTTTTAATTTCTTGACATGAAATTAGTCACTCATTTTGTCACTGTTTGTGTTCGCAAAGCACTCCCAAACAGTCACTTATCCATGGAGCCCATTCAATTTTCCAGTCATAAAAACAGAACAATTGAAATCGGTCTACAATATTTATATATACACCTTTATATACACATATGTATATGTATATATGTAGAATCAGTCTTTGTGTGCGCAACCAATAATGGTTATTAATAAAGACATGTGTACTCGGTCGTAAAACAGAATGGGAAAATGCAATAATGCCTCGACGTCCATTGAGTTGGAGGAGATACGAGCAACGATAGATACATATATGTATGTATGTAGATAGACAAGGCGATATTTGTAGTATCTTTTTGGGTAAGAGAGATAACTTTAACGTCGTGCCTCACAAGAATGAAGCCACCAGCCACACCCACTTTCAAAACAAAGCCCCAAAGCAAACCGTATCTCGAAGAGCCAGCCAGTCAGTCAGCCAGTCTCAGTTGGTATCACAATTCAATTAAGATTTATATTTTTGTTGTTTAACAATTTTGTTGTTGTTGTATATTGTTGTTGTTTTTTTATTTTATGTTATGTATTTTCTTGCTCTCTCTCTTCAATATTTATTTCTCATTTCTCACAAAGCAAAAGGAACGAGGAAAAGTTGACGTTGATTTCATTTTTCCCACCTTAAGAGAGAATTTTTCCAGGAATTTTTCATATAGGTTATTTTGCGGCAAAGATCTTTTCATCATCCAGTCAAGAGACGATGTTTAATGACAATATATCTTCATGTACTATATAGCGTGGGAGAAATTTTTTACCTTATCTTCTACCTGTCTCCCCGGAATCCCCCTATTTGCCTCTCTCTCTCTCTCTCTCTCAGTCCGTGGTGGGTGTCTGGGAACTTGTTTTATTTTTTATTTTTATCGACGGGTGATTATTTAATTAGCTCATGCTAATTATAAATGTTAAAATTTCGTGCAAAAATTATTAATCGATAATCTCGATGGCATCGAGAGGCAGCAAAGAGATGGAAATGGGAAAAAACAGCCAAGTCAGAGTGAGAGGAAGGTAAAGATAAGATTTTTGTAATAAAAATTCATTTCAATTCGTTTACGTTTACGCGTAATGAAATGGAAGTCATATAAAATGATGACCACCACGTTCCAGGACCACGAGACAAGAGACAAAGTTGTATATATGGACCACAAAATCAATGATGTGGGTCGGTAAGGGGGGCGCTTTTGGGGGGGGGGGGGAGGGGGAATTTGGTTGGCATGTTGTCCTCATCAAATCACATTATTACGAGTGTCTTTCCAATTGCTGCTGGTTTTCTTTTCAACCCCCCTCCCCTAACCACCGCCCTGCTAACTCCCACTCCCACTTAGTTAGCTCACGTTTTGTTTCTGTTTATCTCGTATAAAGCAAATATTGGGTCACCCCTCGCTGACTGGATGGCTGGCTGGTTGGCCCGGCAGTTGGGTGTTGTGAAGAAGCTTTAATGGAATCTCGTCATAAATTCAAATTTTATTACTGCTCATATTACGGCAGAGAGACCAGACAATCAGACGGACAGACAGACACATTGTGGCATAACGGACGGAAGGGACATACCAACTTATATGGGGCCAATACAAAACGAATTCGCTTATATGAATACATGTCCAAGTGTGAGTGAAAGAGCGAAAGAGATACCCAGAGAGAAAGAAAGAAAAGAAAGAGTGAATGAGTGAGTGAGAATATGAGCAAACGAAACAAATTGCACAGTGGATAAAATTAATTCTCTAAAATGCTTCAATAGGCAACATTTCTAACCTTTCATTGTCGTTTGTCATTTCAACATTAATTACAGGTTTACAATTTTTTTTATTTAAACATTTCGTTAGGCTTAAAGGCATTTACTCATTAATATTAAAAAAAAGTAGCTTGCCCCTTATTAAGGACCACCGAAATCACCTTTAATTGACCACTCTAAATGTAACCAAAACTATGGCAATTAATAAAGACAAACTTATTAAGTCAATCTTATTCTTTGAGTTGAGTTAACAGGAAAATACTTTAAACTAAAGTTAGTAGCAGAATAAATATCGAATTTTCTCTGCCTTGAAATTTTTATTTCAGAAACAAATGGTTTATATATGACCTATTCTGTTTAACTCAAACTTTCAAATCGAACAAATTTTGTAAAAAAATACATTTTCTAAATAAAGGCAATTTTCTTGAGTAATTTTTAATTATATGCTGATATATGAAGATTTAAAGTTAGGATAATTTAGACCTTTAAATGGTTTAATATTATGTTCTGAATTGACTTGTGTTATGTATTTCCAAAGACCAAGGAGAGTCGGCGCTCTTATTAAAAATTGTTCTAAAAAATGCTTAAATAAAATCTCATACACAATGCTTATAATTTTATATTCCAACAATTTGAAACCTAAAATTTTCTTTTATTGAAATCAAAGTAAACTTAAACCATAACTGCTTCAGTTTAGAAAATATTTTTAGATAAGAAATTGTGAAGTTCATTTTGTTGAAGGACCAAAAGTTTAAATTGCAGCACAGGAGACAATACTAATAATTTGTTGTCCTTTAGATGGATTTTTTTTGTTTAAGTTTGATTGTTTAGGATTTCCAATTAGTACTCCGCCCACTGTGTGTATGGCACATTGCTCTTCAATCACAGGCAATTAATCTGCTGACAAAAAAAAAAGCCAAAAAAAAAAAGAAAGAGAAATCCTTTTATAGATAATCACGCACAAAAGCAACTTGCTCAGAATCAGACACTCCAGCTCCAACTCCAACTTCAACTCTGTGAAATAGAGAAAAAGAGAGAGAGAGAGAGAAAGAGAAAGAGAGAGAGAGAGAGAGTGTATCCTGTGCAGTTTTACGACAATTGTTATTGTTATTGAGGCATTTTCGAAATGAACAATTTCAACGATGAGGATGACGATGACGATGATGACGACCACGACGAGCAAACTGAATGACACAGAGCAGGAGTGAAGAAGAAGAAGAAGAAGAAGAAGAAGCAGGAGCAGAAGCAGATGAAGCTAAAGCTAAAGCTGAAGAGGAGCGGAGGGAAGTTGTTGGAGGAGCATGTCAATGACGATGTCTCTGCATGCATCATAATAATAAAACACACACACACAAACACACACACAGAGTGACAGAGCGAGACAGTTGAAGAGGGGGGGTCAGGGTGATGGTGTAGGGGCGGGGGCGCCACAGGCGGTTCTAAAAGCGTCAACGCAAATTAGCAGCAAAGTGTAAATTGGAAATGCTTTTTGTGGTGCAACCTCACACAAAGTCTGAATGCAACCAGCCAGCACCAGGTAAAACTGATGAGACACTGAGACGAAGAGTGAGAGGGGGGTGGGGGATGTAGACAGACGAACAGGTATGTATGTATATACATAGGTGTGCCGATTGGAAGCTAAACTTTTAGGGCCTTTAATTAAGATGTTGATTAGAGGCTACATTTTTTGTACTCTCCTTCCCCTTTATTTATTATTATTTTTTTTTTTTTTTGTTGTTCCCCCAACTGATCGTTTTGCTGGTTGCAGTTTCCTTCATTTCCATTTCAAAAAGCTGTAAAACTGTCAAATTTGTATAAGTTATAGCCCGGTTTGCCGGTGCCCCCATCTTGTTGTAACCAGATTTTATGATCTACAAATTGCTGAGGCACTTTTTTGTCTCTCTAGCCTCAACTCATCTCAGTTGTGTGTGCGTTTCTCTCGCTCTCTCTGTGTGTGTGTGTGTGTGTGTGTGTGTGTGTGTGTATTCATCTAAAAACCATTCACAACCTCGATAAATTTTCAACTTGCCAATAATAAATTAATTGCCCATAGCTCGAATGAACAAATACAAAAAGAAAACAAAAAAACCAAAAACAAACACAAAAAACTTGCCCATCTGCTTAGGATCGAAACGATCTTATAGACGTTGTGTGGTCTCCATCTCCTCTACCGCCATCCCCCTCCCCCTTAAATCTTTATATCTATTATCTATCTCTAGCTAGCTTCTGCCTTTAGGTTTGACTCCAAGTCAAAGTCTGGCCTCTGGGCCTGATCTTTTGCCTCTGGTTTTTAGCATTTTGCGTCGTCGTCGTCGTCTCAACGGCCAATGGCAACTATGACAAATTTATTTCAAGTTGTTTTCTATTTCTTCATTAAGTTTTCATCAGTGAAATTAATTATTCATGTCTTAATATCTTCATATCGCTTGTATTTATAATTCTTTAGTTTAGGTTTGGTTTGCTTTGGTTTTTGTTTTTTTTTTTTTTTGCTGGTGTTTTTTTTTTTTTTTGTCTTCTTTTTGTGGTGTTGATATTTCACGAGTTAATAACTTGATTAAACATATGCGAAGCGATTTTTCAATGTTGTCTGTGGATTATGCCTCATTCAGTGAGCGCTGTGTGTGGGAAATGCCAATACAGAAGAAGCAACTAAATTTCCATAAATTTAATTAACTCAATATGCTTATACAGAGTTAATGGGAGAGCGAGAGCGACACAGAGAACGAGAGAGAGAGAGAGAGAGAAATATGGTATCAATAGACAGAGAAAGAGCTAACAATAGAAAAAAAAAACATTGTCTCAAAGTCAGTGTCATTGGGTTAGAGTTCAATTCAAAAATGACGCAAGCACCAGAGACTAAGAAAGAGCAAAGGAACATAAGACTTTTTCCATTTCTAATAACACTTTAAATAGGAAAATACTTAAGTGAAGATAACAAAATTTTTTAAATTCTCACTTTGCAAATTCACCAGAAGTCTTCTCCACGTAAAAGATTTAACTATCTTAATTTTAAGTCAGAAAGATTTGAAACAATTTACTTAACAATTTTTTTTATCAAAGAGACATTTCCTTTAATGCAAACATTAACAATTTTTCAATGATCAGTTGCTTTTCTACTGTCAAACAATAAATTCTTATAAAAATTGACCTTGGCCCGTTAAAATATGCATCAATCAGACAAGAAAGGTCACTTAAGTTTCACAGCTAAAATAGCAAAATTAAAATTAAAATATGTCCAAACATTTATGCACAGAAAAGTTCTATAAAAGTTGTTTAATCTAAACATTATTGAAATTTTTAGCTCTGTTAATTTAGCATTTACTTAATTAAATATGTATATGGCTGGAGATTCTAAAATGGTGGCTCGCACTGTACCTAACTTTGAGCAGAAGAAAACCTATTTAACATTGGAATTTATAGTAGAAGTTAAAAACAAAATATTATAGATAATTACTTTTTAACTTTGGCAAAATTATAAAGTTAAATTAAGGGATTCGTTGTGCCCAAGAAAGTAATAAGTAATAAATATTTGAAGCTTCCTTCCTTAATACTCCATAAAACTAAAAGCCACTGGAATGTGTGATAAAATTTGCCTGAATATTGGGCCAACTAATTGACATAATAATGAATGAATGTGACTGCTGATGAATAAACTCTTAGCAAGTAAATATTACTCATCATTTGCCACCTTTCGATTTTTATGACTTCTTTTGGGTCTAATTAAAAATCCATCAGAAGCATAAACAATAATAACAATTCCAATTCCATATGCTCATCCCCGAACTTCGAACAAAAATTAAGTCATAAAAAACGACAGACAAAAAATTGATTCATTCGAAATAACCCCCTCCTCCTTCTCCTCCTCTTGCCTGCTTAGCCCCCACAGAAGTTGGATCGTAATGAAATGCATACAACTTAATAATCAAAATCAAATAAAATGCCAAATGTTTTTATTTCAACAGCTACGCTCATTTTGTGATCATTTCCAGGGGCCTACAAACACAGATCTGCCAAGCAAATATATATATTTACCCATAGCCATATATATATATATACACGATCCCACACACAAATGCCAACTTATTGCATATTCATTAGATGTAAATGCCAAAGAGGAGGCAAACTTTTAGTCGCATTTATCGTTTAGTCGTTGTTGGGTGGCCCAAGGCATTTATTTTCATATTAATAAGCCATATATTTATTTTTTGTTTCCTTCTCTTTTTTATTTTTTTTTTTTTTGTGCATATTTTACAGATATGCTAAACAAGCCAATATATATATATTTATTTACATAAATATATAAATACAAGATTTTAGCTTTGAGACTTATAATTTGACAAATGGACTTTCCAAATTTTTTGGTGGAAATTCCAAAAGAAATTTAATAATATCATAAATCGTTGGAAATAAAGGGCAAAATCAAATGTAGGTTGAATTGGTAATATTAAACTAAAAAAAAAAAAAAACTCTTGAAACTAAACCAAAAAATTGAGCTAATAGGGAATAGATCATGAGTTTTTGTAAGTCTTATTTTCATTTAAAAATGCATTTATTTAGATTATCTTTTTCTCTTTTCAGTCAGGGCACTAGAAGTTCGCTCTTCTAGGAAGGACATGGACTGTGAAGATTCTATATCAATTGTAAGTATTCTTTTTTATATTCTTAAAATTGATCATTTGTTTGTAACGCAGGGAAGGAGATGTTTCCGTTCCTATTAAGGATATATATTCTTAATCAGCATGAAAAGCCGAGTCTGTTTGTCTGTTTCTACACCTCTTCGGCTCTTTTTTTTAAAGATATTGACCCGAGATTGGGTATAAAGGCTTTTTACCATAGGCAAGTTAAGTTCTTAAACGGCCCGAATCGGACTGCTATAACATATTGCTGCCATCAATCGTTTGGCTTCTTTAATATGTCATTCTTAAGTATTTCTAATTCAGCAAATTAAAGTTTAGAAATTCCAGTTAAAGCTTCAAATGACCAATAAGTTCAAGAATTGTAAATTTAGTATATGATCTGATATAATTGGTTTAAGCAACTAATTACCCATTTGAATTAGTATCCATTCTCATTCTTTACTTTGAGCAAAAGTTGATTTTTTTTTTGGCAAGGAAAATGTCCTGACTACTTTTGGCTTCATCTATAACAATTTGAAGCTCACTCAAAAGCAGAAATGAATAAGTATTTATCTAAGCAGACCCTACTTAAAATTTTAAGTTAAAAGAAACATAAGCTTTGACCTTAAAGATTGGGGAAACTCCAATTGACATAACTGAATAATAATTAAGTTGGGCATACGATAAAGTGACAACTTCTCTGAAATGAATTATATAAATTTTGTAAAAATTAATTAATAAATTGTTGTGCTAAATGTAGTCTGAGTTGTTATGACATAAAATTAATTCACATTTGCCTAGAAACTGAAATCTAGCCACTTTTAGAATCCCAAATGTTTTTTATTTTCAAAATATCTGTCATTGCCACAAATAGAAATAAAAACAAAAGTTGGGGGCACGTTCATGTTCGATTCTTTTGTTATCTGCTAATGGCAAGAATTTGCAATTAAATTGTTAATTTTTTATCATTTACCATTCCGATTGCAATGGCAAATGAAAATGTTGTAGAAATTGTCGAAAACTTCCTCCGCCTTCACCTCTCTGATTTAAGCCTCGCCCAGAAGTCAAATTTTCAGTTTAGTTTGGTTTGGTTTTGTTTTTCTTTTTTTTTTTGAAATTTATGAAATTTTTTGGTTAAATTTTTGCTAATTAAAAAACGTTCGCTGACAGTTATGGTTATTTGGCCATATATCAGAGGCATTTCATTGGGAATTCCGCTTAGAGTGGCCCGAGGCCCACCACCACCACAAAAAAAAAAAAAAAAATCGAGCTTCGTTTTATTTCTCTTTATGCTTAATTGAGTTATTTAAATATTTTATTCGATCGGTAGTCGATCGAACGATTGGACGATTGGACGATTGGTTGGTCCGGTCGGTCCGCAGCGTTGAGCGCTCTGAATTAATATCGCTCGTTGTCACACAAAAGTCAAACGTCATTTAACAAATGTTGATATGTTAATCTATATGTATATCCCCTCCTCTTTCTCCTTCTCTCCGTCTCCTGGTCTTTGTTTTTAAATTGTCTTTTGTTGTTGGCTAACTGCAGTTTTTTTGGTTTAAATTTTAGTTTCAGTTTCAATTTTAAAGCGATTATGTTAATGTTTTGTTTGGTTTCGAAAAACAAGTTTTCAATCAGCCGAATGCATCATCGTTCCTCTTGCCCCCCCCCCCCACTGCTTCTCCTCCTTTCAAATGCTTCCATTTCAAAAACTCAAATTAATTTTCCGTTTTGTCAAAAACTTAATTGGCAATATAGTGGCTTGAGGCGTATTTCACTTGCAGTTCCCTATGCCAGGTGAAAAGTTTTAACCCTCGAGTTGTGCAAAGGCCCAACCCGTCGTATACGCAATGTAGCAAAGTTGATTTTCTCATTTAGACGAAACATCACGTAAACAACAATTGAGCAGCTTTCTATTCTGGCGTTGCAATTGGCATTGAAGAAGGGTGTTCTGGTATAGCCGAGGCGGGAAGTTACTTGCTTATTGCGCAAACACAAAACAACAGAGCTTGGGCATGGATGGGTATGGGCATGGCATGGGCATCAGCAGTCAGCCCAGCCAATTCATCAGTCCAATGGCCTTGGGGCAAAAACACACACACAAACCCATCAATCCCAGCCCCAATTCGCAGCCCATGCCAAAGTTCATGTTACAAAATGCACTCAAATGTAGGAACCAGAATCAAATTCCCCTTTTCAAATGTTTGAAAATAAAAAGCCGACTTCTAATACACTCTTTCAAAGCTTAAAATTGGAAAATTGAAACGGAAATTCGTCCATCAATAATATAAATTTATTATTCCTATTGCAACATTTAGGAACTCAACAAAAAATCTTTTGCTCTTTAAAGCTGGCCTAAAGTTTGACTCGAATTTTCATAATTTTCATCCCAAAGGAATAATATTATATTTAAAAACTAAACCTTATTTTTCTGGAATGTAGGGAACTAAAACTAGAAAAATGTAATAAATGTAATAAAGATATAAATTAATACGTTTAGAAAAACGATTGTAATCAAAAAGTTATAAATTGTTAGGAAAATGTTTCTTCTTGTGTCCAAAAAATAGATTTCCAGCTAAAGAAATCAGAGAAAAGCCCCAAATTGGTTCGATAAGAAATAAAATTCCTATCCTAAAAATGAGTTTAAGTTTAAAAGTTAATAGACAGAATAATATTTTGCTTCAAAAAAAGATAACTTAAGTTGAAAAAAGAAAAAACTGAAGTAAGAAACTGAAAACAGTTTCTGTTCGGAGATTCTAAATTTTAAAACTAATAATTATGATAGAAACCCAATTTTTTTATTGTCAAGTTGAATTGGAAATTGCAGATACTCTTCAATTTGTTTTCATATTTACCATTGAGGCAAATAAAAAGCTAATTGTTTTGGTACCCCAAAAATCAACACGCAAGTTTTGGGGTCAGAGGCGGGCGGCAGGTTTGAAGGGCTGGAGGGAAACAACTGACGAGTTGGGTGAACTTCTCCCAGACTCAATGTCTTCCCACGAGAGGCCACCATCCATCCATCCATCCATCCATCCATTCAGGTGCCCCTCTTCCACTCTTCTCCCAGTCATCGCTCTGGCCTCGTTGAGCCATATGACGCGTGTTGCACGCCCTAACTGAGGCATTGCAATGCATTGTGTGTGCTCTCTCTCTCTCTCTCTCTCTCCATCCTCTTACCCCCACCAACTCTCTCACTTCTGGGCCTGGGCATGGACCTGTGCCTCATTGAGCATGGTTATTGCCAAGCTTTTTGTGCTAATTAGCCACGCTGCTTCATGGTTATTAAGATTGCGTCAAGTGTACCCTGCCACGGCCCAACCCGTCGCAGCATCATCAAATTGACTGCAGGGCATTTCGCATTTTGGAGCAGGCTCAGCCAAGCCACAAGGACGCACCACACAGCCCGCATCATATGTACATATATATGTATATATATATATATATATGTATGTATGTATGTATATAGATAGGCCTTATTATGGCTCACGCATCCTTCAACTTCAACGGCTGTCGTCGTCATCGTCATCGTCATCGTCGTCAGAGCTGCCGTTGCAACATCAGCACCAAAAGTGGGCTTGAGCTCATCCATGATGCAGCACACACGAAAAAATATTGTTGAGAACAAAAAGTGCGGAAAAAAATAGACAGAGCAAACAACAACAACAACAACAACAGCAACAACAATTTTAAATGCATTCGAGAGAAATGCAGCAGCATCTGCAGTCAAACCGAATGAAACTGAGACCGAAAGTATTGTTCCCTCCTTGCTGCCCCCATCACTCTTTCACTCGCTTGAGAGAACTTTAACATTGATGAAATCCATTTAAATTTAATAGTGAAATCCAATTGAATCATTAATAACTTCTGATCATCTAGCTTTTAGTCAAATTGGTGGCAAACACTAAAATGTTGAGGAGACTGGGAACTTGTGCCTATTTCAACAATTTGCTTGGTAGTAAAATGTTAGCCGCACCCTTAAAGTAGGCAATACAAAATTTCAGCTTGTGTTAGTTTCGCAGTTCGACAGAGATCCCTAAATCCTTGACGCATCTCAGTGTTAGAGATTTTTGTATGGTTTAAAAACATTTCTATTGAATTCTCAAAGAATTCTACTTGTTTCTTTAAATAACTCAAAAGACTTTAGCCCCTTTATCTGTAATATTTTGATGGTAAAGATAATTTTTCTAAGAAATTTATAACCTGATGATGGTAATACTTGGCCGAATCCTTATCGTACCTCAAAAGTGTGCAACCAAAAGTGTATTTCTGTGGCAATAAAAACAAATACGAAACACATGGCCCAAAAATTCGTCTACGGGTTGGATGTCTTTAATTTAATTTCTTATATTCTGATCCACAATATAATACTAAAGATATAAGAGAGTTCCTTGCATAGCTCATTAAGGATGATGAAGACTTTTTCTAATTGTATTTAAATTTTCTTTCTACAACGGAACAGTATTAAGATTCTTTAAAAAATTAAAATAATTAGGACGTAAGAAAGAAAACGAAATAATCATTAAAAGAGTTTTACCTTTCTGTTTTTAATTTACGCCGCCACCTACCAAGCCATATACATACATATAAAAGGATATTTAAAAAGTTCAAGACTTATAATTTTTTAACAAAAAACTTTGCAGAATAAGACAAGCGCTGATAAATAGGAATACCTTTTACTGATGTTACCATTTTTGTTAAATTTACAAGCTAATTTTGCTTTAATAGTTTGAGGCATGTTAATTATATTATTAATTCAATTATTTTCAGATTAAATATATGCAAATAATTCTTTAGCCAATTTGTTTTTATGTATTGTGAGCATTAAGCAAGCAGTGCATATTGGAACCAAGCAGAGCGATTGAGAGACGGAAACTTGGTGGTAATTAGTGGATGGCATTCGCACAATTTTACATTGTTACAATATGAGCAAATTTTTAGAAAATTTGCTTAATATTTAATCTGAAGTCATTGTTTAATTTTTTTTGTTACAAGACATTGTTAAATGTTTTGAAACGGGCGCCTAAGAGTAAAGCAGTGCAACATTTATCAACATTTCCCCCCGCCAGATGGCGCAGACATATTGCGTTTTCTCCAAGCTGGTAGATGGCGCCAATGAGAACTTCACATATATTTTTCCATTGGCAGCCCAAGTTTATGCTGCAATAAAATTTAAAAAAAATTAAAACTAAATGGAATTAAATTATTTAATTAAACTGCAACAATAATCGACTTCTAAATTTAATCACTTTGTGATGTGAGCCTGAAATGTGACTTTAATCTGAAGTCTTTAAATTAATATTTTGTTTAGCAGGCTCAAAAATAGTTTTAACTAATTAAGAGTTCCATAATTGATCTATTTTATTTCAATGTAGCCCAACATTCGATTCTATGCTTTTCCCTCATTAAACATTTTTTATTGATGTTTCTTCTGTGCTGTTAGCACTGTTAGATGGTCTCATCAGTCAGAATTTAAAACTATAAGTATTCTTAAGAGTCCTTTTTAGATAAAGTCCTGCGAATTCTGTTAAATGAATTCTTTAATTCTATATAATTATTTGCTTCTATAAAACTTTCACGTAACGAATGAGAAATTGCTTTTAGATAACTTTACTTAATAAAAGAGTCACTTCTAATGTATTACAAAAATTAAATGCATAAGTAGGCAAAACTCAGGATATTGGCAAAACTTGAAAATAAGGATGGCATATTTGTGTTAAAAGCTTTGCTGTCCTTGTTAAAGATTTATAAGGTATAAAAAAGCAGTTTAAAATGTTCAATCATTTCATTTTTAACTTCGTGTTCCTTTCAACTTCATATAAATGTGAGCTTTCCTGCAACATTTAGACAAAATTTACTTTTGGTTATTTTTTTTCTCAGTTATGTCATAAAGTTCATTGACATTTGTTAAATGTTTATGTTAACCAATGTCAAAGTTAAATGTAGCGTAAAATTGCTGCCAAATTAAAATCACACCCCCAATTCGTAAAGCCAAAATGGGCTCAATCTAATGTGACAATGGCATGTCATGTGTGGTGACAGTTTAGGCCCTTTCCCCCATCCACCTTGCCCTTTAACCCTCTCCTGCAGCTAATTGTCTTTGCACAGACAAAAAAAAAAAAAACAAAAATGAAATTTTTGGCTTTTTAAATCTTTGTAGACCATTTCCTGTGTTTTCTTAGCGGTAACAAAGAAGAAGGGAAAAAAAGTAAAAAAAATTTAGAAGGAGATGGGGAAAGGAAAACAGTTTCAGTTTTCTAAATGTTTATGAAAAACAATTCTCTTGTTTTTCGGGTGGCATGGCATGATGATGATGTGTATGAGAGAGTGTGTATGGGGGGGAGGGGAAGGGAAAGGAGGCACACACACACACAAATCAAACACTTGCCAAGACCAAGTCTAAACATTTTTACAGACACCTGCCACTAATGACGTCTTGTTTTTTCCTATAGATTTGGCCTAGATCGTTCAATCATCTGAAGTGGTCAACAGCAACAGAAAGATATAGAAACTATATACAGGAGAATCTAGAGACACAAAAAGAGCAACTTGAAGGCGCCTACTAAATAAATTTTATATGAGGTTATTACGATTATGATTTTTATGAAGAGAGAGACACACACACACAGACTTGGAGATGAAACTTCAAAGAACTAGATAAAAAACTTCAAAAGATCGAAAAGTGGGGGAAATACAAAAAAAAAAAAAGTTTAAAACTATTTTCCCTTTCTGTTCTCTCAGGTAGTACATATATGCCAACCGCCACACACATTGGCCCCTTATCTCTGCAATTCTCCACCTCTCTCTCTCTCTCGCTTCCCCTCCTCACCACTCTCTGGCCTTTTGCATTTCCTTTGCACGCGACATTAAATCCAGTTCCTGCCACTAACTGGCCTCAGTTTGAATGGCATTTTTGTTGTAGTATTTTTTGTATACCCTGTTGCCTATTTTTATATAGGGTATATTCAGATTATTTATGAGCGAATAAATTCGTTGTCAAAATAGAAAACTTGAAATAATAATTGAACGATGAGTTTTGATCTGAAAAGATTCTAATAACTCTTCGAAAAAAATTTAATTGTCAATTCTCATTTTTATCTATTCTCTATTCCATCTATTCGTCCAGTTCCATTCACTCATTTATGATCTATAGTTTTGTATATTCTAATTTCTTATCGATAGTTTTTTAGGTTTTCCATGGGTTTGCTCTAGTTTTGCCTTAATACTTTTCAGATTTTTTTTTTTTTTCACAATCAAACCTTGGTAACTTTCTTTATTTCATATCCATTACATAATAATCGTGGGAAGGTCTTACAGATCAGTTTTCATCAGAAAATTCCTTACAAATAAATACTCAAACGTCCACATTTAAGCCTTAATTACTGAACTTACCTAACTGGTTAAAGAATAACCTTTTTGGCAAAAATTAAAGGGCACTGCAAGTGGTCATTATCAAGACTTTTCGTAGTAGAAGGACAGGAACTCGAACTTACAACTAACTGGATGGATTATAGAGAATTTCGCACGTCTAGAAGGGTATCACAAAGTCGTCTAGCATATTCTATAATTAATCATGTTGGTTTTTTTGCTCTACTAAAATTAATTTCATAGCCAATTGCCTTGTCATAAAATGTTCCTTCAATTTAAGTTTGCTTCTCGTTGGTTTTCTTTTATTTTTTTTTTATAGCCTTTCAATTGAAAATGAAAAAAGAAAAGAACAAAAAAAAAAAGCTGAAAACAAAATTGGAATGAATACCAACTGCAATTAGTGTGACTCATTATGATTTGCAATTCAAGAACTATAAGGGAACCCGCATAATTTGGTCCTGTCAAAATTTATGACAAGTTATGAGCGACAGCAGCAGCGGCCGTCGGAATAGCCGAAACAAAAGCAATTTCATTCCAATGTGATCTCTGGAATATATATAGAGAGCGAGAGGAGAAAGGGGAAGGGAAAGTACTTGAAGCACTTTGCCTGCTAAACAAGCGATAAGTTCGCTTTAAGCTGCTTTCAGGATAAGTCTAGAATTTATAGGCTTAAATTGAAATTGAATAAATTCGCCAAACCCCAACACCCCGCTCTAACCTCTTACCACCATATTAGTCCACCTCTTGAAAGGTTGCCATGTTTATGCCTCAAATATCCATAAATAGTTTTATACACTTAAGGACCTTCGACTAAGGTAAGGTAACCCCCATGAAACCGAAGCGAAATGAAAGCAAAAGAACGCCAAAAAGGAGACGAAAAGGAATGGAAAGGAAAGCTAGACACATTTGGCAGAAAACTTTTGCCTAGTCTAAAAGGAACAAAGGCGTCGACAATATCGTCATGCTTACACTCCCCCAATTCCCCCACCCCTCCCCTCTCTCCATCGCATATCGTCTGAAGTAGCTAGCAATTTAATCAGCTTCCACCCCCCCCCCCCCCCTCTCCTCCTCTGCCGTTCCCTTCATCCATTTTCTGTGCTTAATGTGGCGCAAGAAAAAGCGACAAATTTTTGGTTACTTATTTTTTGTTTTCTCTTCTTGTTTGTTTGCCTCATTTGCTTTAGGTTTAAATGTTGTGCAGTTTTTTTTTTTTTTTCTCTTGCTCTCTTTTTCTATTCAATTAAAGCCTGATTTTCATTATTTGGCCTACGGTTAATTAGCACAAGTCAAGAACCAGCAACATGTTGCCCCAAGCCCCTTAAAAAGGAAGAGCAAAAAAATATGAAAAAAAAATAAATAAAAGAGGGTGAATTATTATTTACGGCGGGTGAAAAAAGTGGCGCGTGTTTGTGTAAGAGAAGCTGATTTCTATAGCTTCTACATGGCATGGGAAAAAGCCTTCATCATTAGTTATCAAGTGGCAGAGGAAATATTGAAAAAATATTAATGAGTTATGAGTTGAGAACCAATGAACCAAATTTCAATTGAATTGAATTGAATATTTAATTCGTACAGTTTCCAGCGGAAAATTATATTAGCTTGAAGGTCACTTCTCTATGAAGTTGATCTACTTATTTCTCATAAATATGTTAATTTAATCAATTAAATGTTAGCAAATTTATGGAAAATCGAAGAAGATTTGTCAAATCTTTGTCAACAAAATTTAATCTACTCACAATTTTTCAATATATTTTTGAAGAAGTTTTGTCGTCTCTTTATGAGTTGCTCTATGATCTAGTAAACACTCAAAAAAAAGTAAAAAAAAAAGTAGTAAAAACATGTTTTAAAATGTTATGCCTTATCAAAAACCTTTTTAAGCTATCAAAAATAATTCTAAAAAATTGTAGAACCTCTCAAATTTTGTTATAAACTGATATTTATTTTGTTTCTTAAGTTCGATCTTCAAAGAAAACAAAAATTTTGAATTTATTTCATTAGTTTTTATAGTTTTCAGTAACTGAATTTCTAGTTTTGACTTCAAATCAAAGGCAAATTTTCTTGGTAGTCTACCAAATTTAGCAAAAGCTTTCGCACAATTGCCATTAATTACTTATTTTCCATTTTCCATAAAAAACCTTTACTATAATCCCAACTTCAACCAATTGAGTCAATTGGTTTCGAATGTCTGTCGGCTAGTTAACATTCAGATTTATATCAATGCATTAATGGGCCACATATATCTAAATCTCAAGCGATAAGCAATATAGGGTTCGATTATCTCTGTCGAAAAGAAATCATCACTTCAGAGCAGAGCGCCCTCCCAACGACCTGCGATCAACATGGCTTAAGTAGTTTATTAGAAATCATTTTAGATTACTTGAGGCCACTTGAAGAACAAGAAAAACAATTCCACCTTCGAGCACATAGAGAGAAAGCAAGAGGGAGAGAGGGATTCTCAAGAGACATTGGGGGACACGGGCTCATTGTCAAGCCAATAAAAACCCAAAAAAAAAAAGAATGGTCAACAGTTTGTTTCCACTTGTCAAAGGGAGTGAGAGAGAGGGGGCATAAGGCAGAGGTTGGCGCTTGTAAAAGTAAATTAGATAAATGCACAATCATGACTACATATAATAATAGTTTTTTTTTTATTTTTTTTTTGGTTCTTTATAGCGTTAAAATGAATCTTAATTGAAGCACAGAGCGCAGGGCAAGGCGAGGCGAGAGGAGGCTAAGAAGACGAACGAGAGAAGTGAAGGCAATCCGGCGATCAAAAGCAATTGCCGCTGTGGTCGATCGGTGGGTCGGATCGGTCAGAGAGCTCAATGAAATTGACAAAATGTTTGGACAAATAGACGACACATAACCGAAAAGAAATCAAATGATATTTCATTTCTTGTGTCGTCGTCGTCGTTGTCGTCGTCTTCCTCTTCGTGTTGTTTCTGTAATTACCCAGATCAAATATTGAAAGAGACATGGGTCAAGAGTAAAGAAGATATATACACTAGTAGTTGCAATTTGCCACGACACTTGCTGGGGATCGGCTGTGACTGTAATGAAGTGCCTTGCCCTTTTGAGGAATGTCTTAAAAAGCCTCGCTAAGGGACAGTGGCTAGAGGCTGGAGGAGAGGGGCGGGCAGGCAGCCAAGTAGAAAAGGTGAAATAAGGTAAATAGCAGCAAAAAGGTTCAACACAAACCCAGCAGACACAGGTGAAGAAAATGTAGTTAGGCCTGGACTACTACTCTCTGCCTAAAGTGAAAAGTGTGTAAAAGATTGACTGACTGGCAGACTGACTGACAGACTGACGACTGATGAGCTAAATGAGCGCCGCAAGGGGCTAGCAAATGCACTGGAGAACCCCCTTGATGACACTTTTTTCCGGCTACTCCCTTGGCCCACGCACAGACAAGAGAAAAACAAACCCAGCAACAAACAAACAAGCAAAGGAAAAACCTTAAAACCCTTACAGACTTATGAGTTTTATCTATCTTGTGTGTGTTTTTTTTTCTATTTTTTTTTTTTTTTGGGATAATGTCAGCGCCAAGATAAAAAAAAATCAAGTAGCTATAAAATATTTTATCTCTTCCTTTTCTATGAGTTTTTGTTTTGTCGTCTCAATTTTCATTATAGATGACTAATTCTTTTTCAATTTAAATTTGCCTCTAAAAACTGCATTTATCATTAACGATCAAATCCTTGAGTCCTTGAGCTTCAAACATGTTGCATGTTGCATGTTGCATGGCGAACTGCACCATAAGACTGAGACTACTAAACCAACTGCACAGTGGTACAATAGCCAACAAATAAGAGACACTTGTTTGGATTCATGGTAGAGATTCTTATACTTTCTTTTAAAAATGTTTTAAAGCAAGGGAAACCTAATCAGGGGAATATTATTTATAAGCAATATTTTATGTCCATATTAGATTTACCCATCGATACTATTTGCTTCGAAGAGATAAAACTTACTCAAAAGAAGACGAAAACGTTATTACAAATGGTGAAACCGAAACGAAAAATGTTGCTTATATCGGTTTCAATAGCTATCAATCTAAGTTTTCCAACTTAAAAAAGGCAACTCAAACTTATGAAAAAAACCTTTCAAGTTCAAAACGAATGGTTCAAACAAATTCGTTTGTATTTTGTTCCATCTGATCATCATACTTGTTTAACATTTTCTCTCATACCTCTTAACCACTGTGCATTGGCTGCGCACGCAGCCGACATGATGTTGTCCAACCAAAAACAGGCATCAGCCGATGCCGATGACGATGACTATGCCGAAATGGCCGACTCACCAATTCAGTCGAGTTCCGAACGTGCAGAGGAAAGCACATGAAAAGCGGGTGGAAAATTGAATGAAAACTGTTTTATAAAGAAACAAATCTCGGGAATCATCATCAGCAACATCGACAACATCGTCGTCGTCGTCGACACGTCGAACGTAGAATACGAAAACAGAAATCAAATTGAATTCCAAAAGTGTGTGTGCAAGTTCCGGCATAACAAATTATCATCAGAGCCTGCGTGTGTGTGTGTGTGTGCGTTCGATCACATTTATCGTCGTATATGGTCAGTGGCCGGCCGGCCGGCCCACTAAAAAGGCGGCGCCTTTTGAATTTCCATTGCATCGGAGTTCGATCAAAAGACCATTTAAGCCTTGTTAGATGGATATGGATGGGATTGGAATCGATGGAATCATCATCTGCTGCGGCGTTGGTGTCGGTGTTTTGCGGTAGTGAAGACTGCACTCAAACGGGTTTCAGTAGAGGGCCGCCGCCGTCGTTGTGTAGCCGCCTGGCGGCCTTTTGATCTGGATCGTAACGAATCGACTAGACAGAGACAGAGAGAGAGAGAGAAAGAGCAGGAGAGAGAGAGAGAGAGATCCCCTCCCTCCGCATCATCCATAACACACAACACCTCCCCTACGAAACCCATCAATCGCACACACAGATTCTTATAGACAAAACGTTTTCCAGGAATAAGAAATAAAAAAGGAAAATGTAGTTTCTAAATTGTGAAATGACAAACAAAAAGTATTAAAAAATCCAAAAAAGAGAAACAACAAAAAAACAAAAAACTGCAAACAAAATAATCAACAACAAAATTCATAAATAATCCTTAAGCATAATCTCAATAATAAGCCAGCATTTTTTAATACAAGAAATTAGTTTTATAACAATAACAACAACAACAAATTTAATTAGCTTTTAATAATTTATTAACAAACAAACAAACACACATACACAAGAAGTACTTATCCAGCGCCAAAAAGTAGACTATAGCAAACAAAACAAAAAACAAACAAAAATTACAAAAATGCCATCACAAGTAAGAAGAATTTTCATCTTATTGATCATCAGCCAATTGAGTTTGAGCCGGAGTCACAGTCAAGTGGATCAGCAGCAGCAGCAGCAGCAGCAGCTCCAGTTGGACTTGACCAATTCTCAATTGATGCCATCACACAATAGCACCTTGCTCAATACATTAATGACCAGCATTGGCCAGGGAGGAGCAGGATTAGGAATGGGAGTGGGAGTTGCGCCTGTACCAGGAGCAGGAGGAAACCAAATGAATCAATTGCTCAGCAGCAGCACAGCCATAGCACCAGCTGCAGCAGCGGCAGCAGCAGGAGTTGCCCCATCTCAGCCACTGCCACCAATTGGTGGAGGAGGAGCTCCAGGAGGAGGAGTTGGCGGCTATGGCCTGGGCTCACCTTGGCATTCGAGTGGTTCCTCAATAACCCATCACAGCTCAGGCGGACATCATCCCGGACATGTCCTCACTGGTTTGGCCAATTTGGGCATTATAGTGCCCAGAGGGAAGACTATTCCCGGCATCACTGGAAATCTAGGCTACGGTGGAACCATGCTCAATCCGGGCGGAGCCGGAGCACCAGGCATGGGAGTGGCTGGCGGCGACACAGTCAACAATGCCATGGATATGCAAAATCTATACAAGTAAGTCCCAAATGGCAGGGGAATTTCTTTTTTTTTTTAATTGAATGCCACAGAGAAAATTCTTATCAATTGATGAAAGACATCAAATTTTCTGTCTGTCTGTAAGCGTTTTTCTTCGCTGCGTTTCTATGGCGATTTTTGCAGCTCCAGCTCCAGCTTCAGCTCCGGGCCAATTGCCGATTGAGCAATCCTTAACAACAATTATTAAACATGACCTTTTATTATTTTGAGTCGACTACGTCTTCGTCTCCGACTCCGACTCCTCTCCACTCCACTCCGAGTTGAGTTGAATTTTTCTCCCTCTCTCTCCCTGTGTCTTGGTGATTTTTCTTGTCTTGTCTTGCTTGAACTTTGGTCTCATCGTAAAAATCAAGATTTTATGGTTAATCAGACTGAGGCAAAGGCAAAGTCGGGCCAACGTTGTCGATGATGTTGCTCAGGGCCTAATTAAGACACAAAACTTGCGAGCAGCAATCAAATTGAACAAATCTTTAAGGGCAAAACTCGAAATATCAAACAGAAGGGCAAAATCATCTCTACTATATGTATTTATACAAGCGATTTTACAAATATTTCCATAACAAACAAAAAAAAAAAAAATGCATAACTTTAAACATTTTTTTCTTTTTAATTTCTGTAGTATTTTTTCGTTTTATCAAAGTTTTTTTTATTACCTTTGACAGACTCATTTTTACAAAAGAAAAAAAAAGTTACAAAGTTAGAAAAGAGTTTAAATCAATTAGAAGGCAAACTTATTTTTTCAAAGTTCATATTCATATTTTTAGATTCATATTTTTATTGTCAAATGTTAAGCAAACTTTTTCATCAAACTTTGTTCAGTGTTTTTTCAAAAGTCATTAAGAGAAGTTGATTTACCTCGATAAAAGTTGTAAGAAATGAATCAATATTTATGAGAACAAAAAACTTTTAGTCAGGATTTAAATACATTAATATTTTTTAATAACCCATTGAATAGTAACTAAAAAAAACATAAGAAAATTATTCTTTTGAATAGTTCTAAAGGTTTCCTAAGTTTGAAATCAATTTTATAGCTTTCAATTTTTATAGCTTTCTTCGTTAACTTGAAGTTACTGGTAAAATTATATAAATATACACGAAAGCATTCTAAATATTTTCTTAATTTTTTTTGGTTTAATAAGTCCTTTTTTATTTAATTTTTTTTCTTTCTTTCTTTAAAAAGTTTTTTAAAATTTAAAAAAAAAAAATTTTAATTAAATTTATGTTTTTCTTTTGAGTTTCCAGTTAACTTTAAATTGTTTGTTTGGTTTTTTGTTAATGGAAATAATATTTATTGGAATTCCATAAAATTTAATGAGTTAAAATATTCGTCTGATAAATATAAATTTAATTTGCAGCTCATCCAATATTTGGATTTTTTTAAATAATATTTCAAAACCAATAAATATTTTCCCTCGTCGTTTAATATATTTTGCACTTCTTTTTTTTTATATAAAAAAAATTTGTCAGATAGTTTTGTATGAACAGAAAGGAGGAAAGATTAAATGCTCTGAATGACTCTTTATTTAATGATTGATAAACTCCTTTCCTTTTAAGCCCCATTTTGATAATGGATAGGACATAAATAATATTCCTCGACATGGCAATTTGAAAGTTTAAGTTCCTTAAAAAAATGCCAAAAATGGTACATAAATTTTGAAAACAATAAAAAAAAAAAATAATTGTAAAAGTTTAGAAATCATTAGACTTGCTGTTAAGTGGACTTGGGTTGAAAATGAGTGCCGCGATGTGTTCGAGGCAACAGTTGGGATCGTCGTGTTGCTCCAGTAGAATGGCCTTGATTGAGTCCAATTTGTCACACGCTTCCCGATGGAGTTTGCGCAACCGAAGTATATACATCTCCTGCTCCTTGAATAAATCAGCGGTCTCTAGACCCAGAGAATTTGTGTTGGGCAGTAGAGTGCCCAGAAAATTCCTTACACTTTGCGTTGAAATAATTTTTGGTATCACGTGATGCTTGCAGTTACACGATTTGCCCAAAGATGAATCTTTCGGGATGGCTTGAGTTTTTTGACTTTTTGACTTTCGCCTGCGATCTACGGGAACATCTTCATCCGAATCGGAGGCAGGAGGCAATTGAACCCTTTTGCTTTCTCGACAATAATTTACCTCTGGATGCTTATTGAACACGGACGATTCGTCTGAGCCATTGGCAAAATATTTTATACGTGGTGCGATCCGACTGACACTGCCGCAACGGCGTCGATGAATATTGTCAGATGGCGCAATACGCACCGACTCGAATCCAATTATCGATTGACTTCGTCGCAATTCTCTGGCAATGCGATTCAGTCCAATTGGTGAATTCTGTCGCATTTCTCTGGCCTTGTAGGGCTTACCAGTATCATTGACCAAATAGAACTGATAGAACCAATTGCAAAATTCATAATTTCCAGCGCCCTTCATCAGATTCTCCATGGGAACATCGCGATCGATGCGCAATTTCATGAATGCCGCAATTAGCAGGCGAAAATTCGCCTCGAACTCAATGGGCATGTTCGAGAAGAAGCGAACTTTGCTCAACATGATCGATTTCGGGAATAGCCTATGCAATATCTGACAGTAGATGGCGCCAGTGCGCATATCATCGAGTGTCTTAAAATCGTATTCCAGAATCTTTGATGCCCAAGCGATCAAGCCACGATGCGATAATGTATCCTTCTTGCAGACAATCACATTCTTAACACGAATCTCCATGAGCTTTGAGAACTCTCGGCGACTTGATGTTAGTTTCATCATCTTGGCTCGATAACGATTATGCTTCGATACTTGTGCGTGGTGGCGATATGTTATACAATAATTCGATTGATTTCTCTCCTCTAATAGTTTATGCGTTAGCTACAAAAAATTACTATTTCTAATTATCTAGCTTTTGCTACGTTTAGACTTCTATTATCAAAGCGTATGAAAGTTATGTTTAGGTCTAAAGCAAAAGTGAAAAGGCTAGAAAACGAAGGGCCTACTCTAAGATGAACAGTTCGAACGAATTTTTTTTTTTTTTTTTGACTCTTTAACAAAGTATTTTTCTCAGTTTAAACAAAATGTTCTAAATTTGTATTTAGTTTCTATATAAAAACTTTCTTGGAATTGCAAAAATTGCATTTTACTTTGATTCATTTTGAGCTTTGGTTTTTATGATCTATAATAACTGAAAGTTTTTTTATTATTATTTAACATTCACTTTCTGCTTAAATTGAGAGCTTTTGGTGTGAAGAAAAATTCGTTTAAATTATATCTTATTGTTTCTCACCAACTCAAAAAAAAAAAACACTTCAATGTTCTGATAGTTCTTGGAATTGAAAAGTTTATTTATGTGTGTGGTGGAACTTCACTTGAAATTTTATTTTATTTCTTTAGATAATTTGTCCTCCTCAAGAAGTAGAAGAGAATTTGTTTACACTCCTCCAACTAAAGATGGCCAGAGGTGGGGGGGGGAGACAAAGGCAGAGAAGAGATCATCGTTTCGTTTGGGGCATCTGTTTGAAAGTGGCTTTGATCTGGTCGGCAAGTTAATTGCCAAGTCAAATAAATAATCAAAATATGCAACAGTCTGAGAGGCGATAGAGATACAGACAGAGAGAGCAAAAGAGAGAGAGTGAGAGAGAGAGAGGGAGGAAGACCACCCGAGAAAGGGAAATTCCTTGGCTTGGGCTAATCAGTTTGCTGACAAATGCAACATAAATCTTTTTCTCTTTCAACTGCGAGGACTACTGTACCTCAGAGTAAGTTTTTTTTTTTTTGTTAAACAATAAAGTAAAATTATTTATATTTTTGTTTGTCAGCCAAAAAAAAAAACACAGATGCCAGCAGCAGCAGCAGCAGCAGCAGGGAGATTCGTTTTGGGAAGGGTGCCCAGTCAGCCAGCCTAGGTCTGGGCCTTTTTTATGATTATTAGCCAAGAGAGGCAGCGGTAAAGCGTAAATTTTACTTACACTTCACATTAATTTGCCCACTGACAACAGGAGCAACATTGGCAACATGGGAACAGCAGCAACAACAACAACAGCAGCTGGCAAAAGGGTGCCATGGGTTATTATTTGTCATTACAACAGGCAAAAGCCTGTGCCAGTGGGACGAGCGGGGCGACGAGATGGGCCACAATCCTGGGGGAGTAGCCACACATTTTTTTATTATAAACTCCAAGTGAAATTGGCATTGGAGTAGTCCGGTAGACCAGTTGAGGAAATGGGGTAGAAAGTGTTTCAGTTACTCAGCTCTGTTTCTGTTTCTGTCTCTTTCTATTTCTATTTTGTTTTTTTTTTTTCTCTGTCCAGACAACAGAAATCGATAGACCAGTTAGCAGAAGAAGGAGAACGTCAATTCCCTCCATTACCGTTAGCATTGTCCATTTAGACCAAGCTTGATTACAATTAATCGGCTTATGTGCAAAAAGACAAGCAACGGTTTGTTATTTTACCATTTGACTACTCGGTAATGGTAATGTGCGCCACTCCCACATCACGAGGTGCTCTTCTGCCTCCCAACCTGACATCTCGGGTTGCCTTTTTACCGCTTTATTGATTCGAAAATGTCAGCAAATATCACGAAAAGTTGCAACAGCAGGCAACATCAAAGTAAGGAAGAAAAAAAGATCATTAACATTTGCAAGTGCTGACTAACTTAGACTAATAAACGCGTCTATTTAACCCCCAAAAGTATGGTATTCTCTTTTGAACTTGCAAAGCTAATGCCATTCAGACCGACGTCGATCGTTATGCTAATTGGTTTTGGGCTTTTATCATTAAAATTTGCAATTATGCGCCCTAAAGTATGCAATTCTTTTGTTCGTTGTACTAAAACGGTTCGTTTCGATTATCAAATGAATATGGTTGGGTTTTAATAAATATAGCCTAGCGATACATTCTTAATATTTGCAAATAAGTTGTTATAAAACCATTAAATTAAAAAATTACCCCCAGAAGTAGGCAATTATTTTGTCATTTTGCAAAATTGATATTGTTTAGACCATTATGCTCTTTAAAAAAATACTTTTGGACTAATATGAATATATTTTAGTTAGCAATGTTGTAATAAACCAATAAATGTATCTTTCACACCCCGAAAAGTATGCAATTATTGTTACAAAGACAAATTTGAGACCATTTTCAACATAATAACAGTTAATTTTAATGAAAAATTGCTTATGACTTAAAAAGTATCGATATAAATTAATGCTGGTTAATTGATAAAGCGGAAAATTACTTAACTGATCGATTTGCAATACAAATCACTTAAATTAACACCTGCCTTAGGTGCTCATTCAATCATTCGCCCCTCAACAAGATGTAAATCAGGGGTAAACCCCGACACACAGCCGTGTACCAAAGCTGATTAGGGGATGTAATGAAAATTTTTGATAATTGGCAACTCAATGTACTCGATGACATGATGAAAACCAAAGCCTAGAACCCAAACCGAAACCAAACCGAACCAACCAACTCAGCGGGTATCCTTTGCCCTTTTACACAATTAATCTGCTCTTTCTCCTTCCGGCAGAAATAAGAAAACAAAAAAGCAGAACACTGAAATTATGAATCAGGAAGCAAGAATCTCAAAATCTGGCGAGTCGTTTATATCAGGGTGGTTTGGTTTGGTTTGGTTTCAATTACATTGTCAACCGAAAAAAAAAAAACGGAAAAATACAGCAAAAGGCAAATAATGTAATAATGTCTTCATCTGTCCCCTCCCCCTTTAACTGCTTTGCTTTGTCTCTCTGTCTGTTTTGTTAACAGACATTTATGACATTATACGTCGCAAAATTATGTTGTTACAGGGTAACACACACACACACACACACACACACACACACATGGAAGGCAATTTGAACCCTCCCCTTTACCCTTTCACTCAGTCAGTTCGGGCATAAAATCTGTTTAATTGTGCGTAAGGCAAAACGACGAATTGAGCCCTTCTTCTTCTTCTTCTTCTTCTTGCCCCCTTCTGCTACTTCAACTTTTTCGGTTGTTTTTTTTTTTTTGTTCTTCTTTTTGCCTGTAAAGTTAAATATTTGTCAAACAGTAATTAAAACTTACTTACCGTTTCCTTGGTTTTCCGCCAACTTCAAGAGAGACTGCCACAGAGATTGGGTGAACGTAAGAGATTGAGTTAGATGGTGAGAGAGATAGCTGCAGAGATCTCTTCTCTACGCTTCGCTTTTATGTTCTCGAGGCAAACAAAAGGACATTATCAACATCTCTACTCAACAACTATGGCAAAGTTTTTCCAGTTGGCTTTTCCTTTATTTTCTTTCGCTTGTTGTTGGTCTATAAAAATGTTAATTTGCCCTCAAGCAAAAAGAAAAGCTTTTTGTGTTTCATTCCCCTTGCGTCACCCTCTCGAAATTGACGATAACGATTATGTGCAAAGTTCTAGCCACAAAATTAAAAAAAAAAAAAAAATCAAGAGAAAGAGAGATGGTGGGGGTGAAGGTGAGGGGGCTACCACCGCTATTGCAGTTGGCATTGGCCATGTGGCACAAACCCCCCCCCCCCCCCCCCCCCCCCCCCTTCCGCCACCAAATTTATTTGTCTCAATACGACAATAAAGACAGGCATCAGCATCAGCTTCAGCAGCTGGACCTGCCCCTTTGTATGACTTTTCTTCTTCTTTCGCAAAAGGAAATTGCAAGGCATAAACTTCTTTTCATTTATTTTCCTTTGCTTAAAATTTTGAATACTCTTTGACAAGAGTGAATCAATTTTTCTATAACAGTTTGCGATATATTCTGGGTTACGGAGATCTGATCCACGATTCGTTGTCAAATAAAGATCCGTTTCTTCAGGGCAAATATCGAAAAGTTTAGTTGAAAACGTAAGAGAGAACTTGTCTGATGGAAACACCTTTCAAATCATTTTTCTAAGGCTGCAAGATTAGTTTTTAACATCTGAAAGACAATCACTTGGACTAGGGATATAACTATTCCCGATTCCGAATCCTTAAAAGAGTTATTTGTCAAATAGTTTTGGCAATTTAATGTCTTGCCTTTAGTATACAACTTTACGGATCCTTACTTTAAACGAATGTTGCAAAATTTTAATAATTATGGTGAACTTGTATTTAATTTTATTTACATTCAATTGTCAAGTTCTTATATAGTTCATGTCCTTATTAAATGTATTTTAGAACCAGCTTCAAACTGAGATACAATAATTTCTAATTCTTTCGCATTTTTCATAATTTTTAACAGTTTTTTAATTCCGGTTTAATATATTTTTCGATATTTAATTTATTTTTAGAAAAACAAAATGCAAATGCAAATAAAGCAAGTTTTAAAAAATATAACTTGATCTCTTAGAGAGGAGTTAGGAACTGTTCAAGGATTCTGGCGACCCCTTTTAGGTGTCGTATCAAAAATCCTTTGATTGGGTTGAAAAGAGTTTCAAAGAAATTTTCTAATGATCGCTGATCTTTTTTTTCCTTTCCAACTGTCACTGAGAACATATTTTATAGACTAATAAATTTTTTCAACAATTTGTTTGCTTCTGTCAACTGGAAAGAAACCTTCTAGCTAGAGCATTTTCAAATTCGTAGCAAAAGTCTATTCAATTTGCTCGAAGTTTTTTTTTTTAGCAAATTGCCAGGCGTTTTGGCATTTGAATTTTTTTTTTTTTTTTTGTTTGCTTTATTTTTTAATTTTGGTTGCTTTTGATGGCTGCGTTTTATGATGTCATTTGCCTGCTCTGCTGGACGACTTCTTCGTTTCATTTATTTATTTTTTTTTTTCGCTTCAGTTTTTGTTGAAAATTCATTTATCCTTTTGAAAGAAAAGCTGCTGCTGCTGCTGCCGTTGTTAAGGCCATAAAAGTTGAGTTGAATTGAGTTTTTCTTCTTCTTATATTTTTTTTTTCACTTTTTGTTTCGGTGTCATAAATTGAGCTCAATAAAATTCCCTTTTGAGACTGCATTTATTTATTTGGAGGGGTTGCATTAACATTAATAGGGACAGGCGAACAATAGACTGAATGGGAATGGAACGGAACGATAGGGAAAGATGGATGGCTGGATGGCTGGCTAGCTCATTTTCCCATGGCAAAGAAAGAAAATGCATTTTCATGTAATCAAACCAGGCAAATGACTTAAACAAATCAGAGAGAGAGAGAGAGAGAGAGGGAGTAAGAAAGAGAGAGAGAGAGAAAACAATTCAAGCATAAAGCCGAAAATCAAACATTTTTTCTACCTTTTTTTTCGTTATTGTTGTTGTTGTTGTTGTTCGTTAAAGGTGTAAAAAATTAAAACAAACTCTTTGGTTTTGGTTTTTGTAGGATGCAGTTGAATGGTTGCAAGTGGCAAGAAGATGTTGCTGCTGCTGTTGCTGCTGGCTTCTGTTGCTTTCATTTCATGGAGTTATTTGTGTGTGTGTGTGTGTGTGTGTGTGGTTGTGTCTAAAAGCGTGATGGCTTTCGAGTTGCCTTTGATCTTCGGCTATATGTATGTAAATTGTGGCATGAGGCAACGCTTGGACAAAGTTTTTCTTTTCTATTCCTATTCCTGCCTGTCGGTTGGTCTCTCTCTCTCTCTCTCTCTGTTTCTCTCTCTGTCTGACTGTCTGTCTGTCTGTCTGTCTGTCTATTTCGTCTATTTGGCAGCGCATTGAGGAAGTTGCATCAAAGACAAATACAACACACATATTTCTACACAGTTTTCTGGGACCTTGAAGTTTCTTCTTATGGACCTTGAGGCACACACACACACACACACACACACACAGACACATCAAAAGACCATAGATCAAAGATGGCTTGGGAAAGGCAAAGAGATAAAGAGTTTGCCACACGCAGTTGCAGTTGCCGTTGCATTCGGTTTAACCCCAAAGGAAGCCACATAAAAATTCCAAAAGTCAAGAACACACTTTGCCATCGAATTAAAACAGAAACTTTTGACTGATTTATCTTGTTAGTTGTAGCTTAAAGTCAAACAAGTGTTGAGATAAATTTTAATAAATAAGATATTAGAAAATCTTTTCAGATTTTAAAGAAACTAAAGAAACATCTAGGGAGACAATGCCAAAACGCTAAGATTCATTTGTAAATATCGATATTAATGTTTATGACATGTTTGACTCAAATACCAATTGACTTACTATGCATTATGCTTTTGACAATTTAGTTTTTAAACTTAAATTCAGCTTTTACCTAAGTACACTCCTCATCACTTGAATAGGACACCTCCAAAGTATGTTTTTCATAACACAGTGCTCCCCAACCAATAAAGCTAGCGATCCATTTTTTTTTTTTAAATGAAAGAGTATTTAATAGTTATGTTTTTAAGAAATGAAAAACTTTATGATACTGCTTTAGTTTAAAGGTAAATTTTTTTTGCAAAATACGCCAAATTTTGAATAGAACATCTTAAAAAAAATACATTTTGTAGTGTTTACTTTTTGGTGTTTTCTTTTGGCTTTACAACTCTCATTAGAAACCTTCTCAAACCATTTGAATTCTATAAATATTTTAAACATTTATCACAGGTGCTTCAATTCGTTGGATTGCAAGTCTATCCTGCTATGATTGAAGAATAGTTTATTTTCTCCAGAGAGTTCACTTTCTGGCAGATAATCGCCTCTTATCTAGTCTTTAGTCATTCAGTCATTTGAGCCTGGGCTTGGCTTTCTTTCTCATGGCTTTCTTCTTGCACATTTTTGTTTTTTTTTTCTGTCGGCAAAACTTAAAGGAAGAGTGTGCGGGTAAGGGGTGGTGAGGGGTGGTGAGGGGTGAGAGAACAGGTGAGGTTGGGCTTTGATGTTATGAAGACTGCGACCGCCCAACCTGCCGCCTGTTGCTGTTGCGGTGGCTGTTGACATAATTGGAGTTTTTGGATGGTTGGTTGACTTGGCGATGGGTTCCGTTCCATTCCGTTGGTGGTTCAGCTGGTTGGTTCGGTTGGTGGGCCATGTTCATGTTGTCACGGCTCGACACTCACTTTGCGGTACTTTAAGAGGCCCGGCACATAATTTGCGCAAATTAGCGACAACCAGAAGAGTCAAGCGGCAAACGGCATGCCGCTTGAGCTTCAGCTTCAGCTTCAGTTTGGAGCCTCAAGTTGGGGTCTTTTAAGCCTAATTGATGTGATGCTCTTAGGCCTTTTTACCTTTTCTAATGGTTTAGTAAGTATTTGCTTTCATCTCTCTCTCTCTCTCTCTCTTTGGCTCCTCTTTGCTGATGCTTCAAAGGTGTGACCAAGATGATGATGATGATGCTAGAGATAATGATGATAATGACGATGCACTTGTTTGTCAAGATTCCCCCTGCTCACCCTCCCACCTCACCTTGGCCACAAGGTGTTAACTCTTCAGGAGCAATGGGCGTGACTATGGGTCGTCCACATCGTACAGATCGATATAAATTGGCAATTTGACCCTGAAAAGCCAGACAATAGGCGGCGACATTCAAAAGACATTTTTACAACCAGAATCAGTTATGGAAATGAGCAGCAGCAGCCGGAGTAGGAGGAGACAAAAAAGTGAAGAAGCCGCCGCAGTTACTCCAAAATGCTTGGCATTTTAATTCAATTTGTGGTTCTTGTAGTTCTTGGGCAAGAGTTTCGGTTATGGGATACTTTCGACCTGCAATTCAAGAGGATGCAAGAGGAACAGCAAAGGAAGCAATTGATTAAAAATAAATTCTAGTCTTAGAGAAAACCTTGTCTAAATGGGTTAAAATGATTTTAAATCGATTCAAATTTTATAATTTTATATTTTATTACTTTGTTGAGTGTGTGTGTGTGTGTGTGTGTGTGTAAAACTGTTTGTCTCCGTTTTGACAGATTGTTCTCCAAAGTAAAGCCACTCGACTTCTATTTCCACGATCTCTCTCTTCTAAGTAGATTATTTCCACCACAAATATATGTATGTATGTGTGTGTGTGTGTGTGTGTGTATATCTATCCACTTGACAGATCGTTGGGTGATCTCTACAGACAGATCAGACAGACCCATGAGTCTTGCCCCCCATTTGGTTGAATCTTTCGTTTGCTCGTCGCGAAATTCAAGAGCAAGAATGATGGACCTTGGAGGCCTGCAGCAACAGTTCCCCGTCTCTCTGTCGCCCCCTTCTCTGGACCCTGGCGAATGGATTCACCGCTGATTGACAAATGCAGTCAGCGAGAAGTGAAGCGCCTTGCGTTTTCCCCTTTCCTTTCCTTTCTTGCGTCTTGCAAGTGAAAAAGGCAGACGCAATGCGTGTTGATGGATGAGACGTGAACGTGGGTCGGACCGAATGACTGACTGACGATTCACGCCCCAAATTAAATGAAATTAACACGCGTTTAATGTCAAACAAGAGACTCTAACTCACCTGCCACTAGGCGTCTCTGCCCGTTCGTTTGCCCCCTTTTGCTGCTGCTGCTGCTGGGGCTCCTTCTTTGATTTTTCCCCAAGCCAATTTCCTCTGCCTGTTTACTTAATGACGTTTATATGTCTTCTCCTTTGCTCTCTCTCTCTCTCTCTCTCTCTTTCTCTTGGTCTTTGTCTCTTTCTCTGTCATTTGTCGGCATTTCTTCTTCTTCGGCTGTCATAAAACGATTTGATTAAAGCGAATATGCCGACCAAAAAGTACAACAGAGAAAATAACGAAAAAAAAAAAAGTAAAAAGAAACTATCAGCTGGAACTGGAAATGACTTTAGCTCCTCTGTTTTCCAATTAAAAATGCAGTCCTGTCCTGTGCCGCCTCAAGCATCGCCAGGCAAAACATTTATTTTCGGAAATCGAAAAATATATCAAGGGGAATCTCTCTCTCTCTCTCTTGCTCTCGTTGTAGAACTCCAAAAGTGAGAGTGAGAGCCCAAAGCAAGCGTGTAAACAAAAATGTGAAAAATTTATTTAGAAAGTAAAACGAATGCAAGTATACACTACTAAGTAGCAGGGTAAAGGGTGTTAATGTCAATATAAAATAAATCAATCGACAATTTAATAGTCTTTTCATTATTATGATAAAGTTGGTATCTTGGTTCCCCTACTCAACTCTATCCAAAGACATTTGCCATTTGGCAATATATCCTCGTCTAGTACAGGGTATAAATATTCCATTTAAGAAGTAAGTGAAAAAAACCAAAACCCAAAAGAACTGAAAAAAAACAAAAACAAAACAAGAAAAGAGCAAAAAAAAAAGTAAAAGTGGCGGCAACGGCGGCACAAATTCTTTGTAATTAGTATTAAAATGTTTTCCGCTACATTTTCACTTGATTTTTCTCTCTCTCTCTCTCTCTCTGCCATCGAAGGGAAGACCCAGGGCCCAGTCGCACAAGCAGACCATCTCCTTATTCCTCAGTCCCACAGGCAGTCAGCCAATTCAGTTCACTACAGTTCAGTTAGTCAGTCAGTCAATTTGTCTATGTGCCTCGAGGGCGCTCCAATGTTGTTGCTGTTGCCGTTTCTGCTGCTGCTGCTGTTGCTGCTGGTTCTGATGCTTCGCGCATGATTGAAGGCAACATGTGTTTCGGAAATTATGCAAAATTGCCTTCTGACTGCTTTTTGCTGCTCATGGCTGGCCCAGAGGCAGAGATATGGAGATGCTGCATATGGGAGGGAGTGCACTGTGGATGAGAGGGCAGAGAGAGAGAGAGAGAGAGAGAGAGAGAGTGTGTGGCATGCCAATTGAATGCGACTGCAGTTTTCTTTCTTTCCGTTCTGTTTGTCAAGCCATCGACTTTTAGCTATTTTGCATTTGCTCATTATCATAGTTCATTTCATAAACAATTAATAATGCTTAAGCGCATCTTTGGCGTTGACAAGCGAACAGCATGCCTTTGCCTGCCTCTAAACTCTGCCCCCTCTCCATCACAGGCAGCGTCTGTCATGTACTGCGGCGTGTGTCCAAAATAAATGATATGACATTTGGTCTATTTGGTCCGTTTTTGGCCATTTGTTTGGCTTAAAATTATTCTCGAAACGGAAGTTGTTAACAAAAATTTGTGCATGTGAGCAACATGTGTGCGGTCATCGATAAAGCTTATCCGGTGGTGGGGGGGATATACACCAACTCAAATATAACTCGTACTTTCGCCAAGACATCGTCCATTATCAGTTAACGAGTTTCTCTACCCTGTTAATAAGTTTTCTCGGAAGCCTCACACTTTTCACTATGAGTGTCTCTCTCTCTCTCTCTCTTCCCTGAACATCCGCTTCAGCGTAACCGAAACTATTTTGCCGTTGATGGACAACCTTAGTTAATTTTCTTTACATGTCTATGCTTAAAATTTATACTAATTTGGCTTAGCTTGGCCCTTACAGACATTGCACAGTGGATCTCACACTTTGAGAGGTTTCGTTCAACTGAAATGTAATAAGTTTGTTGTTATTAAATGTATATAAATTTGTAGTGCAGAATCTTCAAGAAGAAAAAAACAGTCAAAAAAATACAGTTCTCGAAAACTTTGAAGGACTTTTAGAATGTCTTACTGAGATCTGTAGAGTTGTCAAAAATTAAATCGAAAATAAGCCCATTTAAACTTTGAACTGCATTTTTCGGTTCTCTATTGCATACTTAAGGGAGCAAAGTGTCCTTATTTTACAAAAATTGGCTAGAAAAAAAAGGTTTTTGGATTCTGAGAAGAGTAAAACAGCAGAAATTGGAATTGATAAAACGACCCAATTAAAATTGATACAAAATCCATGTTTCCTTCATTTAACTTTCAATAATACGATTTAGGACAAGGTATCTCTTTGCTGCTTTAGAACAAACTAACTAATTGGTCAATAATATGATTTGTAAACTGAAAACAACAACGATTCATCGGTCAGTTCTGAATAGGTGAAGAGATTGTGAGAGATGGCTAGGTACCGGTAGCAACATGGATTTATAGTATTTTATCACCTCATAACAGGAACAACAACAACAGCAGCAACAACACAAACTGATTGAATGCCTATTTGGCAGCATTTGATTTGTTTAGAAAATAAAGCACAAGAGGCAAACGCAATTTGGTTTTTGGCTTTTTAGAGAATGTTGTTGGTGTTTGCTGTTGCTGTTGCTGGTGTTGGTGTTGGTTTTGTTGCCATGCCTCAATAGATACTTGAATGTGTTCAATGGCGCCAACTTGGCCTCGTTTATAAAAGGGGCGGGATTCAAAATCGTTTTCTTTCTTTTTTTTTTTTTTTTTGCTTAATTAGCACTTGAAGAGAGCTAGAGAGAGAATTCTAAGAGAAGCGTTCCCGGTCGCCCTCTCTCTCTCTCTCTCTCTCTCTCTCTCTCTCTTAACTCTTAACTGCTGAGCCTTTTTGTGTTTTTTGTGTTGTGTTGGCCTACCGAGGGTTGCTTGTAAAAATCTTATGTGTTAAACGTGACTCTCCATTAATACATCATTTTCCATGCCCTTGGCCAGAGTCAGCGACAGCGTCAGCGTTAGAGTCACAGTCTGGATGCGATATCGGATATCATTATGGGCCATATCATGGGGTGTAATAAAAACGCATTTTATGCCTAACGCACTTTTTATGGCAAACCAAATAAAAATGAGAATGGGAATGAAAATGTTAAGCTTTAATGTTGATTGCTTTTTCGTCAAGTTCTTATTTTTATGCGAGACCAAAAGAAAAAAAAAATTAATCATTAATAGCCCCAGCTTAGGCCAAAAGCTAAAGCTGATGCTGATGTTTTTCCTTTTTTCGGTTGCCTTGTAAAATTAATTTAAATGGAATTTTCTTTATGACATTTCCTCTCCCATCATCAGTAACAGCAACGGCAACCAACAGCAGCGAAAACAAATCCTAATAAATTAAATTACATGAACATTTTTTTTTTTTTTTTTTACCTGAACAAAACAACATGAAGGAAATTCATTTGGTTGAGAAGGGGGGAGGCAGAAGAAAAGAAGCTAGGGGAAAGTTCTTTCTGTGTGTGTGTAAGAAATGCAGACAAATTGCTGGAATGCCGTTGAAGCATAACACAAAAACCACATCTAATATTAGCTGAAAAATAGTTTGGCAATCAGCGTGCAACAACAACAACAACAGCAGCAGCAGCAGCAGCAACAACAAAAGCGGAAGCAATGCGAATGAAAAGCAAAAGATTGAGTGGAAAAGAGTTCTAACTAATTGTGGATAATTTAAAGTTGATAAATTATGATATTAAGTAGCAGTGAAAGAGAAGAAGAAGAAAAAGAAAACTCCATTTCATTGCAATGAAAATTTATTTTTAGTCAAAGAAAACTTCCTAGCAAACGTCTCTCTTCAGGCGCCGCTGATGAAACCAATGAACAATCTAAGGGCATATATTTTGACCAACTTAGATGGGCGTGGCAATCAAAGTTACTTTTAATAGCCTTAACTTGCTCATATGTCATTTTAGTTGTCGCAATCGCTGATGTTGCTGATGTTGTTAATGAAATAAACGCCCCAAAGAGGCGTGACAGTATAACAATTGAAATTCAAATGATTTGCTTGAAAAATAGTTAAAGAAACTTGTTAAAGATTACTTAAGTTGCTTCCGTGTCTACAAATTATCTCGTGTTGCTGATGTGCTAAAAATTGCCCAGTTATTTATAGAAATTATTAACCTCAAGTAGGCGTGGCGGTAAGTCTTTAAAAGGTTAGCAAAAATCGCTGGAAACCTTTAACAACTAAAGAGAAATACCTCATGTTGCTGACGTGTCAGCAATTACAACAGCAACTAGTTACAAAATAAGCTAAAAAAAAAAAAAAAATATTCTTCCTTTTGTCATAAATCTTGAAACTAAATGTTGCTGGCGATTAAAATGATAAATTCAACTTTTATTTATTCCAATTTTTCAAGTTGAGAACTCAATTGCAATAAACAAAACTAAATTAATGAATTAGAACAACGCCAACAACAGCAACAACAATGAAAACAAAGAAAAAAAAGAGTTAATGATAGATAATTTGAAAAATGCATAAACAATCAGCAACAGCAGAAGAAAAGAAACATGTCAATGTTGCTGCTGCTGCTGCTGCTGCTGCTGCTGTTGATGATGAGGCAATAAGATTGTAGCTGCTGCTGCCATTGGGACAACTGGCAATTGCCATAGAATTTTTATGCCACACAATGAAGCTGTCAAATGCATTAAAAAAAAAAGAAGAAGAGGAGCATAAAAAGTCCAAGGCAGACAGAAGAGGGGGAAAGAGAATAGAATTGAGGGGGGGGGGGGGAGGGTGGAGAGACTAAAGCGATAAGCAGCATTGTGGCTGATGACACAAGCAGCGGGTGGGCAGCAGCAACAGCTGCAATCATGCCAGGTGGGCGTATTGTAGGCGTGGCGCAGGTAATGGCTTAAACTGCAGTGAGGCAAATGTATATAAAAATTGCTTGCCAGCAGCAGCAGCAGCAGCAGCAACATTATTCTCGTAACGGTAGCAACATGGGGGCAGCAAAAAGGAAACAGCCCAAAAGGTGTGAAGTGTGGCCAAACGTAAAAGTAAATTCTTTCAATGTGTGTGTATGCGTGCGTGTGTGTGTGTGTGTGTATGCGTGCGTGTGTGTGTGTGTGTGTGTGAATAAGAATGAGGGTTGCAGGCGAAATGTGTCGTAAAGATTTTTATTGCATTTTTATGGCGCACACGCAGCAGCAGCAGCAGCAGTAGCAACAGCAGCAACATCTAGTGCTACGCCAGCAACTTCTACAGCAACAGCAACAGCAGCAGCCGTCCAGGCCTCCTGCTTAATGATAAACTTTAACGTTGCGTCTTTTGCATATTTTCTCTCTGATTTCAAATTTTCTTAGTTTTCCTTTTCAGTTTTCAATTTTTCCCCCTCTCTCTCACACACACACACACACACACGCTCACACGTACAAACATTTTGAGTAAATAAAAACGCTCCAACCGCAGCAACATTCTTGTTGCATCAAGTATTTAAACAACCCTCGCTAGAAGACAATGCCAAACTCTGCCTGTGTGTGGGCTTATAAATTGATTGCTGGTTGGTTGCTACTGCGCAGTATATGCTGCTGTTGCTGCTACTGCTGCTACTGCTGCTGCTGATGTGTTTTAATCAGCAACAACAAAATGAACGAAACAAAAAAAAAAAAAATCCCCAAAAACCAAAACAAAAACCGAAGAAGACGACGTCATTTTATTGTCTACTTACTGCACAAATTTTATGAGTCAAACCATAAAAATGCCTTTTACCGTTATTCTTATGGGGCACATTTGTTGTCGCTGGCGTTCGTGTTACTGCTGCTGCTTCGGAGGCGGGGGGGTGGAGAGTTGGAGAAGTTTTGCTTGATGCCAAAATTGATGACCATAATCTTCAACACACCAAACAACAGGGCAACAAGGATGCGCTTTTTATGATGAAGCGTTGCCGTTGCAGGCCAAAAACAACCACCGACCAAAGCCACCCAAAACGTAGCATCCACCCACTAGTGCCCACCCCTCTCTCCCCTCCCATTTCTTGTGCTGCTGCTGCTGCAACAACATTATTCATTTGACGAGGGGGGTAAAACGGAAGCATATTTTATGTTTTAACGCTGTCGAAATTGGGCAACAGCAGCAACGACTCATACATCAGCATTTAGCCATCCCCCCCCCCCCCCCGGGCCACCCACCCCCCAACTCTGTGTGTTTGCGGTTTTACGCTTGCAATTCTTTTTGGCCTGTCAGCAATTGTTGTTGCTGCTTGCAATTTAGCAGCTTAAGCGCATATTTACAACGCATTTTTAAACTGTGTGTGTGTGTGTGTGTGTGTGTGTGTGTGTGTGTGTGTGTGTGTTTGTGTGTGTCTCCCCTTCTCTCTCTTCTGCTTCTTTGTCGTCATAAAAAATAAGCTGGCAGGTGCTGCCCAAAAGGAAGACAGAGGCAAAAGGTGACAGAGCCAAGCAGACGAAACAGTCTCCATTTAAGCCGCTGAGCTTAACAAATGGCAACAAATGAAATATTTCACAAAATGAGTTCAAAATGAAAGAAAAATAAAAATACATTTCAATGAATTCTTTTAAGTCGGCAAAACAATTTGACGCTACTACTAACTGCAGTTTAGTTATGGTTAAGTATCTTGGGAAACCAAATTGAAATAGCCGCAACTAATTTGGAATGCTCTTAGACTAACTCTTAAGCCTAGAATTCCATTCAAAAAGACAATTAACTTAGCTAGGAGCGAATTTTTAGACTCAAGTCCGTTTTCAAGTCATTAAAGAAATGATATTTGATTGATGAACTATGCAAATTATGAAACTTAACATCTCAAATGTCGTTTTAAATGCAATCAACCCAAAAGTGTTTATTTGTAATGATTTCTTACGCTTTTTCAAGGATTTTCAAAGGAATTGATTGAATATAGTCAAGACTTCATGTTTTAGTCTCTATTAAGAGATTTTAATCAAATTAAAATTTAAGTTTTAACTAATAGATCTCAAGTTCAAAGATTATGAAACTTAACATCTCAAACAAATGTCGTTTTGAATGCAATCAACCCAAAAGTGTTTATTTGTAATGATTTCTTACGCCCTTTCAAGGACCTAATATAGTCAAGATTTCATGTTGTAGTCTCTATTAAGAGATTTTAATCAAATTAAAATTTAAGTTTTAACTAATAGATTTCAAGTTCAAAGAGCTTTCTTTAGTATTAGGTTCATAGTTTTGACCTTCTCTCAATCATCCAAATGATCATATAGACATACTATGTCTATTTCATTTTAAATGTGCTCATATGCTTACATCTTAACATTCTTCACCCACAAAAGGAAAATGGAATGAAAAGAGAAAGAAAAATCGACTAATCGGGTCTTCAATTACAGCTTAATGCTGCATGTAAGTTGCCATGTAAGCCAGCTATTGTTATCGCGCTGGCAAAGCGCATTAAGCCCCCACACTTTGCCCCACCTCAACTTACCTTACCCCTTTATATTATGACCATTTCAAGTTTGGGTAATGTATGTTGCCTTAATCATTCGAAACAAAGCTCAAAGAGATGTGTGAGAAACACATAGAGGGGGAGAGAGAAAGGAAAAGTTAATCCGTTTGACAAAACGTTTACAACACAAATGACCAAATGGACAATTATCTAACTTAGACTGAGAAAGAGAGAGACTAAAACAGAGAATGAGAGACTAAATGTGCACTTTAATTTCATAAAATTTGTGTAGCCTCGAGATACATTTGTATCTTTTACATACAAAGTAAGTTGAAAGCTATTAAAATGGCCACAGAAGCAAAATAAACTGTTTTTTATATTGTTGTTCTTGCTGCCGCCGCTGCTTCGGTTGCTGCTGCTGCTGCTGGTTAGGCCAAACAACAAAATTGATGTGTGCCAGCAAACATAGCATCAAGTGCGAGAGAGAGAGAGAGAGAGAGAGAGAGAGAGACGGGAGGAACTCTATAAAACAAAAGTGTTGATGGATATTTTCCTCGTGCAATGATGACGAGTTGTTGCTGTTGCTGTTGCTGTTAGTGTTGCTGCTGCTGATGTTGCCTTTTGAGTGCTTGCTTCTGCTGTGCATTTGTACAGATTCATCAAATTTTCAGAAACGTAAAATATTCAAAAACACTCACTCTAACACACACACACACGCATACTCATAGAGACACACACACACACACACTTACATACTGAAAATCCCTTTGTGTGTTGTTGCGGCGAAAGCATTTTATGGACTTTACAGTTTTTAGAGTTTAAGTTTTAGAGTTTTGGCCCAAAGAGCATTACTAATGCGCCGCAAAGAGACTTGCTGCTAGACGAAATACACTGCAAGAAAAAAGAGAAACAAAGATTAAGACTTTATGGGAAATGGATATAAACAGATGAATATGGACAAACGATGTACTCAGAGGTGGAATCTTTGGGAATATGATTTTGTGTTATCTAAAAGGGAAGGGTACTCTATTTGTTTACCTACGTAAGTGGTTCAAGGCTAATAAATTGTTTAAAAGAGTAAAGCAAAGGCGTAGCCAGGAACTCACTTGGGAAGGAGCAGTTCCTACTTTAAATTTCTAGTTTATAGAGGGCCGCTGCCCGTGTTCCTTCCCCCTCGCTAGGCCCATGGAATAAAGAGTAATTACATATTTCAGAAATTTTGGAAATTTAATATTAACTATTTAAAAATTCTTTACTATGTTTAATGATTTAAATCTGACTAATCTTCTTGAAAAAAATCAATAGAAGTATCGTTTAGGTTTCTACAATATTTCTAAACAAATTGTTATCACTTAAACTTATGAAATATAATACAAATATTTTAAACAGAGAACAGTATTTTTCGGAAAACTTTAAGCTAAGTAAAAGAAACATAAACTTACAGATTCTCACTAAACAAAAAAAAGGATCTTAAGGTTTTTGGCTCTTGGACCCTATATAACCCACTGTTCTCTCCTTATATGCATCGTAACATATTGTTGTATGACCTCACCCATTAATTTTTTTTCTACTTTTCATTACCATTTTTGAAGGACTTTTTAAACGCAGTGTTACTTAACAATATGTTTAATCCAATTTTCCCTCTGGAACTATAAAACGTGTTTATATCAAAAGATATATGAAACTTTTCTATATTTTTTTCTTCGATTC
The DNA here is from genome assembly GCA_024703675.1 of Drosophila nebulosa. Classification (NCBI taxonomy): domain Eukaryota; kingdom Metazoa; phylum Arthropoda; class Insecta; order Diptera; family Drosophilidae; genus Drosophila; species Drosophila nebulosa. The sequence continues at coordinate 8,770,338 of CM045724.1, read as the reverse complement.
CATCAGCCTTTAAGACAAATGAAAATATCTAAAGATCTTCCACAGTTTTCAAATTTAGTTTCTTGCTTTTTTTTCAAGTATAGAAAATTGGAAATTCAAATAGAACAACTTTCTCGGTTCAGATTTTTGTTTTCTGTATTCAAGAAGGTGCATAAGTGCATATCGACCTGCTACCAGGCATTTTTTATGGCCTCCTTTTTTACCATTTGCGTTTTATTGCCAAAAACATAAATGCAGTGGCCCCAGCGTCAGCCATCACCTCATCTCTCTCTTCCTTCCTTCCAGCCAAAGTCTCCCCACTATTGCCAGTGATTTATAAATAAAACCAAGTCATGATCATGATGATTATCGTCAGCAGCAGCACCACCAGCAGCAGCAGCAGCAGGTCCATTAGCTTGGCTTCATTTCATTTCCTCAGTGCCCTGGGTGGCAAATTTGTTTATTTGTCTTTGCCATAGCTGTCACATAACTTTGGCCCAAAAGGGAAATAAGACAATGCAAAGAGAGAGAGATGAGAGGAGAAGAAAGCCGCATCACAAATCGATTCATTTGCAAAATCAAAAGATCAATTAAAACTGCAAGCGATGCATTTATGAAAATTGAAACCCGTAATGAGGAAAACAATAACAGAAACCGAAACAGAAACAGAAACCGAAAGCAGTGCAGGAAGCTGGCGCAACGATTCGCATCGAATAATTTAATTGATGGACCACGAGAATCCGACAAACACACACATACACACACACACACACACAACGAACAAATGGGGCCAATGAGGCGTGGCTATAGAGTCGATTCCTCTGCGGGCAATTTACTGTCTTAGTTTTAGGCAATTAAAATTAAAAGTTCTGGAAATTTTTTTCGTTATGCTTAAATGCCAACACTTTGTAAACAAATGGCAATTCCAACAAAAAAAAAAGGGAAATAAACTTCTTTTCAAAAATTTATTAGAGGCATATGCAAAATAATGGGCCATATGATCTATGCATATAGTATATCTAAGACAGATTCTTGGATGAATATGAATAAATCAGATTTCAAATAGCTTAGTTAATAACTAAAATATAGATAGAAATATAAAGAGGTGGCAATTTAAGAAATGTTGAACTCCTACACAACTTCTTACTCATGAAAAAGATCACATAAGCTCCCAATTTGGTGGTCAAAAATATATTGTTCCACATAAAAGAAAATTGCAATATATTGGCTTCTTGTGAATATCGTAAACGTAGAGGCCCAAATTTATAGAAGAAATGCAATCATTTGGATGAATACTTCCCCCAAAGTCCCAAATGAGGCACAGTTAATGGGAAATCGTACCAAAGTCCTTTAGTTTTGATCTCGTTGATCAACATAATTTGATATTCATTTTTTTACAAACTTATGTAAAGTAATAAAACTCAATCTTATAAAAATTCAATTTGAAACAAAAAAAAAAACAAAAAGTCTTTTAGGATCATTGAAAAAACTGAGAAAAACGCATTTGTAGTAGCTATTCCATCTACTTTAGTCCGTTTAGAGAGTTTGAACAAGTTTTACTCAAAGTTTCTTTTAAAGAAAAGGGAGATACTAGCCGTTACTATTATATTTGCAAAAACAACGTTTTTTCTCCGTTCTAATATTGTCTTGTCAATATGGTACGAAAGGTTCCTAGACAAAGCAATGTATAAGATAAAAGTTATGAACTAAAATTTCGAATTGCATTGAAATATTGATTCAATCTTGATGAATCTCTGTTAAATAAATTTTCTCAAATTTCCGGCACACTTCTTGCATTCCACACAAATTGAAGCCTGAAGATTTATACCAGAATCTCAATTTCATTCAACAGATCGAGAGCAAAATGATATAATTTAATCAAAAAAACAAAAAAAAAAAGGAAAAAAGAAAACGAAAAAAAAAAACGAGCCGACGCAAAAACTACGTCAAATAATGCAAATAAAACAGCGGGAGATAAATAGATAAAAATTTTAAACAAAAATCCAACTTAGTTAAACAAGTTGTAAACAAATTTTCGGGATGGGGGAAAACATTCAATTAATTAATTAATTGCGAAAATGTGGCAAATTAATTTCGCATTAAACAACAACCATCAACAGCAACAACAACGAAACCTGAAAAATTATTAACAGAGTGGCGAAAGTTTAAATCAAAATGGACAGAAGTAGTGATGGGAGAGGGGAGAAAAGTGGCAGAGGCAGAGGCAGAGCCTGAGATCTGATCGTGATCATGATCTGTGTGTAAGGCCCCAAGGCGGCGACGGAGACGGAAATAGGCAAAAGATACTCACCGACTGGGTGTGCGTGTGTGTGTATGTGTGTGTGGTGATCTCGTTATTCATACGCCAATTTATGATGCACTTAAATTTTATTTTATGAGAATTTAAGATTTCCTGCATATCAAATCCGAACAGCAACAACTACAACGAAAAAAAAGGCAGGCAGATTTTTTTTAGGAAGTGGCAGGCGGTGAATTTTGTTAAAAAAGGCCAAGTTAGGTAAAGTTTGTACCTCTTTTTTCCCCGAAGAAATTTTCAACACTTCTTGGAAGCAGCCACAGGTGATAAGAGAGTTTCATTTCGTTGTGAATCCATGGGAAACTCTGCTCAAAATCAAATAAAAGGTTTGCCTTGTTTATCAGTTGTAAAATAATTATGTTCTAACCGCCATAAATATCTGTATGTAACAATTTACAGAACTTTCAACAAGTTATGTAAAAGCATTATGCAATCCAATAAGGGCGACAGCAATCCAAATAGACTCTATTAAAATTTTACCAACTGCATGAAGGAAACTTAGTAGATAATTCTAGATACAATCGGAGATTTTTAATTCATTTTAAATTCTTTGTAAACAAAAATTTTGATTAGCTTGAATACTTGTTTGACAATCTTTTTAATCTTTCTGCGACTTGCATTTTCTTTCTCTTTATTTAAAGCGGGTTACCCTGTTAAACAACGTTAAACTATTTTCATTCATAACAGGAAAAGACAGTAGATTAAATTTTTCGCCACTAAGAACTACTTTTACATGACGTAGGGCAAATTATACTTCATTTTTTATAATTAGTTTGGTTGATAGTAATTTGTCTCCATCGTTCCTGATCTCGTTTTTGAGTCGTTTTGGGAGTTAAAATGTGAAGTATTTTGTGGCGTGATACACAAACTGCGATTTGAAATCGATTATTAATCATTCATTGTATCTAATTTTATCTCCATTTTATATCAATTTCGGTTCCTGTATGTACAGAAGCCCAATTACAAGTTTTTAAACGTTTATGAATATAAATTCCTTAAAGCAAAACGTCTCAATTAAATATAATAAAGCCGTCCACAGGGGGCGCAGTTGATACAGTGGCGCCACCTGCACGGATAGTTTAGACAACTCTGCATCACATTTAAAAGCTTTAATTGAAGGGGAAAAACATGCAGCAGCACTGTGCATCACAGGGGGCAGCACTGTGCGGCTACATAAAAACAGCTAACGAAATGCGCTAAATACAAAAAATAAAATAAGGGATAACTTGAAGTGATAATACTCTCTTTATATGTAATTCTAATCTTTTCTTAACATTTCTTTTCTTCCAGCGAACACTTTATATCGGAGCATACAGTGATGGCCGTTTTCACCTCCCAGGGCCATGTGGGTGGACCCTGTCGGTATATGCCAGCTACACGACGACAGAATCATCAGTGCCGCAAGGAGACGGGTCTACCGAGCACACTGAGCGAGGCACGTCGCCTGGCTACTACCCATTGCGAGGATCAGTTTCGCTACGATCGCTGGAATTGCTCCATTGAGATACGCGGCAAACGAAACATATTCAAGAAACTGTACAAGGAAACGGCCTTTGTTCACGCTCTGACCGCAGCGGCCATGACCCATTCCATAGCTCGGGCCTGTGCCGAAGGACGTATGACCAAATGCGGTTGTGGACCGCGAAAACAGAATCGTGCCGATCAGGATTTCCAGTGGGGCGGATGCAATGACAACTTGAAACATGGCAAACGGGTGACTCGCAGCTTTTTGGACCTACGCGGCGGCGATGGAGACGAAGTTAGCGAAATATTGCGACATGACTCTGAGGTAGGTTGGAAAATCATTCTCCCCAACAATTTCGAAATATACTTAAGCAAAGGTTCCTACGATCTCTTTTGTATGTAGGTTGGCATCGAAGCCGTCTCCACGCTGATGAAGGACAAATGCAAGTGCCATGGCGTCTCCGGGTCCTGTTCGATGAAGACCTGCTGGAAGAAAATGGCCGATTTCAATGCCACGGCAACTTTGCTGCGACAGAAATACAATCAGGCCATACGAAAGGCTCCCAATCAAAGGACCATGAGGCAAGCGCCCTCAAGTCGCATGAAAAAGGCCAAACAGCGACGCAAGAAAGTGAGTCAATCATGGGAGATGGTAAATTAAGGTCCCTTAGAAATATTAAATTTTTTTTAACACTCTTTCCCCGCTCTGTCTCTCTTGCAGCCGCAACAATCACAGTACACGACACTCTATTATTTAGAGACCTCGCCCACCTATTGCTCGGTCACCAAGGATCGCCAGTGTCTGCATCCGGACAACTGTTCGTATTTGTGCTGTGGGCGTGGCTATACCACCCAGGTATTCAAACAGGTGGAGAAATGCCGCTGTCGTTTCAACAATGGGCGATGTTGCCATTTGATCTGTGACTATTGTCAACGCTATGAGGATAAATACTTTTGTAAATAGATGGCTCCCTCTCGCCCTCGTCCTTGCTCTCTCGCCCTATCTCCAGCTTCATCTAATCTATCTATCTACCTATCTCTATCTATCAAACTATCTCTCAGTCACTCTCTGTCCTATCATCCACATAGAAAAACTTAATTTCTTTAAGCTCGACAAGAAAATGAAAAATGCATAAATGAAAAACATGAAAAACAAGAAAAAAAGTAAATGAGAAAAAAATGTCACAACATATGTAAAGTTTTTTTCAATTATTGCTTGTATTTTTTCCATTCCTAAAACATAAACAAAAAACAAAAAAAAAAAATATTTCAAAAATGATAGCAACACACTCATACACACACACACACACATCTATTCTATACTATTATAGTAAAAGTTAGCCCAGAACAAGAAAGAAAAAAAAATCTCACAAAAAAATGGCAAAATCTTCAATTTAGCAAAGAAACAAGAAAATCACAAAAAAAAAACACACAAAAAACACAACAAAACCAAACGTAAAATACAACAACAAACCAGAAGCTAACCACCACAACAACACAGCAACAAAAAAAAATTATGAAAAAAAAAAACAAAAAAAAACATTTTAATAAGTATTTAAACATAAAAACAAACCAAAAAACAAAAAAAAAACACATAAAATGAAATGAAATAAAAAGTTTCAAATAAAAAAAAAATTAATAAATAAATATATATTTTTTTGTGTTTATTTCCTTTGGAAATAAGTGAAGTTTGTTAACGACAGGATTATTAAGACTGGTTCGAACAGGTTTCCAAAGGTTTAAAAGAATTTTTATGATCTCGACAAAGTAAAATTCGCTTTTACAATCTACCAAAAGGAATTGACTTGGACTTTGGGTTTTTTTTTCGTTGTTTTTTATTTTATTAGCTTTAATTAGTAATGACACAAAACAACATCGAAATGAAAAAAAAAAAGAAAAAAATGAATTTGCAATGTCTTATCATTTTTTTTTACATGCAGGCCGACAGAGACATTGATTGAAAGTTATCAAGTGGCACTCCGATAATCAGTTAAAACCGCTTCAAACCTGTCAGCACCGACGGAAGTCTGAATGAAGTCAGCTAGACGGTTGGCCAACAGGTTTTCTGGTCTTCTCTGTTTGTGTTCTTATTCAGTTATTTAATTGACAACTCACGTTAAGCGCACACTCCACGCGACATTGCCCAACATGCTAACCTCCTTAATATCATGTTATGAACATTATCCAGAATGAACAACAAAAAACTGAATATGTCTTTCTTTCCTTAGTCAGTGTCAAAGTTTTCTTATCCTCTACGCATGGGCGTTGTGAGAAATAATCGATTTATTTTTGGGTTCGAATTTCCTTTATGTAATTTATGAATTTACCTAAGTAAATTAAGTTATATTATTGACTAAAATTTCATAAAAATAGTTGAGGTTACATAATGCATTTGGAAAAAGTTAAAGAAGGAAACAGATGGGAAATATATAGATTTGCGTCCCTATCGTCAATGTAACTGATTCGCCTTAACATTGAACATTAATAAATATTATTCATAATCAAATAGTGTTGCAAAGCGTCATAAAAGTCGAAAGCTTCAAAAAGAAAAATTACATATGTATAAGTTTTGTTTAAATAGCTTTTTTTCCAAAAAGCAAGAAAGAAATCTGCACAATGAGAAATAGTTTGCTTAATTGCAATACAGTCGAACGTACATATCTTTATTAAATTTTAAAGACACAGCTTTCTTATTCTAGAAAATTGGCAAATATAAATGAAGTTTTACAGTAGGTAAAAGCGCACAGATATTTTAGGGCTCGTATTGCAATTAGTCCAAGTGCTTTTTTTGGTGACCCTAGAACTACAATTTATTTAAATTCCCACATTGCAACACATTTCCTGTATATTATTTATGAAATTCAAAAGTTAATCTTCTCGAAAGAAAAGAAGTCTATCAGTGTTAATCAAATTAACTAAAACATTTGAATCAAAATAATTGTAAAACCCCCTTAAACGGGCCCTACTAAACCCACAGTAGGTGCTCCACTTAGTAAGCGCAAGCTACACGTTGCACGCAATCCTCTTTTAGAAAAAAAAACCAACCTCTACGCCCCTGGATTTTTATCTCTCCTAGGTATGAGCGCCTTGACATTGATATGCTTTGTCAACAATGTTCGTTCGGTGAGTAGGTTTCATGTTACAACTTCAACTGTTGCTTGTAGAGTCTGTTTTTCTTTTTTCTTTTTTTTTTTTTTGGTTTTAGTAGCCTATACACGGGTGGGAGTCTTATATTGTTGTTGGTTTGGCTGGTTTGGCTTTTGGGCTTTAATATATACATACAACAATCAAAACATAATATTTATCATGTAAACTTGACGTTTTTATTTTTGATTAACATGTTCTCGGTTCATGAAGTGATTGGAAAATGTTTGGCCTAGAGCCACACTTACAACATATTGAATTGTTCGCCAAGAGACATTTAAGTTCTGTTTTATTTGTTTTACATGTCAAGTACAGCCACGCCCAAGGCGCTACATTTTTTTCACTCTCCACCCAGCTCCTCTCTGGTTGAGAATGTGACAGTTGAACAGCTAAATTTTTCATTTCCTAAGTGAGAAAAAAGCATTAAAAATGCAAACGGGCAAATGGCAAACAACAATTTTCATTCAAGTCAAAGATAATTTATATTAAAAATGAATAAGTCTAAGAAATGCTCAAACTAGGAGGGTGGAAAACAGCTAAATTTTAGTTCTTTGGGGGAAAAAAAGGATCTATAAATATATCAATTTACGCATTTCTTGTGCTCTCTCAAAAAAAAAATTAACAAATTTTAGTAGTAACACATTCTGTCTAAAATTTATTAAAGAACTCGTTCTCAAAGATAAGACACAACCAATTGATGAATGAACTGCTTGCAATAGGTTCATAAATTTAGGTTTTTAAGTTCTTACATTCTGCATTTTGATTTATTTCCCTTTTTGTTATCTATTTTGTTGACATTTCTGGCCATTAGTGAAAGTAAAAGTTACTTTTCACATAGCCACAAACAATCACGAAGCGCCAAAAGCAAAAAAAAAAGAAAAGTTAACCTGAGAACCTACAACAATTACAACTTAGTCATCAGACACCAAAATCCATATAGAGCTTTCCCTTCTCCCCTCGACTCGACAACAAATTGAACAGATGTTTCCCCAGAATGTGACAAAATAAACAATACACAAAAAAACCAACAACAAACAGAATATGGTATTAATTACTTTAGACAGAGCGGAACACTTGCAACACAATACAAAATATATATCTACATATATAGAGAGGCAAAGTGTGATAAAGACAGAGACACATGGCTAGAAAGAGAAATCCTAACTCTCACATAGACGATAAAAGTAATTAACATAAAAATGAAACAAGAACAAAAACGAGATGTCACATCAAATACTAATAACAATAAAATTATTGCAAATAAAAAGCAATAAAATATAAAGGTCGACATAACGATGACCTGGAAAAATTGTTTATGCAATGCCATTAACTAGCAGCCATCAAGAATGTTGTTTCAGGTGAGAAATATGTTTCCTTAAAGAACATTCCTAAGCCATGAACATTTCCTTAGCAAAGTATGAGCAATTGTTTTATGCATAGCGCTTATAACATTTCAATGGTCAATTGTTTTTTACGTCTAAATCTGTGCTTCCCCTTTTAAGTTTTCACTGGTCTAGATGGACTCCTGCTAATTTTTCTAAGCACAAAAAGACCACGCAAGAGGCTTCAGTATCTCAACGAGCTTTTAATGCATGTAGGCGCGACGCACAAGTAACTGAAGCACGCACAAGCAAGATTGGAACAACGGAGAGCTTGAGAACGCGAAGCTTTTCTTATAATCCCGTTCCCACTGATGAGTGTCCTAGTTTATTTTACGAACCCCAGATGCTTATGCGTTACTTAGTTGCTTGTGCGTTTGCATCAAGCATGAACTTTTTTTCGGTGTCTTTTAAGGATCGGTCACGAAAGGCATAGGGGAGTAGGGTTTTGAATTGAAAATAAAAAAGTAAAGACAAAAAAAGAAAGATCTAGGGAGGAAAAATGATTTGAGAAGCTCGTTGTTTCAAGAGGACGGAAAGGCGGTCGTCTTAAATGTATTTGGTTTGTCCACTATCATTTTCTGGATAACTCGCTAAATCTACAGATAATTTTAGAGGTTATTTATTAGATTTTCATTCAATAACCACTGAACCATCATGCCCAATCAAAGGGTAGAAGCCAGACGAGGGTGCAAGTGCAAGTGTCAGACAAGCAAAAATAAACGATATGTCTCAACTCTCGACTTTGGTCACGTAGTAAACGAAAGTGGAAAATGAACGAAACAGATGAAATCCGAAAATACACCGGACAGACAGACGACTTCAGTCAGACAGAAGTTAGAATCAAAATCAGAGATATAGTTTGTGTAATGAGAAAGCTAGTCAGACAGAACAGAGAACTATAGCTAAGATCTTCTTTGGGGGGTTTCGTCTTTCGGCTGTTTTCTTTTTTTTTTTTTTTGTTGGTTTTTTGGACTAGCGGGTGCCAAAAGAGAAACGTGAGCCATTTTCAAAAGATTCAACAAAAAGCCAAGTGACAATCGTGTTGTAGTAACATTTCCATGGAAACCATTAAGCTAACAACAACTCGAACAACTCTTATGAAAAAGATGCAATTTTTGTTAATTCTCTTATTGCCATTATTGGGGCAAATTTTCGGGTAAGTTATGAAATCTTTGAAACCAAATGGGAAAATTCAATTTATAACTTCGATTCAGTTCACCGTTGGATAAACGAGATATGGAATTATTGGATATGATATTTCGCGACGGAGACGACAGTGATGTCTCAAGATCTCAAAGAGATCTACCACCATCGGCCTCTTCTGTAGCCTGCGATGACATCTCCAGATCTCAAAGGGAAGGCCGACCAGCTGCCTCTTCCATACCCTGTGATGAGAATTCATCGGAAGAGGATTATCATCCCTTGTTCAATGATGAGGAAAGTGAGGAAGATTGCTTGGACTTTTTGCCACCAATTGAACATCCTTGTTTCATGCGTATAATATTGCTAAGGACACCATTGCTCAAACAAGATCCTTGTGCCAACTTTTCAATTGTCCAAGAGCCCATCAAAAAATTGAAATCAAGGAAATGTGTTAAGAAAACCAAAACAGAAATTGCAATTCCGCCAATAGTCACAGCCCAGAGAAATGCAACCACTGGTAGCAACAGGACCACAGAAGCCACCACAACAACATCAAAGGAAGTTCATCTATTGGGAAAGATGCCACTGAATATACCAGTGGTCATACTTCCATCTATTCAAAAGGATACAGCTACCACAGAGATGACAACAACAACAACCACTGATGACAACACAACAACAACAACAACCTTCGAAACAACAACCACTGAAGAGGATTTCACAACAACCACAATGATCACCACTACCCCAACGCCCACTACAACAGCCACTACGACCAGTGTTAGCAGTCCCAATCAACTCAAATCTTTCAAGAGTCGAAATCATCATCGTTTGGGCAAAGGCAAAGGTAAAGGTAAAGGTAAGGGTAAAGGCAAGAGGCCACGAGTTCCGGATCCACCCAAAATCAAATTAGATGCCGCCACTCAGCCTAGCGAGGTAATTCAGGTTATTTTCACCACCGAAATGGCTGAGCTAAGACAACAACCCAATGACACAACCGAAGCAACAACTACCACAACAACAACAACAACAGATGAACCGGAAACAACAACCGAGACCAACATCTTGATCGAAGACACAACCAATGAAGTGGAAACAACAACGCAAGAGATGGAATTCGAGGAGGAAATGGAAACAACGGAAGCTGCAGTAGCGTCAACAGAAGGTGGGTAAAACAGAACTAAAAATTAAGTGAAACTATTTAAAAGTGAGTTGAATTCAAAGATGATAGACAGAGGCATGACCAGTGTTCAATTCAAACCTAAAACGAGTGTTGAAATGTTCGAAGAAATCGAAGAAAGTTATTTCATTGAAAATAGCTTGAAAGACAAAGTTGAATACTGAAGATGAAAGGTAAAAAGGTAACAGATTTTAATAAGCAAGGCAAAAGTGTGAGTTAGCCAACACTGGGCTTAATTTTTCATGCGCCTTAGTAGTGTTGGAAAAGTCAATTGATGACTGAAATTTACCAAATAAATTCGTTGGTTATAGGTAAAAAAGTGTTGGGAAAGGCTTTCGACAGCAAGTGTTTGCTGTTTTCTAGAGAAATGAGGGTTAGAAAAACTTACATAAACTATAGAAATAATTTAAAAACATAATACATACAAGTTTTAGCCCTTTTATTTGTCCCTCTAAACCCAGAGATTTCCTTATGAAAACCCATTTTCATACCATTTCAGAACTCTTCTCATCGACTGAACAACCCTGCAATGATACCGATGAGCAGGATACAAATCTATGTCCTCAATTTTTGACACCACCCGAGGAGAGTGGTAAGTTATACCTACTCATCGGATATTCTAGGCTAACTCCACGTTTTTTTTAACTAACAAGAACGCCTGCCACATTCGCAATTAGCAGCAATTGCACCAGCCCAACGACCACGAAAAGTTAAAAACTATGTTGAACCCATACTTTACGAAGGTCACTTTGTTAAGCCAAGACAACGCATCGGTTTACACACCCAAACAGCGACCCAGCAAAGAGATTATTTTGTTAGCAATCAGCAGATAATGCCAAGACCCAAGCCAAAATATAAAAAACGTTTGCCGCACTCCATTTACATGAACAACATTGTGAGGGGACTTAAGTGCGTCGATCCACCGCCAACGCATCGTGGACCATCGCAGCACTATTGGGGAGTGAAGAGAATTGCATCGAGACCCTATGCTCCTTTGGCTTATAGTTCACAGCGTTTTAGAGCGCAGGGAACACCATCGCCACCCTCTTCACAGTCGCCAGTTCCGTTTTCTCCTCCACTTCCTGTATATCATCAAAGTCATCAGCCACATGAGTCTGAGGAGGACTTCCATCAAGAGAAAGAACTTGTAGGCTCAAAATCTCCTTACTTTGATGCTTCGGATTCGGAATTATGGCAAGGATTCGATGCATCCAATTCCAATGTAGATCCTTGTCAACTGGAACACGAACACCTTCAACGCAGACAACAGCAGCACCAGCAGCAGCAGCACCAGCAGCAGCACCAGCACCAGCAACATATACACAAGCCCCAACATCTGGAAGATCCAAATCATGATCCACAATCGGTGGATTACGCTCACCAACAGCAACAAATGGCCGAAAGTTTCTTTACCTAAATCTCTTGCAATCAAATATCCAAACGAATTTCTAGCCTAAGAACTTTATCCAGTTTCACATTTACTTATACATATATAAATAAATAAATATTTGTTTTGCACAGAAAACCATCAATCAGCCACATGACTGCCTCAGAAGGTAATTACGGGGAACCTCTTTGATCCATGCCAAATTGAGTCAACGTCAGCAGTTGAATTGCTTTATAAGAGGTGCCCATTATTTTCTAAACAATTACCCAAAGACACGCGCCCACAATAATGCCACCTGATTATAAGTAATTTGTAATTTGAAAATGGGCAGCGAAAGTGAAATTTTAAGGCATTAAGATCAAAAAATATTGAAAATTGTCAGAATTAAAATAAAATTAGAAAGAGAACAGAAAGTTGAACAAAAAGCTGCTTGTATCTGAATGGCCAGTGTTTGATAAGACGTGCAGTGGACAAGTTGTTGGCCTTTAAGTTTTTTAGTTTCTTTTAGAGGGATCGAATCAGAGTTTTTCATTTAAAGTTAATACCATGCAAAAATAGTGCTGAAAAAGTGTTTCTGATACATTATTGTCTTTAAAGTACAAAAATTTTTTAAAAATGCTTCTTCTAAATCAAAGATTTTGGACAATTCGGTAGAAGATGGTCTGTATAATTTACGAAATTGAGTTTTTAGCCTTTACATCACCTACAGAACATGCCTTTTGGGAGAAAAACCTATTATAAATATCTTAATCCATTTGCATATGGACATAACAATTGCTTTCTGTATTCTATAACAACTGCCCAACACTGTAAATGCTGCCACTTTAAGATTTCTCACAAATATTTCGAATTGAATGAATGATAGGAATCTAAACTATCTAAATTCTTATCTTCATGCCACACACATACACTCACACACACACACACACACACTCTTTACCCTTTCGGCTGACCCCATGGTACACATCTCTCTTTCTACCAAAACAGATGATTACAAAATAGCTTAACAATATAGCAGAAGCCGCACTACAAAATCAAAAGCGAATGCCCCCAAGGAGTTGCCCACACAGAGAACGCAGAGGCAGAAAAAGGCCCCAAAACAAATTGCTTTGTCCCAGTCTCCCACTATTACTCACTCTCTCTCTCTCTCCAGCTCTCTGCTCATTTGCTCTCAATCTCTGACATTTACAATGTCAACTAGAAGCAAAAAGGACCGTTAAACAGCGACGGCGCAATCAAAAAAAAAGAGAGAGAGAGAGCAGCCGACAGTGAGAGTGAACGAGAGTGAGAGCGAGAGTGGCGCTCGCGGGGGTGTTTACTCGGCTCCAACAAAATGTGTACTGATTTTCAGGTTCTCCTGGCTCGTGGCACAGTGCGGACGTGTTTTTTATTATTTTTGCTGGATTTTTTGCGTACGGTAAAAGTGCAAGAAACCCAATCAACCGAAAAAATAAGAAAGAGAAAAAAAATATATATATAAAACTTAGCCAATTCAACTGATAAAAAAAATATCTAAAAATTTATTAATCAATTGAAAAGTAGCAAATTAAAAAAAATAGTAACCAAATAAAAATAAGTTTATGTTTAAAGTGCATTTAAGTAAGAATTTTTGTAGCTAAATTTAGAAGAATGTTTATTGTGTGTATTAGTTAAATGTTAATCAGCAAAGTCAAGCTGTCGGAGGTGTGAATCGGAACCCAAGCAAATGAATACCCAATCAATCTCTAGAGAATCTAGCCAATCCAAAGAACCACTGCCAAAGTGAGCCAAAATAAAACAGACCACCGTGTATACATATATCCTTAAACGAGCATTTAAACGGCCTGTTAGCCAGAAAGAAAGTGTAACTACATACTAACTGGGTCAGTGGGCAATCAGCAATAAACCTTGCCAAAAGGTTCTTTATTCCATTTCCTTTCCACTTCCATCCGCCACAGCCAACGAAGCGGTAAGTACTTTAACTTTACTTGGCTTAACTTTGTTATAAATAAATTTCAAAATTGTGATTAGTTAGGTCTAAGCCCTATCTAAGCCTCAACTAGGCTGGCTTTCATGTGGTTTCCCATTTGATGTGACTAATCAGCATTACTTTTTCCATTCCTTTCCTGGCTTTGCTTTTATGTTTTTGCATTTTGTGTGGTAAAAATAAAGGCCTAGAAAGCGGGTCAATGAGGTGAGGGAGCAGTAAGAGGGCTAAAAGGGCATTGTTGACACTCTTCTTGGTCAGGAGCCAAGTTTGCATTAGAAAGGATTAAAAGCTAAAGAGAAGGCTGCAAAGATCTATTTTGTAATTACAAACAATTCAAATGAGTTTTTTGTTTGTAATTTGGATTTAGGAATTTTTAACAAAAATGTAATCTAAACCAATTTAACCCGTTTTATCCACCAAGAGTTTAACAATATTTTGTGGTTTTCACTAAGCCAAACAAACATTCAAACTAAATACTTTGGTTAAGCAAATAACCAAACAGATTACATTTAAATTAATTCGAATTTGTTTTTTCCAACACGTCCGAAATGCAATTATAACTAACTGCAATTAGGCTTTCAATTAGCTTTTGTCAATATTTGATTACCTACAAATCAAGTATTGGCATTTGGACATTTCCAATCAAAACCTCTTTAATTGTCACCTTTAAACAAATACAAAATGGCCGTTTAAAGACAACACATGAAGACATATTTACATAATGCCCAAACGAGCACATAAATCGTTAAGCATCGCCAACGACGACAACAAATGTTGAGGACGTAATCGATGGATATTTTTATGAGCCACCCCCCTACCCAACTGCTCCAATCCCCAATCCCTGCCCTGTCTCATAACTAATTCATAGATATAATTGGAATGTGTGTATCTTATGCAAAGTATTCCAAGGAATGCCAAGTTAATCGAAAAAGTTCTAATGGGATCGATGTCCAAGTCGAAGTGGAGTCAAATTGACTTGAGGCTAGGCTAACTTTACATACAATTAGCCCGGCCCACCAAAAGGGAGTGTAATTAGCCCTCAAATTGAGGCCTACAACCAAATGTCGAATGACAGTCGACCCACTTAGATTATGGGGGTGTGTCAAAAGCCTTGAAGAGAGTAGATAAAATTGGTCCTACACACACGAAATGTGATATAAGCCCTTTTGTACTTTCTAGTTCTAATTTTACACAGAAATTTACATATTCCTTGGAAAATTTGATTCCCTGTTTCCATTATATACTAAAAATGTATTCACATTTTTCTTTAAGTAAAATCAATTTGATTAGCTTACAAGAGAAAAGAAAATTGTATTGACGGTAAATGGAAATTGTTGCTCACGTTTTGTTTCTTTTCCTTTGTGTGCATTGTCATACCTATTCTCACACAAAAAGTAAAAGGCGAGAGTGAAACATCAGAATGATGATGAACAATGAGAAAGAATTGGATCAATATGTTGTATTGAATTACAATAACAAATTGAGCAAATAAAGATATGAAACTGGCAAAAGTAGCTTAGATGGGCAGCCCTGACAGTGTTGAGTAAGGTCAAATTGTTAAAGAATACCAGAATCTCAATGAATTATTCTTTTTCAACAAATAAATAGTTGTAGGTTGCCAAAGACTTATTTCTTTCAATTTTTTATAACACAAATTTGGTCTTTTTTGATCTTTTTACCCTTTGAAATATTGATTCACTGTTTTTCCAGTGTTGAACATAATAAAATTTATTTTGGAACCAGAAAACCCCGTCACATCCCCAAATGATTTCGTATTTCATCGAATTGTCAACGATTCACAATCTAAAAAACAGTTAAACTTTTTGGTAAACGTTTTAATTTATTGTTTTGCATTAAAAATATAATAAAAAATGCTCACCAAAAGGACCAAAATGTCCTTAAACAACACTCCAAGAAATGCGTTAAATTTCAATCAATTACAGTTTTATTTTATCTCTTCTGTCATCTGGTAAAGCAAACCCTAAAAGAGGTCAAGTTTTATATAAAGAACTTGTTTTACATTTCTCTTAACCATCTTTGCTTTATTTCAAAGATAAAGTTAGTTGAAATAAAGAATCAAATGTTAATAATGATGCTTTCTTTTGTGTCAAATATAATCGATGTTAAAGCTAAATATCTCAATTAATGAATGGAATTTTTATAGCCCTTACATTTTATGACCCAGTTTTCCACAATTTCTTTCCTTTACCTATTTTCCATGAGTGTAAGCGTGTGTGTGTGTGTGTGCGACTAAAACGCATAAAAATCCTTGTCTATATTTAACCGAAAAACGTCAATTTTAATGGCTCACTGACAGCTGAGTGCTCCTTGAGAAGTCATCCGCCAGCGTAGTCCCATCCCCACTTGTCGGTAGTCATCCCACTCTTATCTATTTCGCAACACTTTTAACGCGACCTTACCCACAAATCTCACTATTTAACCACAAAAGTGGGCTAAATGGGGGGCGGGAAACGGCAGGGGGGCCTAAAAAATCAATATATATACAAGCAAACATTTTTCCCTTCGTTTCCCTTTGGCCCCTTTTGCCGTACGGATTTTTTGTCCACATGGCAAAATTGAAAATTTCATTTACACTTGTCACTCGAGCGGGGGAGGGCAGAGAACAGAGAAGCAGAGAAGGAGAGGCATGGGAGAGGGTGCAGCAAACCCTTCTCATCTTTCTTACTATTTAGTTCTGTTTTGTGTTGCTGTTGTTATTCTATAAGCCATTGCACGTGCTTGGTTGCAAAACGATTCGGTTACAGTTCCCGCTTCTCCGAGTGCCAACGGAAGAAGGTAGGGGAATGGGGCAGAGAAAACGGGGTAAAATAGTGAAGAAACACTGTCAACCGAAAATGAAACCAAATTGAATGGAATGTCTGTCTAAACAGGAAAAGGAAAAGTGCATACGACAAAGCTAAGTGAAAAGGAAATTGTGAAGAGCTGCGACACGTCGAAAGGCAACATAAACACACTTCAGGACATTTCCGAGCGAACTTTAGAAAGAAAATTGTTTAGTACTATCGTTTTTTCTGGAATTTGTTGTCTTTATTTACCTTTAAGATATTATAAACAGTTTTATAATTTGTTGTCTGGTCTTGAGCTCAACTACAACAACTACAATCTAAATTTGGGTTCCAATTGTGAAAAAATTTTATTAACGTGTTAACATTCTACAACATCATCATCGATTAGTCTCCTTTTGATTAACCAAGGCTCTGCATTATCCAAGCGTATCATATATAAGAAAAAATGATAGATGGAATGAAATGAAAAATGAAAATAATGTATATGTTTTCTTGTCTGCATTTAATAGAGCTGATCCTGAAAAAATATCGATAAATTTTACGATCTCTTAATTGTCTCCAAAATAATGTTTAAGAATGCGACTCTCCATTATTTCTCTGCTTATCAGATTTTGGATAAGCCCACACTGAATGGAGATTTTAAGTATAGGGCTAAACCTTTGAAAATACTTTCTTCTTTAATTTTTTATTAAATCGATCTCAGATCCAATTATCCAATAGTCGGGGCCGCGCCTTGTATTGAAGATATTTATCGATGTTTAACGGTGGAGTAGAAGTTGATTTAAACTAGTTTTGAATATGATTAACTAATTCTTTAGCTCCTTTATTAATTTCTTAATCCTTTAGAAAAAAAACCTTTATTTTACCTTTTCCATAGTTAATTTTCAACTAGTCCAATATACCCTTTGCTACCTTATGTCTACTTGGGATATAAATAAATATGTTTTTACCTTTTTTGACATAATTCAAAGTTAATTAAATTGAACACGTTTGTCCCTAGCCCAATTTTACACCCGGAATCCTTCACTACACAAACACAAAAACACACACACACACACACACACGCACACATACCGGTCCAATTTCCCTTGAATTAAAATGCATCTTTTCACCTCCAAACCCGCCCTCGAACTACCCGCCCACATGATTTATGCAATGTGCTTATAATAGTATAATTATATGTCAAGCCACAATTGGGAACGTGTTAACGGGACGACAGAGCAAGAGAGTATCTGCCTCTCTCTCTCTCTCTCTGGCTCTTTCTCTCTCTGTTCGACCATTTCTCTTTGCTTAAGTGCAGCCAAAGAGAGATTCCAAACAGCTGAGTGCAATTGCATCTTCTCTGCAGCAAGGAAAAACTCTCAATTTTCCAGCTCTGAACTTCCTAATGGCCCCACCGGCCGCATCAGTCTGCTGCGCGACTCCAAGCCGAACGCATAACAAACTCGGAAAAATACTAAAACAAAACTTTAAAAAAAAAACAAATTTTTAAAAAACTTTATAAAGTAAAAAATGTAAATTAAACAATTTAACTCGTTTAATTTGTGTCTGTAGTAATTTTTCTCGGTGAATCTTTGACTTTGCAATCAAATCCTGCTTGGCAAATTCAAGCTTGCCATTCAACAACTCCTTTGTCCTGGCCCAGACGCGGTCATTAACCCGCCAACAGTGGCAAACAGTGGCTCGAATTTGTTGTCTTTGTTAAACCAATTTTTTTGGTGCATCTATTCACCCACGAATGCCACAAAATGCCGCAACAATCGCAATTGAAACACATCCATGGACATGGACGATTGCCCAGAGTGATCAATTCGGATAGTAGCAGGTAAAAAAAAATAAGTTTTCCCCTCGGAAAGTTCAAGAATGTTATGACAGATAAGAGATAAGAGTCTTTAGGGATTTAGATTTAATGAAGAATGGCCAAATCTTCTTTGTTATAGATTACCTAAACAAAGGAATCGCTGATGTTTAAATATGATATCTCTTAATGGAATAGCTCTAAAAAAGAGAGATTGTTCCCATATATTTCTGTGACTTATTATCACTTAAAGGTTAAAAAACGAAAAAAAAAAATTATTGTTTTATTGATTTGATCAAACATTTAGATTTAAATCATTTTCATAGAACAGTTTTCTTTTGGGAAACGCTCTAAAAATTAGAATTAAACATTTTATTTCAACATTTTAGGGATTTAATTAGGTAAAAAAATTCAAAACCCAATTGATCGATTAAAAGTAACATGTAAACATTAGATCTTGAAATGCGAGTATTCATAAATCTGTTCAACAAGATACAAACTCCAAATTACATCAAAAAAGAAAAAATATCAAGTCTCTTTAGTCTTGAAGGCTTAAAATCTTCTAAGACTAACCTCTCACGAAGGGAACGATATATGAAAATATAGTCGTACAGTAACTAACTATCTGTTTGTTTGTCATTAAGTAAATCTCTATTTAAATTCTCACACAATAGAAACTAAATAAGGTATATATCGGGGTCTAAGTATAGCTTCAGAATGGAAATGAAAATGAAAATTACAATAAAGATGTCTCCCTCGAAATTGAATGACAATAGGCCGGCCGGTCGGCCAGAGACCCGACACGCAGCACAGATAACTAAATCATTTTCTTAGATCAACGAAATGATGACTCGAATAGAGGAAAATTTTCTCTACTATAGATATTACTTTCCATTTTAAGCAAGTGTATGCTATTTGGGTTCTTTTTGTTCGTTCTCAACGTCGGACTGGGTCAACAACATGTCAAGTGCTAAGGCATTTCTCATCTTCATCTTTGTTGGCATCTCAGACAGAGTTTGCTTATCATACATTGTGTGTGGTTTGTGATAAGGAAAGGAAACTGAATTGGGACAGGGGAAAGACATTTGTTTGCCGTTTTCGTTTGTTCGTTGGTTCGATAAGCAAACAATATAACCATCAAACAGAAGCCCTAAAAAAAACTCTCTCAAAGGAGTTTCTGCACAGAGAGCGAGAGCGAGAGAGAGAGAGAGAGAAATAAACAAAGGGTGTGAGTGAACGAGAGAGAGAAAACCCATTCTCTGACTCCTTCATGTATGGGGACATTGATCCCATTTCGGTATTTCACCTGGTTTGTTTGTGTGTCACATTTCCTGTAGGCGATGGCACGCGCCATTTTTAATACCCTGCAATGGGTCTAAGTTAAAAGGGTATATAGGGATCGTTCAAGTTTAAGAACCATTTAGAATATTAGCAGTGGCTTCCCCACTATGGCTTACAGGGTATTTCAAAGTCCATCAGCAACCAAAACCATTTTCACTGCACTTATTCAAATGCCTTAGGCCATATTTCTCACACCTGTCTCGTGTGTTAAAACTTTTAGCTTATGTGCCTTTTGAGTTATAGCCATGTTAATTGCAAAAAACTATTGCTAAAATAAATCTAACGCCTTCTTTTACCGACAATTGTGCAAATATTTTTATTACATTTTTTTTATCACACATATGAAAAAAAAAGGGAATTCTAAGCCCTTTAAAAAATGACATCACGTTTCATTAGAGTTTCGCCCTTTTACCCACATACACACACACACAACAACAACAGCAACTAAAGAAAACCCAAGTTAGAAATTGTCATTTTTCTCCTATTTGAGGAATTTATAACCCAAACGACCCTGAGCATGTCTGCTACTGGTCATGAGGTCATGTGGTGCAGCCACTCAAGTCAAATGGCATTAGGTCAGAAAATGGCAAAAACACGAAACTATATTCAATTTGAAAAACTTTAAACAAAATTTCAAAGTCACTGAATAACAAAATAAATTGCAATTTGTCTTTTGTGTTGCTTTTGGCCATGTCTAGTATCGATTTGTATTTGCCGAACATTAAAAGTTCTCAATTGCTGAATTGGTTACAAGGTGCGTGAAGTAAATGGAACAAAATAGTACATTAAGTCTTTGTTCCATCTACTTATTTCTCGCACCTTAATACTAAAGACCCGCCCAACTCAATAAAATTGAAATTTACGAGTTATTTATTGTTTGTAGAGGTCTTACTTCCCAGGTGATAAGTGTCTGAAAATTAAGTTGGACAAAAAGAAAGCCAAAGCCGAATTTGGCTAGGGGAAGCTGATAGGCAAAAAAAAGGGTTAAGATTTTTAACAAGGGGTTGCCATTGGCTTTTAATTTACAGGCCTAGCAAAAGGGTCAAGATTCTTCCCCTAAGTGAGAGCCCGGTTTACCAAAATGCTTAGTGTCATAACTTTTTTAAAAAATATCGAGCTTTAATGCTAAAATATATAAATTATACAATTTGAAATCCAGCCCAGAAACCCCCCCTAAAAAAAGGGTGAGGTACATACAAGTATGATTAGGCTCTTTCTTTTACAGCTTTTCGTATCTCTGTAAGCTTTTGCTTTCTTAGAAGATTCTTTAAGTTTATAAGTAGAATTTAGAGTTCAGCTCAATAGATCACACAGAAATGTCCTTTAAAGTCCTTACTTGATGATCCTAGCCTTGTTGGCCATGAATTTCAGTTGAAAATTCTTTATTAAATAATTGTAACAATTCAAGTATTTGTAATTATCAAGTTAATCGAGTAACAACACAACAGAGATAGAAAACAAATAAACTCCATGTTTATATGAAGCATCCAATAAACTCTTTACAAACGATATCTTATCCATTTGCACAATTAAAAGCAAATTGAACAATTTAATTTTTATCAAAGAAAACCCACACACACACACGTGGCCATATCATAAAGCCCAGTGTCAACATCGTTTTGTTGACACTCGAAATACGTTGGCCATAAACCGACTGGAACGATGATATAGCCCATGTGCCTTTATAGACCCACAATTTGTGGCTTTAACTGGTTACACTTCACTTCAAAACATATGATTAATAATAGTTAAAAGCAAATTAGAACTGCTATAAACTGATTTGCCACAAAAAAAATTATAAACGTGGATATAACCAGTAAGAAAAGAAATGAAATTCGCAAATCTATAAACCAATCGACATGATTTCAAAAATAGAGTTTTAAAATGGCTTATCGAGTGGTTCCGTGGTTAAGTGGTTGAGTGGCTGACGTGAGATGCGAGTAGATCGATAGGGTTAGGCGTTTAATAAACAATTTAGTTGTCAGGGGTGTGGCCTTTTCTCAAGTGCCCGCGATAAGATATAGATTAGGGACCCTGTACTACTAAGTTCTTTTCGACTTACTCTGGTTTATGACACAATTCCCACGTAAAGAGAGAGAGTGAGAAACCAACAGACAGTGATTAATTTGATTCTGTTGAAGTGTTTTTAACTGAAGATTAGATGAAAACTTGACGTCAATTCGTTTAGATCCCATAGAGATTCAAAAAATGTGACAAATGTTCGTCATTGATTTTCGTTTATTGAACTGCAACAAAGTTGAAGCAAAGTGTTAATTTGTGGTTAATCTAAAAACCACCTAAAAAAAAAAAAACATATAAATTGATTTATTAATGTAGAAAAATTAAACAAATACAAAATTGGCTATGGCCTGTTTAGACCATTTTTGGCTATAAACTGGAAACAGGTTTCAAATTTGATCATCAATCAAAATTAAAGGAGTTTTTGATTCAGAAAAATTTTTAAGAATCAACAAAAATCCCCCCTCTCCGCACACACACACAGAGATCTTATTTGAGCTTAATGTAAAATCTTCACGTTTTGCTTTTGTTTTCGTATTCCTGATTGGTTTTTGAGAGTTTCGAGACGACGACGAGATGACAAAAACATGAACTCGAAGTGTTTGGCTCTTTCCAGTTTAA
Source organism: Drosophila nebulosa (assembly GCA_024703675.1). NCBI lineage: Eukaryota > Metazoa > Arthropoda > Insecta > Diptera > Drosophilidae > Drosophila > Drosophila nebulosa. Next base: position 8,747,787 of record CM045724.1, on the reverse strand, counting down.
GCCAGTAAAATGTTGGCATGCAATCGGTTACGCATCTACACACACACACACACACACACTACTACAACATTAGCTACAACAACTTGTTGCAAATTAAATTTAAATAAGTACTAACTTGAATCAACAACAACAACAACACCAACACCAACAAACACGCCATAGGTAAGCAATTTTCCAGTTTCGTTTTGTTTTCCGCTCTTTGGCTTGCTAAAACAGCTGTCTACCGATTCAGAGCGGTAATACTGATCATTATCTATATACCTAAATACATATATGTATATATATTTCTTATATATATAAAAAGTTTTATTTCTTTCAGTGGGAATTTTGGTTCCTTTTGAAAAACAAAGAGAATCACAGCAAAATGTGACAAAAAGAAAAACGTGCGAAAAACAATTTTCGTAGTCGGTGGATTTAGCTAGTTTAAAGCGGCGAAATTAAAATAGTACTACCAAAATAAACGAATGTGAAATATTTGGAACAGAAACATTGACAAACAAACAAACTTAGTGAAATGTTTGCAATTCAGTTGATAACACTTTCTATTGAAATAGATTAGATTTTTTTAAATCCCATATTCTGAATATCCGGGAGTTGCCATTAAAAGAGGGTTTTATTTTTACAATTTTTATAAAATTTTCATATATTTCTTACTAATATTTTTAGTGTCTTTTAATATTTCATGTATTTGCCATGAAATATAAATTTTTCTTTATTTATTTGACTTTATTCTTTCAATATATATTTTTTACACATATTTCTCATCACAATTAATTCTAATGTAGGTAAAACAAACACTTTAAACAAATGTCAATAACTGCTTCTTTATTTATTTTGCTTTTATGCCAGTATAATGGAATAAATAATTATTATTTACGCAAATAAGACGTAATTTTTATCTTATTCATCTATTTTATTTAACTGTTTTGATTTTGTTTTTGGGTTTGTTTTACCAAGTTCAGTGAACACATTTTGCCTTATATATTCGAGACTCACGACCTGCCCTACCACAAATATTTCAAGGGCCAAACTGGCCTTTCGATTTGCCTTCAACCAGAAGAAACCCACAAAAACAAAAAAAAAAAACAAACATTAAATATGTTTATTTTTATCAACACGACACAAAGTGAAAAAGCATATCTATAAAAACAACAAAAATAAAGACAAAAGAATATACGACGACATAAAAGCTTATATACCTATATTCCTACTACATATATGTATTAATATTTATACATATATCTAGATAATAAAATCGTTCCATACATATTCATATGCAGTTTGTCAACAGAAACACAAAAACATGCCAAAAAGAAATATGCTAACAAACAAACATAACCGAAATTATTATACCCTTTAGCTAGTGGGTGATTAAAGGGTATATTAGAGTCAGACAAACTTATCGATGGCCAATTGAGTTATTATATAAAAATTATTAGCTTCGTTGAGATATTCAGGCATTTGTTAAAGGTTTTTAATATTTAATTTCACCGCTAAATTTGCTAAATTACGACTTGCTCAACGACTTGTCAATATACAATAGATTAGAATAATTCAAGCAATATGTTTTTTTATCCACAAATTGTAGAATTATTTTATTTTCAAGTGCTTACATGAGCGTCTTGACTTTATGACGTCATCGGAAAGTGGGCTTAAAATGAGTTTACTAGATTTTAATGCCAAATGAAAATAGAACTAATCCCAAAATTGCCCAAGTTAGAGCATGGAGGAAATGAGTTTTGGTGGGGATAGTTTATAACTTCTCCAAATGATGCCTTTTTTTATATACAGTTCGTAATCCAAAGGACACAATTATAGGAAATGTGCATCCTTGGGTTGCTCTTTAGTACCTCCATCCATTACTTACATTTTGGAAACCTTTGAACCTAATATTTCCCAGACATCATTACCTTATGCGGAGTTCTTCAAATTATCTAACATATTGCTCCAAAATCGGTATACAGATTCCTGACATTCCCTAAAACCATTTGCCAGACAATTGTAAAGAGTGTGTGCTTTGAGATAGCTTCAAGTGAACCTCTCATCTAACATTATTTACCACTTGAAGTCAAATCTCACTGCGTAGTTTAGATAGAACTTCAACTAGCTAACGATTAATTGATTACAGGGTAATATGAACGCGGTTTCTTTAAGTTTTGGGTGAATTCCAATCAAAGAAAAATTATTGTAAAGTTGATAACAATCACATAAGCAAATTGATAAGCAAACTGAAGCAAAAGTGAACAAAAAAAAAAATTGACATTTTAAAAACACATTTTGTAACCAGTGGGATTAGGCTTCGTCTCTCTCTACCCTCTTTCCCTCTCTCTCTCTTTGTTTATTCATACTCAATCTCTCTCTTTTTTGTTCTCTCTCTCTCTCTCTCTGTTGCTGTCTGTCTTTCTCTCTTTTATGTGTTAATCGCTGGCAGCAGCGGGTTAAGGCGTCAGCTTGAAGATCGGCCAGTTAGTTAGTCTGCAATCGCCAGGGCTCGCAACGAGTCGTACTAGATCGTACAGGGCGGAACAGAATAAATAAAAATCGAACAAAAAAATAAACGGAACTCTATTTGTCATATTCCATTGTGTACTATCGCGTATTTCGTTTTTGTCGTTTCGTTATTTTCGGGTTTTACTATTTTGATAATCGTTTCCAGTTGATAAACAAATAGACCAAACGATCGAGTGAGATAAGCCTATAACAAAAAAAAAAAAAAAAGAACAAAAACAAAAATCCATCAATTTAAGTTATGGCCCATAAAAAAAATGAATACATTGAATTGTAAGTAAAGAGGAAATGGCGCACCAATAAAAACAAAATTGTGTGAAAATCTAATGACAAAATCATAAATTTAATTCGATTTGGCAAAAAAAACAAATAATTTAAAGAATATTATCAGCCGAAAAAAATTAAACCATAAATGTTTATTAGAGTTAGCACAAAAATTTGCTTATCTCTTGTGCCAGAAAAAAATTTACTTAACACCTTCAATTTCATTTCATTTGATTAAACAAATGTCTCGAATGTTTTATCAACCATTTAGCTAATTGCCTTACTTAATTTTTGGTATTCTACTAATGGTTTTGCACTTGTCTCTGTGCCCTGTTACCAAGTTACTTGCACGAGTCATCATTGGCCAGGTTAGACCCAGTTTACACCGGCCTGTGGCAGACTGTCTGACTGAGTGTCTATTATAGTCTATTAGATTAAATCTAGACTAGCTTCACTGATAACAGAAATGACTATATATAAAAATAAACCTTAGTCTACATTTTGTTGCTTAAACCCTAACCTCATGATCATTATATAAATGGAAAATTATTTATCTCAGCTTGTTAGAGTTATTTTTAACTCTTTTTTTAGCAAATATAAATATAGAAATTAGTAAAAGATCGCTGAGACCTCAATACTTAAAAGGTTTTAGTTCTGGAATTTTTATTTTACCCAAAAATGTATCAAAAATTGGATAAGTCATATTCGTTTTACCCCAAAAGCTTCATTCCTGTCCATTTTACTTTTTATTTTTGAAGGTCCCTTAAGCCGGAAGATTGTAAATTCAGAACGAAACATGATATATTTAAAAACAAAACCATAATGAAATTTTAATTGAGTCATAATTAATCGTTTGAAGTAGATGATAAGTTTCCTTCTTAAGAATCACCGAACTAAATAGTTTTGAGATTACAAAAATGATATAGAGAATTCTTTAAATGAACCACTTTAAATATGAAAAAGAAAGAAGGATAAGGGAACTAAAGTTAGTAAATTTGTTTAATTGCCATAGAAGAATTTCGAAATTTACTCCATTTTAAAAGTGATTTATATATATAATCTTGGAATCTTTTAAAATTTTTGAATCATATTGGAAATAAATTTTTATTTAGCTTGTACACAGAAGAAAATACGAAACTTAATACAATGTTCTTAAGAATTTTATTTCAATTCTTAACTAAGTCCCTTCAAAGACTCAAAAACTACATCAAAATTATGTTTGTCAGCACTTAAATAATAAAATATACCTGTTTCATTATTCTACATTTGAAACTCCTCAACAATTAATTTATGTCTGATTCATTATTCGAGAATGCCAATTGTTTTGTTTAATTTATGATTTTACATCTTTAATATTCACATGCACAAATATTGAAATCAATCAAATGAAGAAAACAACAATATCAACTCAACTCAAACACGTTGTACAAATTAAGAACAATAAACTGTTAATGAATGTGTATATATAAGTATATAAATAAAAAAGCAATATTTATTTATATTTGGCAAATGCAAATAGAAATTTCTCCCATTGATATCTTTATTGCAATTTAACCTAATGCACGTGACTATAGAAAACGGCATGGAAAAACCAACAAACTAAATGAAAATGGAATTTATTTCATAAATGTTGTTATTGGACATTGAGAGCTTAACTACAAATTGCTGCTAAAATAGGAATAGGAAGCTTCTAATAAATAAGTAAAAAATAATAAGCATCTAAATTTGATTTGCGAGTGACGCTAATGGTCACAACTCATTTGGTTAACGGGTCGCTGAGGGGAAGCCAAGGAAGGGGGTGTGGGTGTGGGTGTGTGGGAGTGAAGTGACAATGAGTGTGTCAATAAAAATGACAAAATGACTGCGGCAATGACATTCAAACTGAAGCTCAACTGGGCATTTGTCAATTTTGTTTGTTTTCGATGCGACTTGAGTTTGAATTGTGTTACACTTTCGATGCAATCGGGTAGTATAGCAATGCAAAATATTAAGTCAAAAGATCAATTGTTGATTCCAAAATCAAGTTTAATACTCACAAATATATTCATTGTTAAAAAAGAGAGAGCAACTTGGTACAGTTGAGGAGGTAATTGTTTAAGAAATGTTTTGTAAGCTCCAATTTCATTTTGGCAGGTCGTTTCTAAATTCTTTAAATTGATAGAAACTTTAAACCTTGAAACTTTTAGAGAGAACTTAAAGATATTGCAAGCTATTGCCCAGTAAGAATTTATACTAAGAAACACTTTAAAAGAAAGCTAAAACTCGGAAATGGCTATTGGGATACATTTCCCAAAAACATTAGGGTAACTTAATCGTCACCTCGAGAAATTTTGCAATTTTAATTTATGTACATTTTGTTTGCCGTTTACTTTAGTCGGTCATTCAGTGAGACATTCATACGTTATATGGCGCATTTCAATTAGGTTCAAACTATTTGCATTTGCCTTTGAGACTTGGGATGGGCACTTAACTTAAGCTTGGTCTTAGTTAAATCGTTTACACTTTGTCTGCAATTAATTGTTCTACTTTCTTTATTTACAGACCCTGGACCATGAACTCCTCAAGTGGTGATGATGAGGCTCCCAAGGATCCGCGTACAGGCGGCGAGGATTTTACTCAACAATTTACAGAAAACGATTTCGAAGGTAAACTTTTAAAATACGCAAACAAAGAAAACCAGTTGAATTTTTTGACTATTTTTTAATTGGTTAGAAGTGGTTAAACTAGATAAGTGACAAATTTGATTACAAAGTGTTAACTATAACAGAATTAGACTTGTTTTTTAACGAACTTAACATGAAGTGTTGCACATGAGTAAACAAATTGAACGAAAGATAAAAAAAAACTGTTGATAATCATTTTGTTTAAACAGTTAGCTCTTAATTTGCGAATTTATTTTGAAAAAGATAAGGAATTTATTTTTAACATTGTTTCGTAAAGCTGCCAAAGCTTTTATACAAAATTCAGTTTCCGCTTAAAACTTGTCATTAAGATTTATTATAAGATTAAATATTTTGAATAATATCGCCTATTAAGAGCCTCTCAATGAATAGTTGAAGCGGTAACAGTTTCAGAGTATCGCACTGGGAGAAAATTTAGGATAATTTGGATTAGGCTTTATACAGTTAAGTTTTAGTTTGGTAAGGTTAAGCAAAGTTGCATTATGTTAAAGTATTGTTGGGTAAGGTTAAGTTCAATTAGGTAAAAATAGGTTAGGTGCGATTAGAAAAAGTTAGGTTAGGATGGGTTCTATTCGGGTGGTAAAGTAAGGCTTTGTTAGGTTATGTTAGGTTATTTTATGTCATGTTTTACTTCAGTAAGCAATAATAGGCTCTTACCTTAGCAAATATTGCATTAAGAGTCATTTAGTTTGGCCTAGTGCATCCATTTTGATGGCATTGCAACAACTTTTTACCCCAATTGAATGATATTATTATAGGCAAACGTTCGAGTTTTTTTAAAGTGTAATTCTTAAAACTGCATTTGGCTGTACGCCCACTAATTGAGTAGTACACACATTCCACAACTGGCCAAGTAGCGTGACTTGAATGACATTTAAAATCAAGGAAGGAAAAAAAAACTGTTACAAGTTATGCGCCATATAATTAATTAAAATTTACAAAACTACAACTAGAAGATGGAGATGAAGATGATATCATAATTAGTCAACTCATTTGACTTTCAAACACACCGGGAATACAAAGCTGTAAAGAACTAGATTTGATTTAACTAATATGCATAAATTTATTTGACAATTAAGAAAGACAACACACACACACACACACACACACACAAAGACACATGCACCACAAAACAAACACACACACACACACACACACACAGGCACTAACAAAGAGCCGGCTCTGTGAATCATCAGAGTCAGAGTCAACGCGTCGTATAAGCAATCTCAATTTTCATTAGCCTTGATTAAACAAAAGTCAGACGGGAAGTCTTATCAGCGGTGCAGAGAGGAAAAAAACTTAATTGAACTTTAGGCTCTGATTTTGATTGTTATTGCAAGGGACTGAAATCGTTTTTAAAAGCATTTTTCTTAATGTAATTTCTGTGAATTTCTCTGAATTTCTCTGAATTTCTCTCAATTTCCCCAGGACATCGGGCCCATACAGTCTATGTGGGTGTCCATGTGCCCGGTGGACGACGCCATTCCCAGCGTAGACGCAAACATCATCATAGTGGCTCGGAAACTGGAGCTGGTGGTGGTGTAGGCGGTCGTGGAGGAGGTCCCGGCGGCGGTGGAGGCGGCTCCGGCAAGGACAGTGGCAGCGAGAAGCAACAGGAAGTAGAACGTCCAGGTAGGTGTAGCCACACGGATAACCTTGACTACGTACGCGTGTGTCGAAATGGGTGGCGGAGGTCGAATGACAAATATAATTACGAAATGGTTGACTGATGTAGCCAATCAGTATATACTCACTATACCCACAAGGCTGACCAAATTACAGGAAATGCAAGTGTAGAAGGACGACAAGCGGATGAATGAAAGAGTTGAAATTATAGCTCTTACGGCAGGATGAGAATGAAGTCGAATAGCAAATAGTCGACGTTCATTTAAATTCCTAAAAGGAATATTGCAAATGAGAATGCAACTGAGATTCACTTAGCACAATAGCACTCAATTAGTAATCCATTTTAGAGTGCATAAAAGACTTCCATAACTACCTACAGTCGGAATTTAATCTTTCTTTAAGGTTGATCCTTTTTAAGATAACCTTTGTTCAGAAGATGTTTAATGAGGGTAATTTAATTATAGTTGTTTGTTACCAAGCTTTTGTCTAATCTAAGACCTAACCTTATCGCAATGTAAAGCAAATTTTACTAAAGTTATTTTAAAGCTTTCTTTCAATATAAGCTCTTTGAGATTGATTGGGTCTTGGTTAGTTATTTACAAGACTTCCAAAAAAGAGTAAACTAACCAAACTAGGTTTAATCTGCTCTTCTTCTTAGCTTAATTAAACATAAGGTTAACCTTACTGCAGTAATTTTCTAACCTACTTCTGGAAGAAGCTCCCTGTGATTAGTTCATTAGTTTATTTATTTGACTACATACATATCACTAAAGATTAACTCTAGTTCGAACATTTCCTAACTTTATCTAAATGTAAGGTTAACCTTACATTAGACATTTTCTTCAGACCAATTAAAATCCTAAGCTTATCTTGATGTAAAGTACACCATGGCTTAGACCCTTTCCTAACCTTATCTCAACTTAACTTATGACTTACTTCAACTTTCTGTCCTTAGCACATTACTAAAGATAGTTTCTTTGCGAAATGAAGCACCGTTCACCTTAACTAGACCTAACCTTACGTTGAATATTTTAGCAGCATTCCATTTTCCCATCGTGGTGATTCCCTAGAGTCAAATAAAAGCTAATAGTTCGCAAAGCGTTCAGCCATTTCACACTTTCCACCACTGTTCCGGATACATGCAAAAAAAGTAAAATAACTACAAAATGTCAGGCAATTCTTTGCCAGAAACTTATGATGCCAATTAACTTTGGCACGCGAACTGACTGAGTGACTGAGTGACTGACTGACTGGCTGACTGAATGACTGGATGGACTCGCAGTACCTTCTGTGACATAAATGTTGATTAGACTAATGATGGTTACTTCTTTTCATCATTTATAGTGACTCCCCCCGCCCAACGTGTGCAATTCATACTTGGCGAGGATGTCGACGATGGCACACACGCCTCCCATCCGCTGTTCTCCGAGATGGGAATGCTGGTTAAGGAGGGCGATGAGATTGAATGGAAGGAGACGGCACGTTGGATCAAATTCGAGGAGGATGTGGAGGAGGGCGGTAATCGTTGGTCGAAACCACATGTGGCCACATTATCGTTGCATTCGTTATTCGAATTACGTAGCCTGCTGCTCAATGGCACCGTCATGCTGGACATGGAGGCGCATAATTTGGATGTGGTTGCTGATTTGGTATGCGATCAAATGGTTAATGCTGGCACTCTACCAGCCGGCGCTAAGGATAAAGTAAAGGATGCTCTATTGCGGCGACATCGCCATCAGCATGAATATGCCAAAAAGACAAGATTGCCCATTATACGTTCGCTGGCCGATATGCGGAATCAGTCATCAACGAAAAGTAAGTTTTTTACACGAACGAATACATTTGTTAAGAGAAAGAAGAAAGGGACTCGATCAACTCGTTCGTTTCGTTTTTTGCGCAATTGTTCACTCGGTGTGCTCATAACCAATCATCCATTTCAATTCATATAACCAATTATATTATGCATTATCATCGACCAAACAATTTTGAAGCCTTGCATCTGGATGGAGGCCATACGCCCAGCGGCACTTATATGTCGAGTAAGGATCAGCGTGGTTGTTATCTCGCTGTTCCCACAGGTACTAACCGTAAAAACCGTAACCATATTATGAGTTGCCTGGCACCCGAAAAAAACCAAAAACCCAACAGACTCGGTTAACTTGATCACCAAACCAAAAAAAAAAAAAACTCTTATGCACCAAGCTCATCTCTAACGCTTCATATATTTTCATAATTTCATTGTTGTTATTGTTGAGCCAAAATTAGAGTTCAGGCTAACCGAAACAACCGAAACTCACTCGCTTCTTTTAAATCAAAATTACTAAAGCTGACACCACATCAATGCATCTGGGTGCCATTGGGGTAACCACCTGGTTTCATGCAGGCGCCTCGCCTCAGCATCATCCAACTTCAGGATCAGCAGGACAAGCAGCCACAAGTAATATTAGTTAACCTCACATTTTTTGCGTAAACTGTACCTCTTACTCTCTATAACTCTCTCTCTCTCTCTCTCTTTCTATTTGTCTAAAAACAAACTGAAAGCACGTTAGTTTTTATAAAATTTACTCTCTGTCTTTCTCTTTTTCTCTTGTGTCGTGAAAACTTTATTCCCCTCGTTTTGATTATCACTATCCTATATTCTCAAACTCTCCTCTTTACTTAATCAAAAGTACACAGCGTTGCTTAGAAGATTTTAGGATTTAGGATTTTTGGATGAATTGATGGAACACAGGAGCCACAGGGTGGCTTAAAGCAAGGCAATTTATTTTCTTGAGCTACTTTATCTATAAAAAACCACCCAAAGTTTAATAAAGTTGAGTAAACACAACCTTGGTCGCGATTTATTAGAGGTTCATTGCGTAGGTTCTGCGCAATCAACAAAAAACAAGACCTTAGTGGAACATTCTAAAAAAAACAGCTAAATTTAGCTATACAAAAATAAATAACTTCAGTTGCATAAAATCTACTTAATTATCTCCTTACCAATGTTTTCCTATTCTGAATCGATTACTGGTATTTGAAAATATAATTATTAATTGATCCAAGTTAATATTTACAAACTTTTTGTCAAAAAAGTTTTCAAAAAATCACCAGTTTGCCAACACTTGTTTTTAAATCTACCATGTCCCTACGGTTTTGAATGATTTAAGTTGATATTCAACTTTCAACGAAGACATTTTGTAAAAAATCATTCATTTACTGGTATTCAAGATTAGTCTCTCAAGACATTTTAGAATAAGGCAAGTAAATATTACCCAACACCAAAGTTTCTTTTACTGATATTTTCCAAAAATCGTTTAACAACACTGGTCTTGCCAGTCACCCAACGCTGAATTAAGGAGTAGCTAAAGCAAATACGAAACCAAATCGAGAGTTTTTGAGCGTTTTTTTTTTTGTCTTTGAGCTGAGTATTACCGTTTTCGTATTCCAGTTGAAGAACAGTCTGGCAACACTTTAGGGGCTACCACACCGATATCACAAACGGCCAGTGAGCCAGGACCGCCAGGCGGCACTACAACAAACGGAAATAGTGCTGGTGCTGGTGCTGGCGGCATGGGACGTTTTCTAACGGTACCCGGTAAACCCGGCAACAGAGCGCTCGGTAAAGAACCCAACTATAAAGAATTTACAAATGAAAAAAGAAAAAAAATTAAATTCTGTTATGTCTCTGTTAATTGTGACGAAATTTGCATGAAGAAGGTTAGAAAAAAGTAACAAAATTTGAACAAATTGGCAGGTTTCAGTTTTGTAGCTCAGATATAAACGATATACACCCAAAATTACACACACCCACACACATTGCACGGCTCTTTCTAAGATTACTAATAAAAAGATGTATTCATTCGTAACTTTCACTTAATTTGCATGCATTTTCATTTCTTTCACACCTTTTTGTGTAAACCTTTTAATTGCGATCTCTCTTCCAGCATTTTTGTATAAACAGTTCTTTAACTAATTTTGTATTTTCTATTCTGTTTTGGTTTCGAAACCCCCAACCTATGTTTGTTGTTATTTGCTGTTGTTATTATATAAATTGTAATACACCTAAAATCCGGAAACAACACACAAACCCCGATCTATTTCAACCCGTAAACCCGTTACACCCGTTTTGAATCGCATAGAGAAAAAATCTAATTCTAAAAATTTGCAATCCGCACAACATTTGAAAATGCCTGCCATCGCAGAGGACATGGTGAAGAGTCCCAGTAGTCAATCGATGGCACGTCAAAGTAGCGGAACGGAACTCAGTGAGCAACAACATAAGGGCAATACGCATTTTATGCGTAAAATACCGCCAGGAGCAGAGGCCAGTAACATTTTAGTGGGCGAAGTTGATTTCCTCGAGCGAAATTTATCCTGCTTTATACGATTGAGTCAGGCGGCCGTTATGGGCGATCTAACGGAAGTTCCCGTGCCCACTAGGTAAGTGTTGGAAAGTTCTTTCTAAACGCAGTTAAGTCACTTTACGCTTTTTTTCGGTAGATTCATCTTTATACTGCTCGGACCGCCGGGAAGTCAAAGTAATTTCCATGAAATTGGCCGTGCCATGGCCACTTTGATGTCCGATGAGATTTTCCATGAGGTCGCCTACCGTGCACGAAAACGCGATCATTTGCTAGCCGGTGTCGATGAATTCTTGGATGCTGTTACAGTATTACCACCCGGTGAATGGGATCCCACAATTAGGATAGAACCACCGGCGGCTATACCCTCTCAGGAGGTGCGCAAACGTCCGCCAGAGCTGGCCAAGGAGGAGATCGACGAGGAGGAGGAAGAGCAGCGTCTACGCGAAGAGTCTGGTCTCTCGCGCACTGGACGGCTATTCGGTGGTCTCATCAATGACTTCAAGCGTAAAGCTCCATGGTATTTGAGCGACTACAAGGACGCACTGTCCATGCAGTGTGTGGCCTCTTGGATTTTCTTGTATTTCGCCTGCCTGTCGCCAATTATCACCTTCGGTGGTCTCCTCTCCGCTGCAACGGGCAAACACATGGCGGCAATGGAATCTCTGGTATCTGGATTTGTCTGTGGCATGGGCTATGGCTTCTTTTCGGGTCAGCCGTTAACAATATTGGGTTCCACCGGTCCAGTTCTGGTCTTTGAGTCAATTATCTATGAATTCTGTTTGCAAATGAGCTGGGATTATATGACATTCCGTTTCTGGATCGGCATGTGGGTCGCCTTCATTTGTTTCGTCCTGACCGCGATCGATGCCAGCGCCCTAGTGTGCTATATAACACGATTTACCGAAGAGAATTTCGCCACATTGATTGCCTTTATATTCATCTATAAAGCCATCGAGAATGTTGTTGTAATCGGCAAGAATTTCCCAGTCAATCAGGCTATATACAATTGTGTCTGCACGCCGCCAGTGGGAAGTAATGCGACTATGTTAGATTATGCCAAATACAATTGGGATCATTGTCAGGTGAGTTGCTATGCAAAACTTAGTCCACGATCAACAGTTACTAACAGTATCGTTACAGTCCTATGATGGCATTTTGGTGGGCAGCGATTGTGGCTCACCACCCACCGAGAACGTCTTCCTTATGTCTGTGGTTCTATGTGCTGGCACGTTTATTTTATCCACCGTGCTAAAGGACTTCAAGAACTCTCTATTCTTCCCCTCGATTGTGCGACAATATATTAGTGATTTCTCCGTTTTGATTGCCATCTTTGCCATGTCCTTCTTCGATCACTCATTGGGTGTGCCCACCCAGAAATTGGAAGTGCCGCATGAATTTAAGCCCACCTTAAGCACAAGGGGATGGCTTATACCGCCGTTTACCGAGAAGAATCCCTGGTGGTCGCCTATAATAGCGGTTTTTCCAGCTCTATTGGGCACTATTCTCATTTTTATGGATCAACAGATTACAGCGGTTATCGTCAATCGCAAGGAGAATAAATTGAAGAAGGGTTGCGGCTATCATTTGGATTTGTTTATCCTTTCCATACTGATTGCCATTTGCAGTATCATGGGCTTACCCTGGTAAGATTAATAAGAGCAATTTGTTTCTGAATTTTGAGTAAATGGTTTTTCCATTTCAGGTTCGTGGCCGCCACTGTGTTGAGCATAAATCATGTGAACTCTTTGAAACTGGAATCGGAATGTAGTGCTCCTGGCGAGAAACCACAATTTTTGGGTGTGCGCGAGCAGCGTGTGACACATATTTTGATTTTCCTGACCATTGGAGGATCTGTGCTGTTGACACCGCTGCTCGGTTACATACCCATGCCGGTGCTATTCGGTGTATTCTTATACATGGGTGTGGCCTCGCTCAAGGGTCTGCAGTTCTTTGATCGCATATTAATAATGTTCATGCCAGCCAAATATCAGCCAGATTACATGTTCCTACGACAGGTAAGAGCCATAACGAAAGTCTTCAACTAGTCATGGTGAATTATATGAAATTGTGATTTTCCAGGTTCCCATCAAACGTGTCCATCTGTTTACAATTATTCAATTGGCCTGCCTCATAATTTTGTGGCTTATTAAATCCTTCTCACAGACCTCCATATTGTTCCCATTGATGTTGGTCGTCATGATTGGCATACGCAAATCATTGGATTTGGTATTCACGAGACGCGAATTGAAAATACTTGATGACATTATGCCCGAGATGACTAAACGGGCCGCGGCCGATGATCTGCATCAATTGGACGCTGAGGTGGGATTTTTGCAGAAATATATACCATGCTTTGGGGGTAGCGGTAAACGTGAGCCCAAGGATAGTCTTGATGGTGATGTGGCTAGTGGTGTTGGTGGTGGCTCACTGAATGTCCTCAAGTGCAATACCACAAATGCAAATGAAAAGGAATTTGAGGCACAAAGTAGCTTGCTCAAAAAGTAGACACAAAACTCGCACAAAATATGCACCAAAAAAAAAAACAAAAATACAAAACCAATTGCAAGTGCTGCCCATTTCCGTTTGCTTTTGTAGGGTAACACTTAAACATCAAGTCACTGCGGTCACTCTACGTCACTCAAAATGGAAATTTTGTTTTTAGATTTGATTCTTTTGTTTTAATTGATGATATTATTAATATTGAGTTTTTTCGTTGTTTTTTTTATGCATATATAAATCTATAACTATCTATCTCTCTCTCACTCTTTGTTAATATTCTCTTCTTCATCTATGTTGATTTTGAAAGAAATTTTTGTTTTAAATTTTGTGTAAACAGTATTTTGTAAATTTTTTTTATATCTATCAATATTCTTATATACATATATATACATATATATCTATAACTAACTGTAGCATGCAGAATATATTTTTTGTTTTGCATTTTGTTATACCTATTTTTAATGAACCGAAACAAAAACGCTCAAGCGCAACTGTACCTCTACTATTACGCTTTTCCACGCCCCCAAATTTATGCAAAAGTAAACAAAAATCGAAAAAAATTACTTACTCCATATACTTATACTCTTATACAAATAGATGTTATATGATATTTATGTAAAGTCTAGTCTTAAGAGAGAACCCCAAATGTATTAAATATGTACATGCTCCCAAGTAACTAACATACAAACATACACACAACACACGCACACACACGTGCAAAGGAAAAAACTATTTGTAAAATTCAAATGGCAAATCAAAATTCCACAACAAAAAAAAATAAACAGAAAAATTTGGCAAAACAAAATTCGAAAACTTTGAAAAATTTTGCAACACTGATTACAAAAACACTTTCAATTGGCTATACAACACTTTTTTATCCAACACCCTTTTTAGAATATAGCGTGCTCTGTTTTGCTTCTCTATCTCTCTCTTTCTCTCTCACACACACTCTCTGTATCCGTATCTATTTAAAAATCCCCATCTCTATCTCTACAATGTTGAGTAAATATTGTTTTTGAAGGATAATCATCATCATCATCAACAAGGCCCTGGTACGGGTTATAGTGCCAACAATTCTTCGGGACCCACAACTATACATATACCACTATCTGGGAATGGTAATGCCAATAATGGCAATAATAAACCAACCATGAATATATCTCAGGAGGTGAATCGTACTACTGTCTGGCAACAGATCAACAAAGATGGCAATGGCATATCCGAACAATTGATCATTCCCGTTACCGTTAAAGTGCGTCAAATCAATGGCAACCAGTAAGTTGATACAAAAGCGTCTAACCAACACTTTAAGAAACAATTCTGGGCACACTAAAAACAAGTGTGCAACAGGGCTAGCTACATAGAAGAAGAAGAAAGGCTGGATTTCATTCATGGCTAGAAATTGAAACTATTATGATTCATGTAAACAATAAATCATTCATTTCTGTCATTCCCAACTTTCTCTCCCTCTTTCTCTCTCTCTCTCTCTATCTCTCTCCATGTAATTACTTCCTCTTTAGTAATCCTGCAACTGCCGCCCTCTCGCCCTCCCGACTTTCACCCATGCATGAGGTGGATGAATTGAATGATGGAAAAACCGAACAACAATCACTGCCCGGAGGCAAGGAGGCTCCCCAAGGAACATGCAATCAAGAAAATCCGGCGAATATAACTCATGTCTAAATCTATGAAATGTCGGAAAAAAAGAAACATAACTAAACTAAACCTGACAAAACATACAGTTTCATCATAACACATTATAAAATGTAGATCATGCAGTTTTCGTAGAACAAAAAGTGTGACAAATCCGTAATAGTTATCTATGAGAGCGTTAAATGGTTCCGGAAATTGAAATAACGCAACTAGAACCATCCAATACTCCATCATATTATCGTAGTTGAGTGAAAACCAATCGTTATTTTAGTGGTGCCAGTCAGTCAGTCGCATTTATCATACACAATTATATAGTAGAAACCAAAAACTATTCATTTGATTTTGGGGCTCAGGTAAAATATATTTTACAAGTATTATTTATATAGGTGTTAACCGATTTTTAAAGGAATTTTTATATATCAAAATAAGAAAACCAAAAAAACCAAAAAAACAAAGCAAATGAAATGCGCACACATTGTCAATTTTTGAAATTCATTAAGAAAATTCCCAAAATATATAGCGAGATAGTTGTATGATTTCTAAAACCCCATCTTAAACTTGGTTATTGGAGGGAATGCTGTGATTTAGTAGTTGAGTGAGTTCATTTGGATTGAGGAAAAATGGAAAATGAAGTTTAAACTGTAAATCAGAAAACCATAAGCAAATAAAAAGCGTTATGCTTTCGGTTTGCTTATAATAAACCGAAACTGTAACGCTTTTTGTTTCCTTACAGTTGACTGTTGTAAACGAAAACATGTATTATAATTTTATGCCTCATAAATATGTTATTCACCCTGCTCCTACATATATATACACATATATCTATAATAACTATAACTAAAAATACTTGAATAAAATGGAAAAAGAAAACTCAACGAAATTGCAACATTAATTTATTTGTTTATCCTTTGTAATATGTTTTTTCCTGAAACTAGTTATAGTTGTTTTTATTTTCTTTTGTGTATGTATATTAATGTGTATCGCTCTCTCTTTATATATATATATATATATATTTATCTATCATACCCATTTAGCACTCAAAATAAAAAAAAAAACATCGTCTAACATCATCCAGCAACCAAAAAATCAACTCATGGCCTCATAATACTGCATCGTGTCTATATAGATGTCTAAAACAAAAAATCCTTATATATGTATGTATATAGTAAATCTAGTTTTGTACATACTCTACATCGTAGAGAATTTGAAAAAATAATCTCATTTTCTAAATTTCTCTTCTTTTAGAACCCAAAATTTGATACGTCGAAGCAATTGTGGCGTGGATATATTACACCAACAGAAACATCCGTTTGAATCGATGATTTAGACCATATCTAAACGTTAAATTAGGAAAAATCATTATATTGTATGTGTGTGTTTAAAAACCGAACTCTATAATCTATCTCTATAGTTATTTGTGTAATTGTATAAGCCGTCCCTTCAATATTTTCCAGTCTCTTTTTTCAGTGCGTTTTTATTGCACAAATGAAAGAACACGTTATGTTTGCAACTGAAACATATCAACACACAAAATATGTACGAAATAAAATCACATGAAAATCCGAACGATTACAAACTAATATGAATCCGATATACCTCCCCTTTGGAATTTATTATAAATAAATGTGTATTAATACAATAATCCGAAATAAAATTTGCTTTTTCACTTTATCCCAATAAAAATAGTAAAGAATATTAATATTATATTATTATATTAATATTATATATTATATGCAATGCGAAGAACACAAACTGATACTTTAATGGTAAAAAGTTAATAAAAGAGATATTAGATATAATGGCTAAAAGAAATAGACATAAAGTAGAATATCTAAAACATCATAAAGGTCCTAAATTCGGAGAACAAAAAACTTAAATCACAATTCTATTTTCTCTGAAGCAGTACTTCATAACCTTTGCTTAATCCAACAATTTAAAACAGTTTCTGTGCGTTATTTCATACCGTGGAATATTGTTTCTATAAAAAATTTAAAACAAACCCAAAATATTTCATTTTAGACCTATCGTTGTCTTCGTTTTAAATACCACAAAAGGCGCCAAACGTCGATAGCTACTGTTAACAGCACTTTTAGGGAGCACTGTTAATTTAACAGCCTCAATGAACAGAACTCTTTCGCACTCTGGTCACACTGCGCCAGCGAGCACGCGAGATATTTTCAAGTTAAAGACAAATATTTTATTTTTATTAATTAAAACCCTAGGAAAATGTCTCTACTGACGCGCCTATGCAAGGGGAATGTGCCGCTGCGCTTAAATGCCCTGAAACATCTTAGTCAAGTAAGTGAAAATGCTTAAGAAATGGGAGTAATCCCCTCCAGCTTTCCGGCTAGTTATGTAATTGTTTGTGTAAATTCCCACAGTGTGGCTACAGTTCGCATGCCAAGTTCTCAGAGCATAAGCCCATTGAGAGGATACGAAATATAGGCATCTCAGCCCACATTGACAGTGGCAAAACCACGCTGACGGAACGTATCTTATTCTATACGGGTCGTATAGCGGAGATGCACGAGGTTAGGGGTAAGGACAATGTGGGAGCCACTATGGACAGCATGGAATTGGAGCGTCAGAGGGGCATCACTATACAATCGGCTGCCACCTACACCTTGTGGAAGGACACGAATATCAATATTATTGATACTCCCGGCCATGTGGACTTCACCGTAGAAGTAGAACGTGCCTTGAGAGTGCTAGACGGAGCTGTGCTAGTACTCTGCGCTGTGGGCGGTGTCCAGAGTCAGACGCTGACAGTGAACCGTCAAATGAAACGCTACAATGTACCCTGTTTGGCATTCATCAACAAGCTGGATCGTCTGGGCTCGAATCCCTATCGCGTTCTGTCTCAAATGCGTTCAAAAATGAACCACAATGCTGCCTTTATACAACTACCCATTGGAGTGGAGAGTAATTGCAAGGGAATAGTGGATTTGGTCCAAGAGAAGGCCATTTACTTTGAGGGTGAGCACGGCATGGATATCAGACTGGACGAAATCCCCCAGGATATGCGAGTGGAGAGCGATGAGAGAAGGCAAGAGTTGATAGAACATCTATCGAATGCCGATGAGAAATTTGGAGAACTGTTTCTCGAAGAAAAACCCTTTACGGAAAAGGATATCAAGGAAGCCTTACGTAGGACATGCATACAAAGGACCTTCACGCCTGTTCTGGTGGGCACCGCTTTAAAGAACAAAGGAGTTCAGCCCCTGCTCGATGCTGTCTTGGACTATCTGCCGAATCCCGGAGAGGTGGAAAATTTGGCATTTATCGAACGGGAAGGCAAAGAGCCAGAAAAGGTTGTCTTAAATCCCGCTCGAGACGGCAAAGACCCTTTCATGGGATTAGCTTTCAAGCTGGAAGCGGGTCGCTTTGGTCAATTGACCTATTTGAGATGCTATCAGGGTGTCCTACGCAAAGGAGACAATATATTCAATGCCCGCACCAATAAGAAGGTGAGAATAGCGCGATTGGTGCGCCTCCACTCCAACCAAATGGAGGATGTGAATGAAGTCTATGCCGGAGATATTTTTGCCCTCTTCGGAGTGGATTGCGCGTCGGGTGACACGTTTACCACAAATCCCAAAAACAATTTGGCCATGGAATCGATTTTTGTTCCCGAACCTGTTGTCTCAATGGCAATTAAACCCAATAATACCAAAGATCGGGATAATTTCTCAAAGGCCATAGCACGTTTCACCAAAGAAGATCCCACCTTTCATTTCCATTTCGACAACGATGTGAAGGAAACTTTAGTCTCGGGCATGGGTGAGTTGCACTTGGAAATCTACGCCCAGCGCATGGAGCGGGAATACGGTTGTCCTGTCACTCTGGGTAAACCCAAGGTGGCATTCCGTGAAACCTTGGTGGGTCCCTGCGAGTTTGATTACCTGCATAAGAAGCAATCTGGTGGTTCGGGACAATATGCCCGGATTATTGGTCTCATGGAACCACTGCCTCCTAGTCAGAACACTTTACTCGAATTCGTTGACGAAACTGTTGGAACCAATGTACCCAAACAGTTCATTCCCGGCGTGGAGAAGGGTTACCGTGAGATGGCCGAGCGGGGTATGCTTTCGGGTCACAAGCTCTCGGGCATTCGTTTTCGTCTTCAGGATGGTGGCCATCACATTGTTGATTCCAGTGAATTGGCCTTTATGTTGGCTGCCCATGGCGCCATTAAGGAGGTCTTCCAGAATGGCTCGTGGCAAATTCTCGAACCCATTATGCTGGTCGAAGTCACAGCTCCCGAGGAGTTCCAGGGCGCCGTAATGGGACAACTGAGTAAAAGACATGGCATCATCACAGGCACTGAGGGTACCGAAGGTTGGTTCACTGTCTATGCAGAGGTGCCCCTCAACGATATGTTTGGCTATGCGGGCGAATTGAGGTGAGTGCGAATCTTTTAATTTTTTAACAAATTCTAAATAGTGTTCCCAATCCTCTTACAGATCTAGTACTCAGGGCAAGGGTGAATTCACCATGGAATATTCACGCTATTCTCCATGTTTGCCTGAGGTGCAGGAACAAATTGTGCGCCAATATCAAGAATCCCAAGGTGTGGGACAAGCTGAGAAGAAGAAAAAGAAAAACTAAATTGTTATTAACTATTAGTATTTAATGTCGAATACTTGTTAAAAAAAAAAAAAGAAATCCCTTTGTTTTTAGTTTTTACTGTGATAATCACTCCATAAAATAATAATTAATGACAAATTTTTGTATAGTAATAATAAAAAGAAAAACTAAAATACAAATTTGCCAATTCAAAAATTAATGGCAGAATACCGTTAACAAATTAAAAAATAATTGAAAAAAAATCGTTTTTCGATTACGAACCCTCCTGATTGCTTTTTGCTTTTTAGTGTTAGCGCTTAATCGAGTTGAAAGTGAAATTTTTGGATTTGAAACCAATTTTCAAATCCAAACGTATAATTTTAATTGACAATCGTTTCGCCCATCGCTACCTCAAGACAGCTTGAAAAATATAGGCATCAGTGGTGCTAAATGTCGTGTCGTACTATCGATAAGCACATCGAAATCTTTGTATCGTGAAGAATTTCTGGGTATCAAACATCTGCATGCAAAATATTTCAAGCGATAAAAAATGTTCATTGGGTATCTGCGGCCAAGTAGTTACCCTGAATGTGTCTGGGTTATGTTTTTTAGTGTTGTTTTTGTTTTCAGAGTGAGCGGTTCGCGTGGGTGGTGAGCGGATTGTTTTTTTCCTCTCATGCGGAAAGTCGAACAACAAAGGAAAAATCTCACAAAAATGCCAACAACTGGCGGAATCGTGTGAATTTCGTTTCGGTACGAATGGAATTGGATGAAATTCAATTAACTAACTAGATAATCGAACCGAAACGCAACAATAACTACAATGCCAACTGACAAGCGACGACGTGAACGAGAGGAAATCTTATCGAGGAATTAAGAAAAGCGGAAAACAAAAATTTGTCTTAATTAAACGGGAAGGAAAAACAGACCCCCTGCCGCCACTAACACCCGCGTGAAAATGTAAAAGCAAAAGGAAAAATGAAAATGTGTGATGCAAAAGCAAAAGAAATTATGGGAAGAAGTTTTGCCTGAAAAGTGTGCGCAGGAAAATTTGCTGACAATTTTTTAATAAAACAAAATAATAGAAAAAAAAACAAAGAAAATTTTTGTGTGACAAGAAACGACGAGCGAGCGAGAGAGATAGAGGGAGAGAAAGAGGTAGTTCGAAGTGAGAGTGAATGAGAATGTTTTTTCTTCCCTGAGGGGAAAATTCAATACACAACAAACAAAAGAAAACAAAACAAAAAGAGAAACGCGTAACACAACAACAAAAACAAAGGGCAAAGGCAAAATCAGCTGTGCGTTTGCCAGTGTCTTTGCAAAGACAGCTGCCTACCTGAGCAAGAGCGCTAGCAAGAGAGAAGATTGCTTCCTGCAGACAAAAATTCACCTACCTGCGTTTCCATAATGCAAATAACAAGAACTTCCAGACGCCGGCTTCTTTGTCTTCTCACCAGCAGCACCAGCACCAGCAACAGCAGCAACTAGTCAACACAGCAAAACTAACTAACTAAAACATATCCGTCAACTAAAAATAAAATACGAGAAATTAATTAGTAAATTCTAACTAAATTATAAGTAAATAAACACACACACACACACAAAATGGATTGGATTATTAATGATGAAATGGGCCTCACAGTTGGACATGTCGTCGGCTGGGCCGCCGCCTCCGCCATGGTCATTGGCGGTGTTATACCCTACGTTCCCCAATACATCGAGATCAAGAAGACCCAGGACGCGGAGGGCTTCTCTCTATATGTGTGCCTGGCCCTGCTTATAGCAAATTCACTGAGAATACTGTTCTGGTAAGGCAAAAACATTAAATTTATTCGATTTGACAACAAAATAAAAAAACACACTTCGAAATTTGTAGAAAATTAAACAAAAACTGTGTAGTAGGATAAGCTTTAGGAGCTATTTTTTTGCGATATTTTTGGGATGGTATCTGCTATATTTCATTATAAATGATGATTAAAATCATCTTAGATACACCATTAGGTACAAGAAAAATACATACCTTCAAAAGTTGTTTAAAGTGAAAAAACATGTCAAAACAAAAATTTATTTTGAGAATTTTTATCGATTCTCCATTCTGAAAAAACATTTTATAACTATCTTATATGACATTAGAAGTCTTAAAAAGAATAAGAAAAAATGCGCTGATCTGGTAGAAGAATGACGAAAAATGTTTTAAAAAAAGAAGAAGAAGACGTTACTGTAATTTTTCAACTTGTTTAAAGTGGGAATTTTCCAGCTCTCATGTTTAGTTGATCTCTTAAGCAGAATCCCCTTTGGCAGTTTGTTTAGCTTAAACTTAAGGCATGACTAAACCACTTAGGCAAACACTCTTATCGCTGGCTTATCAATAGAGGGCGAGAGATAGAGACAAAGAGTGTGACCAATATAAAAGCCGGTTATCTTGGGGCCTCTGGCATGATCTTATACAATATGTTTTTCTTAACAACAAATGTTTACAACCAACAAGTAAGCCATATCTGCCAGTTTTTCTCTCTCTCTCTCTCTTATTTTGTTAGCCAAGTCATGATTTCCAGACAAAATTGAATATTGATTATAGTAATTCGTCGATTTTTATTATGGTCCTATATGGTTCCCGTAGTATTCATAGATTTCGAATGGCATTCGTTCTTCCTATTATCTTTATGGGCTTTTATGGTGAGACTTGCGCGAATTGGGGTTGATATGAACTCAGCGGGCATCATCATTTTGATCATGGTGAAATAACAAAAAATTCATAGGTCTCAGAAACTACAAAATATGTTTCATGGGGGTTTCAGAAATAAGATGTCAATTAAAGTTGCGTGTGGTTTTTAGTCCGTGCAATCGTTTTTATTTTTTCTGTTTCTGACTCAGATTTTTAACCTTTTTCAGCATATAGAACTTGGTATTATTCCAACGAATAATTCATTTATCATATATACAATATATCATCATCATTTTACCCCTAGACACAATTTAATTGGTTTAAAAGTCATCATTTTCACTTATATGAGGTGCGGCTCGAAAGTTTTGTTCCTCAATTTATCTTCTCTTAAGTTTGTTTGAGTTTGTTTTGCTCAAAATTCAGTCTGAATAGTGGGTACAATAGTTCAACTTAAACTGTATAACAGTTTTTTAATAACTGTACAAGAGTTAGGTTTCAACTGTATAACAGTAATTTAGCTAAAATTATATAACAATTTATTTCTATCTTTAAAAAAGGTATATTTTTTATTGCATAACCGTTCATTTTTAACTGTATAACAGTTTAGTTATAGCTATTTGACAGTTTGAATTTAGCTGTATAACAATAAAGTTTTAGCCATATAACAGTACACTTGTAACTGTATTACAGATCAATATTTTTGTTGGACCAACATAAAACTGTTATACCAATTCGTGATTTCCAAAAATATTTTAAATTTGACAAAAAATAAGTTTAAGTTGATTCCCACCCATTGGAAAATGTTTTCGAGATTGCTTTAGAGGCGCCCCTCGGAGAAGGAAAAAAAAAACTTTTTAATTCAATTTGTATCAAAGTGCAAATAGATTTCGCTTAGATGGCGGAGGAAAAGGCACCGTTGATGTTTCTTTTCTCTTGATTAGGTGCAAAAATTAGATTTATTTACCTGCTTAAATTCTCCTTGATAAATATTTACATCTAACTTGACTTGATTTCTGTGTGTCTGTTTTCGTTTCGTTTCCAATGATGGTTTTTTTTATGGCCTCTTTTCATGCAAGTCTCTTTTGTCTTTTACCTTAGTTTCTTGTTTAAACAGGTTTTTCTTTATACTTTTTTGTTGATACAGCTGATTCCGCTCATCCGTCCGTCCATCCATCCATCATTCATTCACTCAACCATCCCTGCTCCATTCAGACAACCCACCCAGGGTCAACCACTTGGACACGTTTGTTTCGCTCTTGTTTTATTTTTATTTTTTTGGCTATACATTTTTAATGCAATTTCCTAGACCTAAATTAAATTGTTGTTAAAAAAACAACAGACACATCGTTGGCTGGCGGGTAGAGCTGGCTGGGCGAGCAACTGGTGTCAATTTGTCTGGTGAATCAATAATTTAATTATTTCGTTAGACAAAAACTCTTTAAATATGCCGGCTAGGAGCACCGATGGAAGTCAGCTGGTTTCCCCGACATTTTCAATGCCAAACACTGTGGGTGCGTGGTAGTAACCTACGTCCAACTCGGAGAATTCATAGAAGGAGCCTTTCGCTTTTGTCACGCGATTGCCATAAAAAATGCAAGAACAAAAGTAAAAGGCGCCAGGGATTGCGACATGAGTTTCACTTTGCTTTTGTAGGTAAAAACTATAATTAGGCATATCACCATCTGGTGAGGCCAACAGCTCAGCTGGGGGTAAACTAAAGTAACTTAGTTTAGTTAGTTAGTTAGTTAGTTTGTTAGTTGGGGATCGATGCTAATTGGAATTGCAGGAAAAGGATACACATCTGCCGAAACTTAATGAAAAGTTCATACATAGTTGTATAACAGTTTAACAAAACGCTTTAAACTGATAGCAAGCCCTAAATTCAGATGATGTGAGGGTTAGTTCTATTTTTAGCTGTGTAACGGACAAGTTTAAAATGTATAACAGTAAATATATTCGCACAATAGTTCAAACGCAGACGTATAACAGTTCAGGTCTTACTCTCTAACTCTAACTATCAACTTTGTATAACAAAGTTTCTCCATCCGTTAGATTCAGGCACGCAGATAATTTGTCTTTGTTGTATAAAAGTTTGGCAAAATCGAAAAACTATCGTAGAAAGGTTATTAGTAGTCATTTGACTGTTTTATATTATTCCTTTAGAAAAAGCGATAGTTTCAGCTTTTGCCTAATCCATCTCTAATATGGGCTTACTCCCTAATGTATTTCTTTAGTAACCTATGGCACAGGTCCACCCACCTTCAAGATAGATTGCTTTCGTCTAATCTATGTATTGAATGACAAAGGTCATTCCCGCTGTTCATGCGACAATCTATTCTGATTAATCTTTTCATAGTTTTTGTCGTTCGTTTTGTACTTTAAGCAAATTTGCCCATGTGGCACTTTTAGCAGCACTCTGACAAGTTAATTATCATTATTGTGTGTAATTGTTGTGCCGCATTGTCAACCCCCTTACACCTCCTCCCCCTCCGCCTATTCTCATTCGCATTATCAAACAAAATGCACGAGCCTCAACCGGAATTTGTGGGCAATTTGTGCGCAAAAAAAAGTCGCGAAAATGGAAAGAGGGAAGAGAGAAGTAATTGCCAGACTACCTTCTATTGTATTCATTATTCCTCCAACAACAACAACACCAGCAATTGCAATTAATTATAAATGTGTAAAAAATATATATATGTAAATAAATGACATAGAACAAGGTTGGGGAGCAGCGACACGAAGGGAAGAAAGATCAAATCATAGTAGAGAGTATGACTCAATATTTGTTTTTCACTTCTTTCCCGTCATCATCGCGCTTCTTATCATTGCATGGAGTAGATCTAGTAGAAATAAAATTAAACAGGGTTTAAATGAGCTCATATCTTGGAGGCGAAAGAAAATCCGCTCACACCTTTAGCAAAAACAAAAAAATATGCTGACCCATACGTTTTTTTTTCTTCCCCCCGTCTCTTATTTACTTACGAGACCAGCAAAATAAAGGGGCGTCTGATATCCCAAACGAATATCAAACAAAGCATGACTCAATCTCGATATATACACAACACATATACATATAGATATATTTTATTGGAAATCGGAATTGGACACTAGACATAACGTCATTTCTATTCTTCTCTCTCTGTCGTTTTGTGGAGGCGTTTATAATTTACAAAAATGAAAAAAAACAACATCAAAAAGCTAAATTGTAGCATACAGAAAGATACATATAAATAGTTGTTAAAGCTCACTTAAATTTGTTAAGTGCAATTGTTGGGAAAATTGTATAAAACAAACTTGCAAAAGCCAAATGTCTAGAGGCATTAAAAACACAACAATTTTTGGCCAACTTTTCTTATTACAAAACAATTTCTCAACATCAACAGCAAGTTACACATGGTTGGAGCATGGGCAGGGGGTCTATTGCATCCATCTTGAGTAGAAAAGTGCAAAACTTTTAAAGTTTTCACGAACAATTTTTTTAGAGGGGGGTAATGTAGTGTATTTTGGCTTAAAAATTGATTTCGGTTAAAGTTAAGAAATGTTTTTAAGTACAAAGTGGCTCGAGTCTGTGCATTAAGAATGTTTTTCTTCGATCAATTCGAGAAAATACTTATGAACAGGGTCTTGAGGGAAGCACAAGCACGTGAGTAACGCAAAAGCAAGCCACGGCAAAGAGAGTAAAGATGCAACGATGATGCGTAAGCAGGCGGGGCACAAGCAACTAAGTGACGCACTAGTAAACCTAGAATTGTTAATTTTTATCGGCAATTTACATGTTTTCGTAACCCCTTGTTACTCCCGGATTGTTGTCTGTCAGAAATCGCAACGCTTTCAGACAGTGCGTTACTTTTCCATTCTGATAACGTCAATTAATTTAAACTTTTCCATTTATTCAAACTTTAACTCATTCATGACTTTTTAGATATTGTTATACTTTTTATTCATTTACTCATAACGGTATACTGATGTCATTTCGGTTATCATTACAATAGAAGATAATGTATCGCTATCAGTCAAGAGAGTTTCCAGTCTACTAAGTATAAGTGCAATTGCCAGAATGCTCCGTTCATTATTAAACGTTGATGAGCTTCTATAGAAGAAACACCCTGTATAATTTGTCTAAATTTTAAGACATTCCTTTCTCTTTCTCTGTCTTTCTGTCTGTCTCTGTCAGCACAATTTGCTGGTTCATTGAACCTCTCTTTTTTTTTTTGGGAAGAAGCTTACATTCTCTTAAGCTCAAAAATGTATGAGTAATTCTTGCTAATTGGATGACTTTTGGACATTATTTTAAGAGTTTAGAATTCGAAAAAGTTCCCTATTTCACGTCGATCAATACGGTTGATCTTTTAGCACGAGTATTTCCTCAACAGATAAGGCAACACTTGGGTTTTTGTTTATTTTATAGGATGGTCTGCGATGGCTCTCTAGCAAGCAATTACTGATTACAAGTATTCATTCTGATTTCCAGTTCCATATTGCTCCCCCATTTTTTTTATATGTATGTATGTAGTAGCAGCAGGCAGTTCTTATCGCGCCTACAACGCGCCACACTGTAGACATTTATGACACGATTGTCTCGGAGCGCACTCTATATAATTGAGATTATTGTTGAGGGCAAACAAGAAAGATAACCCAATGGGTATCACCCCATGGACAATTAATTTATTTACATAGAAATTATCAATGTGTGTGTGTGTGTGTGTGTGTATGTATGATAGATATACTTATAATCTGCTAGCAATAATAGAATTTTAATTTCTCTTATACATACATATATACACATTTTGAATATACCTTTAAATGGTTAAGTTATTTATTTAACTTTTATTTCCTATCTTATCATCTGCAATATACGTCCAATATATATTTCATTCTTTGTATTTATTTTTAATATTGACCCAGTTTTAATTGTTTATTTATGCATTAGGCCAATTCTATAACCAATTGAACAAACACACAGCCCATTCTCTCCGAATACAGGGGAGGGGGTCAGGGTTAATTTTTTCTTGGCGCAATGTGGAGGAAGTGTGGAGTGTGGGGGGTTTCGGGTGGCGGCATGAGGGTCAAAAATGGAAATGTTGTATGGCCATAAATGTTAACTGTGTTTGTTGTTACTCTTGCTGCCTTTTGCATGCAAATGAGTTGGTTTTTGTTTTGTTTTTTGAAATATTCCTGAACCGGTTCTTGCTTAAGCTGTGGCGACGAGTTTGAGTTTTGGTTCTGGCTTTTTTTTGTGTGTTTTTTCTGCGCACTTGACTTGATGAAGGTTAAAAATATACTGAAAGTTGAATTATAAATCACTCAATTTGTGAAAGAAGACTTTTTTATGGCACATTTAACTCGATTATAGATGTTTTCATAAAGTATAAACTCGTTCTTTCAGGCTATACTATGTACTTTAATAACTATTATATTACCAATTTGACGATTTATAACCCAGCTAAATGGTTTTGCAGTTATAAACTTTGTTATATAAGAGTTCTCTGAAACTTTTTCCCCTTAAACTCAGCTTAAGTGTCGATTGACCTATTTATGCTTAACCAAATAATCAACCTCTCATAGCCATAGGTTATCTCTAAGCTATTTGTTTTTGTCATTTGTTGAAAGTTGATCATAAAAGCTGATTGGCATTATCTCAATCGCTTCAGTTTCTTATTATGTATTTTGCAAGCTGCTTTTGCTTTTTAATGGGGTCTCAAATTTGATGGCCTCTGGGTGTGGTACCAACCAAAAAAAGGTCACAGGTCATTCTTATCTCTTTCGTTCGCTGTGTTGTCTCTCATTTTGTTTGAAGATTTTTGTGTAATTAAAAAAAACAACAAAAAAAAAACACTAGAAAAACGAAACGAAGACAATGAAATGAGAATGAAAGTAAAGGCAAAAGCCACGCCATATTTCATGCCGTCATCATTGTTTCACAGGCACAGGTGTGGGCCACGGATTGAGGTTGGGTTCGCATCTCGGGGTCTTTGCTCTTTGCTAAAGGACAGCGAACGAAATTAAAATCAAGAGCAAACCTTTTTGTAATGTTAACTTTTTAAATTGCATGCAAGCGACGGTTTTTTCCTAATTGAATTTTAATGCCAACGTCAAGCATTTCCACATTTTCCTCTTTCTCTCTCTCTCTCTCTCTCTCTCTCTCTCTCTCTCTCTCTCTCTCTCTCTCTCTCTCTCTCTGTGTGTGTGTGTGTGTGAGGGGATTTTGCTGGCCTTGGCAGAAAATATAAAACTAATTGAAAAGTAACAGAAACCAAGTCAATCGCTGCCGTTCACGGTGAGCAATCATTTGCCTTTCCATCTAGCCATCAGTTCATCCGTTTGGCTTTTTTTTGTATGCTAAGAATATACGGGACGGATGACGACGCAGCAGAACTGTCTGATTGACTGCTTGACTGCTTGACTGACTGACGTGAATGTTTGCTTGAAACAAACACGACGCAGACAAAAAGATTTAAATTTCTAAATTGGCATAAAGTACTTTTTTTTGCACATATGCGTGAAGGAATTTACCCCATATATATAATATTGAATTTTTTATGTGCTTCATTTAATCTGTTAGAAAATAATATTTTTAGGCACAACATTTTTTTTTACTCTAGTATAACAGGTGTGAGGAGTTGATAACAGTAAAAAGAATTGTTTTTCTTTAATATTGAACACTTTCTTCTTTAGTATAACAGTTTTTAAAGCTGTTAATAGTGCAATTGTTGTTAGTCCAGTAGTTGTTATATTATAGAAGTACAGTTAAGAGTGAAAATATAACAGTAGATTTAATATTAAATATTTGCTTTTTTAGTATAAAAGTTTTATAAATTGTATAACAAGTGGTTACAGTTACTCCATTATTTATTAATTCATAGTATTATTGAAATGGAGCGAGGCGCTAATAGAGTATATAACAGTTGTGGGGAGATTATAACAGTTGATAAAATTGTTAAAAAATTTACAGTTTTCACCTGCATAACAGTAAAGTTAGTATAACAATAAAAGCATATATAACAATAAAATTGTAGAAGATAGCGAAAGGACGCACAAGTAACTGAGCAACGCGCAAGCAATTCCTTTAATTTAGGAATGCGTAAATTACCATACTTTCTTACTTTAAAACAATGCAATTCATTTTAAATTTTTTCTTGTTTTTTATATTTGTTTATTATATATATATTTTTGAGTGTTGCGGTAGGTCCACTAATTTATTTTAAAGTTTAAATTCGATTTCGTCTGGTGTTTGTTTTAAAAGTTTCAGCATGAACTTTTGTTTGATTTTGATAAGCAAACCAACCTAAAGAAATCTTGTGGTCACTGTGGAAATCCTTGTGGCAGGCCCACAACCTTGAGTTCATATTCAAGTTTAATCGCAGAATTTTGAAGCCCTCTGGTTAGGCAGTTCTATCTACCAAGGCATAAATTCAGCCAGCCATTCTTTTATGTATGTACATACATTTTCTATGTACATCCGAATCGCTACAAATTTTATGCCCCAAAAGTATATACATACATGCATACATATATGCAAATCGCTTTTTTTTATCTCTTTTACTCTTTCTCTCTCCGCATGTGGCGGTCGTTTCCCCCTGCAATTGTTGTGCTGAATTTGTTCTATTTTTTTTAGATGACTTCAAATTTTGTTTGTCCCATGCGCCTCGCTTTCTCGAATTCATTGTTTTCACTCATGCGTTGATAGGCCTGGGGTCTCCTCTCCTCTCCTCTTCTCCTCCTCTCCTCTCCTCACCAGAAAATTGCCAAGATGTTGTTTATTCTGCGTTTTTATGAGGTGGTGGCTTACCATGTGGGAGCGCCATATTCTTGTAGAAGACGAAGTAATTAACTAGCCATATACACATACATACATGTATAACAGTTTTTAACTAAGCTTATATATTATTGATACACCGACATAACACTTCTGTTGATTTCTGGTGTGAGAACTTGAGAGTATAACAGATTTGTTTATATATGGCTTAGTCGTCTTAATGCTTAGAACAGTGTACGTATAAAAGACTCATAGACACGTATGCCAGTTACAGGGTTTAAATAAAGAAATTTTAATTTGTTAAACGATTTTCTTAACACATTGGGCAATGCAAAAGTTTCAAAAATATACTACAAAAATTAGCTCTGTAAATTACTTTAAACAACTATTTTTAGAAACTCTTTGATTATTTTTTATAATTGACAATAGAGCTGTATGACAGTTTAAAGTTTAAAACAGATGTGTTACCTATTAACGCTTAGTTTCAGCTCTGTAAATTATAAACAAGTATTTGTTGCAACTATTTGATACTTATAACAATTATAGAACAGTTGTATAACAGTTTCATAAACATAAAATTCATTTCAAATTGCAAGCAGTTTCTTCTTTTTCAATCAATATAACAGATTTAAAAAAAAATGCTGTTAAATTATGCCATTTTTTCTCTCACACACACAATTTGCTGTTCAATTTGGTTTCCATTCATAATTGTGGGCCATTTGTTGTATCTATGCATATTGCTTAAGTTTTGTGAGCCAGTTTATCAGCGTTTTATCCTTTAGCAAGGTCATTTGAGCAGCTTATAGCTTATAAACGACCCAGATATATCAAGCAAGCTCATAGTCATCGTCCTCGTCAGTGTCCCTCCCTCACAGCCACACAACATGGCCATTCAATCGGCAACGCCTTGTGGTATGCTACGAAAATTAACCATTGGGTTTTTCCCCTTTCTTTCACTTTGCGATGGCGGCGGCTCATCAACAATTTGTGTGTTTACACAAATCTCAGACCACATGCAGGGTGCTATATACACACAAGTATTATATGTATATACTATATAGTATAAATAACCGGAATGTTCAGAACCAAGTGCTGAGGAGATCCGTTTCGTTAGTATGCGAACAGAGAGCCCTTCAAATGACTTTTTTTTTAGGCTGTCCACATAGCGCCTAAGTAGTTGGTGAATGAAATGAAATTTGTGTTGAAGCGCTTGTACGGCGGGTGTCTGCGGGTGTGTAACCTTGTCGACTAAGCGAACACTTGGGCAAACATTCACTGAGTGAGTGTGGCACAAATTTTAATTATGTCCACACACACACGCAAACGCCACAGACAGAGACAGAGAAAGAGAGAGACAAATGAAATATCTGCACAAATTTATCTTGACTTTGTGTGACTTTATTTTGCACCCAAAAACCAAACTTTCATTCAAACTAAGTGAGAAATTTTTTAATGTTTTCATATACTCGTTCATCAGTTAAATCGTTTGCCTAAATTAGTCTGCTGGGAGTGTGTATGTGTGATAGGGCGATGAGGGGATTGTCAAAGTGTTTACAAGTTCTGGCTATCAGCGAACATTGCCGCTGTATTTTCTGCTCTTTTCCTCCTTTGGTTAGTCATAAAAACAGTTTTATTGATTTTTATTTTTACGACACTTTTTACACGTATCGAAAAGCGTGCAAAAGCTATGCAGAAAATGGCAGAAGGGTGGGGAGAATGTGGGGGAAACATGGCAATTGAAAAATTGAAATGTTTGCATTCAAAATATTCACCAACCTGCAAATTGGAATGTTAAACAGACAATTAAAAAAAGGGACAGCAACAAAAAGGAAATTAACTCTTCAAATGTTGAGCAATGCATTTTATTATAACAGTTTGTATAACAGTTAACCTGAATAACTGCCAAAGGCTATTTTGTATAAAAATTAAAGCAAATTTGCTTCAGTGAGTCTAATCTATGACTCATACTTTTATTGCTGGAATCCATTGAGTGGCATTTTGTTTGATACGGTTAATCAGCATCAAACTCTGTTTATCGTGTAACTAAACTGTATTGCTTGGTAGCTTTTAATAGTTATTACATCATCTCTTTGGCAAATATTCACGAATTACAAATAGCAAAGTTATGCTGATGATTAAGCAAAAACTACTAAACTAATGACAAAATTTACAAATTTAGAAATTTGTATACAAACTGTCATAAACGCTAATATATTAAGTACACTCTAATTTTAAAACCGTCTCTTCAAAGCTACTGTTATACAAACGGTTTACCACGCTGTTATACATATTTTACCATATTATTAATTGACTTAGTTTAATCTATCATTAGTCCCACTGTATTACTTTGTTGTATGCACAGTTGTACAAACTGTTATACACACTGTTAAAACAAACTGTCATTTAGAACCCTTTCTGTACTG
Organism: Drosophila nebulosa; assembly: GCA_024703675.1. Taxonomy (NCBI): domain Eukaryota; kingdom Metazoa; phylum Arthropoda; class Insecta; order Diptera; family Drosophilidae; genus Drosophila; species Drosophila nebulosa. The sequence goes on along the minus strand of CM045724.1, from coordinate 8,714,800 downwards.
TTATACATTGATTTGCACTATAAACAGGAGCATTCAAGCATTCTTACAACTTACCAAACAAACGTTAAAATTATTTGCTTACTCTTCAATTCACTCTCTCCATTTCGCTTATCATTTATATTAAACATTTGCCTGTTATTTATGCTGACATTTCACTACCAACTGAATAGCAAAAAAAAAACTTTGGTCTAATTCAATTTCCATGGATAAAATGAAATGACAAAAAATGTAGTCTACTTATCAGAGCACTCAACAGAAGCCAGTCCATTCCACTCGTCGCCACCCACATTATCCTGCTCGCTTTCTAACATTAAACGCCGGAAATATATTTTTTTGCTATCTAAAAGAAACGGGGAATGGAGAAGAAAGGGAATTCAATGGCCCATGACACAGCAGCAGCAGCAGCTGTGTGGCCGACTTCTTTTATTTTTTTGTGGGATTCCATCACAAATCAACATGAAATCTCCTACAAATTCCCAGAACACACAGCCACGGCGTTGTTTTTTTTTTTTTTTTTTGCGTTATGTTTGTCGTTTTAATAACGCAAAACAAATCCCTGGCAAAGTGGCCCTATTAAACTTTACTTGTTTGGTACTTTGCCAAATGCCCAACACGTTTCAGTTTTCATTGTTTTGCAGTTAGCTAGCTACTTGGCATCTGTCAGAATTAAGCATTACGCTCTTACACCCCCGCCCCGTCACCCACACACTCTGTTATTAATGCGAATAATCGATTAATGCTAAACAAGCAAACTTGGAGGAGAAGGAGAAGGACGGAAGTTCAACTTTAAGCTTCTGTCGACAGCTTTGAATTTAAAAACGTTCAGTCTTTAGCTTTCATTTAGCTTGATTTTAATCTGAAATCCATTCATTTTAGTATGAGTCAATTATAAAGCCATTAACTCTGCAGCCTGTCACTTTATTGTTTTTCGTTTCTTTTGCAGGTTCTCCAGTCGATATGAGCTTCCATTGTTGGTGCAGAGCGTTGTCATGAATGTCACCATGTTCCTAATGATACATTTGTGTGTTAAGGTGAAGCGGGTCAATGCAAATAACAGGGAACATGCACTACGAGGTGAGTATAGAGATAAATTTGATTGTGCTTTCAATTTGAAATATGTTTTTATTCTTCGGTTTTTTATTCTCTTTTCTATAGGCGATGAATTGCATTTGCCCAAAGTCATGACGGACACGGATATGGGAGCCTCGTCCGTATCAACCGAAGCGGGTGGCAGTTCACTAAAGCGAGCACGGTCTCGACATTATTTGAATGGTAAGAAAACAAAAAACCGTTTACCGTGGCAAGAACCTGCTGCTTCTGTTTGTGTTATCAACTTGCCTTTATCTTTTTATGCCCCATTTGCGTTGCGCTTTTCTATCAGAACCTATCAACCTGGTGGCGGCAATAGGCCAGACCCCAAAAGAATCTGGGTTGCCACAAGGCACGCAGACGGAGAGACTGAACAACGACAACGAGCTAATTATATTGACTGGGCAAGGCTTGGCTTCTTGCTTTGCTTCTGTGTCTTGTGGGACTCGTAAATTTCCTCAGCGCCTAAAAGCAGTCGGCGATAATGAAAATTGATTTCGAAGTACTTTAGACATCAGTACTGAGAAATGATAGTCACGAACCGAGGAGCATAAATATCTTTCAAAATGACCAATAAACACGCTTTTCACAACATATATTAGAACTCATTAAATACTAAAAGTTAATTACGTAAGGAGATGACATTTTGACGTAGAACCTTTTTACTTAAATCCTTCAAAGTTGTGCATTCGGTTTTATAATAGTTTTTTTTTTAATCTCTTTATTGCAGATCTGGATCTGAAATACTTTTGGAATTGGACAGATTTTCAATCGTATTTGGATTTCATGCTCGTCGTTTGGGCCGCGGGCGCAGCCATAACATATCTAATGCTATCCGTGCATTGGTTCATGGAATCCATGGGCTTTGTGGCCGTCTTTACAGAGGCCATGCTGGGTAAATACTTTTCTAAAAAAAAAAACACACACAAAAACCGAAAACAAAATTGAAATTCATTTATTGTTTTGACAAACAGGAGCACCGCAATTTCTGCGCAACTTTAAGAATAAATCAACATATGGAATGAGCATACACATGGTTATCATGTGGACGCTCGGTGATATGTTTAAGACTGGTTATTTTATTGTTAGAAAAGCGCCATCCCAATTTTGGATCTGTGGCACGCTGCAGGTAAGCAATTTGACAACTTTCGGACCACTTACCTAAGGCAGTTCTTATGAACCTTTTTGACTCTTTTGCTTTCAGGTCAGCTTGGACATAGCCATATTGCTGCAGGTGTGGATCTATCGAAACAATTCCAAGCCGCGCGATTTAAGACGCGGCGATTAGCAGTTTGCCCCCGAGGAACAACAACAAACGCAACGCGATCTGCACACAACTCATTCCCAGGATCAACAGGAGCATCGTCAATTGTCACTGCCCGTGACCATCTCATGTAGCAGCGGAGATGATCATTTGCTAACCGCTCGTGCCGATGACGAGCATTTTAAAATCATTGAACCATTTGGCGGCGGTGCCGGAGGAGGAGGAGGAGGCGTACAGTGTCACGATAATCGTGCATTTCAATATCATAATAATAATAAAATTCTACGTGCCGGCGGCAGTGGCAAGAGCATGAAGAGTGCAGCAGCAGCAGCGGCAGCAGCAAAGAATATGGATGACGGGGTAGCTGCGGCGGCGGCAGCTTTGGAAGTGGTCATTGTTCATTCACCCAATTCGATGAATGGTCGCGGTGAATCTCGTGTGATTGGTGGCCATGAATCAGTGGATGGTGGAAATTCATGCTGTTGTCGGCGAAGGAAACGTCACAATGCCACCCAGACGACATGTGGAAATCAGCAATTAGCGAATCGTTGCTGTTGCGTGGTAACCACTCATCACCATCATCATTGCCATCATCATGAACATCATTGTCGGTGTCGTTGTCATTGCAATCATCATCATCATCATCACCAGCAAAGTTCATCGAAGCGAAGGGCCTTATTATGCCAGCAGCAACATCAGCGCCGGCATCGACATCACCGCAAGCATCATCACTCACTGGATAGCAGTGAGAAGCCTTCGCAGCAGCTTCACCATCAGGCCATTGCCATAGAAATCGATGCGGCAACCACCACAATGACCGAGGAGGATGTTAGCAGTACGGCCACCTCGAATTTCCCTTTCAAAGCCAGCGCCATACAGCAACAGCAGGGTGGTGTAAGTCCATTGATTCTCTCACCCATGAGGGAGCCACGACGTTGTTCACTTAATTCTAATACCACCATAGAAACAGATGAACTTTCACCCGACGAGGATGCCGAGGATGTGAAAATTGTTACAAACGAGCGGGTTAAAATTAAAAGAAAACGTTTCCAAGAGAGAGACTTTTGCTCCAGCTGTTCCAGCTGCAGTAAGCACACTTCCAGCTCGTGTAGTAGCAGCAGCAGTTTGGAAGAGGATCTAAACCGCAATCATGAGCTAACTGTTGCGGCCGAATGCCATCAATGTGAGGGAAATTGCAGCTGCAGTTGCGGCGAGGAAGATGAGGACGAGGCCGACGAGGAGGAGGAAGAGGATACCACAGACCAACGTGAAAGTTTTTGCACGGCTGCCGATCATACGATATTAAGTCACACACAGGCCACAACGCCCGACAATGAAGATACTTTAACGCCATCCCAACAAATGGACTCGACCATGCGAAGTGACGCTGGCATCAATGATGATGAGGGTAACCTAACCGATGCCGATGCCTCATCGTTGAGTCAATCCGCCGAGTATTTCTCAATCTCATCAAATAATCCAGCTTCGTCGTCAGTAGCCACTCCGCTGGAGAGCCAATTATGACGCAGCGTTTCGCTGGTCTCCGCTTGGCCAGCCATCGATGTGAATGCTTTGATTCAGCAGACCATACTCAAGTCAGCTGTGATCCAGGAGACGACGCCGTTGCGTACGAAAAGGAAGGTCCTTGCCATTCCCGCCAACACAAGCGGTACCACCAAGTCCAGTAATAGCAGCTCAACGGCCACCCTAACTCCACTCACGAGCAGCATTATAACAGTGGCCAAAAGTAACAAATATTCCCCCACACCATCCTCCACATCATCCAATTCGTCGGCCAGTCGTCGGGCAGTAATCACCATTTGTGGTGGCGGCGGGACAGGTTCTTGCCCCACATCAACCACCACGACGCTTCCACCACTTCCAAAGACGGATCCATTGAAAAAGCGCTCTATGGAAATCATTTTATAAGCTAAAGCAAAATTACCTCCAAATCATAAAGTTATACAAAAGCTTAGTATAACAGAAACCACACAGACACAAGCACACTCACATAGACACACCCACTCACACTCTCACTCACACTCACATTCATTCATGTGCAAAATCGTAACACGGAAAAGTAAATGTTGTTCTACGGGGGTTAACCCAAACTAAACTATAACTATATCTGTACATTATCTTCGTTAAATATAATTTATGTAGTAATTTTTTCGTTTCGATTTTCTGTACTATACATAAAACTGTTATACATATCTAAAAACAAAGAAATTAAGAAACTTCTTCCATCTAAAATTAAAAGAGTGTGTATTGAATACTGGCAAAGAATTAGAAATAGAAAAAATCATATAATTTCGTTTAATCTGTAATCAGTTTTAGTTTTTAAAGTTTTAAGTTTATTTAATAACTAATAACAAAAAACACAACCACCAAACTGGTTGTTTCACTTAATATAAAAGTACGCAAAAAATTGATTTTGGGTTTTTTCGTTTTAAGTTATAATCACAGAAATTTGTATCGATTCAGTAAATGCATCTCATCAAACCTTAAACAAATTTCTCTAATGACCTTTAACAACAAATTCAAAACGATTATTTCATTTAACGTAAATAGATTTGTGTTGGTCGAAAATTTTTACGAAACGAAATTATATGTTTTTTTCTTAAAGCATTCCTTTGCCGGTGTGTACAAATCTTGATTATGATATAATTTATGTAGTCAATTTTTAAAATAAGTTTCAATATGTATCTAAATCAGAAAAAAAATTCATCTCGATATTATGAAAAGAAAAAACGATTTTCAATTTTTTATTTACGATTAGTTGTATGTATGATTTTCCTAGCAGAATTTATTAGCTAAGATTTTTATTTTTTTAAATAAAAACCACAAAAATCAACACGACGCAAATCTTCACACCATTTTTATTTCATTTCATTTTGTTTTAATTTTATTTTTTCCTTTTTAATAACTGAAAGAAATATATCTTAAACTTAGCCAAATATCTTCCTTGCAATATTGAGAGATTCCGTTGAAAATGTTCACACAAAGCGAATACCAAGCAAAAACAAAAAAAAAAAAAAAAGAAAAATAATCAAATTTATTTTTAAGCTATATAATAAAGCAAATTATATTATTATACGTGTATTCTATATATATTTGAAAAGTGCTTGAAAATATTTATGAAATATTACAAAAGAAAAAACATTATTGAATTAAATTTGTTGATTAGTGCGTAGCAGATATCTTGTTTGCTTTTATAAAAGCACACACACCCACACAGACACCAATCTAGCTATATACCAATAACTATATATGTATGTATACCGATTTACCGAAATACTTCTTCTACTATATGTTGCAGAGCTGCGCAGTATTCCCATAATCTATTTGAAAGTCGAAACTCCAATTGTAACGAATTACTTATGTATAACCAAATACTCATAATCAATCAACCTATTATACCCCATATACATAATAATTCTTACTGTAACTGTAACCGTAACGGTAATTGTTATACTGTTACGGTTAAAAATTTGCATTTTTGAGCATATGTTTCGTATGTAGACACTTTTTTCATATATATACATACATACATTAATATTACTCACTCAAATGAATTCATAGCAAAAATTCGTATACTCGTAAATCAGACAAAAAACAAAAACCAAAAAATAATACGACAAAAAGAAAGCAATAAATATAAATCGATATTCGAGAATTTTTGGCTAAATGGAAAGTTTTTTTTTGGAAATATATTGATTATAAACTCTCAAATATACCAATTAATCTTCTGTCCGGAATAAAAACAGCAACAAAAGCGCCGAAAGAGCGCTATTGTTTTTAAATATCGATAGCTAAAACCAATAGCTATGACATAACGACGTTACGAAATACGTTAAGTTTTGGACTCAAATGCCGACTCTACTTTCTCCGTATATATACTCCACACAGCTCTAATGCCTACTTAAGTACAAAATTTAAGCACAACTAAAGAGTCGAAACAGCAGACTTAAGGCTAGAAATAAATGAAGGATATCTCTATACTTAAAATCAATTAGTAAACGTCCGCTAACACTTTTTATAAGTAACGGAAATTATTATAACCACCAGCATATGGTAAAAACATCGATATGCTTACCATCGATACTTGTAGTTGTTGGTGTTTGGGCTCCTTTTGTCGTGGTTCGAAGCTCTTTTTTATCGAAGCGGCTCTTTTTGTTCGATGCTGGGCTCTTTATGTAGGAGCGAAAGAGAGAGATGAAGAAATACAATAAAATGGAAAATAGTCCAACTCGAACTTACTCGCACTTGTAGGAAGGCGACTCATTTTTAAAAAAAAAATATATAACTCAAGCTTGTGTGATACGCTGGGACGAATTTCAGTTTTATTTATCGATTGTCGATGTCGGCAACATCGTTGAGGCCAGCTCCAGTCGGTAATCGGTGCGCTAACAGTAAAAAAGGGGCTCCGCGGCAACAATTTCTAACGTAAAAAAAAATAATGAAAATAATGCAGAGTGAACAAACAAATGAAATAATTCAGCAAAAATAAAAAAAAAACACTGTATCTAAAATTGGTGATTGATTTGCTGCGCAAAGAGGGAAAAGATAAAGGAGTGTAAATTTTGCAAGGAGGAAGGAGAACTGGAATTGTTGTTGTTCTTTTATTGATAAGACACATTGCATTTTGCGGTAAGTAAAGCAACAAATGCAAGCGAAAGAACACTGAGAACAGCAAACACAAAGAGAGAGTGTGTAAGCGATAGAGGTAGATAGACAAATGCAATACCAAGTGTCGTTATCTGTGTATCCCTTTGTTGGCGCCTCTTGTCTGCCTGCGCCGCCTCCCTCTCTCCCGGGTTACAGCATCCACTTACAAACACACGCATACACAGATACATACATACACATCAATTTGCCAATTAAAAGCTTTTGACCCTCAAACTCTAGCCAACCACACACACACACAGAAAAAATATGTCTCCTCTTTTCTCTCTCCCTTCTTCCCGCCTATTTAGTTGTATGCCGTTATTCGATTTTCAATTGAAAAGCCTTGGCAAAATATTTGTCTGCCTCTCTCTCGTTCTCTCTTTGTTTGTGCGTGTTTTTGCTTGCACTTTAACTTCTGACATTGACAAGAAATTGCGCGTGTGTGTGTTTGGAAATGAATGAATGGTTGAAATTGTAGAAGATGGAAAAGGGAATAGGTGGGGCAACTGGAGGTTGCCTCGGTTCAGTGTCGTGGCTCTTCATTTCTCATTGAACTTGATACTGAAAATTTCGAGAGTCTATTCGAAGGCTGAAGCCATGTCCTCAAAAATACTCAAAGTCAGGGACAAAATGATTTTGAATCTAATAGACTGATGGAATATAATATCCTTTTGTTTTATTCGGGTAAACGGTTCAATTTGGCAACGGAGGCCCATATTGGTTCTAAACCAGATTTAGTAAAACTTTGGGTGAATTTTGTATGAATTTTGACTTATGATAGTTAAAATGTCATTTGTTCGGAAGTTTTTACGAATTAGCAGCTTTAAAGCAATTGACAAAAATGATTTTAAGAATTATGTCCCTCATTCCGTTAATTTAGTGAATGACCAGGAACTAGAGGTTCAGAAGTCTATAGGAAGTTGTATAGGTTCTATTCTATTTCGTAAGGATCCTTCGAAAAGTTCTTTGGTCTTCAGAAAAATTTTAAATTTTAGTTCATAAATCCTTAAAGAAGTTGCTAAGTTTCTAAATTAACTAGAAGGTCAAATGGTCACCATTAACATTGGTTCTAACAATAAGACAGCAAAGCAACTTTATGAACTTAGGTGAAATAGAATACAAGAAAGACTTCAAGTCTTGGGTAATTTCCTAATTAAAGATGTCAGCATTGATTTCACCCTGCTTCACGTTGGCACCTAAGCTGCTGCTCCTTTAGTTGCTGACGTCAGATGGAAAGGATTCTCACACCTTAAAGGAAACAGCCAACACCTGCTGGCGTTGCTTACACTTGGTTAATGCGGTCCGTGCCACCACCTGCCATATTGTTTATGCTGATTGAAATTGTTTATCTATTTGCGTTCGTCGTTGTTCATGTAAAATTCATAAATTCTGTGGCTCGTGGGTTCATCTAATTGCTGTTGCCGGGCATTCTCTCCTCCAACTATTTATAGATCAACAGCAATTTATAGGTAGGTGGAAAGGGTCGTAGGATGATAGGGTGTGAGTGTGAGTGTATGTGTGCGCATAATCAATTTATGTTGGCTATAAAAATAAAATGCCTACTAAGCATTATTCTAAAAGAAAAAAGAAGCAAGAGGAGAGAAAGAAGATCGAAATCAAGCAACGATTTAAATGCACAACATGTTACCCTAGTAAAGTAGATGGTTAAGAGGAATAGTGGGAGAGAGCAAAGAGCAGGAGTATGGGCGTTGCGAAGTGTTGTGTCCTTCTCATGAATACCAAACAATGTGGAAAGAGTAACCCAGAAGCTCAGCCTCCATCCACTTGCGTAGGCGGCGACGAAAGTGTGGAAATGTCAGCCGTAAATAAAATTGGCGCATTTTTCTAGTTCCTTTCGTGCCCCTTTATACCCCTTTTCCCCCTTTTCGGCCATCCTTTAACTGTCACCAACAACAATGTTGCTCAGGCGGCAATAAATGGCCCCAAATAAGAGAAAAGAAAAAAGGGAACAACAACTTTTCAAAGCTTAACTCTAATATTAAAAATTTTTTAATAAAAATTGTTCGTTTTCTTTTCTTTTTTGCTTTCGTTTTTGTTTTAATCGCCGGGCTTCTGTTGTTTTTTAAGCTAGAATTTCATTTCGTTTGAAGCAAATTGCTCAACTAAGTCCATTTTGGGTCATATTTCCGAAAGAATATGTTGAAGAAATACGTTTTGATAAGGCAATTTTCTCTCTCTTTTCTTTTTAATATGTAGTGCGAGGTTAAAGCAGAGATATCACAGAAAATATTATAACAATTGTACAAGTCGTTAATATTGTTCTTATTTAAATAAGATATGAAAGTTAATTCAATGTGCGTTGTTGAAAATTGGCCTCCAAATATGCTTTACTCGAAATTTCAACTTTAAAATATTGAGATCAAAGGGGAAAAATGTTTCCTGAATTCTCTTAACTGACTTTCTATGCTGGTAATTTGTAGTATAACACCGCCAATATTCTACCCTGTGATGTTAACTGTTTTATAACAGCGTAACAGAGCTTTTAACAGCTGATATTTCACTATAATTTCTTCCAATTTTTGGCAAAATCTATTACAGTAGAGTACAGTATTGAAGTAGCGATTGCCCTAATACTTGTTAGTATAACAGTTTGTATAACAGATTTAAGCCTTTATATTTGACGATTATTGATGTTATATTTGTGAAGTTAATCAATTTGTATAACAGATTTATTGTCAAATACGTTCAGAGTTTTTGGGTTCCACCCTAAGAGATTAGAGCTAGGACCGATACACATGACCTTGTACAAGTATTTTAAGCTTCAAGCACAACATAAAATGCGAATTTAACATGTTCTAAAACTTGTGAAAAATATTTAATAATGAAATGAAAACTTAAACTCTGAATTAACGCAAAAGACTTTTAAAAGAAAGAGCTGTAAGTTTATCCTGTCTGTCTGATAAGCAACAAAGTGCTTAACGCCGACCACCGGACGATAGGAAAAACAACTAACCAACCAAAATGACAGGTCACTTCACACACATGACAGACAAAAAGAGATAAAGATAGACGTTGGGCGGGAGGTAGTAAAAAGAGGAACCGCAATCATCGAACCTCGAAACCCATACCCAGTTCGGCATTGCCTTCATCATGCTATAACAAGGCGTCAGCATGACGTCCACTTTAACCCTAGACCCAAAGAAGCCGAACAAGGGGAGATGAGCGGGAAAGATGATGATGATGACGTTGAAAGCAATTTCATAAATGGCTTCCGTTTGCAGAAGACACGCGCGCGCGAGAAGAAGCAGTTGGAAGGGTGGGGAGACAAAAGGTGGGGTGGTGGAAAAAGCGTGTGTCTAGGATCTTCTTTTTTTTTTTTTGCTGCATCCTTAATAAATACATAAATGAAATGTGAGAGCATTGCGTGGGCATAAACAGAGACATATCAAGGTCAAAATGGGCTCATCAAAGACATGCGAAATGCTGGTATAACGATTCTTCGCTTTGCATTAGTCACTCGCCAAAATGTGAAAGTCAATGAACTGGTCCACAAAATAACAGAAGAGAGAGACAAAGACCAAATGGTAATGCTGCTGCAGTCAACCAGGAAACATTTTAAACTTAAATCCAACAACACTCACATTGATTAATACGAATCCATATTGAAATGAAAGAGCCTGCCATAAAAAAACACCAACAAAACGCAAGCTTAATTCAATTTGCATGAGCTTGTGCAGCAGCCGCCGCCAAGAGTCAGGAGAGAGCAGACGAATCATGCCAAGAGAATAAGTCAGAGGCGGCATGGCAACAGCTTGTTTACGGGGGGACGGGCGCCCGCTGGTTTGCGGTTAGTTTTCATGCGTCAATGCACATTTAAGTGAGATATTTAAAACTTATTAAAATAGTCTGGTTACTGTTGGTCCTTCACTTAGTCCTATTAGGACACTTTGAACAGGATGAAATGTCTTAGACATTTGGTAGCCTGGTAGCCTGGTAGCCTTTGCTGAAATTGTCAGAAATCCATCCAATCCAATGAAAACCAAGCTAAACTAGTTTACGATGGATATCCGGCGCCAATGCTCATCAAATGGGCATCTTTTAAGCTTATAAAAATTGAAGCTAATAAAAAAGTTCTGCATTCTGTTGTCGTTAGGATTCTGCACTTGGCGATTGATTCTCTCTTTTATAGCTAATTGGGGGTCTTCTGGATACTGTTGGCCTTTTTAGTAGGTAGTGCTCAATAAATTGATTTGTATTTAGAGTCGTATAAGAGTTGCCTAAGCAATTTTAAAGGATTTTCAAAGGCAGAAAGTAATAAACAATGGCTAATCTAAAAATTTCCATACCTAATTTAAAATGTATTGCTTTAAAGAGAAGTTAATAATTTAAGCATCAGAGTTTTGCCATTGCCATTTTCCCTCCCTTTGATGACAAATTTTCATACTAAGCCACTGAAATTGTTTATAAATAAATTAACAAAGCTGTTACAAGTCCGACGGACGGTGGTACCGACGACGACCCTCAAGCAAGTAGAACAATGCACACTAACACAGCTTCAGAAGGCGCGTGGCAGATTTGCTATGACAACACCAAAGTGCAACGCAATTGTCGGCACAACTAACATACATATGTACGTACATATATACATATGTACATATATGGTGAGGTATTTTCAGTATATATATAGTTGCTATATCTATATGAACTAGAACAAAGAATCAGCTAAAGGAGATGGGGACTCAACTTTCCCCTTCATCATTACTTCCGACAGTCGAGTTTGCTTTGTTGATTAATGTCGCCTCGTCCGACACCCGCCACCCGCCACGCCCTCTTGTCGAACATCGCTTTTTCTGTGCATATCATTTTCCGAAAAATGCAAAATAAAAATCAATAATCATGCCTTCGAGAGGAAAAGAGTTGACACAATTTTTCTTTTCTTCATGTTTACATGCAAAACATTTTCATGCATTGGGAACACCCAAAAAAAAATAAAGGAAAAACTGGCAAATGACTCAGTCAAAACAAAATTTAATCATGCATATTTTCTCACGTTTTTAAGCTAACAAATTTTATGGCAGAACACTAAAACAAAGCGATTAAAAATTTTGATTGACTTTACAAATACACAGAAATTATTATGAATCTATTTGCAGTTTGGGTATATGTCAGTTTGTCGTTGATTAAGATTGTCAGCCTCGTTAAACCCACGTCAGTCATTCAAGAGCTAATGCAACAATCACTTTAATGGCCATTATAATCCTCATCATAGCTTATGTTAGGGTAATTGTATATCTGTTATGGCCCTATATCATCACACGTGGTTTAAAGATTTTAATTCGATATGCTCGTTAAGGCTTAAAATAGCCGTCTGAAAATTAGAGCAACATTCTGATAGCTTTAAAAAAAAGCGATTCCAGTGTAAAATTTTATAAATTGTAATACAAGCCGTATCCACAGCCGCCCGATTCTCGGAATCTACATAGATCCTAGTATTAAAATTTAGAACTCGAATTCAATTCCAACGAAGATTAAAACAAACAAATAGATAAAAACTAAATAGATAAAAACTAATGCTAATATGCTAAAAGGTCATTTCTTAACATTTCTCAAATCCATTCCCACTCATGTTCTGGCATGTGGGTTTGATTTGTTTATTTAAACCCAACAAGACGAAAGTAAATTATGCAATTTTTAAGCGGTCGCCCACGAAGTAACCTTTAAGGGTATTGCGTACAACTCAACAAAATGCTAGAGATCCTTTTGTACCATGGCAATGGGCAGGGTATTGGACAAATCTCAGTTCCATTGTATAATAATAATAATAATTATAATCTCTTATAAAATAAATACCCTTGGGCCATTGCCCATTTGGCGTCAAAGTTGGCCAAAGTCCAAGCATAAAGTGACCCCGAACTGTGTGAAGGATTCCCACCTACACACACACCCACACACAGAGTGGAGAAACCCCGCTGGTCCCACCTGAAGGACCTTAGCTAATTATGCGCAAGACAAACAGTTTTGGGTACACCATGGTCAACACCTCCTCCAATCGTACGTCGGGGACCACTACTGTGTTTTCTGTGTGCGTGTGTGTAAACTTTTGCCATAAAAGTCTGAAGAGCCTCCAATTTTCCTGCTCCTCCGTTCCGTTGTCCTCCTCCACCGTCTTCTTTTACCCGGCAGCTGCTGTTTTGGCTGCGACGTAATAAGTTTTTTATGTTTTCGTAGAATACGTCGTCTTCGTCGTCGCTATTTTTCCTTTATTTTTGTTGGTTGCCTTTTATGAGGCTGCTTTTGGCTCTTCTCTACCTCGCCCCTAGAGCACCCCGCTTCCCCTCCCGCCAGTTATTCCCATTTTTGTTTCGTGGTAAAACAAGTATTTAACATATTTCTTTTCTTCTCTTTTATATGCTTGAGAAATGTTTTTAAGGATGTGCTAGGACATGAAACTGTGATACTGTTTTGTTGCCTTTCGTCGTTACAAGGTCACCAGCGATTATGAGAATGGGTATTGTCATATGTATGCTGGCAAGAGTGGGTAAATTTTACTCTCAAACTGAACTTAAAGCATTTTTCAACCCAATACAAAAATCTTCAGGACATTATTAATAACTAGATAAGACTTTTAATTAACTTGAGCGTTGAAAATGGTATTAAAAACTAAAGTTCATTTGGATGAAGTTTTTAGGTCAATTTAAAAGGAAATTATGGACGAAGTAATGATAGGCAAACGTTCATAGATAAAAGAAGAGAGAGAGAAGATTCAGCAAAAAATACATTCAACACACTTTGTTGTACTCAAAAAGTAATCTTGAAATGAATCTACCCATTTAAAATTATTGACAATTTGCTAGAAATTGACCTTTTAACATTGATAAGAATCTGCTCTTTTTTTTTTCTTCTATTCCTTCAAAATTAAATGGATATTTTTTTTGTTTTCGTCTGTTTTATATTATTTACACAAATAAAATTTGTCTCTTTTTCTTGTTCTGTCTCACCCCCTCTCCCTCTTTGTATAATATGATATATGGCGCGACAAATTGACTGTGCTCGAGTTTTTTTTTTTTTTGCTTTGTTTACTGACAAAAATTATACAATGAAATTCTCTTATCTGGCGCCAGGAAAATCAATAAAACAGAAACACACAAAAAAAAGGAGAGTAAAAAACAAAACCTAACCGCCCACATTATTTACAATCGTTTTGTACACTGACCTTCCCCGAGAAAAACGTTTAATAATAGCCTTAGTAAAAGCTTTGGCTGTAAGTACTTAAATCAATGTATTTCGACTGATCCAAATATAGATATAACAAAATTAAGGACTTAGTTTTGAGATAAACTAGTCAGATAGTAGTCGAAATGAGTTTTTGATTGGAAATAAAATTGAGCATAGATAATGATGAATGACAATTGTTCAAATGGTCTATTTGACAGCAGAAGGCTTCAGTATGCAGATTGATGGAGAATAAGGTCTTGTGACAACTAAATATGACAATTAACGTTAACTACAGTTATATTTAATTTAAATGACTTTGATTCAAAAATTTTCAAGACACATGGAGTAAAAACAATAATGCACCATGAGCACCATGTGAATAACATCTGTTTTTTTTTTTTATTTATTTATTTGCTGGAAACCAAAACCTAGCATAAATTTACTCTACAAAAAACATCTGTCATATTATATAAAAAAAGCCTGTTTTAAAGCTAATCTGGGCTTTGATTAAATTGAAAGAAATTGATTTCATTTAAGACTTTCACACATTTTAAGAACATTTTGAGGCCCCTCGATTTTAAAATCGGCAAATTGTTTGTTGTATCTGCGTCCTCTTCTCACTTGTGCATCCTTCAGTTACACTTAAGTCATTTCCTTCTTTAGATCGTGACATTTTGTGGCTTTCCAACTCTTTTTGCACTAATTTAAGAATCAAGTATCTTGCATACCTTCAACAAATACAAAATAAGGCTGAACACTACCAATTTGGTATATTTTGCCCACAAAAGCCGCTCACCCAAAACCCCTACTAACTGTATACAGAAACAAGTTTCACGACCTCACGACCTCTCACCGAATGAATACACTGCCGCACGATATCGCGTGGCAATTAAAATAAACCCACAGTTAAGTAGGATTAATTATACTGCTCTCTGCTGTGTAACTTACAAGTTCATGAGGTTTAAATATTTTTGTATTTAAAAGGAAAAACTTTCAGTTGATTAAATCGAATTACATGCTATTAATGCTACAAAATATTGATAAACTGTTAACAGTTACTCTAAAATCATGTAACTTCAAGTGAGGTAAACAGGAAGGTTTATGTGATTGCATGACTCAAAAAAGATAAGACCAATTTATTATGGCACCTGACCTAAGGTAGGAAGTGCCGTGTTGATACCGATTTTAATCAATTATCTCAATGATTTTAATTTTCACTTAAACACACACATTTATAATACTTATTTTTTCTTTACAGAACTTTTCCCCAAAGGCCACCAAAAAAAAAAAAACAAAGCCGCACAACAAACACATTGCACAAACAAAAAAAATAACCTAGAAAAATAAAGACTGATATCACGACCACATAAAAACGAGTATATATATAAAAATATATATTTATATATACATATATAGATGTACAAGTACTTGTAAAACCTTAGAAAATCAAAGCCACCGCTTAAGAGGAACAACTAACAACAGCAACAACAACAACAACAAAAAACCCTATAAAGACCAGCAAAAAGAACACCCACAAAGATGTCATCACGTTCCAAGGAGCGAGTTGTCACTGCATTCCGCAAAATCTTCCATAAATCAAGCAACAATAATCACAATCACAACAATAATAATAACAACAACAACAATAATAATAACAATGATAAGAGCAACAACAGCGACAAGGTAGATGGAGCCACCGGCAGCAGCAACATTAACAACAACAACAATAACAATGAGGCAGCTGCCACCAGTGGAGAAGCAACAGGATCGAGCGCAGCTGTCGCTGGAGGCGGAGGAGCTGTGGGCGGCATTGCGGCCAACTCAAAGAACGCTGTTGTCCGCATGGCCCCCGACCAAGCAGTCTGCGATTCACCCGGCAAACGACGGCGTCAAGATCACAAGTAAGGAAGTAGCTCAAAAAAGTGAAATCTTTTATTGCATTGATCTCCATTGAATATCCATTAACTCAAAAAACATTTTTAATTGTTTTTTAATTTATTCATTTAAATTTTCAGAGTATCGCCCGCTTCGGGTCTTCAATTGATGGCCGCACCCGATCAGACCATACGATCACGAAGATTGATGAAGGAATATCGCGAAATGGAACGATTGCAAAATAAGAGAGATTCCGTTTTCACGGTAAGGAAAAAACTTGAATATGGCAAATTTAAAGAACAACTTACATCCTGCTCTTCTACATTTCAGGTGGAGCTAGTCAAAGACAGTTTATTTGAATGGCATGTGCGACTACATGTTATCGATCCGGACTCCCCGCTGGCGCACGACATGATTGAACTAAATGTCCCAGCCATACTCTTACACTTGAGTTTTCCCAACAATTTCCCATTTTCACCGCCCTTTATGCGTGTCGTCGAGCCGCTCATCGAGAAGGGCTATGTAATGGAAGGTGGTGCCATTTGCATGGAACTGCTTACACCACGCGGCTGGGCCAGTGCCTATACTGTAGAAGCGGTGATAATGCAATTCTCAGCGAGTGTCGTCAAGGGTCAAGGACGCATAGCACGAAAACCGAAAAGTACAAAGGAGTTTAGTCGGTATGAACAAATCGAAAAATTCAATTAATTAGAGGGGAAACTCAATTATATACTGCTGCGAGTCTTGTTTGAGGCGTAGTTGTAGCTGTTTCCGCCTGTCCTTTTGTTTGTGTGTGGCTTGGATTAATCTATTTTTCATTTAAAGAATCTGGCTGATGAATGGGCTGTATTAAATAGCTACTACCAAGGCTGTTTATCTTTTTTAGTTGCCTGCTAGAGATAGCATTTAAAAACAAAACAAAAAATTGTAGAATTAATTATAAGCAATATAATTGCTTACTTCTTCTTTTTCTTATATATATATTCTCTTTGTTTCTACTTTTTAGACGCCAGGCGGAAGAGTCATTCCGCTCGCTGGTCAAGACGCACGAGAAATATGGTTGGGTCACTCCAGCCTTGTCTGATGGTTAAGAGACAGAGAAAGGAAGAGTACGAAACTCTCCCCTTGAAGGCCCCCTTCTTCTACGTTTGCCAACATTTACAAAGATCGCTCATTTACTAAACTAAACCATGAGAAAACACATATATATATACATACATAGAAAAATAAAACGCTTCGATTCTTCTTACAGCATTTCATCCTGCAAAACCCCTTTCCAAATATAGTTGTAGTGACAAAACTAAACGATTTCAATTGCAGAAACCATCCAACAAAAATAAAAGATGCGGAGAACGAGAAATTTAAATCAAACATAAAAAAAGTAGTCGAAAGTTAAGAAGAGAAAGAAATATATATAAAAAAATATGTAATTTTTGCTCGTAGTTTTCATTCACTTAATGAAATAATATTTTAAGTCCCAAGTATTATTAACTTCTCATAAACAAAATGAAGTCAAATTTCCATTTACTTTTTGCCTAGAGTTAGCATAAAGTGCAACAATTTAAGTTACTTTTACTTCAAATGTAAACAAAAAAGTAAACTGTGTTATATTAAGTTTAATTTGTGATTTTCTGTTACACAAGACAACAACAAAACAAACTAAAACCAAAAACGAATAATTACAACTCAGCTTGTAAAAGATCAAAACGGAATATTCAATATTTCTTTTTAAGTTTATGCATAAATAATAAATGTAAAATTGTGTCTACAAAAAAAAAGCAACAAAAAAATTATAAATCAAATTTGTATGTTGTGCGGTTTCTATTTGGACGTGGAGCGGCCGCTGATGCGAGTACAATTTAAATGCGCGCGACTCAAAAAGTGTTGGTCAACTCGCATTTTGCCAGAGATGTTCGATACTATCGGCAGACGGTAATAAACTGCAAGGGTGGCATTTGAAACTTAAAGAATTTATTTAGTGGAAACTGATTTGATGAGTCTTAAGTATAAATATTTGGGCTAAGTTTAAATTTATTTGGGATTAAATTAATTAATTAAATCATATTTTCAAATATATATGGGAGCTTAAAAACTTTTGTAAGGCAATAAAACATTTAATTAGTTTCCTCTTCCAAGTTTGGTCCAGCAGAAGTTCTACTGGTATCTCTTAAGGAATATAAATAAAACCAATTCCATGTTTCATTTTTATTTTTGGTATCATTTTTCACAGTTTAATCGAGGTAATAAGGTAATCCCATAAATATTTATTAATTGAAAGTTAATGTTTTCTTAAAAGGTTTTTTAAGGTTGGTTTTATATAAAGGCTTCGTTGATTGGTTAAAAAAATATCGCCGATTTATCTTGATGAGAAATAGATATGGTTTCTGATAAGTTTGCCAATATTTTTCTCGAGTTTTTTAAGGATTTGATTATATGGTTTACGTACAATCGGAACGTGTTTGAGTCAATGTCAATCGAACGTTAACCAACACTAGAAAAAAGACATAAAAACGGGTAGCTGAAAAATCAGGATATTTTTGTAAGTAAATTTAAGCAATTTAAACTAACTAAATTGCAACAATATGTCCTGCCACGAATAGTTTAAAGTGTAAACTAACTAATTCTAACATAATTTGCAAATACTAAGTGAGTTAAATGCGTTTAAAATGTAAATGAAAATGGGCATATTTTGCATCACGAAGGCAGCAGAAAAAAAAAATGGAAGTGGCAAAGGCAAAAGTAAAGCCGAATGCAGTGTTGGAACAGAAAGAGGGGCAAGGCGAGGAAGGGGCCACAATAGTGGCGGGTTCTGGGTGGGAAGAATAAACATCCTGACCAGGGGGCGTCTAATAGAAAACAAAAAGACCAAAAAGCACAGAAATGGCAAATGCTGAGCAGGGCAAAAATACTAAAAAAAAAAAAAAAACAGCTGAGCAGTCAAAAATAACAAAAAACCAAAAACAACAAACAAATTCTAGAGGAAATTTATTCTTTGATTTTTAAGATCATGGAGACGGATGCGAAAGCCATCAATAAAGAAGCAGGAAAAACAGAAGAAGAAGGCGCGGCCATGGATACCTCAGAGCCGGGACCACCATCATCGAGCGGTAGCAGCAGTTCCAAGACGCTAAAACGATGCTTAAGTGTGCCCATCATTAGGTATATTCCACAACTTACGGCTCCCATGACCACCAGATCGGCAGCAGCTGCAATAGCCGCAGCAAATGCCGAGCAAAGCGAACAGACACCTAAGAAGCAGCAGCAGCCGCAACCCAAACCACAGAGGCATCAGGATCCATACATGCTGAGAATGAATAGCAATCCCTCCACTTCGGCATCCAACTCATCCGGCTCTGGCTCCTCTTCGTTGGATTGCTTTGGCAACAACATACACATACGTTCCCAGCCCAATTCGCGGGAAGTGTCGCCAGCTCCTATGTTCAACATATTTACGCCGCGTGCTCGCCGCTATTCGGCCAGTTATAGTCCGTTGACTCCAGGAGCAGGAGGAGCATTATGCCTAGGACCACGTGTCTCTCAGCTGCGGCAGGAAGAGTGCGCGGATGTCAATAGCCGGGAGGTGAATCATGAACGTGAAGTCCATAGGGAAATACAAATATCACAAAGTTGGGAAGATTTGACTTTGGTGGCGGAGAATTGGTCTTGCAAATCGGATGAGTTTTCCAATCCTCTACAGGTTACAGTGCCAACGACGACGACATTAGCGGGCGCAGGGTCATCGAGCCCAAGTCCAAGTCCCACCAATAATCGTACTGGCATGCGTTTGCCGTATTCCCCCTCACCCACTCGACGGACATTTGCCACGCGGCGTTCCATGTCGCCCATAGCCATGAGACCGTCACAGTTGGGTCCGGTTAAGAGGAAATTTGAACTAGATGATAATCCTCCAGCTGGTAGCAATTGGAATGTCTATTCCCCGCCGCCCCTAAAGAAGATCTTCACTGAAAGGTAAACTCCATTTGGCCCAATTATCGGAAGTTCCATTTTAAAGTCTCATTTTCTTTTTTCCAGTCGTGGCTCGTCACCTGTGTGCCAATCGCCATCATCAATCTGTGCCAGTCCCGACTCGGGCACCTACGATGGACGCATAACACCCAAACTCTTCATCTCGAAGCTGTGCACCAATAATGCTGTGGGCAATGGTGGTAACAATAGCAGCAGTTCCGGCTGCCCCTCACCTGTATCGGCCTCACCCAGTGGAGCAGGCGATGGCCCGGTAAGTGGCATGCTTCTCCACCCAACGGAACCATCACTTTGCGCTCAAAGTCAAAGCCAGAGCATCGATGAGGGCATCTCTATACCCGAAAGTGAACCAAACTCTTGCCGCAGTCGCACTTCATCCATTGTATCCACCGCCTCCTCGAATGCAGCCCAAGTTCTTGTCAATGACTTGGCCCTGGATGATGCCACGCTGATGATGAACGACGATGCCAAAAGTGAGACGTCATCCATTGGTGGCTGTTCGACCATTAGCATTGAGTCATCCTCCTGCGACAGTGGAGCCAAAGCAGCGGCCACCTTTCTCAATCGTCTGATTGTCGACGATGGTGGATCACAGCAGACGCAGAAAAGTTTCTATATCAACAAGCAGGGATTATCTGGGGCTAAGAAATTTATTGTCAATCATGAGAACTTGACTGGAGGCAGTGCATCGGCGACGGCAGCAGTTGTCAATGCCAGCAAAGATGGTCAGCAAAAGCTTTAAGCAATCGCTAAACTCGATTGCTCTTCACAATATTTTTTAGTTTCTATTTAATTAGAATTTATTATAGTAATTATTATTATGCAAGATTTTATTTGTAATGGACCCCAAAGCGTTGTCCATGAGGTTTGTCTTAATGGAAGAGATTTGGTCAAATATTAAAAACCATTTAAAATTTCACAAAAAGTGACCAAAGAGGAAAAATGAATAATATGCTAGAGAAACTGATCAAGGAAAGGAGGTAGAATTAAAAGTCATTTAAACGGGAATAAGCTAAGCCTAAAAGAGTGGCCATTAAAGGAAATATCGAATTATCGATAAATAAGTTGATGTTTATAGAAATCTACACCTGATCACCCTAGATTTTGTTTCTTCTCTTCCATTTTGACATTTAAAAATTAGGTTTTTTAAAATTTGTTTGTACAGTTGGCTAAGTTGTTGAAAAAAACAAACACATTAAGCATATCATATCTCTCCCTTACACATTGCACTTCAATTGTATAGCTTAATTATTGCCCTTCTTTTGATTATACTTAAATAATTATTTCTGTGTATGTTCTTTAGCCTTAATCCTTGTCCACACTAGATTGTAGATGCAAGTAGGTTGGTTATCCAAATATTTCAATTTATACATATGTAGACTGTAATTTGTCTGTTTTATTTTTGCTAGCACTTATTCACATGTCATTGTCCTTTCCAAACACTCATCTCTCAGCTAGCTGATAAAATGTCAATCCAATTTTTGCCAAATATGTTTTCACTCATGTCATAATGAAAACCTTATATTATTGTACTGTGTGTAAGCCACAATCCTCGAAGTATAGGTATATCTGCGTATATACCATTTAGATAAATACGATCTACCATACTATAAACTATATATACGTATATATAAACAGGTAAAGCAAGAAAGAAAAAACGAAGAATTAAATAGTTTTACGATTGATTTAAATATCGTACAGATGATGATGTTATATTTAGAAATGCAAAAAACAAAAACAAAATGAGCAAAACAAATGCCTATTAAAACATGTTTTTTTTTGTGAAATAGAACTGAAATTCTTTATTGATATTTTTTTGATTTCAGACAACCACAAAAGCTAAAGTTGCAGGAACTCTTAACGATTTCTGAAATGTTAACTTGAAAACGAATTAATCTGGTTTTTGGTTAGCTCGTGGGTCAAAAGGTAACAATATTTTTATATATAACGAACCAAAGACTTTGCGCAAAGCCAAAGGTACTCATATGTTATGGTACTCACATAATTTAAAATATTTTTATCCTTAAATATTATTTTTAATATCCCATTATTTTAATTATTTACAAAGGTTAGAGTCACTGCGATTCAGTATGTTAGCTCCATTTCAAAGGACAAAAAATTTATATAAAACTTATGAATTTAGTTATTGAAGAGATTATATATTCTCTGTCTTACTTCTGAAATAAGTGTTATTTAAAATGTTTCCAATAGCCAATTCTAAGGATTTGGCTAGGCATTCGATTGACATGGATCTATTTTAATGTTTATTTTTGGTTTTCAACCATATTAACAAATTCCAACAGTGAATCCATCTAAACTATAAAAACGAATCCACAAAATAACTAAAAAGCGCTTTAAATTCAAAGGAAATTAATAAATTATCTTCCAAGACGACAACTTGTCTAAATTAGATTATTTAAAAATAATGTCAAATAAACTACAGTATTAACACCGCAGCAATCGCGAGGGACTTGTTTTGGATAATTGAAATCCAAATTATTGGAATTCTACTGTCATTATTTATTTTGTAGATATTTATAAATACACGAGTACTTTCTGTCAAAAATTTAACACTGGACTTGGCCAATGGTTCTTTGATAAAAGGAAGCACAGCATATTTTTCTAAAAACCCTATGGAAAATGCTAAACATAAATTTAAAGGTTTATTGTTTTTTTTTTTAAATGGTAAAATTGTAAAACTTTACAAAACGTCCTTTTGCTTCACTTAAGAGTGTTTACAAAATACTACAATAAAACAGATAGCACGGATAAATCGACGGTTATCGAGGATAACGCAAAGATTCGATTAATCCCAAGAAACGAGGTTCTACTGTGCTAGAAATCCAAAGCGCCATTTGTAAATTCCTTGATTGATTGGTTATATACCAAAGTAGATACTCAATTAAAACAATAATCCTATATGAAATATGTTTGGGTATACATGGGCATACCCATGTACGTGTACGTGTATATGTGCTTGTGTCCATGTGAGAGTGAGTATATAATAAACTGCGACTGTTTGTGGATAAAAGAAAAAAAAGTTCGAACACCTGGGGGCATGGGCATTGACGGCAGCAGATTGCCGAGCATTGCTCTCCCAGATACACACACACGCATACCCACACATCTGAATGTCGATGGGGGCGGGGGGGACGGACGGGTAAGGGCACACACATGCCGATCTTCCAAACGAGTTTTATGGCAAAAAAAATATATATATATCAAGTCTGCCTGGTAGTCACGATTCGCCAATTTCAATGACGAGGAGACTAGCTTGCATGGGATCGGACCTGACCGACCACCCACACCCACACGATCTCGCCATATATTCTGACATTATGCAACACTAAACGACGAGAGGGAGCCAGAGAGGGTGAGAGAGAGAGAGCTCCAACAACTGAGAGAAAGAGAGTAGAAATATCAATAAGCCAGAAAAGCTACAAGAACAACAACAACTACAAGGAGAGGGAGAGAGAGTAAGAAAAAAAGGAAAAAAAGTAGCTGTTAAAAACAGAAATTAAAAGGCGCACGGAGCTCGCTCGGTTGGAGCTCTGTTTCCCGCCGGCTACCCTACAACTCCCCCCCACCTCCTTGCCCGAAAGGTACGTATGTGTGTATGTACGTTTAATCTTTGAAAAATCGTGTGGTTGAGAGTTGGTTGAGTTTTTTGTTTTTTATTTTTGTCCGCGCTCGTTGGTTTCTTTATATTTTTTCATTTTCTTTGTTTTTCGTTGTTGTTGTTGTTGTGTGCCTGAAGAAAAATCAAGTTAACAACCAAAGCACGCAACAGCTCGGTCCGAAGAGCAGCGGCAATAGTAGAGGGTGGGGGGCAGTTGAAGAAGGAGAAGAAGGTGAAGAAGGAGCGGTAGGGTAACGACGCCAACGCGCCTTTAGCTGTTGCTTTTGCTTGTTGCCGTTGCTGTTGTTGTTGTTGATGTTGTTGCTGTCGCTCGCTTGGCTGATTCACAGCAACAACTTTTGTCGAGAGGTCTGAGCCGAGCCCGAGCTCATTCCCAATTCCAGTTTCTTTCTTCTTCACTTGCACGGCAGACGCTTCGTTTCGCTTCTCGCGGCGCAGCGCGAAAAACATTTCAAACAAAGCAAAAAAAAAATCTGCAATTAACAACAACAACAACAATAAAATAAAACATTAAACAAAAAACTACGCAAAAAACAGAAAGTTGCAAATTTACTTTTGCTCCAAGGAAAAATTTAATTGGAGGATCGCGTCCTAACCTAAACATTAGATCGGCTTAAATGCTGAGAGGTAAGGATAAGAGGTTCTCTCTTGGGCGAAGAGACGGCAAAGGGAAAGAGAGAGAAAACGATGGCAAAAGAGAATATTAATTATCGATGCATAGAAACGATTCGAAAAGATCACTTCGGTTTTAATAATTCCTGCTGTTTGTTTACGATAAGCCAAGCGGGAAAGTAGATATATTCACACACACACATATATACATATGTATGTATGTACATATGTATTACTTTTCTCGATATTTTTACGACCTTATACCCTTGGGGAACATGAGTACAACTTAGCATTTTCGACTCTTCAAAGTAAAATTCCAATTATCTTGAAGAATTAAATTTAGATAAAGGATTTAACATTAAATATTTTGAGAACCAAAAATTTGTTTTCCTAACTAAACTATGATTAAATTTGTAACTTTATTAAAAGAATTTTACGGTACTTGATTAGCATAAAAATCTGACTTCATATAACCAGCTTCGACTGTTTCATTTGAATTAAGCTAGTTCTTTGGTTAGTTTATATCGAAAATACTTAGCATGAACGGACGATTATATCGTTAAGACTTTTACAGGCGATTATATGAATAAGGATAAGTTAATTTAGTATTTATAGGAACTATCAATACACAAAAATGATTTTAGTAGGAACTGCTTTTGTCCGTAAGAGGGTATATAAATTTCTACATAGACCAAGTTGAAGCTGCCCTTTGATTCGTGATTTATCTTACATTAGTTATGACTAATCCAATCTTAATCTTAATTTCTTATCATTTTTCTATATAAAGGGGGGTAGTTTCATCTAAAATTTATTTCAAAATCTAGGCATTTCCAAACGAAATATGTGTGTGGAATGAGTAGTATGAAAAAAGTTTAGTTGTTTAATGATGCGGTTCATATGCCCTTATTATATACAACTGAAAGTCATGTGTGCGATTAAAGTTCAATGATAGCGATGGAATTAGCTTGTAGTTCGCTTTGAGATAAATCTGATTATTTGTATGTGTGCATAAGTTGTGCTCAGATCAGCAAAAGGGTTTGTGTTTGGAGATGTAGATTAACAATCTTCAAAATGGGCGTTTCCCTAGGTTAGTCCTATGGCATGATGTGATCATCCCACTTGGAAAAAAAGCTGGATTGACTTTGATTAGGTGACGTTTGCAGCTACGTTCCTCTTCTTCTCCCTAGCTCTATCCACACATATGTCAAAAGTCCTTAAAGTTGCATCGTTCTACATCATTCTTATTCAATTCGTTTAATGCTAAGCAAATCGGTTGGGAACTTGGAAAACTAGAGAGCGTCTACGAACGCTTTCGTATTCATTTTTTAGCAGCTCACTTCTCCTAATGGACTAAGAGTGGGCAGGTAGTCAAATCCAAATCCAAACATTTTTGCATTGAGTAAGCGATCTTCGTCCCGAAAAAACAAAACCAAACCAACATCTACAACACCCACAAAATTGTTTGTTGAGGAGTTTTATGGCGGCGTCATAAATTTTTTTTGGCGAAAGAAATGCGAGTTTTTGTGTACACTGCACAAAAAGTGCAAAAAATAACGAAGAAATTTGATCATCGATAATTTCTTCAAAATCAATTTCTTTGTTATTTAGCGAAGTTCAATAGGCAGTGGCTTAGAGAAGGGAAATGGGAGACTTCTTACGACAAAATTGTAGTAAGCTGGGGCCCCCATTGCCAAGGGGTATATAGGGTACAGGATAACTCCAATAGGCTTCTATAATAAGATTGATTCACTGACTAAGGTGATAAACCTGGGAACCTCAATTGCAAATTGTATATCACAAAGTATTCTATACTGAATTTACTCCAAGTTAATCATTTTGAAGCTTCCCCACATTTGCCTTACATCGCCACCCAGATTCTTCCAGTGTTTTTAAGGTTAACTATGGTGGGTGTGGGCGGTCATAAAACAGAGTCACACATTTAGTCTGAAACACACGACTTTTCGTCCGAATAACAATAGTTTCTTGTCTTTCACTTTGTGTAAGGAAGTGGGGGGTGGGGGGGGGGGGGGTGGGGGAGGTTGCCAGCAGTCGTGAAGTTCGACTTGCACACGGTCTTTGCTTGAAATCGAATAATTTTGAACTTCTCTCTCTCCTTCTCTATTCCAGCTTATGGAGTTGGTTTTAGGTAAGTCCATCACTGCCTCCAACCCAACGGGCTGCGCGACGACTTCGGCCAGTGCCTCTGGGTCCGGATGTGCAGCTTGTTGCAGTGATTGCGTAGCCATGCCGCCATCCTGTTGCGCCACATCCTCTTGCTGTGCGCCCTCGTGTTGTCCCGACTTGCACTGTGATTTGGGGACACAGGAAAATATTTCATATGAATATCACGAACCCGAGGAAAATTTCGTATCCATTGATGATGCGAAAATTAAGAACTTACTTTTCAAAATTGGCCAGCAGCAGCAGCAAGAGGCAATGCTGGCTATGCAACGTCAACAACAGGCTAAGGAAGAGGCAACTATTGTCTTGCTAGATGAAGAGGATGATGATGATGATGATGATGATGGGAAAAAAGAGAAGGAAGAGCAGCAGAGCCCACCAACTGGTTTGGTAATAAGCGAGGCCAGGAGTTTAGCAGAGCGACCAACTCAGCGTCAATCGCCGGATATAGAACTGATACCTAAGCATAGAATTGTGGCCGAAATCGAGCTAACCGACAGTGAAATGGAGGACAATGATCAACATCAGGACGAGGAGGAGCCGGAAGAGGGCGATGATGATGATGACGAGGATCTTCCTTTAGCCACTGTCAGCTGTGAATTGGCAGATGAACAGGAACAGATTATAGTATTGAATTCCGACGATGAACAGGAACAGGCACCCATACAGCAGTTAACAAAAGTCCAAAGGACTAACAATCGTCGTCCTTATGTTAGGCGTCGTGGACGTAATATTTATCAGTGCCAGGACTGCGGCAAGAAGGTTCAATCCAATTATAACCTAAGGCGACACATGATGATACACACAGGTAAGCCAAAAAGGCCAGAGTTAAGGTGGATAAAAAGTGTCGAAAAATGTTTTCATAAAAACGTTTTTCCTATTGTAGCTAGGCGATTACCGTTTTCATCATTGAATATTACAAATAGTAATTATTTAAGTTTCTTAGAAGCCTTAAAACACTGTTGATTTGAGATTGTAAGATCTACGATTAATCTTGCAAATAAATAACCTTAAAATATAGCCTAAAGTTCAGCTAAACAATTAACTTTAGTTTTTTGGCTTCTTTATATAGAATTTATTAACGTTAGCGTTGAAACTAAGTATGAGTATAAATTTCGAGCAAAAGAGCGTTTCGAGACACTGAGTTACGCACAAGCAAGTGTGGATCGCACAAGCAAGTCGATGATCCTATAGTTTTGGCCTCATTCCATTGTCAAATACACATAAAGGAAACTTTCCTGACAACTCGACTTGTTTTTGAAAAGCTAAGTTAATTGAAAAGTCCTTTGACCATTACTTTGACTCTTTGAAAGATGTGAAATAGCTGCTTCTTGTAAATAATTCCCATCTTTTATTTTTCTTTTTTACTTTCAGGCGAACGTCCTTTTCCCTGTGATCTTTGCGAGCGGCGTTTTCGTGAGTTTAGTGACTTGAAAAAACATCGTCGCAGGCATTCACTAGATCCGCAATTTATATGCATGATTTGTCATAGCCAAGCACCTAGCCAGCAGGATTCCACACGTTGTGCGGACTGCGAGGGAAATAACTTGATGGTAAAACCGCAAAATGAAGAAAGCCCACAAGAAGGCGGTGATGGCGAAGGCGACAGGCATTTGGATGGTGGCGATGGTGGGGAGGACGAAAGTATAACAACGAAAAGTCCCTCATCTTCAGTTACATTAATGGTGACTCTGGAACCACCTCCTGTTGCAGCACCTGCGCCTCCGCCCCCGCTTTTGCCGCGACCACCCTTGGCCTTAAGTTGTAGCAGTGCCAATTCTTCGTCATCGTGTTTCAGCAATGACATACATGCGGCTCCTCCACCACCCCCCATTGCAGTTGTTAAAACACGCACGCGACCCACCTATCCCTGTCCGCTGTGCCAAAAGGTGTTTGGAACACGTCACAATCTTAAACGTCATCATTTGACTCACACGGGCGAGAAGCCATTCAGTTGTACGAAATGTCGCAAACCCTTTCGCGAATGCTCCACTCTTAAGAAACACATGGTCACCCATTACAAGGAGCGTTGGTACAAGTGCTCAAGATGTCCCAGTAAATATCAGGATTACATTGAATATATAGCCCACAAGGAAGCCAATCACCAGGAAATATCCTACGCCAATAACCATGAAAGCGATTCATCTTCCATTGAGGATTTTCTCGAGTGTTGTGAATGCCACAAGAGGTTTACCCAATTGGATGCCTATAGCAAACATCTTAAGCAACACGATAAGGAACTCTATGGCATGTCCGTGGATGACATAGAAGATGAGGAAGACGAAGATGTAGATGTGGCCTAGCCAATTGAATACAATTCCATGAACTGATAGCAAGCGACTTCATTTCGGTCTTTTATACTATATATAAGTATTGCTATATATATAAAGCTAAATACTCGATTATATCGTATTATTTAAGTATTAAGTACACAAAGTGTGAAATTTTTTTTTATTTTTTAAATATACTTTTAAAGAGAAATTCTTTAAAACTTGTTCTTTACTTGAAATCAGTATTTAAATTTATTTTATCACCTTGACCATGACCATAATATCATTCCACTATTTTCTCAGTGATCCATGGAATATACTTGGCAACATTGGTAGAAATCAATAAAACTTTAGGATCGCAATTATCCTGACTAACAATTCCGATCTGTATTGCAAATTTTCTTTGCGTATTCGCCTGTGTTACGGGATCACCAGTTTTTAGAATGCATTTAGATTTTGAAAATATCTGTTTATCCGAAATGTCGACAGCCTTCTCCTGGTCCGATAATTCATACTTTAGATGTCCGTAAGGTTTGAATAAAATGAATGTGCCCCAGCTAGTAACCAAAAAATGATTATTGGATATTCCTTTTTGAAACAATTCATCTGATATGGGCAAACAGATGGGTCTTATGTGATCTAAAAAAAATTAATTTATAAAAAATGGTTCACTGCATTTGAGACGTGAAAGACAAACCCTTAAATTCCACATTTTTTGATAGTTTAACCAAAGCAATGTCATTAAAGCCATTACTTTTATTATAATCCTTATGCACTATGGTTTTCTCAACGCCAAAATCTTCATGCCCTCTCTCACAAGTATTCCCTGCGCAATATTCAGGTTCCCAAATATGGTGATCACCCAAACGTACGCCAATTCTATGATGAAAAATCAATTAATAATCGAGTCTTTCTGTTAGATTTATACTTGCGGTTTTCCAGGCTTAAATTTATATATGCAACCGGCAGATGTCAGCACATATTCTGTATTTTCATAAGTTTTTATCATTTAGAAATGTGGATGACAAGGTTTCTTCTTACTGTTGGTTATAAGCGAGCCAGCACAATTCTGATGGCCGTCGTCAAATGGTTTCGCATGCATTATCAAAGCCATCCATGGCTTGTCGTGTACTGCAGGTCCTGTTCTCCCTGCTAGAGGTGCTGAGCCACAAATATTTTCTTGATTGAGTTGCCCAAGTCTTTCTTCGTTGATTCCATTTTCTTGTTTTTCAATTCCTTTTTCTGGAGCGCCCATGCTGCAGAGCATAAACCAAATAAGTTTCTTGACTATCATTTCAAATGACTCTTGGAATGACACTGATCAGAAATGCAATCAAGACAAATTTGCAAAAATTAAACGTACTCTCTCTGATTCTCAAATATCAAATCGATTGATAACCTTATGAAGGAGGCCACCAACAGTAAAATACTCAAACAAATACAAACAAATTTCAGTGTGTACAATATTTGAATCTAAAAAAAGCAGATAAAAAGGCGAGCTTATGTAGCTTGACGAGCCTTGTCGCAAATGCTAATTTTATAATATAGTCTTGAACTAACCGGATCGAAGTGTATTAACTTTAAGTACTTTAAGTACACTAAGAGCATAAATAAATATTCATCTTAACTTCAATGCTTATAATCTCACAGACCAAACCGAATGGCATATATTTCGTTAAAAAAAAATTGAGTTAAGAGTCAGAAAAAGGTTAAGTACTTGATAAATTAAAAAATAAAATAAATATATATATTTAAAAAGCGTAAGAGAATTGACTAAAAAATAGTTTAGCTAGTCGCGTAAATTGGTTCAAATAGATTTAAAGATCCAAAAGCACTGGCTTCGTTTCCTTGGCACATTTAAAGACCGAGCGCATCATCTTGAGGAAACCCGTATCCTTGGGTTTCTCCAAGCCGCGTTGAACGCGATTTTTCATAACCGAAATGAATTCCTTGTTGCTCAATTGGTTGTCGTCTGTAATGATAAGATACAAATCTTTAGTTTCCGTTGTCTTTCAACTTGTTTGATTTCTCTTACTGTTCTCATCGAAGATGGTGAATACGACATCTACAACATGATCGGATAGATTGACCATGGCAACAGTTTTGGCCACATGTTGCAAGGTTTGCTGATCGATCGAAGCGCCGGCTATGTGATAGAAAGTCAATGCCGTATCCACATCATTGATATTGTTGAGAAAATGGAAGAAATCCAAATAGTCCTGTTTGGAGATGCCAGTGCCATGATCGCGGAAGCGTCGTTTTACACGTTTTAATTTCTTTTGCTTTTTCTTGAGGGGATAGCCGGCATAGGCCAGCAAAAGTTCGGCGAAATCGGCTTCAGTTATATTGCCCTCCTCGTTGGGTTCTTTACGTTCGAACTCCAGGGAAAGTATCTCACGTTGCAATTGCTCTTGGAAATCCAGGAATTTCTCAATGGTCAATTTCTCGTCCATGCTTGGGCCAAAGAAATATGTGATCAAGGCTGAATTGACGCCCTAAGAAAGGATTTTAAACAAATATAAGTAAGTGAACAGATGAAATATTTTTTGATGGTAGAATTAAGAAGAAATTATCAATGGGTGCATAACGGAGATTCTACATAATGTTTGTGAATGTAAATGACAAAATTATATATTTATACAAAAGCGTTGTTGTTTTTTTTTCGGGTTCAAGCGAATATACCTTTAAGGACTGTGAAACGAAAGGAAGTATAAGACATATGTACACAGTTAGGAGAGACGCGTTTTATGGTCAAAAAAGCCAAAAAAGAGACATATATAGAGAAATACAATACAAAAATATATAAATATAATAGACAGAATCGATTTTAGTTGTCGATATTTAGCTTAAGACATTGATAGTATGTTCAGAAAAGGAGTGGAAGATAAACAAGCTAATTAATATTACCTTGAACGTATTTCCCGTATTTGCATGATCGCGATGACGTGTGCCCATGCTCGTTTGCTGACGTACCAAAGTGGCCACCATTTCAAATTCCTCACAATCCACATCTCCATCACCATTCAAATCGAACATTCGAAAAGCAATCTCAAAGTGACGACGCGAAACTGCAAATAAAGTTACAAAATCTAAGATTTGTAGCCCTTCTTTTCCTCTTTGATTGATAACTTACTTG
The DNA here is from genome assembly GCA_024703675.1 of Drosophila nebulosa. Taxonomy (NCBI): domain Eukaryota; kingdom Metazoa; phylum Arthropoda; class Insecta; order Diptera; family Drosophilidae; genus Drosophila; species Drosophila nebulosa. Next base: position 8,682,905 of record CM045724.1, on the reverse strand, counting down.
AGAGCACAGTTAGCAGAAAAATGTAATCGGAGAAGGTAATCAGGCCATAGGAACCCAATTTGTAGAAAATGCTATTCTTTTCCAAATGTAAATTAAGTTGTTCGCCAACAGACTGCAATTACAAAGAATATGAGAATAAACTAAAATAGTAACCACTAAGCAACTCACCTTAGGATCGTAGCGACGATATTGATCAAGACCAAGACCTAAAATGGTTAAAACATAAACAAATGGTAAATTTCTAATTTTAAATTTCTTCTCTAAATTAGGTTAGTAGAATTTTGCAATGATTTTTTGCATACCATCGGGCTGTTTCATGCCTGGCGTCATGCTAGTCAAAAAATCGGTTGGAGTCATATAGACCTCATGACGATCATCGGCCACTGGAACTTGAATGGTGGCAAAATATCGGAAAACCTTATCCGGTGTCGAAAACTGACGTATACGATTCTCATACTCAATTATCTAATTGTACAATGAACAATTTATGTATTTTCATTTTAGCAATATTTCACTTGAAACACAATTGAAAAACCAGAAAAACAGAGGACGGACAACAGTGAACAAAAAGTATACTCAAAGTGATGTATTGTGTGTTAGTTTAGAAATCATAAGGAAAAAAGAAAATGTGTAAAATTTTACCATCTGGTTGCTTTATGCCCGGATATATGGAGCGTAGAAAATCCTCGGGAGTCATGCATACAATTGTCTGTGTGGCATCTTGAAGACGCACCGTGGCAAAGTATCGAAAGATTTTATCAGGTGTCGAGAATTGCCTTATGCGATTCTCATATTCAATTATCTTTAATGTGTGATATAACAAAGGCGAAAACATAAGAGAAAATGAAAGTACCAAAGAAAATAGTTGTAAAACAATAAGAAAAAAACAGAGAGAAAGAAGAAAGTATTTACAAGAAAGTCAGAGTTTGTAATTTGTTTTCTGCAACGTTTTGAACTCTTATGAAACTTAATTTACTCATAAAAACTCAGTTGCCATTATGTATTTACATTTATGTTCTATAATACAAGGTTTTAAATTTCTTTTATGGTCATTTTTATTTTTTTGGACAAAACTCTGACTTGGTAAGTTTAATATTCAATAACTGCTTTTCACTTAGATTACCTTCCTCTCGCGGAAACCAACTTTTTCCTTAATCTTTTTGCCCTCGTGCAGGTGGAGGCCACTGTCACTGGATTCGTCCTCATCGTCGGTGTCATCGCTATCGCTGTCCTTTTCACCACCATTGACCCCGGCAGCATTAGAGGGACGTTGTCCAGCATCTGCATCCACTTTTGGCATTAGCATTCGCTTGACTCTATAAATAAATGTGTATGAGTATTGCTGCTTCTTCTTCTTTTTGCGGTTTGTTTTGGGTTGTTCACTCACTTGCCCCAGTCCAACACAGAGATGAGAAATAAAGTTAGAACCATCAAGTGGAAATATTTAGTGACTCTCGGTGTCTTCTCCTCGCCATGTCCAAATCGTTTGTGTCCTCTGATCTGCTGTTGTCCTTGCACAATAGAAGAAGGAGCACCACCAGCTGATAGCAATGTTGTTGTTTTTGTTGCTGCTGCTGTCGATGCTCTCGCTAAGGACGAGGCAAATAGCTGCTGATTCCAGAGAGGATTCACAGCTGATGGCCTGGTCAATGCAGCCAGAGCCTGTCGCGTCACAAGAAAGCGCAACACAGACATTTTAATCTATTTTTTTTAACTGTTTATTACGTTTTTTTTCTACAAATTTATTTTTATGCGCATTTTTGGCTAATGTTGGGAATTATACTGGGGGATATTGGTATCCACCGCACGTTCCCCAGTATTTTTTCCCCAGTATTTTATTTTTGCGCAAATTGCCGATACGGTACGACCGCGTCAGCTGGATAATTTTTCTAGAGGTGTGGCAGCACTGTCAAGATGCTTAGGCGGCTAAACTAAATTATTAATTTAATTAGTTTATTTTTTGCTTTGCTTTATTTAATATGGTTCTGCTACATGAAAATACAAATGCCAACGAAAATGTAATAGCTGTGGAAACTCCTTTGTACTCAAATTGTTGGAATCTCCTGGAAGCTTGCAGCTTAAAATCATCTGGAGTCGTTTGTAAGTTTAAATAAAAGTCTCACGCTTTGTTTTTATTGAATAATATAATTGCAAGAGATAGATATACATAAGTATGTAATAAGTAAATATTCATTTTTCTCATAATCATAAGGTGCAGCAGATAAACGCAATTCATAAACTGTGTGATATCTCATCGTGTCTTTATTTACATTAAGTGATATTCAAGTTACTCTCTTTGTACCCTTAAAGAATCATAGCTTGGCCTTAAAGATTCTAATCCTATAGTCATAACCAAATTCATTTAAAAATCAAATGCCAAAATATGTGTGTGCTAAAACATAAACAGCCAAACCTCAAAATGTACTTTTCTTTCTTTTATCTCTGTTTTGTTTTGTTTTGTTGTTGCAAGCGGCGGCGTCGGCGTCGGCGTCTTCAACAAGTTGGAATTGAATTTGAAATGCTGATTGCATCCACAAGGCAATTACCACACACACACACGTCATGCAACCCAGGTGAAATTTTTCTTCAACCTTTTGCATTTTGATTAATGTAACACACGCCCCAAATTGGTGGCAATGGCTGATGTATTTATTGGACGCGAAGTTTATTTATGGCCCCGGGCCATGGAAAGAGACTTCTTGGGTGGAGTTAGACCGTTGGAAAGCCGCCAACTGGAGTGTCGGACATGGTAAGTCCAAATTGATTTGAATCAAATTACTCTATCAAATTACTCTATCAAATGCACCATTTGTACCAAAAAAAAAAGTGTCGGAGTTATATTATTTATGTATATATTTTTGGCAACGTGTTAATAAGGGGCATTGATTGAACCCAAATTATTAAAAGTTTTAATAATTCGACACTCTGTAAGCTAAAGACAAAACTGATGGAAAATGCATCATCATTATCTCTCTCCAATTTCGTCTATGAAGATCGTGTCAAATCAAGTTTGGGGTTGCCAATATGATCCAAGACCTTTCGACCTGCACCTCCTCAACTATCGCTTATTTTGCATCAAAGTCCCTAAAAGTTTTTAAAAATATCCAAAGTTACGCAAAATCTAAATTGCTAACTTTAATATTGTAGTTTTTATTTAATTGTCACTGACTACTTTATAATTTCTTTGGCTGATAACTTAAAATTTTTATTATATTCCAACAAGTAACATGTAAATTTTCTGTTTACGACTCATTTGCAATAATTTGGGTATTTTTAATGTAGATTTAATAATTTAAGCATGTTGCCAAGGCCATTTTTCTGGGTTGGTCTTTTCAAATGTTTCAATTCGAAAACAATTAAAACGGCATTAGATACACACACACACACACACACACACAGAGCACCTGACTTGGTTTAGCTCGACTCTGATTTATGCATCTATTGGTCTCTTAATTAAATCACAACGAATGCTCCACGATGTTTGAGGGGGGGGGGGGTGGTACCGTACAGGATGGAGGCTGGGGGATTAGGAATTAGAATTGGTAAATGGCCAACTGGTAATTGGTTAGCCACTTGATTAGCATTTTGCAAATTAATTTCTCATTAGTCCAACAATTTCAAATAATTGGGATATGTATACGCATATTGATCATAGAGGGGGAGAGAGAGAGAGGGAGAGGAAGGAGCCATGGCCAATATACCCATCCTCCATCTCTTGCTCCTCCAATTTCTCTAACTCCTCCTTAGCCAGCTATGTAGTTTATTGAACTGGTTTCGACTGCTGCTGCTGCTGGTCGCGGAAATTGTATTGGATCTCCTCTACATGGATGGTCGTTGGCTTTTATCAGTTGTCGCCAGTTGTTCGGCCCATAGGGTCTTCCCTGGCCAAATCAATGCAATTAATGTCACTTCCTCCTGCATTTAATGTCTATGTTCAGTAATCGACGATGGCGCCAACCCCGGACCAAACTATGGCATGAACTTGGGCCAATTTCGTTGTGGCGTAGCTTGATAACCGGTTAACTAAACATGGAGACCAATTCAGATTCAGTTGCTGTTGTTGCCGGTTGACGCAACTCTAATGGAAGTCACAACTTGGCATTGTCGATGGGCAAAGCGAAAGTGCTAGCAACTTTAAATTTACTGCGTGGAGTAAATGACGATGAAAATTTCCAAAAAGGATTGACAATTAATCGAGAATGGGTTCCCAGTTCAAAAGAAACAATTTGCATAAAATAAAGACAAATATTTGTGTTCTACGTAAGGTAAGAACCAGTTGGGAATTCTAAGTGCAGTACTTTATGTTTTTTTCAAGCACAACAAACAAACAACTTACTTGGCTCGCAAAAAATAGTGTCACAAAACAAGAAACTCAATTTCGAAAATTGAAATGTCCCACAGAAAGAAGAGACTCAAAATTGGACAAACAATTGACAAGGAAACTAAAAAATACATATATAGAATCGATCGATACGTACATACATACGTTGGGGTTGGGGTAAAAGGAGTTTAAATGCTGAAATGTAATCGATAATCGCAGCCAATGGCATTTTCTGAATTTTTAATGGGAAAAATGAGGAAGCAAAAAGTTCTGAGCAAAACGAATTCACAGAGTAGGAGACAAAGAACAGAAATGCAAACAAAAACAAACGCATGTGCTGCTGCAAAAGAAGGAAGAGGAGGAGGAGGAACAAGAAGGAGAAAAATTGCATGTGGTATATGGCATGGGAATCAAGGATAGGTACTCATCGTCGTGGTAGTCGCAGGGATGTGGGCACACAACTGCAAAATTGACTTACTCCCAATTGGTATTGGCATATTGGCCAAAGTTTTCAAACGCCAAAGTGGATTGCCTCTTGATTAATTAAAAGCTCTTTGACTTTTTTCCCCCTTCCCTATATGCTTCCCATTCTATTTTTCTTCATTCCTTTCTTTCACTTTATGTGTGCACTGTGCACATTGAGTATCCTCTCTTGGCTTTGCCTTTCGTTTCTGTCTGGCAAAACTGTCCTACGCAAAATGTGTGTGTGCCAACAAACGAACTTTGTCCTTTTCAAGGACCTTAAAGAACCTGGCTAATTGCTAAAAATAAGCAAAAAAAAACACAGAGAATAAGAGTGAGAGTGAGAGTGAGAGTGAGTGTGAGAGTGAAGGAAGGAAGGAAGACACAACCTGCCAATTACATTGTTTGCTTCAACAGCTGCCACTGCCACTAAAAATGGCCAATTAACAGGCAAATGAGCCAGGAAATTCAACAACAATCATTATTATGATTTCTCAACTACTACTACTACTACAGACGCAACACACAGACTTCAACAATCAACAACGCCAAGTAAAGTCATAAAAATTAACAGCACTTGACTATAAAAAAAATGCGTCATGAAAAGAGCAACCAAACAGGCAGACAGACAGGCAGACAGACAGACAGACGAACAATCGGAAAGTCTGGTTGAAAAGTCTCTAAATATAGCAGATTGCGTGATCGTGATCGGTTCCAAATACAAAAGAAACAGCCCAGGAACAACAATTGCAACAATGGCAACAGGCAAAATGCTAATTTAAGCCACGTTAATGGCTACTTGAGATTAGTGTTAAGTGAGCTTATCTCTATTGCTACTAATTATATTTAAGTAGCTTTTACTCACTTCAATTAACAATGGCATTTTAAAATTAATTTCCAATAAACTCGACACATAAGTTGTTTAAGTTTGAATTGCCAAAAATATTTTCATTTAAAATGTTGCAGCCTTGGGAAAGGAGTGAGGAGTCTTTTGCAATTAGTAAATTATTTCTTTATTAAGTGCTTGCCCTTTAAGTTTTTAAGAAGACAATTTATATTTTGTCTTTAAATGATTTTGCTAGAAAGTTGATTTTTTCCTATCGATACGCTTCAAACTTAATGCAGATCTTCTTAAAAAACATTATTCAGAAAGTGAGTTGGAATTTTTCGATAAATTTGTGACCAGAAACGGATCGATAAACGTTTTTATGAAGTGAAACTTCTTTATGATACAAATATGGGAACGAAAACAAAATTCTAAGATATTTCTGACTTTTTGTAAGGAAGAAGGTGCACAGAACAGAGAGGAGGGGAAGTCAAAATACTTTAAAAATTGCGTTACGTAACACCTCTACAGTGTCTAAGGTGCAGTGTTAATTTCCTTACAGCCCATATTAAGTGTTTATTAATGTGTTTAAGTTCCATACAAATAAATGACCCTCAAAAAATTACTTATTTTGCTAACATGCAATAAGGGTAGGCCATTAAACTCTTGAAGATTTGAGAATTGCAGTCGTAAAAGTTCGCTGTGTTATATCTCTCTTTCTGTATTTACTCTTCTTCATATTTCATTCAGTTTATTAGAAATTATTACTAACTTCACCATTACATCACGGCTAGACCATTCCCACTTGAAACTCTGAAACTAAGTTTATGTTTTTTTTGGCATTTCTATTGTTCTATAGCTAATTCTGTATAAATTTTTTTCTCCCTCGCTGAATGGCCGAGGTCAAATCGAACACGAAATAAGGCAAAAACATTAAAATGGCCAAATATAAAAGGCCGCATTAAATCGAAATCGGGTTAAAACAGAGAGAAGCGTGTTAAATGGGTGATATGAGTTTTGCGCTTTTCGTGCTTAAAATTCAAACAGCAAATTTGAATTGGTCATGGAAATAAAGTTAAAAAAAAAAACTATGTTCGAAATGTTAAGCAAGCCAGTTCAGTAAAAATTAAATCAAAAATAAAAAAAATGTGACTTCTATGTACCTAGTAAAATATTTTCAAACCAATTACAATTCAAGTTACTAAGGACTTCATACTTGAAGTAGTTAAAGTAAATACTAATTAAAGTTAAAATTATATTTTAATGATATTTAACTGAGGCAAATCGAAATAAACTCTTTCTGCTGGTTTATTCTGTTTGATAAGAGAATTTTTACAACATTTTCCTTCTGCGGAATAACTCTTCTCTCGCTTCCAAAGTAATTCACATAAAATCACTTTACGATACACTCACAATCCCGGAAAATTAAACACACACGCGACACACAGCAACTGCAACAACAAAAAGTCGCTTAAAAAGTTGCTTTTTTTTGCCCAAAAAACCCTCAAGCCCCCCCTGCCCCTTGCCAACGCCTTTTCCTTCTGGACTAACCTTACACAGAGAAAAGAGAGAGAGAGCAAAGTACATGAGGCAAAAAGTGAGCGTGTTTTAATTTTTATTTACATGACATTTAAAAACACAAAACCCCAAAAAAAAAAACCCAAAAGTTCCAACTGAGGCAAGATGAGACCAAGTGAACAGGAGAAGAAGGAATGGAGAAAGAAAGAGAGAGAGAGAGAGGAGTAAGGTAAAGGAGTGCTGCAAGAGTGGGGCGGTGCAAGGGGGCGTGGTGCACAGAATGTCGGTTGGCTCGTGTGTAAATATTTTGACTTAATTAGTTCAAGTGACTGGGCTGCGGGAAAAGGGCTCAAAATGTGCTTAAAAACGCGTGAAAAGTGCGAAGCTCATTTTGTAAAATAAACAAATTAATTTCATTTACATTTAAACGACATACAAAAAAAAGTAAAAAGTGATATTTAGGTGGTGGGGTATGAGAGAGAGAGAGGGAGGCACCCTGCCGGCAAAAGAGTTAGATGACAAATGTTCTGTCATTACCAACTGCTTTTCGCTTTAAGCCCTTATTAGAAATATTCAGTTAAGGCTTTCGGATTATGGGTATTCCATAGGACACTTAACTTGCGTTTGGCAAGCAACTTTCAAAGGATTTTCACATAAATTTTGACCTGTAATCTTGTGGAGAATGCCAAAAGAAACTAGACACAAAAAGAAGGCTCTAAAGTTTCCATACCCTTTCTTATGTTGGTATAATTCCAGGCTTGAATTTAACGTCTTTTAGGAGTGACTGCAATGAACCTTAAAAGAAAGATTTTAAAAATATTATACAGTAAATGAAATGGAAATAAAATACGTTAATTACGAAAACTAAACTGAAAAGAGTAAAGCGATAAAGTAGCTAAAGTTGCTCTCAACATCTTAAGAAGATTTTGTTATTTAGGATTAGAGTAAAGCATTTTTTACTAACAAGTAGAAAAAGGGCCGCACAAGCAATGGTGAAAGGTCAAAAACAGTAGCCGTTACTAGACCAACTTGTGCGATTCGTTAAAAACAAGTCGAACCACTTCCCATTTTTGATGGCTTATAAAAATGGTTTCTTTTCTATTTCTTCTAACGCACTTTGCAATTAAAAAAGTTTAAGATCAATTAAAAAAATTTTAGCTAAGATTTACAATATTTAAAAAATCCTCTAGGACCTCTTGCAAAACATTTTTTTTCTGCATATGTTGCTCACACTAGCTTGAAAATGCAAAATTGCTTTAGGACTTTTATTGGAAAATGGATAACAGCGGAAGTCAGGGGCGTTCGCTTGAAGTTCCTTCTCTTTGTGTCCCACTGATCAACAATCATATCCACACAAAGGCAGAAACAAAAAAAAAAAAAACAAACCAGGGAGGCGAAAGAAAAAAAAAAAGAAAAAGGGAAGAGCCGATAGAGAACGCCATTTTGTTTTTGTTTGACAGGAACAATGACTCTCTCACACAGAGCCAATATACATACACACAACAGAAGGCTGCCATCCGTTTGGGTTTTCTTCTTTTCTTTTTTTTCCATCGCCAGCCTTTTCATATAATTTTCAGGAGTCCGCTCTTGAATTTTTTGTTTTGCCGCAACAAAAGCGGCAATCGTGGAAGCCATTCTCGATTTTTCATCAATCGGTTCGGTTCGGTCGAGGGGTCCGCATCCGCGTCCGTGTCCGCGTCCGCGTCTGGATGAGTTTTGGTTTTTCTTTTTTTTTTGTTTATTGGGCGAGCGATGCTTGTGAAGCAGTTTATTGGAACGCTTTTTTTTCGGGCAATGGCTTTTTGGCTTTTTGTATAGAACTGAAGCTGAAGCCCAAGCTGAAGCGCTGTGTCCATTGTTTACTTCCGTTTCCGGTTCGAGGGGGCAGCAGAAACAGCCGGGAGGAGGAGCACAAGGAAGGCCGGGGATGATGACGACCAGGATAAAACGAGGGTCGCATATGCAAATATTTTCAACTTGATTGCATTTCCCTCCCCCCTCCCCCTCCCCCTCCCCCTCTCTCCATTTCTCTCTCTCTCTCTCTGGCCGTCGCTTTTGTCCGTTAAACTTTTTATTGTTAATCGAATTGATGAAATTTTTTTGTAAAATGGTTTTAATCGCTCAAAATGAAATTAAAGCATCAAACTGATTTTGCATTTTACCATGTCGAAATCGCCATTTTTGGCATTGATGTGAAATGTTACAAGCAAAAACAAGCTCCCATGGGACTAGAGTTTTGGTTTCTGTAAAAATTAAAACTACAGACCCTAATGGATTGAAAGGCTCTTAAGACTTAACCAGAAAATACTACAGTGCTTATCATATTTATAACCCACCTAGCAGCTTTAAACTTTGAACCAATTTTAACAATATTTTTAAGGTTCAAAAAAAAAATGTTTAATGTACTTTGTTGACAGAAGCATATTTAGTAGAATTCACCTCAATTTGTGTTTTTATTTATAGAAAACTAAGAAAGAACCCTAATCGTTGCTGTGTACTCGCATATTTGCTTGAATTTTTGTGTAATTTATAGCCCACAGTAGCAAATTTGACTTTATTAAAAGCGGAGCAGACTTTTGGATATACAGGCATTGTAATTAAGTAAATTTAGATCATTTTTAAGAAATGCCCCTTGAAAAAAAATGCTGAAAAGGGCCTTTTTTTCTCACTTTTCGAGTCAGGGGAGTCTATTTTGAGTATTTCATGAAACTTGAAAAGAAGTCGACGTGTAATTAAAAATCTTTTGGACCTTTCTGAAGGAGTATTTGAATGTCATGTTGATGTCCTTGACTGGCCGGCATGTTTTCCAGATCTCAACCCGATAAAAAATGTCTGGGGTATTTTTTCAAAAGGGGTGAGTCAGTTGGAGATCTTAAAATGCGAATTTTTAATGAATCGCAAAATTTCGAAAAGGACCTTTTACTAAATTTAGTGGCTTTAATGAAAAAGAGACTTTTTGAGTTAACCTATGGGCTATAATTTTGATACAGCAAATGGGTGCCTTTTTTTCTTTGTTTTTACTTCTTTTTAAGAAATCGCCATTAAATCGTTAATTTTAAGTGAAAAAGTTGTTTTCACTTATAATTTAAATATTGATCTACTCATTTTTCAAGATGTCATTTGGGATAAATTTTCAGCCTATCTGTTTTTTTCGTTTAAAAGTGGGTTATAAATATGATAAGCACTGTATTTCCTTTTCGCAGTTCTTCTTATGTGTTTCCTACAATTTAAGTTATAGATAATATTCGACCGATTTATTTGTCTGACTAACTTGAACTCTATGAATATTTTTTATTAAATCTTTTAGCAATATTTATGACTTAAGATGGATTAAAGATGGACATAGTCCTGTTTTTGACGCCATGCTCAGCAAATTGGATACATTTGAACATGATTTTATAATATTTATGCACTATTTTGGTGCATTTCAAACCTTTCGATGAGTAAGACTAAAAAAAAGCCCAAGTCGATTTTAAGACACCTAAAAAGTCTAACACGGTTCGTATTTATCTTTATTCATGATTCTGTGGATGTTTATAAGCCATTCACAAACATTTTTCTCAAGGGAATGCCTTTTTGAGTGGCTTTTTTTTCTTCGGTTTATTGCAAAATTGAGGCAAAATAACACATTTTCAAGACACTTACATTCTAACAGCTGCAAATTTTCATAAGAATTAATAGAATTTATCAAAATGCATCGAATTTGCATATGGCCAAAATGCCATGCAATCATTTTGGCCACTTGTGTGAGTGTGTATGTGTGTGTGAAGTGTGTAAATGGCCTGAAGCCTAGATCTGCCAGATACAAAATGCTTTGGACAATGTGTGACTCTCTGGCTACTGTGTGTCCCCTCTCGTATCTGGTGTATGGAGGAGATTAACCACATTTGATAAGACTTTATTTTGCAATTCAAATTACAAACCTGAATGAATTTCATTATCGCCTGAAAAGCAAAAGTGTTCTCCATTCAGCAGCAGCAACAGCGTTCTGTGTGTCACATGAGAGGGTAGAGGAGAAGAGATATGATTGCTATTTTCAAAGATATAGCCAACTAGATAAGCACATCAAATTGTGGTTTTTGCTTTAAATGCCAACATGACAACAAACATGATGATAGTGATAAATTGCTCTGAATTCCAAGATATCACATTGTGTTAATGCAATTCTCAATTAAGTATTTAATAGTTATCTTTTACGTAGAACTTTTTCTTAGTTGCTGCAAAATAATAACACTTTAGAGCATAAAATGCATTCGCTTCTGCGGCTGCCAGTTGCCTGTGCATCACTTTGTTGCTTGTGCGCCTCTCTACTTTCAATGTTATGACCCCTTTTCGACTTCTAAGCCTTGACTCATGCAAAGCTAATTTAATTAGTGAATTCCTGAAAAATGCAACAAAGTTGCTTTCTTTTGGTATTTGGCTTTTCTAGAAATGCAGCCACACTTTTTTTCTCATTTGGACATTTGAGATTGCTGACGCCTTGTTATGGGTTTTCTTTAACTTTTAGTGGCTTTTACTAAAAAAAAAAAAAAATTAAGTAGTTTCATTGTACTCAATTTCTCCCATTTTTCAAGTTTATTAAAAGTCTGTCGTTAATCGTTTCACTTCACACGTGCGGTTATTTATCTTTTAATGGCTTCCAGGCCAGATAATGCATCATTGCCAGTTGCCAGGTTTTCTACTGTCCTTCGCTTCTTACTTTTGTTCTGGTCCAATGGGCCAGTTGGTAGTTGGCTTTTTTGTTGACTCTAAAAACAGCTGCTGCGCCTTAAACGCATCCATCAAAAAGCTTCCCCAGCCAGACAAAAGGATATATGTATATAGAAGAAGGGAGAACATCAGTCAAAAATGTGTACATTCCTGCGTGTGTGTGTGCTTGTGTGTGTGTGGTGCTTTTGTTGTGATTTATATATGTACCAAGGAAATTTGAAGCACTTGACTTGGTAATGAATTGGTTTGTTTAATGCTATTGCTGTATAAAAACCAAAAAGGATCTCATTCGTTGGACAGGAAATACAATTTCTTAACGTTTATTTCAACTGCAAGACAAAGTGCCTTTAATTTTATATTTTTGGCTAAGAACTATACGACAAAGTGACTTCGCGACACATGAATTCAGTTTTTGAAATATTTAAACCTGAAATTTTAATTTCTTTTTTTTTTTTAATAAGAATTTCTTGCAAGTTTCGAGGTTATACTCATTCAAAAGAATTCACTTTCTTTAAAAGATTAACTTTTCGTTTGAATTATATAAAATAGAATAGAATAGCTCAAATTCTTTAGCAGAAATCGAGATGAATTACTTTCGATGCTATTATCATGAATTATCATCATCTTAGAGAATGTTTAAATAAAGTTTGACAAAAAATGTCATTAAGGATTTTATGTTTCTTTTATAAAGATCCAGAAATATTTAAAAACAAGTCAAAAAGTCATCAGAACATCACTCAGAACTTGCATTCCGCTTGTCTTTTTTACTATTTCTCAACTCTGTAACTTCATTTCATTCCATTTAGAAAGAGGCACTTGCACTTGCTTTACGATTTCCGCATTCTCCACAGACTCATACAAAGCGTAGCACATCTTTAATACTCTTGGAGTGCCCATTAAATTTATAATAATCGCCGTTGAAATATTTTTCCAGTTTGCGGACATTTCATTCATTCCCCAAGAGCTTATTCTATCAAAACATTTCATACAAGAAATACAGGCTACTGTTTATACATAATTTTTATGACAAATAAATTATTTCAACGGAGGATTTTTTCGAAATGTTGGTACTCTCAAATGGGAGTCCAGAGTTCCAAGACACATTATAAGAGTAACATTTCCCATGACTATGATAAATCACTGACCATTGAGTTTCATTCGAAAGAAAAAAATAAAAGCACACGCCACAATATTTTGACAACTTTTGGAAAACTTAAAACAAAAGCCAAATGAGAAGAGAAAAAAAACGAAATATCATTTTAATGATATGCTTGATGAATTGATAAGACCCTCGACCATTTCGAACAGCAAACAAATTACAGAGGCGATAAAGCCGCATTACAACAACAACAACATCTAGGGAAACAACAACAACAACGGCAACTGCTTATTAGCTGCTGCCCAATTAAAACTACGATCATACATACATATATGCATATCGAATGAGGAACCCAAATATAAAACTTGTTGTGCATCTCATGAATGGAGCTTTGTGGTAGGGCCGGCTAGCATCATCTTCTTTTGTCAAGGGCAAATTGCTGAATCAAACTGGTTTTCACTATAAGGGGTAGGGAAACGGTGGCTAGTAGGTAGGTGTCAAAGGCCCTGCATGAGTCAGTTGGTCGTGAGACACTGCAACAACAACGAAACCAATAACCAACAAGCTACATCAAGGTCAATTTGCATCTCACGAGCTCACGAGCCGTCACCGCAAACTGACAAATTGAGTTAATTTAAATATTTGGAGCAGCTGCCGAAAGCACGCTGATAAACAAAGCAAATGTCAGGAAAAGTTATATTGAAAATCGCCCCCACATAGGGTCAGGTCACTTAAAAAAAAGACCAAAAAAAAAAAACCTAGAATACAAAATGTACATTTTGCGGAAGTAGAGCAATCGATATGAATTTAATTTGTAATTTGACATTTAAAGAGAATTGACCATCATTTGAGATGTCTATGAGAAATACTTATAAATCGATAGATAATATGTTGATTTATGTAATATATATGGCACATTTTTGGGCCTATTCATCTATGTTTGTATCTTTCTTCCGCAGATTATTAACATTTGAACCACCAAAGAGCTGTTGGTCTGGGGTATGAAGGCGAGGCCGTAGCCACCTAAAAAAAAGAAATAATTAGCAGAAATATAAAAAATGTTTACATCAATTTCTATTGAATAACATTCGAATTATCTTAAAATCTTACCGCAAATCGATTATCATCAAAACAATAGTATTTATCGTCTTTGGAAAAGTAGGTAGCACCATTCGTGTGTTTGAACGCTGCATCCAGATCATGTAGTACACCTTTTCCATTCGATAAGGGCTTGGAATAGCAAACATTAATGGGCAGCCTCTTCGACGGAAGAAATAGATTTTGCCATTTCCAACCCAAACCAAAGCGTCATCCAAGTTATTAGGTATATCAGTAAATCGTTCACTAATTTTCTTTGGATCACCATCATTTAATCATCATCCATTTGTCTGTCCTGATAGCGCCAATATTGTGTGCCCTTGAATAAATATGTTTTGACATTTCTATAGGTAAACGCCGCATCGATATTATCAGCAAACCGGGCAAACCATTGCAGATCAGTTGAGGATAACCCACTCCGATAGTTTTTTGCGGTAAATTTAAAGTATTTATCTTCCGTCAGTTGAATTAAAGATTGCATCGATTTTGAAATCCTTGCAAAAGGAATTATTAGTATTAATAGTTTTCTGTTCATAAAGATTGAATGGCCTTCTTATCATCGGCAGAAAAAATCCATCATTGTTGATTCCTAGAAATAAAATCAAATAAGTCGTCGGGTCGACTTTGGTATACCATGCAGTAAGTGAAAAAACTATTTCAAATTTAAACATGCCGAAAAGCAAGCCAAGCCGGCTATCCCGCTTACACGCACAAACACTTTAGCGCCCCTAGCGGTCACCTTTTTGACTCTCATCAGAACGTAGAAAACGTTTATGTACAGAATTTGGTTATTTTTTGTTCGATTTTTATGAAATTTTTGTGGTTCCTCAGATATTGATGGCACATTTTAGTGTGGAAAATATTCCAAAGGTTGAAGAGGGCATGGCAAAGGAGGTTCTACATACAAAATTTGGTTCCACCAAAGAACCCTCTGGGGTCCTCCCACGTCTCCTAGCACACAAAAACCTCTATGAACTCTCATTTCATTAAAATTTTGAATGACATTGAATAGGTTTTTAAAAATATTTTTTTTAATTTTTCCGACGCACACGCATTTGCTGCGTTTTGGTGGATTTGGAAGAGCTTAAAACCTTTTATCTTCCGCTTTTTGTGGCAACATGAAAATAATTGCTGAAATTGGCATAATATTGTCAACGAGAAGGCACACATACATACAAACGCAATGAGTAAATGCCTCGGCTGCCTCTCACCATGCCACACATTGTTGCAATGGCATCAATTAAATAAAATAAATAAATGAAAAAACGAACTACAAAAAGAAAAAACCCGAGAAAAAAATATATAAATAAATGATGCAAAAAACTACCTCAATAATTTGCATGGCCATGCAAACGAGTCAAAAAAAAACTAAAACTCAAACTAAAAGAAAACAAAAAAAAAAAAAAAAAGAAAATTGACGTAACTTGAATTGCATTTAGCAGAGAGCGAAAGGCCAACGACAGAAAAGAAAAAAAAAATCTGTAAAGACTTTCTAAAATGTTTTGAAAAGGAAAGTTGTCAGTTTGTCGAATGATGTATCCCGTATGGAGGAGGAATATTTCTTCTAATCGAAAGAGCCAAATCGAATACGGAAATCATTAACTAAAAGTTCTTTCATTCTCCCCAAAGAGTTGACCCACATTTCGGCTTACCCATTAAATGCTTATCAAATGCTTGAAGGAGGAGAAGCCTATCTCTTGGCCACTTGGTTGCAAATTCTTCTTAATTGCCGCTAATTTGTTGTTGTCTATTCAAAATTTTTATTATCTCTTTGGTTTTTTGCCTTTCAATTTGCCGCTCGAACTAATGGAACTTTTGTCTACGGCTGGCCACGAATGACCACAAAAACGAAAACAAAGTTTGTTTTTGCCAATCATTTCCGCAAATTGTGCAGTTGGTTGACCAGACCAAAATTATTATGCCATGGACATTTAGTTTGGACATTCTGCATGGATTTTTTCCAAGCACGAGATATAGACATCAGACATAAAATATTTGGTGAAACAAATGTGCAACTTTGTCTTGAGGCTAAACTACAAATTTTCACGCTTTTTTGGACAAGTTTTTTTTTTTCAAAGACCAAGTAAGTTTGAACATGCAAAGAAAACCTATTAACAAATCGACATTTAAAAAAAAAAAAAACTGTCCATGAGGATTCAATTATGAATTATGTTAAATAAAAGACAATTGTGTGGGAAAGTGCAGACAAATGCAAAGAGCTTACAAAAAGAACTTGAAATATTGAATTGTTTGGTAAATATTGAAGGCTCAAAAATATTTAGAGTAAAGTTCTTTCATTGCAGTTCATAGTAAACATCAGGCTCTTAATGTCCTTACAGCAACTATTTATTAGTTGGGGCAATCTTCTCGACTATTGCAATTCCATAAGACAGCATATTATGTTTATTAAAATTTTCTCATCTAAGGTAGTCGAGAAATTTGGTGAACCAAGGATTGACAGACAATTGGGATCATCTAGGTCCGTCAATTTGTTGTCTAGGATTGGCGGCCAGTTGGTGGAGATGAAGATGGGTCAGACAGTTGTTACTGGAGTTACGCAGAAAAAAAGTTGAAAGACTTTAAATTTTGTTATCCAACTATTCGATTTGGTATAAAGGGAAATTAGTACAAAAGAATTACTTGCGCAATTAATGGTAAATTGCTTTAACTGCAGACAAGTTTAGACCACGGTAATGGGTAGTATTATCTATTAGAAGGTAAACCAAAACTTGGAAAATTTGAAAGGTAATTGCATTGAATTGAGTTCAAATTGTATGGAAAATAGCCAGTCTCTATTAGATCGTGGAGCTCTTTAAATTTAATTCACAAATTCGATGGAAATGTTTATATATATTCTAGATCAGCATTAGTAGGCAAAAATAGATGAAGATATTTTGATATCTCGGAATCTATAAAAGGCAATTATAGTCGAAGGGCAACGACGTCCGCTCGGGTGAAACAATTCCTGGCATTATTTCCACTTCCACTACTGCCGCCCATGTAAATCGTTTACCTAGAAGAAAGGGAATTAAACTGCCATCCGGACAGTAATATTTATTGACCATTAAATAATTATTATCTAAATATGCATGAAAATGTAAATTTAATAAATCAGTGGCAAATGCCAATGCCAGTTATAAATATTTTGTTGAATATTTACATACATACATATATCATCGGAATGCCACCCATATTTGTTTTATAACTAATCTAATCCTCGCCTCTTTCATTCAATGTAACGCAATAAATTCCACAAATATTGATAAACTAAAAATATAAATAAAACAAAGCAAAAAAAAAAAACCTAAAAAAAAAAACACCAAAAACACAACAAGGATTACGAAAAAGTGACAAGCATAAAATTGCATTTCTATGCAAATTGAAATGTAATTTACAAAAAAATTTCAATGAATTTTTGAGAGAGAAATGTACTGAGGGAATTTCCGTAAGCGGAAATGAAAGCAGTGAGGAAAGGCATGGGCATGGGCATGGCCATGGGCGGGGGGGATGTTGGCTGTGCACACATGTGTCACATTAATAGGTAAATAAAGTGAATTAAAATTAAATGTCAATTGCCAAAGGGATTATGCCAAATGCAAAATGAAATGGACAATGAACTGCAAACATAAATGTGTAAATAAAAGCAGATAGCAAAGCTTCCGGCATCAAACTAAATAGACACCGAAGTTGGAATGTCCTTGCAGCAATGTAAAATTTAATAAAAATTGCCAGTCTTTAAGTTCTTTCTAAGAAAATTTGTATCTTATGTTGCTTTACATCGCGATGTAATAACTACTTTAACTCTTTGGAACTTTTATTGCCTCTTTTAAATATTTCTATCCTTTAATAATATTCAGGATAATAAGAAGTAAACCAGGGGAAAGGGATATTTATATCTGGTGATATATTAGTCTAACTTAACAAATCCAATTCATCCATCTAGATTATTCTAAATTGATTTTTCCATTCTTTGAAAGCTTTACTCCATACTATTTTCATCTGAATCTTCTATATGCTAAAAAAAAACGGATTTTAATTAACACTTATTAAAACTCATAAAAAAAACAGAACACCCAAAACTGGTCCGTTCCTTGTTTTTTAAATGTAAGAAAATGGCTCAACGGAGGACATTAAACTTCCATAACGAAATTGGTGTCCAAAATAAAGTTAAAAAAAGAAATTGACAAAGTTTTTTGGGTCACAAAGAGAAATAAAATGAAATGAAAACTCAGTCTTGAGAAATGTAATGATTTTTTGTCAAAAACCATAAAAATTGAGTAGCTAAAATGGCAAGCAAAAGTTAAGAAGCGAAGAAATTCCATTTCCAAACGAGTATACTTAGGCTATAGCTTATTCCTAGTTAACATAATCCTTATGAAATTTCATAAGAATCTGTAGCATCAAACATATTGGAAAAATCTATAATACCTTCTGCTGGGCTACTTCAATATTTCTATAAAAGAGAGAAAAAAAAGGGAGCAACCGCTGGTTGTCAAATCTGTTCAACTGACTTTGACAGCAGTCGAAAAGAGTGCGGAAAATAAATTGTTTTAGTTATATACAACTTCAATTTTGTTGTTTTTATTGTCGTTGTTGTTGTTGTTGTTGTTGTTATGTTTTCAACATTTCGCCACTTGACTTGTAAATGGGCGACAACCACAATAAAAGAGAACAAGTGTTGACCCAGTTATTTAGCCCACAAAACACAAGTCAACAAAGAAATAAAAACGACAGGAGACTTTTTCTTCTTCTTCGTCATCTCATTCTAGTCCTAGTACACCCCACCTTCTCCTCGCCCTCGCTCAACGCTCTTCTCTCGCTAATGACACGCTGAAATGTATGCTATGATGGCAAATATGCTGACATAACCATAGAAAGCA
The DNA here is from genome assembly GCA_024703675.1 of Drosophila nebulosa. Lineage (NCBI taxonomy): Eukaryota > Metazoa > Arthropoda > Insecta > Diptera > Drosophilidae > Drosophila > Drosophila nebulosa. The sequence goes on along the minus strand of CM045724.1, from coordinate 8,663,991 downwards.
TAAAAATTAAAGATATATGAGAGTTTGTAAGACAAAAACAGATAGCGAGAGATGGGGAGAAGGACAAGGGAGATGGAGTAGGAGATTGAGATAGAGAGACAGAGAATCCACAATATAGTAAATGTTGTTGACCATAAAATGGCAGAGCAAAACCAAGATGTGGCCCAGCATGATGCCCTTGGGAAAGTTTCCGTCTCAAGAAAGAAACTTTCTATTCTTAGTCTGAGCATCCTGTGCAAAGAGAGAGAGTGTGTGTGTGTGTGTGTGTGTGTGAGAGAGAGAGAGAGAGAGATAGAAAGCAGAGGAGTTTTTGCGGCTAAGAAATATGATTTTGTTTGAGAGTTGAACAATTTATGAGGAAGTTACGCACATTAAACAACCACAGATTACACTAAGCAATGTTAATAAAGTTCAAACCTTAAAAAGTTATCCCCCAAAGAATGTAAAATAAATTGTGTGAAAAGTAGATTTTTGTAACCCCAAAAAAAAAAATAAATAAAAACGAAGAAATTTGCAAAAATCACGATGACTAAATGGGAATAATATGCAATGCTCGTTTTGCAGTCAGAGCTAAAAAAGGGTCGGGAAAAGCTGAGCTAAAGGTATGCCATTTGGTCTGTTTGCTTAAGTGTCCTTTCGGAGCTCCTCAAGATGGTTAAAATTAAATATAATTATTTTTATTCGTTATCTATGATTAGTGGTATTAGCCGGCTCTAGGTTAAGCTTGAGAAGATTATGCCCACAAAGGTGAGCCAGGTTGTCTGTATGGCTAATTCCAAGGACCACCAAGTTCTATCTTAAGCAGATATACCAATCGCCATACCATATCTTTAACGCTAAAACTAGTTGGGAATTGCAACTAAATGAAAATTACTAACAAACCAAAAAAAATTTGCTTAAACAGACAAACCAATCTCCCCAACATGGTGAAGGGCTATAAGTCAGGTGATGTTCATTAGATCATTCAGGTTCCATACGACGAATCTAAGGAGCCATGGAACTGGAACACTTATTAAATAATGTAGAAAACAAGAAAAGAATCTTAGTGTAGGTAAATAAAGATCAAGTGTATGGAGCGACCTAAAGGAACAGAATTATCAAAACTGTTTTTCAAGATGTAAAGAAACCAAAAAGCGAACACTTTTTACTGGGAAAGCTAAAAAGGTAGAAGGTGAAAGAAGGGAAATCAAAACAAAAGTGCAAGATATTAAAAATAAATCTGTACAGATTTCTTACTTTAGTCACGCCAATCACAATGAACGAGATTTCTAACAAAATCATTAATAAGAAGACGTTGGAGATCCGATCTAAAAGCTCAAAAAAAAAAAAGAAAATAATGTTGAAACTTTTATTTATTTAAAAATTGTTGTTTATTGCCAACAAAAGGTCGAAAGAATTTTCAATTTGAACTTTTTGACATTATGTTAAAAGTTTACTTAAAAGGGGTTAACCAATTTTTCTGACAACTTAATTTTGGAAAATGTTTAACTAAGTTTTTTTTTTCGTTTTTTTCTTTTTGTTTGACTCATTAACAACCCAAATCAAGCTAAAAAAAATTCAAATGTCTAAACTCTCTCACACACATTGTTTGAGAATTGAAGCTTGTTGTTGGAAGCTCTTGACCCCCCCCGACACCTTCTCCTGACTCCTGACCTAACCCAACTTACAAAATGATTAGTTCTACACACTGGTCAAAAAAGAAAGAGAGAGGCGAAGAGAGGAAAAGAGAGAGAAAAACTGAAACCCAAACTAAACGAAACTAAACTAAAAATCTATTATAACTTTTTTTTTGCCACACACAAAACGTCAAACTTTTTGGTGCCTGCTCCCCTCCCCTTTGCCACTCTCCTCATGGCAGACCATTTCACGAAAAAAGTTTTTTAGTTTTAGCATTTTTACTTGGTTTTGGCCCTATGCTGGGAATGTGCTGCCAATTAGAAGTTTATGTTACCAGAGTTTAACTTGGGGAATCAAATTAATTTCTCTCCTCTAACTGAATTTGTCTGTGTGTGCGTGCGTGTTAATCAAATTGTTGCAGAAGAGCCATGTAAGTGGGACGTAGGGGGGGATAGAAGGTAGGCAGGGATAGGGAGCATAAAGAGTTGTCAGTTGGCTTAAATTTTTTGCCATTTGGCCATGACTGGGCTCAGCGATAAGCCTAGAAAATTTCACTCTCAGTTTATAATAATTAGCTGCGTGACCAACCAGACAACCTGACAAAAAGTTCACACTCACACCACCCCCGCCTTACCCCTGGGAGGGTGTTGGTTTCTCGGGTAAATCACCAGCAAATACCAAATAATCCTTAGCAAATGTTGCCTACTTTAGGGGGGGATTTAAACTATGGCATGCTAAATGAAAGGGTCAAAAGGTTTGCAAAAGCTATTTGTAGAAATGGTGCAAGGTGCCAAAGCAAAATGAAGAGAAATTGTCTGACAATCGAGTTGGAAAAAGGACAACCTACTGATTACTCTTCTCGACTTGCAACGTGTATTCAAAAATATTTCACAGTTTTTGAATCACATTTAATCATCATTAAAAACACTTTTAAATTTTGTGAGAAGACTTTGTTTAGCGAAGTATTTTGATGGAATTGACTTCCGATTATAAACAGGTCTCAATTTAAGGTAGAACATTTTAATTTGACAAATTATGAAATGAATGGAATGAGTATAGAATTTTTTTTAATTCATTTTTCTTCCCCTTCATTTTCATAATCGATAATTGATCGATACTCTTCTTCATTCAACACTAATCGATAACATTTGTCTTATCGCTTAACTCGTTCTAACATGTTTATCGCCTTCCTTATTGAGTTGAGATCAGACGTGATCAAATTGACAAAGTTTTGCCGCCCAACACAATATAGCTTTCATATAGATTCAATGCTTATACCGGATAAATTTAGGACATTCAAAATGTCCTAATGCAAATAGCCACATCATTATTTCAATATGTCACAACTGGAAAAATTATTGACATATTTGTTCCTAAATAGTTTTTGTACAAACTTCATTGATTGCATTTAACTTCTATTTTTCACCTTTTCCATTAGCCTAAAAAAAATTGTATTCATTTTTCTAAAAATGAAGAGTTCTGTTCTTGTTGGCACTTGAGTTTTTGAGAGAGATTTTCCTCTGCTTATTTTTATACCTATATAAACTAAATAGTTCTTCTGTCTCTCTCTCTCTCTCTCTCTCTCTTCTCTGTTAACCTATCTCGCTCTCTTTCTCTCCGTTTGGCAATTGCCTTCATTTGTGTCTGAAAACTTGGCAATGAAATATGCGTCTGCATAGCCCGACTCTGAATCACACTCTCCAACACACTCGAGTGAAACCCCATTAAATGCCACTTACTAGCTCTAATAGTTTGCTTAGGCCAACACACACACACAAACACACACACACACACAGCGTTCCATACACTCAAACATACAATATGTTGTCCGTTTACTCCCCCCTCTTCTAGGTTGCCCAGCTCCTTTGCCAGTTCCAGTTGCCATCGTTTACCACATTAACCTCATGTTTTACGACGACTTGGCAGGCCGCATGAGAAATTTATTTACATTTCATGGTCCTGGGGCAACATGTTGCAGTGTGACTATGAGGATATATATTATATATATATATATGTACATATATTTCTGTCTCTGTGTGTGTGTGTATGTGTGTGTTTGCAATATTTGACACAAGTCCAAAGTGGCAAAGCGGGCCAACAATGCATAACTCAAAGTGCAGGCAAACAGCAGTTGCCAGTTGGTAAACAGTCGAACAGAGCAATTGCCAGGGAACACACAGAGAGAGAGAGAGAGAGAGAGAGGGAGAGAGAGGGAGAGAGAGAGAGAAAGAGAGACCAAAAAAGAAATTACACATAAAGAGAAAATGGGTTAAAGGGACAGGGATGGAGAGATGTAGACAAAATAAACAACCAATGGATGGTCCCATCTTAAGGTCTGTTTTGAAATTTTCTATTTTTTCTATTTTTGGTAGATTAGATTAGATTCTACAGCCGACCAAAGTTTTTTATTGGGCTTATAGTTTGCGTTTCTAATAACCGATATTATATGACTTTAGAGACTGTTTTGGGTATGTTTAAACCCAATAAGCGATATAAATAACTACAATATCATTGCAGTTAGGTAAAGGTTCAAAGTTGGGAAACTCACTGAACTTAAAATATTTAAGATAGGCCATAAAGCCATTTTCGATTTCGGTTCATATTTTATACAAAAACAAATGATCAATATTGTTTTTTCCATCCAAATCGCTTAATTTGGGCAATCGTTTGTGCTTTCATGTAGCTAATGTTTTCCAGCGTTTAGCTATTTCCGATTTCTAAGCGATATCGATATATTTCGAATGTGTTCAACCATTTTGAATTTCGGTTTAAATTGTTTTTTTTTTTCCTTGCACTTGCTCAATAAAAAAACCATTGCCATAAATTTCATCATCGAGTGACTTCGGATAGCCGGAAAAAGTAACGTGTGAGTCTGCCACGCCCAGATTTTGTCGCGTCCTCTCTCGCTGGATTTTTAATTGCGCCATAAATCAAATCTAGAAGATAAATGGGCCAACAGTTAAAGGGCTGCTAACCAAATGGGAGCCATAAGCTGATAAGAGAGAGAGAAAGCGACTGACTGACTTTTCAGACGGACAGACAGAGCGCCAGGGAGACTGAGAGGAGTGGGAAAGACAGGAAGCGAGTACGACAGATGAGAAAGGACGTGCTGGCTGGGGGGCTAAGGCTTTAAAATATGTCAAAGTGCTGACCATTTACTGCAGAATCCACTTACAGCCTTCACCCAAACCTCGACGAGCGTTGCTCCCTTCTCCGCCCATTCTCTTCATTTATTCCGTTTAATTTTAACGACAGCGTTCAACGTAATCAAGCCTCTAATTAAGTTGATAAACTTTGCCTCCTGACACGTCAAAAAAAGCAAAAGAAAAGCAAAGCAAAGTACAAAACAAAAACAAAAACAAAAAAAAAAAAGGAAAATTAAAAGAAAAACTAAACCAAAATCTGTTCATTAAGTTGTGGTAGAAGCTTCAGCTGTACCCTGTATTTTTAAGAAGTTTCGATAATATCGGCGTGACGGTCTGAAGAATTGAACAAAAAAACTTACGACAAGAGCTGCCTACAGAGGGGAATCTTTAAAAGAATTTCTTAAGATCCATTCTAGTTAACTTGTTGTAAGATGCCGAACATTGACTATTCTCTACAAGGAAAACAATTCAATTCCAAAAGTTCACCTCGATTCGATCTTTGCGACTTCTTGTCATTCGACTACATATCAAAGCTAAAACCAAAGTTTCACAGTGTAGGACTTAGGAAATGTCCTTATCCTAATAAGTCACACCTTCGACTCAGTCGAGTTTTAACTTGAATTATTCTAAAAATGATCTTCACTCAATTTAGTCAGTTTAATATTTCCCTATTACGATATTTATGTGACCCTTTTTATGCTATTGAATATAGGGTAAGAAAAAAAAAGAAGAAAAATGGCAAACTAAATTTTTCCGTCTGGCAGACAAAAGTCGTCGGCCATTTCACGGCACAGTGAACACTTTCCCCCATGGGACCACTCGCCTGCCCACCGTCTCCCTCCGTCGCTCTACCATTCAGAACTAAAACTTTTTGGCGTTAGTTTTTTTTTTTTTTTTCTATTTCTATATATATATTTTGGCTGATTTCCGGCAAATGTCGCCTTCTGTCTTTTAGCGGTCGCTGCAAGAGGGGAGGGGGGAGGGGGGGAGTAAGGGTGGTGGGGGAGGAATAGAAGCATACGGTAGATCCGCCTTCTAATTTAATTAAGTGCGGCGACGCGGCGCCTGTTTGTTTGTTTTGTGCGCCAAAACACAAAAAGCAAAGGCAAAAAAAAAAAAAAAAAAGTTTGCTAACAAAACGAAAAAAAAAAAACTTTCCGAGAAGGCAAAGAAAACTTCCTCTACAACAGTTGGCGCGGATTTAATTTGCTGGTTTTATACTTTTTAATTACTAGACAAACAGAATTATATATATATATATATACAGGGAAGGAGGAAAGAGAAGAAAGACAAAATTCGGGCTTAGAATCAGTCATTAGGTTCCTTTTATATTAATTTATTTGCAGCTCATGACGATGACTAAGTAAATATTTGCGAAAATAACTTTTGTTTGTCAACCAAATCCTAAAGTAATCGAAATCCTCAAGTAGGAAACACATTAAGGAAGGTAAAGTCATTCATTAAAAATTTTTTTTTTTAGCAAGCAAATATTTTTTTAGTCAAAGTCTAGAAATTATTATTTAAAAAGGTTTTTTAACCTTTAATTCTTTATCAAATTGTTTTTCATAAACTTCGTTTAGGAAATCTAAAGCAAATGTTCAACTTATTTTGTTGACAACAAGTAAAAAGCAAAGAATACCCTTTGAAAGGATACTTTTACTTTTCAATTTGCAATCAACGTAGGAAATTTGCAATTAGATAGAGATACGAGACGACCCCCAAACGACCCTTTCAATTATCGATTAAATTCAATAGCTCAATGCAAATCCATTAGTTGATAATATTTCCGTAAGTCAATTGCAAAGCGCTTAACCCTTAAGGACCATTAGTCCTGCCATTAGATAAGAGTTTTGTATTACAAAGACAAGAGACAAGACGAGACCAGAACGGAGCAGAGCAAGCCAGAACTGACCTAAGCCCCCTTAGAGTTGCGTGTAATTGCGGAGGAAGAGAGAGTAGAGGCAAGGGAAAAGAAAAAAAAACATAAAGCAAAATGCAAATGGAAAAGCTTCTATTCGTTTCTTCGATATTGAATAATTGAAGTATTGATGTAACACAAGAGCAGAACTTCTGCCTCAAACAGATATCAGATACTCAACAAGTTTTTCCTCCATTTCAGCAAAGGGCAAAAGCGTGACAAATTGTTGTTGGTTATCAGACCACAAGGAGAAGCAGAAGGAGAAGGAAAGCCAAATAGAAGAAAAAAATAAAAAGCAAAATGAAAATCCCAAAACGAGACCAGCCCATAAATTCGGCTAGTGAAAATTTGTCAAGCTTTCTGGCCTTGCCAATTGATTTAGACCAAAATCCAATTGGCTAGAAAACAAAACAATATAAAAACCCACCTACCCCCCCTACCCCCCCACACCCAACACTCATCCAAAATGAAAGAAAAATTCCAATAAAAAAACGAGAAAACGAACAAAACGAAGCGAAAACTTACGCAAGTCCGTTTACTGGCCGTAAAAGTTTTAGCAGCACTTGCCACAACAAAACAGATTTTCCGGGCCCTAACAAGCAAAATAAACACAACACAGTGAACACGAACCAACAACAACAACAACAACAACAACAACAACAACAACAACAACTCCAGAGCGATGAAAACAAACAACGAAAATGCATCTGCACGTGAGCGCATCTTAAAGATACAAATTTTGTATTGTTGTTGTTCGGCTTCCTCATTTGATGGCACTTGAACATTTTAGTTCACATTTGCTTTTTGCTTGCCTATCTTCTCTCTCTCTCTCTCTCTCTCTCTATCTCTCTCCATGTTTGTCTGCCTCTCTGTCTCGGAAAGGTAACTTTAAATAAGCGCCAAAAAAAATTCGGTGAGAATACCGAAAAAACTTTGTTTTCTATCTGTCAGTTGCATTTCAGAAGTTGTGCGAACTGTCGCACATCATTTTCCACTACGCACAACAAGGAGGAAAATTCCTGAAGATGAGCAGGAAATTATTTTAGAAAAAAAAAAAATTACAAGTCGAATGGAAAATACTCTAATCAAAAAGAAAAACGAAACGAATTCAAATAATAGGTAAATTTAAGATCGAATACATTGAAAAAAACTCACTAAAAACTTGAATAGGCAGAAAAAGCCTAAATAATATTCAGGAATAAGTTGTAAATCACAAAATTATTAAGACGATTTGGCAAATAAATTATTAGCAAGAAATTGTAGCACACTAAGACTTAAAATTTATTGAAATAAATGAAATTTTTAGTAAATTTTTTGAACCAAACTAAAAGAAGCTTACATTTGGGTAAAATGGATATAAGAATCCAATTTTCGAAAACTTATAAAAAGAATTTTTAAATTTTGCAAGTATTGAATCTCTTCTTATTTTCAAGTATTTTTCTAGATATATCAGAGCCATATAATACGATTTTCAGGACTGGTCTAGTATACATACATATAAGCAGATTGTGTAGTACCTTAGATTGGGTCTCGTATAACAGACCGAATTATAATTTTTATAATGACTTTGACTACAAAGTTTCGAATCAGATATATGCAAATTTCAAAGGGGGAAGGGAACAGCTTTATTAACTAATTGCTAAGGTTTCTAACTGAGCACTAAAATTTATATTTATTTTACCTATTTTTGCGCGATATCCCAACAAGTAAGAGCTGCAGCATCCTAAGTAACTCTTGGCTATTAAATTGGCAATGTAATAAATTTAGGATTAGAATAAAAAAGAAATTTAAACAAAGTTTTACGCAAATACCTAAAAAAAGTGTTTAATGGTATTTGCCTTTAAAACATTTTTTTTTGTAAGGATTGATAAAAATACAAAATTAAATAAAATATGTTTATGGCATAAATAATCTGAGGCGTTCTATATACGCCCAATATATATACCAAAGAAAAATCAATTAAGTTCTTTTGACCAAGTTTTAATTAGATTAATGAAAGTTTCCCTTAACCAAATTGGCCTCAACTGTTACCAATTCTATCACAAATTCATGGTACTACAAAATAAGTTCAAGTAAATATTTCTCATGGCACACATAATAAAAAAAACAACAAATACTCAGAGTCGGAGAAAAAAAAAAAAAACAAAACACAGCTAATAAATCAAGCAAATATTTGGGTCACGCTTCCGTAATTTTGTCGAAGAAAGAAAAGGGGGGCAATAGAAGAAAGAGGGGGGGGGGGGGGCGCTGGTCGGGGTCGGGGCAGTCGGTTCACCAACCGAGTGTAAGTGAAAGAGGTGCAAATGGACGTCATGGACAAGTGGTTACTTAGCGAAGAAAAATATTTGCTTGGAAAATTGCCTATAAATATTTTTCTTATTTGAAGAGAGAGGGAAAGAATGACAACGAGCCATCGATAAGTCGTCTCTAGCCTTGCCAAAATGATTTATGCACACACACACACACACACACTCCGAGACTTGACCCCGAATCTGGTATCAAAATATAATTTAATGTGTGTGTGTTTTAATAATAGAAATCAACTCAATCAATTCCAAACAAAAACAACACCCAAAAGAAGCAAAAAAAAAAAATGAACTCTGTGAGAACTTTAACATTATTTTGCCCCAAATAATTTTTGCTGCCCCCTCCTACCCTGCACTGTATTTAGCTTTAAGTCGCTAAATGTCAACTTGTGTGTGGTTGGCTGGAAAAGTGCACTTCCTGTCGGCCATTTGTCGAAATGAGCTGCCAAGGATTGCGGCGGCGGGCACAAGGCACAGGACAAACAACTGTAAAATGCATTTGGACATGTCCATGGGGACAAGGACACGGACACGGTCACGGATAGTCAGGGAGGCGGAGGCGAGGGGGATCAGCCGGTCGCTTCTGCCATAAAAGTAAATGGAACATTCTACGAATTCAATTCATGTGTGTGTGTGTTTGTGTGGGTGTGTGTGTGTACGTGTGTGTCAGCTGCTAACTTTAAAAGCTAAAAATGTTTATAGAAAACTCGTTACACAAATCGAATAGAAAATTTTCTCCCCTATTCCTAGCACCCTTTTGACCCAAGGCCGGGGCCCAACAAGCAAAAGCAAAGTCACTAATTTCCAATCGTACAAAAAAAAAAAAACTTCAATTGCATTTTTCAAGTGGAAATGCAATTTCCTTTTAAGGCCGACAGACAAGCGAGAAAATCAAAGAAAGTCAAACTTTAAAGGCAAAAAAAGGTTTGATATAATCTAGAAATTATTTAATAGAAATTATTTTAATAGAATTTCCATACGAAAGTCTTTGCAGCATTTTTTTTATTTAATTGAATTGGGTGTTGACATATTAAATCGTTTCTTGATGTATTCCTTCTGCAATTCACTTGAATTCTAACCATTTTAGCTATTTCAATGGCAATTTTCCCCCTAATATTAATTTAGCTATGCTTAAAGCATTTCGAATGCAGAAAACCCGATCTCTAATCAGTTTTCTGTCAACTGTCAAATGAGCGGACTAGTCCACAGTTTTGGAGTTGTTGGACATTTCAATCAGTTTGGGGTTGTCTACCTGAGCTAAACGAGCACATCTAACGATGTTGTCTTCATTGCTAATCACTTTGCTGACTGACGACTGAGGCCATCATGTTGCAGCTGGTAAACGATTGCCGGCTGCCTGCCGCCTGCTGCTGCTGCTCCATTTGCCAAATTATTCACTTTGGTAGTGAATAGTGAATTTGATTTATGCAACCAACAACGAAGCATTTGCAACTGCAACTGAAATTGCTCTACTTCTGCTCTAATAACTGGTATGCAATCGTATGTAGACCCATAAATCTTGAGGTTGTCATCAAGCAGATCGTGGCGGGTGGTGGGCTTGACATCAAACAGAGAAGAAACGTGCCAAATAACTAATCATGTGAATCATCATTCGGTCAGCTTGAAACTGGTTTGAAAACTCTTTAAAGATTCAGAAAATTGTAAGCAAAGTGCACATCTTTCTAGAGACTAAAATCAATTCTCCTATTCCCGAAGATACCCTTTAAAAATGGGTATAATCACTTCTAAACTTTCCAGAAAAAAAATATTATAAGAAAGCTGTTAAGGAAAAAGAAGCAATGCAGAAGTATTAAGAATTGCGTTCAGAAATTAAAAAAAAAGCTCGGAACAGCTCATTATGGAAGCTACGCACAAGCAATCGAATGACGCATAAGCAAGCTGGTGATTTCAGTAAATGTGCGATTTTGTTGTCGAATTAAAGCAAGTCGCAATTTTGAAGCCGTAAAAGAGTCAAAGAAGTGATCCAATGGGTTGAGGTATACTTCCAGCTGCTTGTGCGTCTTTTAGCCTATAACCTGAGAGATTTATAATCCAATTTATGAGTAATCTCTTTGCAATCATCAGCATTTTCGATATACTTGGTAAAATTAATCGGTTTAGAAACATTTTTTTATACATCTTAAAAATAGTGATTCTATTATTATACCTTATATTGTGATATAAGTTAAAAACTGTTTAAAAAACTTTTGTTGCCTATGGCACCAAGCTTTATCTTTGTACATGGTTGGATCGTAAAAGGCCTCTAAAAACGCAAAAGGGTATAGAAACTACGACACGTTAGAAGTTAAAGCTCTTGGACTTGAAGAGAGAGAGAGAGTTAACTCTTAACGTTTGAGTTCTACATGCAAATTTGATGCAAAAATATGTGGAAATTTTTGTCGATTTTTCGTAAAACGAAACTAGCCACGCAAGTGCAATGTGCAATGCACTTTGACTACTCTCTTACTCCACTCGCTCTCTGGATGGGCTACTGCAGTTCCTGCTGCTGCTGCTGCTACTGTTGCTACTGTTGGGCTGCAAAAATTTATGGCGTTTGCATGTCTGAATTTATCTGCTTGTTTCACATGCAAATGCAGCCGAGCACCGCCAGTGAATGGCAGAAGAACAGAGTTTCCATCTCGTAATGGTGATAAAAATAGAAACATTTTACAAGCAAAACATGCCAACTGCTGGGGATTCAACAAAATGTATGTACCTAGGTAGGTACATATGTATGTAGATAGGTAAAGGTATATACATACATACACATATATTTGGTACTCATAGTACAACAAGTATTTGCCATGACTCTTGCGTTACTTTTAACTGATTTCTGTTTTATATGCTTTTTGTTTTGGTTTTGTTTTTTCTTTTCCTGTTAACGAAACCATGTCACTGCCTGGCCCCAAAAGGATCAAAGGAGTCTACGGAGTGTATGTACTTATGCACAGTGGGCTGAATCCATTGGGGATATATGGAGGTGATTAAGAAAGTTGCATTTTATTTTGAAAATTCATAGAAGACTTCATTATTGTTTCATTTATTTATTTGTGCGTATACTTAATAAATTTAAAATGGTTTCATTTCCTATGTGAAAATGGTTTTTGACACCTCTCAAATTCTATGAATACGTATGAAGATTTTGATAGGTTATTTTTCTCGTTTCATTTTAGTATTTCGCTTAAGCAGAAGAATTCAGTTTATAACCTATGGAAATATCATATTTTGAGTGTTTCATTTCAATAATTCCCTTTGTTCTATCGCCAAAAATTTGATGAATCTAGTTAAAGTGTTTTTCCTACTATTTCAGTTTCAACGTTTTGTAATTCAATTCAGTGTTTCATATTCATTTGTTTCACTTCTTAACATATAAGTAAGAACATTTTTACTGCTTTAATGCAAATAGCATGAATATTAAAGAGTTTCAGCTAATTTGAGAGGCATTTCATAACTATATTGTTTCAGTTTTCACATACCTTATACAAAGTGTTTCATTTTCAGTGATTCCATTCCTAATGTTTCGCTCGTTCACCTGAAAATAGAAAGAGTCTGGGTTAAAGAGAGGCCTTTGAATGTTCTTACTCGTTTTCATAATTTACGTGTTTCACTTTCCGCCGTTCCACACCACATATTCACAAAAATATAATTCCTATGCATGTTTGTTTTTGGCTTTAATAAAATAAAATATTTATTATAGAAAATTTATTTTATTTTACTTTTCCCATGTTTCGCCTTTGCCAAATTCCATTTCCAATTATTTGCATGCCATGGATTGTTGCTGGTTTTTGTGGCTTTGTCGGTAGCGGTGGCGGTGGCGATGTGGCACGTTGCTCTTTCATCATACGTGTTCATTCATAAAAATTTTATATTTATTTGCATGCGCAAAACACACAGACAAAAAAGAGGCCCCAAAAACGAACCGAACTCATGGCCTCAGTTACCAAGCAGAACACCTCGTACCTACATATGTACATATATTCTCTCTCTGCCTCATCCATTGGATCGGGCAACCACCCCCCTTACGCCCGGCCACCCACTGAGTGTTTTGACCTTGAGCTATGGAGCAGATGGATGAGCCGACCGAGAGGCGGCTTAAGTTGTTGTTTTTTTTTTTTTTCGCTTCCTCTTTTGCTTTTTCGTGCAACTGTTTTAATATTCCTTTAAGATACGGATACGTTAGCGACTCCTCCTTAGAGTTCTCTCTGTGAATTGTTGGCCCATTTGAGCGATTCCTTAGTACACATTGTATATACCGACGGTTTGTTTTTTCCTTCTCATTTTTTTTTTTCGGGTCGTCCATTGCCAACGGTTATTTGCTGCCACCTACGTGACTCCTCCCCTCCGCTATCTCCGACTTCGGTCGCTCTGTGGCAACAAGTGAGACATAGGCCCCCGGAATCCGTATCCGAACCGAATCCACTGAAGCAAAAGTGGAGCAACTTCAAAAAAGTGTAGTTTGAGGCGAGGCGAGGCGAGGCTCAACATGTAACATTCACTTAAAGGCACTTTCCCGCCATGCCCCCCTCCTAGCTCGCTTGGGCAACTTTAGTTGAAGTTCTTCTTAGGCTTCATAAGTTTTTTCTTTCTTTTTTTTTTTTTTTTTTTTTTGGCCGTTTTGCATTTGACAAAATCCAAATCCGACAAGTCGGTGGGCGAACAATTTGTATAAGTTTTCAATTGGAGAGGCCGCTACTCAAGCCAATTGGGGATTATTATTGGAGATTATGGTGGACTTGTTGCTGCCAGCATTTCCAAAGTTTTTATAAAGATTTCGAACAACTTTAACACTAAAAGAATAATATATTTGCAATAAGCACACTTAAGCCCACTCTGGACCACTTTATGTAGTGTATGTCAGAATTTGGCTTTACTCAATCAATGTGAATTTGAAACCATTTTGAGTTCATATTGAATCCAAGTTAAAGCTGAAAGCCACTGGAACTTTTAGTGTCATTCTAAACTCTCCTCCATTCTGCATTCTTAAATCATTTTCATGTTGCAATTTGGCGCATTATGAATTGTACGACATAATTAACCGTTTTCAGTCAACTTTATCTCGGATACCTGACATTAATATCCCCCCTTAGTCACCGGGCCCTCTACATATATCTCTTCTGGTCTAATCCATCTTCTCCTCAACTGTTTCGCACCTCGGGTAGCCGTTTTCTTGGTCTTTCCTTTTGCCTCACCTTTCTCCTACATGCACTTAAAGTTGGTTTGTCTGCCACCACCTACCTACCTACCTACCTACCTGGCACACTTTGTAGTCACTTTTTATGACAAATATAACCCCAAAAAGAATGTGGCTCGGTCTGGGCTGGTCTGGTCTAGTCGGTACCACGCCCACATTCATGCCCCATCAAAAGGACTCTGTTGGCCTGAGACAAATGCCTTTGGCCAGGCAAAAAGGGAATCCAAGCTGGGTGTCGTCTCGTTAAAATCAGCAGAGAGACTAACTGTCGGACTGCCGGAGAGAGTGAGAGAGAGAGGGGGAAGGGAGAGGGAGAGGGAGAATAGATATATATATGGCTAGCTTTCCATTATATACAATGGGGGCGCTATCTGTCGGCTTACAATATCCTTGTTTCATTTTTATTTTCTTGTTTTATTTTTCATCTTCTTATATATTTTCTTGTTTTTTTTTTTTTTCTTTTTGTTGCTTTTGCCTTGTCTTGTTAACAACACCAGGAGGCAGACACTTCTGTAGCAACAGCAGCAGTTTCCGCTATCCCTTTCCATTCTAACCCATGGCTTTGCTTTTCTAAAGTTTTACGCGTGTCCTCGTTGCCATCGTCATCGTCTTGGTCGTCTCCGTCGACGTCTGCGTCTACGTTGTCGTCGTTGTCGCCTTCATTGTGTGGCATGGAGAAGAAGACTCCGATGCCGCCAACGCCACCAACGATGCCGCCGCCGCTTTGTGTCTAGTAAAATGGTTTTTAAAGATGAATGTTTAACGGCTTCTGCTGATGGCTGCGGATGAACTCAAAATGCTGCTACAACTACAATACAATGTGTGGCCATTGATGATGAAGGAATCCACACATACATAGTGTAAGAGGTGTGCTTTTTTTTTCTCTTCATCTTTCCTATGCACTTCGTTTGCGGAAGTGCTGGCCAGGCAGATAAACAGATTCCAAGTGGGAGAGGCCAAGTTACAGGGAGGTCAGCGAGTGTAAACTCTGGAGGTCAACAAGACATGGGAGAGTTCACAAAAGAGGAACTTCAGAATCAGAATTGATACATCTATGCTTAGAACAAGAGTTCTTTCATTTAAGGTGAAGTGTGTTTTAAAGGTTAAAGCTTTGGCATCTTTGTTCTAGTAATCTGAGAACTGTCCTTTATATTTACCGTAGATGTAAAATAAAAATGATTAGTCATACCTCCGCGAAAATGGGGAAAAGAAGCCCCGTAAGTGAAGCTTTTAAAGTTTTGGCGTTTGCATCTTTAGAAAATGCAGCCACACTTTTTCCAAACTTTTGAGTGTAGATAAATAAAATGTAAAAATATTTCGTTTACTTTGAACCATTAAGCTGGGTTTTTATATATGTATATGCAATAAGATCAACCAGAAAACCCGTTGGAAATATGGCGCACAAAGAAATGAACTAAATTAATGGAATACAAAAAAAAAACCGATCAACAAGAAGTCTTTTATATATTATTTATTTGCATCTTTAAAATATGCAGCCACATTTTTTTGGTTACATCATTTCCTAAACTTTTAAGTGTAAGATCAATAAAATCAACCAGAAAAACATTTGGAAATATGGCGCATAAATGCAATGAACCAAATTAATGAAATACAAAAGAAAAAAAAAACCAAAAAAGCTTCACTATATATTTGCATCTTTAAAATATGCAGCCACACTTTTTTGGATAAATAACTTGCAAAACTTTTGAGAGCATTATTAATAGCTAGAATTGAAATGTAATGCTTTGTCTTTTGCTTGACTGGCATGCTGCTGCTTCACTTTATAACAGTTTTTCGATAGTTTACTCTGCTCCTTCGTTTCTTGTGTGTTGCTGTGTTGTTGTGCCACTCCCACTCCCAATTCCACTTCCAATCCCACCGCCCCATCTAAACGGCATTCCACCATGGCATAGAGACAGACACTTAGTAAAGAGATATCAGCTTGGTGGAAAATTGTTAAGACACGCCCCAAAACACACACAATACACTTGGAGTTACAGCTTCATTTTTCGAGATTGTCAAGAAGAAACAACCAAGCAAAGCTAACAAAAAAGAAATACAAAATCGCCCTCAATTCCGCCCACGTTGCCTGACCCCCTGCCTCTACCCCCAAATGTTTCATCTACCGCTGCTCTTGACTTTGTCATTTTGTTATTTTTGCTCTGCACTTTATGGGCAACACAATCTACACCCCCTTTTCCTTCCCCTTGGCTATTATTATCTCTTGTCTTCTTGGCCTTTTCCTGATTGATTTGCCTCCATTTACAGAAATTATAGAGTCAATTATAAATGCTAATTGCAAAGAGATCAAATTCATTAGATTTCCTTTATAATTATTGTGCATAAACTCTAAAATTACTATAAAGTTTTGACTCTATCTATAAATTAATTATTTTTACTTGTGATGAAATTTAAGACAAGCAATTTAAACAATTAACAAAATTTTTAATGGATAATTACGAAATAAAGAAACTTTAAACAAACTCATGGCTGAAGTTCAGAAAAGTTTTAAATGTTTTAAGCTCCCGCACCACCTCAAAAAACAAAAAAAAAAAAAAAACCGAACAAAAGTTTCGATTCTACTTTACTTTTTTTTTTTTTTGCCCGGCAGTTTTTTAGTCAACTTAATTAGTAAGTTGATGATTTTTTAACGCTTAATCGAGCAGAGGTAATGATTTCATTAAAATTTGTGTTCCTGAAGGAGTTTTGTGGCAGCCTGTAAATTGCATCATGATTATTAAATTGCTTCTGCCAGTCAGTGGGAGTGAAATAGGAAGAGAGAAAGGTAGCGGCAGCAAATTTTGTGTACTTTTTGGTAAACTAAACTTGTTGAGAAGTTGAAAATGTTGCAAATTAGTTGGCTTACGGATAATGCCAACTTGAAGAGAGCGACAGAGAGAGAGAGAGAGAGAGAGAGAGAGAGAGAGAGAGAGCAGGTAAAAGAGATTAGAAAAATGTTTATGCATTAACTAGGGCAAAACAAAAATATCAGAACTTTTCAAAAGTCAAAATGGGCTGCCAATATGTGGAGAGTCTCTTAATTGGCAAAATAATTTTAGGTAAGACAGGAAATCCACAAAGACATTTCAACTAAAATTAACTCTTATCTGTACAACCTGATACTGAGTAAGTAAATCTGCTTAATTAAATATCACATCATGGGAACCAGAATCTAGTTTTTGGGAATCAAATTTTTCTGGCCATAATAAAGTAGTCTTGCCATTGCTTATTTGCTCTTTAGGTGATCAATGTTTAATTAATTTTTTTTTTTTTAATTTGTGACAGAGCAAAGTTATACAACAAATCTTACTGATTTTTATATAGTCAAAAAACTTTAATATGTCTTAAGCCTAGAGCTCGCTTCATATGCCATCTCTTGGGCCAATTCTTCAGACTAAAGATGGACTAATGAGCTGATTCTTGAGGTCTCTATTATGAACTCATTTTCTACTCTTCTCAAATTTTAAAAGTTTTTATTTTTCTTTTCAAAATTTTAGGTCTTAAATGAACAAATCTTTTAAGAGTTATATAATTTAAGAAAACAAAACTAATCTTAGTTACTGCATATTGAAATCAAATGTTAAATTACATAATAACTGACCTGCTTAAGTCTTTTGTTATCAGTTGCCTTTTGAAATCTTTCTCTTTTTCGAAGGTAGTTCGCCAATACTTAAACTACTAAACTGTGTTTTTTTTTTGTTAAGTCTTACATAATCATGATTCGATGCGGTCATATATTGAAAAGCAAAGTACATTTCGGCATAAACTTGGAACAAAAATAGATTTCAAAATGTGCAAAGTACGTTAAAAAAAACCAATTTCGCAAAAATGAAACTGCATAACAAGTTTTCTTGATTTTGCAACTAAAAACCTTAAGAGATCTATTACTCAATTTAGCCAAAGGCTTAGAAATAAACACATTTATTATAGAGCAATTTAGTTATTTTAGAGCCAACTGATGTATGACATTTAACCTATATTTTCTATGTGGAAAATGTTATAATTTCATTACATTTTCTTTGCATTTCTTTTTCTCTCGCTATAAAATAGTTTAGCCTCATTAAGACTCAATGCAACTGTTGTCGTTTCTCCAATTGAGCGTTAAATTCAACACATAATATAAATTTTATGATTCCAACGTATACGTATACAGCCTTACGATGCCCCTCCCCCTTACTCACTCTCCCTCTATCTCACTGTCTTTCACTATCTTTAACATCATGATATGTCGATTTTTTGTGTTCTGTTTTTTTACTATCTCCGTTCGCGTTGTGTTTGAGTTTGGGCTTAGCAGCAATCAAACAACATTTAACACATTCAAAAGAAAGTATGATGAGAGAGAAAGAGAGGCAGGGAGGGGAATTGTATATATGCTAAGATATGGTAGAATTGGTAGAATTAAGTTAAGATTAAGGTTTCGTTTAGTAAGAAAAATGTGATCGCTTTTGACAAATCCTATTTGCACGCTTCAAAGGAAAATCAATTTGATGGGGTCATAAAAAAAAAAGAAGAAGCGAATGATTTTTTTTTTTTTTTTCACTATGCCGCATCTTTATTTTGTGGCATGTTGCATGTGTTTGTGTGTCGGTGTGTGTGCAACCCTTTTATCATTGATCATGCTTAAGGAAGAGGAGCTGACTGCATTTTTTATGATCATGCTAAGAGAGAGACACAGGAAATCTTTCGTGTGACTCATTCTCATATGAGAAAAAAAAAACCCTTTTTTAATGGTTATTAGTAGGAAAATTTGTTTGCCATATACTGACTACTGGCAAGAACAGTGATTTCTCTCTTGGCCCCCATTCCATGGAAATCACACACTCTAAACAATTTTACAATTTGTTTTGTGGTTGGTTAAAGCAAGTTCTGTTCTTGAGTAACTTTTAATTGCTTGAGGTAGGGAGAGATGAAGTTCGTTTCGGTTTCTTTTTTTTTTTTTTATGAAATACGCAGCCTCATTATTATTATGTAATGGATGATGACTCTGCCCACACACCGACACACACACCATCACCACAAGCAGCAACATCAACAAGCAACAAGCAACAGCCAACGCAAGTCACTGGCAGAACTCTCGAACTCTCATTGACACAGCCAACAGAGAAGCAAGCATGCCCCAGCCATGTGGAAAGAATAGGAAAACTGTTGGCGTTTGCCAAGATAATCAACATCATTATGAAGTATGATTATGATGAAGATTTTCCTTCTTAAAGGTTGGTTAAGTAAAAACAATTGCAAATGCGTGTGGGTGGGGATTCTCCAAGTGTTTTATTATAACTTCTCAAACCCCCGAAGTAATAATTGAAATGCTCATTCAGTTTTACTTTTGTTTTCAACACAATTTGTTCAAATATTTCAAACACATTGCGGTTAGAAATGTATTGTGGGCTAATGGCTTAAAAATATATATATTACTTGGTTTAACGCATTCCCTCACAATTTTCTTTTATACAAATCCACTTTATGGTCAAATGTAATCAAATATGTTTTCGACTGCCAATGAAATGTGCAACAACTGCAACTGAAATATGCCTTTAAGCCATAAATGCACAAATAAATGAAAAGTTCTAACGGAGAAAAAGAAAATTTGTTATTAAAAACGAAAATTGAAATGAAGTATATATGTAAAGCAACTTAGCGTAATAAGTAAATATCATTTTTGATATTCTAGTTTCCCCAAACCAAATCTATGCAGAGCTATGTACTTTTGCCTTATCAATGAATTGTTGCTAGCAACATTTGCCGCTTGATTCAAGTTTTGTTGCTTCTTGTGGATTGCAACATTTGTGTTGCTAGTGTAAAAAGCCAGATGCAAATGTTGCCGAACTGACTTCTCTCAACATTGCGCATCAGTTTTCTGGCCATCAGATTCCATTTCAGATTTCAGATTTTCAGTCTTTATCTGTAAGTCGTCGTGTCTTGTCTCGTTTTCCAGCCAAGCCGGATATTGCCATTGTGAACAAAAACATATAGAAAGTGTTTCCATTATATGATTTACTCATAAACAAAACACAAATTGTGCATCATCGTTTTCAAGTGTATGTAAAACAAAAGATTCTGTTTTAGCTCTGTGTGTGTGTGTGTGTGTGTGTGTGTGTGTGTGTGTCTCTGTGTGTGCTTAAAACACAAAAGAAAATATTCCGTAACTAAAAAACCCGCTAAAAAAATTCCACAACATAAATAAATATATAGAGATCCAATTATAATTTTTCAAGAAAATAATTCTTATCAAAAAAATTTAAATTAAATTTTCTTAATAGAAATTAGATTTTTAATTAATATAATTTAAATAAAACTTAACTAAATTAATTGTGTAATAAAAAATTTCGATCAAAAAGTTCACAATGAAAGGATTTTCCCCTTGAATCATTAGAAAAAATTTTTTCTTTGATTTTGAGAAATGAAATTAAAAAAATTGCAATAGTTTTGTAAAGCTTTTCAAATAGTTACTAAATGGCTAAAGTTTTTAATTAGTTTTCAATAAAAATTATAATAAAAAATAATAAAATTTCAATTTCTTTTAACTTGACTTTGCTTTTGGATTTCGATTTAGTATAATCTTATTCAATTTATTGTAAATACAATTTTCAAAATTTTAGTTTACAAATTTAAGTTAATCCAACTTGATCCTAACCACAAAAGATCATCATAGGTTATTTAGGAATTATTTGAAAGCTTTTGTTTTATATTTTTCCATTTCCATTTTGTTAAACATGATAGAAAACATTTAAATTTGCCGCAAAAATAACTGATGAATATCAAATATTATTTTAAACAACAACAAAAAGAGAAAAATAACAAACGAAAAATTGAAATATTTTTAGATTGTACATTTCATGAATTATGAAATACAATTTTTGACAAATTAATTGTAAAAACAATTTTCAACGAGCAAATTAATATTTGTATGTTTATTTTTTTTTGTTGTTTTCCATTTCATTCACAAGTGTCATCAAGTGTCAGAAGCGATTGATATACGAGCGGGAAAATATTTATATGTGAATATTAATTGAAACAAAAGAAAAATGTTTTAAACAAGAAAACAAAGAAAATTTACAGTGAATTAAAACAGTTGAAAACAAAAGCGAACAAGTGATAAAACAAAAACAAACTAATATCAATATCTAAGTCGATATCAACAAAAGAGAGAGAGAGATAAAAAAAAAAACCATATCAAATGGCCAAGCCTCCATTAAGGGGCGGCATGGGGCAGCTGCTGCTCATAATTATGTTCTGCCAGCTGGGATCAACTGGGATGAGCACAACAGCTCCAGCTGCAGCAGCAACATCGTCGCCATCGCTGATGCACCGCAATCAGCAACGTTTGCAGCAATTGCAAGCAGCCCAACTGGAGGCAGATGGACATAATCATCGTCATCAGTCGCTGCAGCCACATCATCATCTCAGACATGAGCAACATTTGCGTGCCGAACTGGAGGAGGCAACTGGCCGGGTGGGTAATCGACAGCCGCCACTGAAGCCAGCTATGGAGAATTGGCCACAACTTCAAGGTCAACAGCAACATCATTTACGTCATCATAATCGTCATCACCTGAACTGGCAGCAAAGGGTATTGCCCTCTCTTCATCTCTCGCCGCAGAGAACCACGGAGGGACCCCTCGTTTCCTCCACCTTACATCCGTTGATGATGAATCATAGTAGATATTTCGATCGAGAGGGCATCTATCCATCTTGGGCCGAACCTCGTTCCACGCGAGCTCCCAATTGGCGTCAGGAATTGGACTCGAGCGACGACGACGACGACGATGATGATGATGACGATGCTGATGACAGCGATTCATCGGAGGATTATGATGAAGATGAGGAAGATGCGGAGTTAATCAATATGCCACGCTATTCACTTTTCAATCATAAGCTACTAAATCAGAATACAGCCAAAGTCAATGCTCATGCCAATGATGATGATGATGATGATGGTGACTATGATGCCTATGATCAATTGGATGAGGTGACTTCATCTCACAACAAGCATCCCAGTGTGGCTAATCATCAAGATAAAATGTCTTCAAAGCGTTATATCTTCGATTGGCTTTTCAAGAGAGATAAAACCAAGGAAAAGGAAAGAGAAAGGGAGCGGGAACGAGAGAAGCAAAAGGAGCTAGAAAAGGAAAAAGAGAAACAGAAACTTAAGGAAAAGGAAAAGCATAAGCCAATGACAACTGAAAAACCACATTTAGAGCTAATCGATGCCAATTTGGAGAAGGATGACAGTTTGCTTGATGCCTCCTCCGAGACCGAAGATTCCGATTCCGATTCAGTGGAAAGTTTCTCATCAGAGAAATGGAATAAAATTGAGCATGATCATCATCTAAAGCAACAGAAACATCAAAAGGAACTCAAAGCCCTTAGAGACAGCAACAGGAATATCCCATTGATAAGATCCCGTTTGAGTGATGATAATAATGAGGTAAGTTCTTGCCATTACCCTTTGTGCATTGTACCCATTATACATACATTTATAATACGTATGTATATAGATGTAGACCCCATTTTGGGGTTCCAGATGATTACAAATGATGTCATTAACCATTGTTACATAGTACCCATTGATGATGACATTGCTCTCCATAGCAGCAGATAACTGATAAGCCAAGCCAAGCCGACTCATCCGAGGCTTCGTTCAATGTAAAATCATGTTTGCCTCTACCTTCTATAGCATTTCTAAATGCGTGCTCGTTTGTGTGTGTGTGTGTGTGTGTGTTGGTGAGCCCACAAAATGACCAACCATGACCACACATATTCTGGGTTTTCATCATGGTTAGTCATCCAAATAACCATTGAATAAATTCCAAAATTACATTGCAAGAAAATTTAAACTGAAAAGTTTCAAATAAAAAATTTGACTTTGTTTCGTTAATATAAAGTATAATAATTTTAAACGATTTGTGACAAAAAAGCTTCTCATTCTTAAGTAAACTTACTGAAGAGATAGCTAAATGTTCTTGCTAGATCTGGAAAATTTCTTGTTGTGTGTTGTTTTCAAAAGGCAACTTGCTGGCTTTTCGATTTTCAATTTTTTGTTGCACTTAGGAAAGAAGTCTTACCTAATACATAGATGAAAATAACAATCAATTGTTACAGTGTAAAATTATTCTTAAGGGCAGTAGCCCCAAATGCCAATTCTTCTTCTGGTTTCACTTTTAATTGACATTCAAATGTCCTTTCGATACGAAAATAAAAATTGTTTTAGAGGAATTTTTTAGCTATCAGAGTGAAGATGTTGATTGGAAATATTTATAATAAACATTCAAAAATCGTTGTCTCTAAATTTCTTCAAGTGTAGTTTTGGCATATGCTAACTGACATAACTAACTTGTTGGCTGGCCTGGCTAGCTTGCTGACTGACTGACGGACTGGCTCACTGGGCAAACTAACTAATACAGTTTGCATTTTGGCTTACAACAAAAGGCAGCTCTAACAACATCCATTACGACGAGTTCTCTTTCTCACTCTCCTCTCTCCATGTGTGTTTTCAGTTCTCTTGTCAAATATTTACACAATGTATGCGCTGATTTCTGTGCCCATGTCTCTGCCCCCGCCCCCCTGCCACCCTCTGGCCCACAAGCCCTCTGGTGTTGGCCATTGCGGCTGGGGGGGGGGGGGGGGGGGGGGGGCTAACTAATTGAAACCAACTATGGCAAACAACAAATTGTTGCATTTGATTTGGTTTTTGCCTTTTATTTTTGCCATTCATTTGTTGTCAGCTTTTTAATTGCATTTCATTTTCGTTTAACATGCGTTTTGGCAATTTTGACCAGAAACCAAAGTTCTCGACGTTATTCCTTTCCTTTTTGGCCACCTCGAAGCGAATTTGGTAAAAAAGGGCCAATTTAATTAGCCCTCAGAGCAAAAGCAAATACAATGCTCTCTCGACAAGGAGATGGAGGGACGAGTAGAATCAACAGGAGAAGTTAACTAAAATTGAACGTTGAGGCAATTTCAGAGAGGTGAGGGCGGGGAATGGCATTACTTTACGGAATTTTTATTAGCCTTTTATATATATGCACTTCAGAGTCGGTTGGAACTTAAGTTTCGAGCCATCTCAAGAGCATCGCAATGTAGAATTGGGACTATAAATGGAAATTACTGTGATTTCAGTTTTATTTTGCATACTTATTATAAATGACAGCAATTTTTATGGCATAAACCTTAATTAAATACAAAGTTCAAAGCACAAAATTTAAATACCATTTACTACTAAAAGACCAAGTGTGGACTCAACTAGTTTTCACCTGTCCCTAATATTTACCTATGCCATGGCGGAACCGTTACAATTGCGGCATTTGAGTTCATTATTTAAATATTAGCACTTTTGAACGTGTTCGTGCAATTATTTTGATGACATACTTTAGGTTGAATGACACCTGGGGGTGAGGTAAAGTGAATATTTTTTGCTCACTTTTCTTATTAAAAATACTATTTAATTTATTCCAAATGATGTCTTATTTGGGTTTACCATCTACTGGAAAATTCTTATGTAATTTCAATTTCCAATGCTCGATAGAAAGTAAAGTTACATTGTCTCTGGTTATCATAATAAAATTTAAAACCAAGTAAAAATAAATCTAGTTTATACTCAGAGAAAGTCTAGATTAATGGTTAACTTTTCTCATTAAAAATTAAAAATTTGACAATTTAATGATTTGCTTAGTAACTTTAATTTTCGCACTTTTTGTTGTGATTTGTTAACCAAAATAGAGCAAATTTTACTAATAAAAGGTTACATAGTCTTCTGAAAAGATTCCCCAACTAATTTATGCTTGTTTGAATTCTAAAGATCTTGTTTTTTCTTTTCTTAAATAATCCAATTTTCACATAATAAAAGCTATGCAAAATTATGCACAAGTTTTCAATATTATTTTGACCTGATGACCTAGATTGAACGAAAGCCAAAGTTATTTCAAAAACCTTTACCAAATTGATTTAATATGTTATCCATTGAAAACATAAAACACAATTTGTGTGGACCTCTCGAAAATTTGTGAATTTCCATGTAATGTTTCTTAGTTTGAAACTAGAGCAAATATTAATTGACCTCAATGACGTTGTTGTTGTTCATTTTTTGTTTTTTAATGCCATAAGATCTTAATCAAGTGATGAATTATTAACAAGAAGCATTAAAACATAATTTACACATAATTATTGTTAAAAATAATTATGGAAAACGCGTATTGAAATATTTTATGCACATATATATACATATATATTAAAAATGCAACACAATTAAAATCAACTTGAATTGTAATAAATTAAAATACACTCGAGAACATTGTAAAACAGCGAGAATATGAACAGCTGAGCAGCAGTAGGCAGAGTGGCGAAAAGAAAAGTGGGAGCAGAAGCGGGGTGGGTGGAGAGTAAAAATAACAAATATATGTACAGCTGCTTGTTAAACAACAAGAACAAAAGAGAGGGCACGAGGGAGGGCGAGCGACAAAGGCGAAACAGGTGAATTGTTGTTGTTGTTGTTGTTGGCGCTCAGCCATCAGAATGACAAGGCGCCACAGTACACACCTCCTACACCCTCCCTTCCCCGCTCAGCTCTCATCCACACTGAGCCCACACTCTCGCTCTTTCTCTCTCTCTCTCTCTCTTTCTCTCCTCTCACTTACCACGACGTTACACATGTCGGGCAAATCCGTTTCGTTCCCTTTTCCTTCCGTTTCAGACTCGGCCCCCGCCTTTCTCCGAGTGCTGCTTTTTTTTTGTCAGCTTCGAACATGAATGAACATGTTTACATGGCCGTAATGTGTTTTTTGTTGCTGCACTTTCTGCATTTAATTGCAAAATTTTTTGTTTTTACCATTTGCCTGAATTTTAATGGGAAAAAATTGTAAATTTACCAAATGGTTATTCAATTTTTCATTTTTTTTTCTTACTGGAGTCTAGTTAATTCACTTGATAGGCCATTTTTGGTTGGCCCCAAACCGTTTTCCATTTAAATGCAATTTCCTAACCTAACCTAACCTTATCTATCACTTTTTTGCCTCTGTTTTGAGTTGCTTTACAATTTGCCGTGTTTTCAGAAAATCCTTTACATACACACACACAGACACACACACATAGCCGAATGCCAATTGCCACGCCCCCTACTATGCCATGAGATTGCATCGCATTGCACTTGTCATTGTGTCTTGTTGTTGTTGTTGTTAGCCATAAGCTTTTAACTGCCATTTTCTATCTGTCTGGTCTGGTCTGGTCTGGTCTGGTCTATGGCTCCTTCCTGCTGTTTCTTTTTGTGTTTCATTTCATTTCTTGGCTCTCCTTCTTTTTTTTTTTTTTTGCTACATTTTCAAACTGCCTTTGGGCAAAAAATTCATTGTGTGTGTTTTGCCTTTTGTCCAGTTCTTGGCAGGAGGCGCTTGGCTTTCTGTCTCTACTACTACGATTTTAGCTGTTTGTCAGGCGACCTCACAGAAGTAAACAAAAGAAGTTCCCCCTTAAACAAAGTAAACTCATCAGCCCCCCATGACGATCTTGGATTTGAATGATCATGATGTTGCCACATTCAATGGCATCAGCATCAGCATCAGCAGCGGTTGCAGTTGACCTTGAAGTCGGGGTAAATGACAAGCGCAGGAAACATTATTAACTGAAAAGCCAAAAGCTAATCAATCGATTTGTCTTCATTATTGTGAAACTTGACAAACTTTTTTAAACTTTTACTGATTTAACCAAGCAACTACTTGGCCATAACCTTTACTGACTTATGTACACCTGTCTGTGAGGATGAAAATTAATAAAATGAAAAAAACTCTGGCAAAATATTTAATACTGAACGAAGAATGCTCCTTGACTAATGAGCAAACATTTGTTAAGTAGATCTAGAATTAAATATTCGCTAGTAACTTTGAGTCAAATGAATGATTAAAGGCTCAACATTTTTTTATAAGATCTTAAGTGCACGATATTAGACATAGAACTTTTAATAATAGTTTCAGTTACTTTTGTCGCTTTAAATTTATGTTTTAGACGTATCGTATATCCTTTTATACATCCTTTAATTTTAATTCGGAGTAAAAATGCGTAATTTTTCTTATCCGACAACTCAGAATATATCTCCCATCTCCTCGTCAGCAAACTTCATCAGAAACTTTTTGCTTTTTAGGATTGAGATATTTTTGAGTTCTGAATTTTAGCTACCTTTAGAGAGAGTATCTTCAATTCCACTGTGTCCCCATTCACTTCTTAGTACTCTATACATATATCTCCATAACTGGGTGACACTCAGGTAGGTTGCTGGGAGTGTTCACATTCTATACAAGTACTTCTAATCGCGGCTGTTAAATATTTTTAATGGTTTTGCAATTTGGTGTCTCTTTGACACAAATACCTACAGAAGAGGCAAGTAGTGACATGGTCCTCGCTGGGTGAGGTTCATTTAAAGATGTCTTTTTTTTTGTAAAGATTTATGGTAAAATTTTGTTTTGATGACCAATGCATCAATTTTAATAGACAATCTGTGTGACCTTTTATGTGGGTGAATAAAGACTGGACCCAAGAGACGGGAGAAGACCAAGAGATAACATCAAGCCAGGTGTTCGAATTAGGCAGATGATAAAACTCAAAACACAGCAGGTGACATTGAAAGGGAGAAGGTCTCAATTGAATGCTATCAAACTGATGGGCTTTATACCCTGGAAACAGAAGAGTTGAGGGTATATCAAGTTAGGAAGTGCCCAAATGTGATCCTCCTAGCCAATTTGGTCAAAGTTCAGAGTATCACTTAGTCGATGCTTTAACCTAAAACATAAAGTTTCTATTTGAAAGAAATTTGATTTATGCGTTTCGTTTGATGAATTAGAATGCATACACAGACTGCAATAACAACAACAGAAACAACAGCTAAAACAACAATCGACAATATCGAAACAACAATGTTTCTGTTTCTCTTCAATTTTTTTTTTATTTTTTGTTTTTTTCTTGTAGTTCAGTTCAATAGTTCAGTTCAGTTCAGTTTCAGTTTTGGCTTCATTAAATTTAGATGCATTTGTTGTTTTTGACTTGTTGTTTTGTTGACCCACATGGCGACCATGACATGATGAAGGGAACCTGGACACAAAATCTCTGTTACAGCTGTGTGTGTGTGTGTGTGTTTGCCTAACCCCTTTGCCTTTCCCCCCGCCCCACCCCACCCATGGCCTGGTCAACTTCATTCCTGACCACTGACACTCCGCCGCATAGCTTTCAATTTATCTTTTGCGGTATTTTCGTTATATTTTTTTGTCGTTTCTGGCGCATTTTACCATGCAACACTTCGAATAGCATTTCATTCGTTTGCCTGGTCATGATTTATTGTTTGACTGTTTTACTGTCGTTTTTTGTTTCGGATTTGTTTTGTTTGGCTCTGTTGTTTCTTTGACAAGCATGTTATTTCCATTTCGGTTTTTTTTTTTTTTTTGGTTTTGTTGTATTTGTCACTTGCAAGTGTTGCGTGAAATAAAGGCAATGTTTTGGCAGGAGCCTGTGCGGTTATTGGATTACAAACAAAGTGAGAAAGGAGTGACCTTGGATGGCTCACGAAAAAAAAGGCAAAAAAAAGTTAAGAACACTGTAACTTTAGCTTTCGGAAACGGTTAACCGTCACCTTACACATTACATTTGCGACGTGTTAACGTTACGTTAAGAATTTTGAGAGTGGCGATGGGAGTTAGAGTCACAGGTTCCAAGTCATTCTAAATAGCTAAAATTATTGTTGATTGTATTTCTTTCTCTATCTAGTTTATCGGTTCTCTGAAAATTTGTAGCTGAGGTTTTGAGTTTTACAGATATAAGAATAACCGAAACGTATGCACTAGGCTTTGTTTCGTTTGATAAAGGAAATATTCCAAAATGGATAAAAAGTTTATGTTAGATATTGAATTGAATTGAATATTGAACTAAACATTATGTTTAGAACTAAATAAAAGTTTATGGACTTACTGTTTAAGGTAGGGGGTTTCAAAAAAAAAAAAATGATAGTAAAAAAAAATAACTAGAATAACCGAAATGAACCGTTTCATATGTAATGAAATAAGGTTATTTCAGTTTATACTGGGTGAAATAAGGTTATTTCAGTTCATAGTTTAGTGCTATCAACTTTTAAGACATGTTGCGTAAAATAATATTTTATTTGCAAAGCCTTATTACTTACATAGTAACGGTTATTCAAAAGTTAAAAATTATTTGTGAAAAGTGTGTATATTATGATTATATTCCATACCTTTTTAAATGGTTTCCGAAGGCCCAAAACACGGCTTTTCCTCATATTTGTCTTGTTTCAGTTTTAAGAAAACTGTAAAAAGAAGAAAAGTTAAAAATATCATTAAGAATCCCATTTTTAAAGAAACTTTTACAGAGCCTCTTAATATTACGTTAGAGTTCTCAAGATACTAATTGATATAAATTATAACCATGTTTACGCAAAATGTATCTTATCTGTATTAAAATTGCATCTACTCGTCCAAAGGCCTTGAAATACCTTAGTCAATTATCTATGTATCTCCTATGCTACACATTGAGTCATTCGAATATGAATCATCGTTGGATTTCAGAAGTTGTCTTAACGCACTCGTCGTATTAATAGAAACTAGCCTTGACTTTGTTTCGTTTTTAGTTTTGAAAAAAGTGTCGTAAACTTAAGCAAAATGCCAGAATTAATTATAAATCCAATTTATGATCGAGATAGAAATTTTTCATAAAGATGAAATCTTCTTTAATTTATATTACTTTAAAATGGTCCGGGCGAGGGCTATTGGTGAGGGGGTGGGGGTGGTGAAAAGTGGCGAAAGTGTTAAGGTGTCAAATAACAAACGCAGCTGCCTATTGGACACACCCTGTTGATCAAATAACCGTTATAACACCTTAAAACTCTTTCAATAAAATAAAAATTTTGTAATAAAAACACAAAAAAAAAAAAACGCTGACAAATGTTAGACGGGAGAAGTTAGGGTAATGGGAGGGGTTCAATCAAAATGCTCAAAATGAAATATTGATGAAATTTACTTGATGCATTGTCCGCATGTCAAACACAGTTGGCCCCGCCAGAGCCGTTTTCAACCAACTTTAACTTCAACTCCAAGTCCAAGTCCATGTCTTCTCTTCCTCTCATGCATAATTCAAAAGGCGCCGCACGCGGCTCAAGACATTGAAAAATTTCTAACCTGCCTACTGACTACTGGGCTTTTCTTTTAATGCCAAATCGAATCAATTAGACAATTTATTTGATATCTTGACATTTGCCATTCAGCAGACAGCAAACAGCAGACAGCAACTAAAAATTGTTGGAATGTCATAAATTTTAGGATCGTCGCGAAAGATTTATGATGTGTCCGAATTCCCCGCTGCGTTTCTCTCTTCGTTTCTCTTGAGTGCTTGAGGCTCTTCTCTCGGCTGCTTATCAATAAGTTTCGTTTTAAGCAGAAATTGAGTCATAAATATCGATGACATTAATTAAGGCCCCGCATTCACATGCAAATCTTGCAGACCTCCAAGAAATCACCATTAGTAGGGGGGAGTGTGGGGGTGGTGAGGGGTGCAGCACGAAACGCTGCGACCGCTAAGTGCAGCAATCACGACTTGATTCGCTTGTCAATGGCATTTTTTCGAGAGTTATGTTTATTGATTTAGCTAGGCTGTCAAAAATGCACTTTGATTTGCCTTCTTTCCAAAAGCCAGTCATAAAATCACACAAAAATAATTTAGGTGAACAGTGAGGCAAACAGCTATTGAAATGTTAAAGGATTAATAAATCAAACAGAGGCTGATTGAATGGGTTTTTTAGTGAAATTTTTGGAGTACAATAAGGGAGCTGAAACAAAAAAAAAAACAATCAAGGAAGTTGAAGAAAATGTTCAAGAGTTGATACAAAAGAATGAAGAAAGGAAGAATGAGAAGGGCCCCAAAGTAGGCGAGGTCTGAAAAAGCTAAAAAAAACTACTAGAAACCATGACTAAATCACATCTGAAACATATTTGCGTTTTTGAAAAATCATCTTAATAAAAAAAGTTAACTACACTCAGTTTTAACCAAATCGCTACATAAAAGTTAAGAAAGTGAGAAAGCGTAGGGCCCCAATTTAGGGGGAAGAAAACTCCTAGAATCCATAACTAAAAACCGTCTGAAACATTATTGCGTTTTTGAAAAACCATCTTAATAAGAAAATAAACAACCACACTCAATTTAAACCAAATCAGTGATTTACACGTCGAATCTTCAAAATCTTCTTATTTGAATAGTTGCGACATAATAGACATTACTTTAAAAGTGTTCGACAAAAAGTTTGGGCACTTGTGGATTATAGAAATTGATGTCTTCAGGAAAATGTCTTGAGGAAAAAGAAAATATTTACATCAAAGAGTTATACACATTCCGCACTTTATTATCTAGAAGTTTATGACAGATTTAGAAGGAAAATCCCTCTGGAAAATCTGACCTACTTCTTCCAAGAGTTGAATTGCTCTTTTCTCTTTTACTTGTTCAGCTCAACTTTATCTCTGTTTGCAATTATATTTTTTCCCCTAGTGTTTGTGACATTTTCCAGCTAATTTCCACTAGAAGGTTTTCATATTGTGTCTCTTGTGCTCTTGGCCATGCCCAGTTATTGGCAATCCGTTTTGCCATCTTTCTCTACTGCCATTAAGGCCGCCTTTTCCCAATGTGTAGTATAACCATTTATTCCGTTTTTGTGCTCTCTTTTTGCTACTACAGTTTTCAATTGCACAATTTTGCTTCTATTATCGCGCTATCTCTCTCTCTCTCTCTCTCTCTCTCTCTCTCTCTCTCTCTCTCTCTCTCTCTCTCTTTCTCTCTCTTTATCTGCTTCTCTACTGCAGATTCTCGGGGTCCCATAATTTATGGCTGCTTCTAATATAAATTTCAAGAAATTACTTTCCAGCTAACCGAAAAAAAAAGCAATATAAATTCTCGCGCAACTAATTGGCATTGTCGACGTCGTCGTCGGAGTCCTCTGGAGTCTTGCATTTTTTTTTTTTTTTTTTTTTTTTGGTTGCTGTTTTTGGAAGAAGCAGAAGGCCACATCGGTTCTGGAGTTGTCACGGGCAACAATCTTAAAGCTCAATGTCTTTATTAGAATCTGTCGGTTATATTTTTTTTTTTTTTGTCCCCCCCTTCCATATACCACACATGCGGTGCAGAATTCTTGGAATACCGCGAAGTCTTTCTGCTGCTGCGGTCTCATCACTTTATAAATCATCCCAAACACAGATGAAGCTGAAGTGTGGGGCTTGTGCGGGAGTGGAAGAACGGGTTAGTGGGTGGAATTTACACTCGCACACACAAACACACACACACACACACACACACACACAATTGCGACGACAGTTTGCTAGTTAATCTGACAGAAAACTGTTTGTCAGACAATATAGCAAAAGCCAAGGAACAGAAGGCAAATATGTACATACATACATATATGATGAGAACGGGAAGGGAAAGAAGAAGACGCGCTATGTATGTATGTATGTACATATCTTTTGAATCTCTCTTGCTGAATGCATTCGCAGTGGTTTTTCTTTAAGTATTTCTTGTAACTTAAAACACATGTCTTTGGTTGTTGTCGTCTCGTCTTGTCTCGGCTCTTTCTTTCGATCTGTCTGTCTTTCTGTTTGTGTTTCTATAAAGCTCAGTTTTATAGAGATGCCGACTTTGTGATTGATTTTGCTGATGATGTGGCCCTGCTCTGTCTCTGTTTCTGTTTCTGTCTTTGGCTTTGTCTGGACTTCATACCACTCATTGAAATGCAAGGCGCGGATCTATGGAGCCTACTAATTGATAATGGGGTCAAGGTGGTGGGCCAACGATCATGCTAGAATGTCTATCTGTGTGTGTGTGTGTGTGTGTTTGTGTGATATAAGAATCAAATTCTTTCAATTACGTGACCAAAGAAAGGTACAACAATTGAATAACATTATGTCATATGTAATAGAAGCTTCAAAATTATTTTATTTGATTTATTCTTTAGACCCATTGAAATTATTTATTGCCGGAAAATTCCACAAAATTTCTAGAATTTTCATTTGAAAACAAGTCATTATCAATGGGGAATATGGACACATGTTTTTAACTGAATCGTGGTTATTCTAGGCTGTTAATACATTTTAGTTTTACGTTGAAATTTGCAAGTTACAAGAATACAAGTCAATTAAATGGCTACATATATGGAGAAAAAGGGGGCTAACGTAAATTTTTTTCCAGTAGTTATACGCTGAAAGCCGCACAAGCAACTAAGCAACGCAAAAGCAAGGCTCACAAAGCCATCTATCGAAAACGTAATTTTTCTTTTCCACCCTTAAACTTACATTTTCTCTAGCTTTTTCAATCTCTTATTGTATCTTGCTTGTGCGTTCCTACATGACTTGTGCATATTTGTCTACTTTGTTCGTGAAAAAAAAACTAAAAAAAATAAGGAAACATTTTTAAATCTGTTTATAGTTAGAATATAGGATAGGATACGTTATATATAGGATATAGACCGATTAAAAGGAAGCCAAGAACAGTTTTGAACTGACAGATAACCGATTGTAAGCCAAAAAGCAAAGGAACTGTGACTACAAATTCGTTAATATTAAACAAAGCTTAGTTAATAGCTAAGTTTTGGTTTACCCGCCTTCTTGTTATTAGGCAATTATGAAATAAGTTCGAATTGTGTGCCCCGTATTGAGTGCACTTAATATCAAGGCATTACTCCTACGTATACTCGCATAGCCTGCAATGAAAATCAGATCCTTCGTTACGCATTCTCAGACAAATTAATTTTGTAATTCAAGCTATCGGCAAATTCCCTTGATGGGCAGCACACAGCCACTGCCTGACAGCATAATTTGCATAATTCGCCAAGTGCAACACGAACTCGAGACTTTACATTGTCTTGCGATACGCCTCAGTTGCTTAGATGCTGCACCTGCTATATACCAGTCAGCAGAGAATCATCTGCTCCATCACCATCATCATCATCATCGTCGTCTACCTGTTCTATTCTGGCCTCTGGGGAGTGGGAGTCGAGTTGGGGGGGGGGGGGGGGGGTGGGGACGGGTTTGCCTCATAAACTAAACGATATCAGAAAAGTCAAATGCTTTGGCTTAACCATTTTTTTTTTGGTCTTTACTTTGCTTTTGTTAATCACTTCATCAACGTCAAATTGCCAAATGCAAAATACAAAATGCAAAACTCCAACAAATCAGCCCCAAAGCAAATGCATAGAAGAGAAAAAAAAAAAAATCTCAAAATCATCACGAGGTAAAAATTTTGCTGTTGTTAGTGTTGGCCTTCGTGTGCACCGTGGGGCAAGAGAGTTGTCTGAAGAGTCTCTGCCAGACAGACAGACGCTCTGCTACTGCTGCTGCTGCTGCTGCGGGGGAACCTGCTAACTAATAATTGCCAACAACAACTGCAAGGCAAATAAATTTGCACAGAGTTGCAAATCATTTGACAGGCGGCTGCCGATGACTTCTTTTCTGTCTCTCTCTCTCCCTCTCTGTCTCTCCATCTCTCTACTTCTCTCTGTCTCTGTGTTTGCATTTTGTTGGTTTTTCTTGCCCCGCGATGATGTCATATGCAAATTTTGTGCTGCCAGACAGATGCCAAAATCCCATAACCAAATCCATTGGCCAAAAATGACAAAGGTGATGCTAGTTCGCAATTTGTTGGCCAGTTCACCAAATGGTATTTGCCCCAATTTGGTACATTTTGACAATTGTTTAACTAATATTTTGCTTGTATCTCTTTCTCTCTTTCATTACAGGTGAGTTGAACTTTATCTTAATTGGAATCACAAAATTTGTGCAAAGTAAGCAAATGTAAAATTTATAAACTGATTTAATTTTAAATTAAATGTAATGTATTTAAATTTCTTAAATTGTTAGTCAAAAGAACTTTTTTGGCCTCTTTTCATAAATAAATTTAGTTATTAGATAGTCTTTCTGCAATAGTTGAATTATGCAATTTAGTTTTTTGTTTTAAGCCAATTCTTAATACGTTTGCCTGACTCATTAAACTAAAATTTCTTTTTAGCCATCGATTTTGATTAAATCTTATCACATTTGCCTGTTATCAATGAATCGTGGAAATAGTTTTCAAGTCCTCTATTGTTTGAACTCCTTGACATCTTGAGAGAGAAGAGAACGCACCACTTGTTATAAGACCAAGTCCTTGATGGCCTTCAAGCTACAACAAAAACAGCTGCTGCCACAACATCTTCAACCAAGCGAACTATGCAATTTGCAACGTGCTAAACATTCTCCTCCCCCCCCAGTATTTCCAAGTCCACCTTCTTCTCCTTCTTTGGCCAGTATACTGGCCATATGCCTAACGACCCATTAGTCACGTCAAATCGACACAAGAGGCAACAAGAAACCAACTAACATAGTCTCGAAACATTCGATATATATATGTATTGAGAGAATGAGTAGAGTGTGTGAATGGTATGGAGCGGGCTAAAAGCAATAACTAAAGCCAAAGTGATCGTGACCAATTGTTGATATTGGCCAAGCAGAAGGAGGGGGGGAACAGAGAGGTAAATACAAATATTTGCTGGTTGTTGACAAACTTCTCGTCCTCGATAGGGCAACCCAGTTTGTTTGTGGCTCTGTCCATCAATTTTGACCAACAAGAGTATCCCTTTACACCATCTCTATCCCCTCCCCCCCACCCCCCCACCAACCCCACACACTGTGTTTGTATTTGTATCTCGTCTTCTTTCATATAAATTATTGCAATCAAACGTGACATTTCATTCCAATGCACTGTCAATTGGGCTCTTCGTCACCCAAAAGGAAAGCCCATAAAGTAAATTAAATTTATTTGCCAATGATTTGACAATTGAATTTGCATATTAACATCCCACAGATAGATTTTCGGGCTTACATTGCATATTGGGATTATGCACTATTTGTCCTTTTGCATATAGGTCGACCGACCGAGATACGAAAGCAGCGAGAGACAGATGTGTCCAACAAATAAACACACAACAACGACAATGCCCGCCTTCTACCTCGCCCACAAAACAACAAGCTAAAGCCATTTAGCCATACGAAATTCGAAACCAAATACCCATACTG
The DNA here is from genome assembly GCA_024703675.1 of Drosophila nebulosa. Classification (NCBI taxonomy): domain Eukaryota; kingdom Metazoa; phylum Arthropoda; class Insecta; order Diptera; family Drosophilidae; genus Drosophila; species Drosophila nebulosa. The sequence continues at coordinate 8,627,740 of CM045724.1, read as the reverse complement.
AAATCCAAGACCCAAACCCAAACCCAAATCCTGATCCAGACCTAGTACAATGCAATGTGGCTTGGGTCGAGGTGGTTTTAGCGTGTGTGCTCTGCTCAGTGCGCAGAAAAACGAATTTCAAGATTGGGGAGGGCAGAACAAAAAAATCAACCTCACGAATTTGTATTTAGTTCTCTTTATAAGGTATAGGCATATTTTCAGTTAGTTTGTCCATTCACACAACTTTAAAACAAAATCGTAACGGTTAACAGTACAAAAAATAAATTTATAAATATTTATGACAACGGAAGTTCAGTTAAACCTTTAAGGCATTAACTTAAATCGAAATTCCATCAATCACTTTAGTTAATGTCTTAACGGTAGTTTCGGTTATTCCTGGTTAGTGTTTTACCTAAAGAAAGCAATATTTTTCAACAGCTTACAATGAAAATCTATTTTAGAAGGTTTTTTCTCATTATTGTTAGTCGAAGAAAAGCTAAAATACTTTAGCATAACGGTTAACCGTTAATACCGAAATTGATTATTAACTAAATTAATTAAAAACCCATAACGGTTAATAACGGGTAATGCTGACAAGCGATCTCAAGTCTAAAACGAATTTTTTTCTCAGAATCAAAGAGTATTTCTTGTTTCACATCTTTCCAATTGTTTCAATTCCCATTTATGTTTTCTTTTAGGATTTTTTTCTTTTCGTGAAGGGTAAACTGCAGTTTTTTCTCGTACTGAAAGAGGGCCTAGTGCATGCTTTCAGCAGAGTCCTGCGTCCTTCGTGCTTTTTGGCTCTGTGTTTCTGTGTTTTCTTTTTTTTTTTTTCCTGTGCTTTTCTGTGCGCTGCGTGTTTGCAGGCAAACAAATACCAAGCACCAGCTCTCACAGTTTGTCAGACAAACCCCTCGATGTGGGGGACAATGGTGGCAAATAATGGAATGGAAGGAGAGGGAGGGGTCAACTTGCCACATGTTAGACATTCTCGATGGCACGCTGCGGACAGGAAGCAGCTGCTGCCCTGCAGTTGAGGGAAATTGAGTTTTTGGCCACGACTTGGATTTATTTGCATAGCCCAAAAGAATTTAAAGCTTCATTTCGCAAAAGGACGAACTAGATGACATGAAAAAGAGCAAAACAGAGAGAGAGAGAGAGAGAGAGAGAGAGAGAAAAGAGTTTTAGGTTGCATCTGGCATGTGTGGCATGTGAGCAAACTTAAATGTCCAATTGGTCAGGTCAGGCGGAGAAGTCCTTTGTTTGGGCCCTCTAAGCCCCTTGCGGCCAGCTTATGAGCTCCTTTTGCCAGAGAGTTTCTACTGAGTCCTTTCTGAATCTTAAGCCCAGATAAAGCTGAAGTGTAAATGCCCCTCATAATGGCTTGTTGTACCGTTGTCATCCTTGACAGCTGCCCACTACAAAACCATTTTGAAGCCGGGGAGAGACAGTTTGGCCAAACAGTAGCAGCAGCAACAGCAGCAGCCGCAGCAGCAGCGGCAACAGCAGAAGCGGTGAATCCTTTATAAAGCCTTGTGCTTATTAGTATGCAGCTCTGTTATTTGCTTCTCCTATGCATGTCCTTGTCCATGTATATATGTGTGTGTGTGTGTGTGTGTGTGTGTGTGTGTGTGTGTGTTTTTATGTGGGCGGGTGTGCGTGTCCGTGTCATGTTTGAATTTGCTTTAATTAATTTTCAGTAAGCTTTTCCATAGCAATAGCAAAATAGCCTGTGAAACGGAAAATATTCGTTTTACTCAATTGCAACACGATTTCCAGCATATTTCGTTGTAAATGCGTCACTGCGCACAAAATTTAAAGTTCATAATGGGGCATTCCGATATTCAATTTCATTCAAGAGGAGAGCAGAAACGAAGAACGACCAAATCTTTGCAAGAAGGGGCTAAGAATTGAATGTATTCTATAGAGATCGAGGAATCTGCCTTTTAGTCAACATCATTTTTTGAGTTTAAGTTTCACCCATTAATTGCATTGCATACTTTTAGGTTCAGTTAGTTTTATAGGGACTTAAAGCTGAAAAATAACAACAAAATAAGTGAACAAATAAGAAAGTAGGGATAGGAATATCTTATAGCCCAAAGATATAAATGTCTTATTCTACTTTGAGACAGCTACGCTAAAGAGTCTTTGAAATTTGAGTTTTTGAAGAGAAATTGAGTTCTTCAGAAATCTCAGTTCGCCAAGAATAATCTCTCGTTTTTGCAATTATCTTTATTCCTTTATAGGATGAAACAAAGTGAGGTCAAAGTTCTTAGTAAAAATGCCGAACCATGAAGACTTTAAACTGTAATCCTCAGCTAAGCCTATTGTGCTTTATAACACAATCAAAACGCCTGAATACCACCATTTGACATCAGCGCTTTTCCGGGGGGAGGACTACGATTAAATCAACTAACCCACCCGCCCACACACAACTGTGCAATCCCCTTTCTACCCCTCTCAACTCTGCGTAACTGCTGCACTCAATTCTTCACCCACTCGAAAGCACTTGTAAAACGCGTTTTGGGCTGGAGTTTGCTGCACTTTAGCACTGCATTTGCGGAGCAATTTTTGATTACATTTCAATCTATTTTGCTCACTCTGACTCTATTTTGGGCGTCCCTTTCTCTGCAATAAAAATATCTTCTAAAATGGGTCACGTGCGCATTTGAAATGTGCAAAAAAAAAAAAAAAGTGCAAACGCAAAGCATTTCACAAGTGGGCACAAATCACAGCACAAGAGAGCGCGAAAGCCGGAACCAAGAGAGGGAGTCAAAGGGAGAGAAGAAGAAGAGTCGCCAAAAAATGCAACTCGAAAATCTATCAAAATTAAATTTCAATTGCAAAAACGAAATGGAAATATCTTCAATATATACATAGATAGATAGAAAATTGTCGATTGTCTGTCATTTAGTTGGGCTGAGAGTGAAGCAAACGCATCGAGTTTCTATTGGTTTGACTTGATTTTTCCAATTTGTATGACGAAATATATTTTAGCTGTTATTGCAGTGCGTGATCTGTGGTGAAATATTTGCTCTTTCCTTTCATATATATGTATATTATATATCTATCTATCTATCTATGTATGTGCATTTGAAATGCACAGAGAAAATCAGCTTAATTTTGTGTTTTTCGATGTGCAGACTGAAGTGAAGCGAATCCAAACGAAAGTACACACTCATTTTACCCAAAAAGGGTTGTGGAACGATGCGGAGATGAAGTGGTGAAGTCTGCGAAATTTGAGTTGATTAGGTTGCCATGCTTCACATGGATTCCAAAATATGATTGATGTGTTCTGTGGACCAGAAGTTACCCAGTTACCAGTTAGCAGTTGTTTATCTGCTAGCAGAAATTCCTTTTCACTTCATCTCTCTCACTCTCTCTCTGTTTCCCTCTCTCTGGCGCTTGTAGAGAAATTTAAATTGAAGCAGATTGAATGAGGGGGAGAAACATGAGTGAATATAACATATTGATTAAGACAACTCAGAAATATAAATGGCTCTAATTTTGCTGTTTCACATTATCTTTGTAAGATACATTTCATGTAGTGATTATTAATACATTTGGAATATCAGCATAATGCAATTTGTGTTACCTGCAAAACTCCTCACTAGTCTTTGTTATTGGCAACAATTAACAAGCAACCTAGCATGATGTCTATAATTTGTTAAATCTTTGATTATAATGAAGAAGAAGATTTTTGTTATAAAACAGAATTTTAAGTGGAATCTTTCATTTAAATTAGCCTTTGATAAGACAATTACCCTGCATTGTCTTATGTTCAATATAATATTATAGAAATCAGTTAACGACATAAAAAAGAAGTTTTTTTTTTTCAAATAAGAGTTTACAAAAAGTCCGATTAAACACTTTCCTAACACAAGAATGCCGAATTTTGAGGCAGTCCTAGTCTTGCTTGTGCGTTAAACAACTGCTTGTGCGTACTCTTAAGTATTATTGAGAGAGTATTGATAATAATAAATTCCTTGATGAAAACAAAGCTATCCCATTGAACGGCATCTTTTTCTAAAGCGTCTTAATTTCTTGTTCTTGCTTAATTATCCATTATTCTCTGCCCTGTCCACCTACTCACTTGGTTGGACTGCCAACTCATTGCTAATTCCCATTTTGTTCCTTTTGTTGTCATTTTTGGTTGAGTGCCTGTTTTATTAATATCATCTTTAATCATTTCCTAAATAGATGCCAATCATTTGTGTATGAAATGATTATTAATGTCCTTCAAGAGTAGCATTTTTTTATTGTTTACCTTCTTAGATAAGCTTTCTAAAGGTTTTGTAAATATTTTTATTTTTTTTGTTGCCTGCTTATCTGCAAGCTCTCTTTGCTCTCTGATAAGTTATCTAAAATTCCATTTCTATTTCCCATTTGAAGCTTTTTGTTTCGTTTTCCTTACTTCTTTTGGCTTAAACTCACATGTGCCCTCATTTTCCCTTCGGCCACCACTCGGCTCGCCTCTCAAAGTCAACAAATCCTTCCTAGTTGCCCACTCAAATGCGTGTGTGTGTGTGTGTGTGTGTGTGTGTGTGTGTGTGTTGTCAGGCTTAGCCCGTTTAGGGTCCTTTCATCGCAGCTCATTAATCAAATTGGTGGCAGAGAAATGGAAAGGAAAGAAAAAACCTAGTGGACATTCGCCCCAGAAAGTGTCAACTATGTGGGTTAGCCTTTTGTTTTTCCCGGTGTCTTGATTAATTATTTATTTTAGTGTCTACTCTGGTAGAGAAAAAGAGTTAAAGAAACTGTCCAATTAAAAATGCTCACGAAATACTTCTCACGCCCAAGCGATAAGAGACACGCGAATTGTTGGGTTAGTTTAGGTCTCAGTCGATTTTTCAATTTTCCCTCCTTTTGTTTGTTGATTGGAGGAGGAAAGTGCATTTCAATATAGACTCACTCGATACACTTTATTGCCACTTCAGTGATGAGAATTTTCTCCCGTTGTTTGTTTTTCACTGACAGCCACTTGAACACTCTCCCACAATTCCTTCCCCTCCCTCCCCGTCGTATCTAGTGTCTCTTCCAATTCCTTTTTGCTTTTTTTTTGTTTTCGTTTGTGATGCCAAAGTTTTTCGAGCTGCATGTGACTGCAATGGCAAATGCAAGTTTTTCCTCTTATCATCATAAATGTCGCGTTTCGTTTATGTATGTATGTGTGTGTGTGTGTGTGTGTGTGTGTATATGATTTCCTTTTGAAAAGAAAACGAAACAAATGAATGGCAAGGAAAACAGAAAAAGTTTCTTTGCTTACTTTTCAAATGAGTTTTGTTTAAATATTTTAAGCAAATGCATTCATATATGATAAATAAATACATAACAAAAGAAAAACTTTTCACAAAATTCTTCCTTATACTCTACACATTTCAAATATCCTTGGGAATTCCTTTTGATTTCTTAACCATAAACAAATTGTTTTCATTTGAGTGCTTAAGTATTTTCTTGGCTTTTTAAAATCAAATAATTATATCAACTACGTGGTGAATTGTTTTTAATCCGGATACTAACTCTCATCTGGGTTTAAGCATAATTAGAAGCCGAATTCAGAATATTTTAGAAATGGACATTGACTCGATTTTTGACTGAGCTTAACACTTTACTTTTGTGTTAATTGAAATCGTTTTCCCATAAGCTTAATATAAATTTCGCCCAATGGAATTAATTCTTTAAATTTGCGTTTACTTTTTAACAAAGTCGCAAGATAATTTTTAAAAAGAAAAATGTGACCTCAAACATAAGAAATGTAAACAACTTAAAAAAGAAATAATAGATCATTAAGCACATATAAAATATGAAGTCCATTTGGGCCATCTGTAATCAAGGCCAACATTATTTTGAAGGCTTTTCCTATTTGATAAAAAATCTAGTGATTTTCGATTGTTTAGTGATTTTTATAGCTTCATTTGTTCGAAAAGTTTTAATCGTCTTTCCATAAGCGGTTTAAAAATTTACAACGATCGAGTCCAAGCCAAGCGGATTGCCAATGCAAATGCCTTCTACACTTTCAATTAAGGGAGAAACTTTTATTGTTTTACCAAACACAGATTGGGCCAATTGTATGTCGAGATTTTTAACTAACTTTTCACATTCATGACTTTGTAGCACGAAGTAAGAAATATAGAAAATGTTATCGTGTAAATTAATTGCCCTTTTATAATTTTTTCAACGTTTTTTTTATCCATTTTGGGTCACCTTCGAATTGAGTTTTTTAGCTAAAAGGTAAAGTGACCCAACCAATTTGCTTTTTAATCTTTAAAATTTGTAACTTCCTTTTGCTAACAATTTTTGTTTGGTGTTTTTATTCTTTAATTGAATTTTTATTAAATTTCCAGTGAAATCGTTTCGTTTGAATTGCACTTAATGAAAACGATTTTAATCGTCTAATAAAAAAGGGAACAAATTTAGAGAGAAAAGGGTGCCACACAAGACCACTTGAAGGAGGAGGAGTAGGAGAATGACTTGCTTCATTTTGTAAAGATGTTGGGTATTGTAGATATATCCTGTTTATTTTTACAACTGAGCTGAAACTGGAGGACCTTTGCTTTCATCTACCTGGGTCTCATTCAACCTCAATGTAGTCCATCACTTTTGGTCTGGTCAGGCATCAACTTTAATCCAATTAGTTAAACAATAGAAGACAAAGGCATTTCATTTTAGGTTCTTCTTGCTGGTTTTGTTGTTGTTGTTCTTGTTGTGTCTGATAGCCGTTTCCTCCCTCAAAACAATTCAACATACACTTTTTTTTTTTTGGTGGTCATGTGGTTGGTCTCTAACAGTCAGTCAGTCAGGCAGTCTCGTGCCCCTTTACAAAAGACCAAATCAGGCAACCAGCCAGCAGGCAGCCGCAAAAAAAAAAAAAAAAAAACCGGCTTCCATCTATTGTGGACAAAGGAGCTGAGGGAGCACTTCATGTGAGTAAATGAAGGCCTGCTGCTGCCTGATCGTTTTGGCCAGATCTTTTGCCCTGCTTTTTTATGGTTCGCCATTTTGCTTAACTTAATTAGGACAAATCTTTGGGTTGAAGCATTTGGCAGCTGCAGCTCTGCCTACAATTTGGCTTTGACTTTGGCTTTGAGCTTCGGCACGTCTTCTTTCCCAAACTAGTCATCAATTTGTGGCCCAGCAGCAGCACGTTTGCATTGTTAGGCCTATGATTACCGTTAACTCGGATATTGGCCAAATTGTTTATAGTATGAGCGGGAGAGAGAGAGAGAGAGAGAGCGAGAGAGAGAGATCTTAAATGCATTTCAATTATATTAACTGTTTGCTTAAAGGAAAAGTTAAGTGTTTGCAGGGTAAACCCAGAGATGACTCTATTAGTTGGCCAATTTAAGGGTTAAGTGAGGTGAACAAGCTAAACATTGGTTTCTCTTTAAAAAAGGGAAAAACTCTATTTTTTTTTTCATTTTTCTGTTCCTGCATGCCAAAGAGGCAGCTGTCTGGCAAATCCACAAAGTTTATCCACGAAAATATTTGCGAAACAAATTTAATTTTGTTCTAAAAGTTGGCAGCCATCATGTGAGTAGTAGGTGGCACACACACACACACATAGGGCGTTGGCGTTATGTTGCTGACAAAGAAAGAAGAATCCGTATGCTATATATAGAGTAAATACATATATGTATATACATACATATACATTCATCCATCCGCCCAAAAACTTAATTGTGTGAGAAAAAGTTTGTGTTTGCCGCCACAAAAGTGTTGAAAATGTTTGACAGACAAATGTGAAATATAAATGGGTTAAATGGCAAAGGCAGACTAAGGCCAAAAGAGTTGTTTACTTTGGTAAATGGGAAAAAAGAATTCTTGGTAAGGAATTGCAACGATTTGTATTATTCAGATTAAAGTATGTTAAATGAGTACGAAAAGAATTTTAGTCAAAGAATTTCCTTTTAGAATTGTTTAAGCACAATAAATTTTTTTAAATATGTTTAAAAAGTCAGCCAGTTCATAGATCTTACAATAGTTTCTAATATCGCATAGGCGTTTTCTATTAAATTAACTTTTTCAATACTAATCTTAAAGTTATCAGATCAAATTGTAATTTTAAATTTATAAGTTCCTAAAGTGAATAGTTCCAACTTTTCTAATTCCGTATACATTTTCAAGTCCAAGTCTACTAGTATTAAAAGTTGTCCAATCCAAATCTCTTAGGTACAAAAGTAGAGCTAAAACTTTAAGCTACCGATTAACTAATCGTTTTAGGTCTTACAATTGACCGTTTAAGCGTTAATACTTTCATAGTTCCTCGTTCTAAAATCAGTAGTTCCAATAAACTTTCTTTTGCGAACTAGTTTCCCAGCCAGTCGCAGCCAATTAGGGACCAGTTCTTGCTGATGATCACATTATTTTGACTATTACGAAATCAGTTGGGTACTTAAAAGTAAAAACAGTTACTACACACCTGTTTTCAATGTACCATGATTAGTCTTTATTTACGGCTCATGAAAAATGAGTTGGAATTTGGTTGCCTTTAACAAAAAAAAAAAAAAAGGAACCAACCAATAAAGACATAATTTCCAATATAAACCTCCCCTCAGCATGGGCTGAGCAAAAGTTTATTTGAATATCCAACAAATGGTAATTTGGCCCGGCTATATCTATCTGTTCTCATAACTATAAACCCGGCAGGCAGGCAGGCAGCGAGCCAGGCATTGAAGCTGGCAGCGATTCTCTTGCCATTCTTTTGCTTAGTTTGCTTTGGCATCACATAGTAACTCAATTACCTGGTAACACCATAAAAAAAGAGCCACCCTCTCTCTCCCCACCAGCATCAGCTCCATTCTTCCATGCATTACCATTTTTTATGCTCACACGCAACGGCCAGGTCCATGCTTAAGCTTCCTACCACCCCACTCCACCCCACACCAACTCAACCCAGCCCATCCCCTCAACTAATTACAGCCATGATGCGCCTTTCAACACTACAAATGCCGCTTTAATAGTCTTTAGTTTTCTCCTTCTCCATCTCCATCTCCTCGCCTCTGCTGCTGCTTCCTTTCCTTTTAATGTTATTCGAAAAAAATGCAAACTATGTCATTGGGTCTATGAAAAGAATCTTCCCAACTGCATGCGGGAAAAGTGCATTTTCAATTCGAAGTTGCATTTCGATGCTTTTATTGTATTTTCTTGTTTGCCTATTTAAATTTTCGGATGAATAGAATGGGATGTAGTAGAGAAGCAGTGGCAACTTCTTTGGAACGAACACATTAAAATGTTTGTGCTCCATGGAAAATCATTCTTTCTTCTGGCCTTTCACCTTTTCTTCTCTTCCGTTCAAATGGTTTCTGTGCAAAGATTAGAATGATTTGATTTTCATTTTTCTCTTTTTTTTTGGATTTGGATTTATGCAAATTTGATTCTCAACTAATCTGGCTTTTTCGTAGCTTTTTAGCATATGTCATAAGAGGTCGGTCATTCCTCTTTTTCTGCGCTTCCTCCCATTTGTATCCCTCACCCTCTCTTTCTCTCTACCATGACATTTCCTCCTCCTGACCTTTGACTATAACTCATGTCTTCAGCCGCTTTTGCTTAGCCTTCGAAAATGCCCTACGACCAAACAATGTCAAGTTTTCCTTCATTTCATTTTGTTGATGACAAATATTTGACTGCCGGCTCTGCCTCTGACTGACTAACTGACTATCTGAGGCTATGCATCTACCACCAAAAAAAAAAAAAAGAATGGGCGTCTTTCCAGAGGGGCTGGGGTCAAGACCCCAAAAGATTTTTGTGGGAAATTGCCTCTTAAATGAAGTTTTTTTTTAGATTTTTTTTCATGTGAACTTCTTTTAGATGCAATTGTGTTTGCAGAATTAAGAAGAAATAATTCTTTTTGTGAGGGAAAAGACTCTTTTTTTGGGTTGAACCTTAACTGGAATTGTCGTTTACTTATGGGTAATATGGATATGGCAATATATAGTAATTGAATCGTATTATTATTTTCTGTGCTTTCTAAAATTTTCTACCCCATTCATAATACTGAAAGTTTCCCTATTCTATTTTAAAAAAGAGTTCATTGGCTACGCCTCTGGTTTATTTGACTGCTCCCTGACTAAAACAAAACCGGAAATTGCGTTGCCTCTAACTGGGGGTTAGGCACCCTTTTTTTTTTCTTTCATTGTGGTGTGTGTATATTTGGCCTTGGGCCTTCATCCTACTGAGTTTATCTTAAGTCAATTTGGTTTCCCCTCGTCAACATCATCGTTTGTCGTTTGTTGTCTTCGTCTTCGTCATCATCAGCCAAGAGCCAACAGCTATCAGCATTATAGAAGTAGTCAAAGAGTCAGTCAGTCAGTCAGCACATTGTTTTGGAGTGTTGGGTTTTGTCTAAGCGGTTTACAGCATTTGCTATAATTTTCCATAGTTAAGCAGGTCACAAAATGTCATCAAATCTCAGGCAAAAATTTCCCGCTGTGACCTTAGAGCAATGAATCAAAATGGCAAGCAATTAGCAAGAAATGTTGATAGTTTTTTGGATAGTATTATTATTTCCTTTTCCTCCAGGGGAGGATGGGTCTTTCATTTAATCTAATCATAAAGTATTTTCGGGGATGATTTCGATGCAGATGCTTCTCGGTTTCGGTTTCGATTTCAAATTTTCTGTGGATATGTCAATTATTTAAAGCTTCATTTCCTATGCCATTTGATTTTTATGATTCTTTTTTTTCTTTATTTTTCCATCTCTCAGTCTCCCTTCTTCTATTTTTTTTTTGTGTTTTATTCTCATTTGCATATTGTATTGAAATTCGTTTTCATTTCCTGCGGTTTGCCATCTGCTGCTGCTGCTGCTGTTGCTGCTGCTTGTATTTGCCTACTAAATGGCAACTTAGGCAAATTGAAATGCGGTTAGAAGAGGCTGAAACTTTAAATTGAAAAACGATTCTGCATTTCGAGAACCTACAAAGGCAACGACGATGACGATGACGACGACGGCGATGACTACCGACGACCTTGGCTATAAATACAAATTACATTTCCTCTTTTTAGCCTCTATGGAAACATGGAATTTTTCCACTTTTTATATTCTATGGGAAAATTCATTTTAATTAGCTCTGTATGTGATGTAGGAAAGGCGGCCAAATTGCAGTGTGGAAAAATAAATTTTTAAATAAAAATGTTGCAGAATTTATTTTCTAAAGCATGTCGACCTTGATTATACCCTAGACTAAAGTTACATATATTTTAAATTAATACAAATTCTAGAAGAAGACAAATTTTTACTTAACTTGGTAGCAGATTCCCTTGATTATAAAATTGAGGGTCTTTAACACGACTTTATAACACCCTTTGTTCTGTTAACCTTAACAGGGTAGCTAGCTTTCACCATCATTTGCACTTCACGCTTGCCTGGCTAGCGCTTGGGTGGGCTCCCTGGCGCTGCAACATAATAATTTGTAAACATTTATCAATTATGCAGCAACACCAACAAAAAACAACAACAACAATAGCCGTAGCAACAACAATGAAGATTCCCCCGTTTCAGCTTTTAGCTAGCCAAAACTGGCCACATAAATTTCAAGCACACACACACAGAGCGAAACACACGAGTTTTGAGCTCTCCCAGCTGGAGAGCGCATTCCAGAGGCATCCGTATTCGATGTTGATGGCGGTAGCAGCACTGCGGTTGGGGCCTTTGGCTAACTTTCGTCTTTGGCGGCAACTTGCTGCCACAGCCTGCCTGCCTGGGCGTTGATTTGCCAGACCAAACATGCAATTAAGTGCAAGTGGGCAACACCTCATCATCGGCATCATCATCATCATAGGGAGCCGCTGGTGTGCCATAGCAGGTGCTGTCTCCTCCTCTTGGTGCCAAGGCTTTGCCAGATTTTGAAAGTGCGTAGACTCACGAGTCAATCAATCAACTTGCTGGGACACGAGCTGTTGACACATCAGCAATCCGACCGAACCAATCTAACCATTTAGCCAAGCAACCAACAACAACAATTGCTGCAATAACGTGACTGCCGACTAATCCCACGCATCTGCGCCCCACCACAATGCCCACCAGGTGCAGTGCAGTGACTGACAATAAACCCAAACCCAACTGGAAAAGGAGCAAATGTCCTTGAAAATGATCGAATACATTGTATGCGGGTGTGCTAGGCACTTAACCCAAAATGCTGTTAATGAAAATAAAAGAAAACTGTCTTACAGTGAAGACTAACTTTGGTGGCAAAAAAAAAAAAATGCATTCCTTTTTCTAAAGTAATAAACAAATTTGGTTAAACAAAGTTTCCTTAGAATTATTCCTGTGGAACTAGTTCAATGTACTTACTCAGTTAACTAGAAACATCTTAGCAACATGTTGCCAACTGCTGCTGCACTCACACGTGCGCATAGTCATACCGGGGCTCTCTCTCTCGCTCTCACACAAACTCTTCGGCTCTCTTCAACACTCGAAGGGAACCTATCCACTCTTTTGGTTTTCGTATAGCGGCCGCTGTTTTGTTTATGTTTTTCAGTTGAGTCAGCTGTTTCTTTCATACAATCCACATAGAGACAAGCAACAAATGTTGCTAGTGTAAGCCGTTCGACGTGCAACATTTTTTGTATGTTGCTGGTCGCCACGACGTGTTGCTTGTGTTTTGTCAGTTGTTGTTTTTATCTCGAAGCGTCACCATCCGGGCCGATAAAGGCTTGTGTATGCATGTTGCCAATGCGTGTGTCTGCCTGCGTGCGTGCGCGTATATGTTTCGAGAGTGTGTGTATCTATGAGATAGATGTGATGTGTTGAAATCGAAATAAGAAAAGACGAATAAGAACCACAGACAACTTGGCATGCATTTGGCAATCCAATTGTTTGTCTAGCCGATTTCCGTTTGAACCCCCCCAAAGTGCGAGAGAACAAAACAAAAAAAAAAACAAAACAAAAAAAAAATAAATTAAATCATTCATTAAGAGACTCATTCACAAATTGTGCGTCGAGGACCAGCTGTATGGTGCGTTGTGACACAGAAAAAACCGAAACAAAATAAAAAATAACACTATTTGGCAATAGTTTCGGCATTTTTTTTGTGTAGTTATTGTTTTAGTTATTTTCCGCTTATGATTTATGCCACTTGTCACATTAGCAACAAGTTGTAATGCTCTTTGAAAAATCTCCAAAACAATTAATTAAAATTTATACGAAAATGCATACAAAAAGTTTTAGTAAAATTTGCCTAATGATCATGATGATGATGATGATGATGATGAAAGTTCAGGCTAATGACCAGCTACCAGATAATGATCTCAATGGTCTATCAATGCTAGAGGAGCAGGAAGAACAACATTTACTCGAGCCTCAGGCTCCTCCAACTCCATCTTCCTATTCAGTTGATGATTTTCGCAAGGAACGTGATAAAAGTGCAACAACTGCAGTCAAGTCGTTGTCTTCGTTGTCGTCGCCAATGCTCCGTCTACGACATGAGCAGCACCATTTGCGGCACCGTCAACATTCAGCGTGGGAGGAGATGCAACAGGAACAGAAACTAGTTAGAACTGTGCGTCATCATCAGCATAAATCTCAGTCAGGAGGAGTAGGCATTAGACATGGCCAAAGTTTGCCCCAAGTCGATGACATTGATTACACTTACTCCTCCATTCTCACCTCCGCCTCACCAACCTCACCATCTCCCAACAACTTGGAGGCAACCTTCTCTCCTTGGCAATGGCAACAATTTGAGACGGCTCACCGTTGGCAAAAGCAGTTACATCAAAAGGAAATGCAATCTCTACGATTACGCAATCGACACACAGAAGCATTTAATGAGGCCAAATTTTTGGTTAACGATGTAAGTTTTACAACGACAACAAAATGCAAGAATCCAAGAATTTTAATAGGATGTTGGTTAGCTAGCAAACAGCCAACTTTAGATATTTAAGTTTTTATACACTTTTTGAAAAGGGCTTAGTAAAATGCACTTGAAGTAGAGTTAAACTTTGCGAGGTCAAATAAATGTAAAATCTTTAAACAGAACTAAAAAAGAATTTAAGATGAAATTGGTAAAACTTTCCATTGAATTTTCTGGCGCGTAATCGTAACTTTTTTAAAATAAATTTAGCTCTAACTGACTGAGATCGAACCGCATAAAATAAGTCGAATTTCGATGACCTCTTGCAATAATTATTAAAGCTTAATTCGCTTCCTTTTTAAAAGTAATTAATATATATAAATTCTCAAGTCGTCTTTACTTTGGGTTGTCCTTTTTTTTTAGCTTCTCTTGCCACGCTGAAGTTTCTTTATGATCGCCAGCTTCTGGGTGGGCTTTGGCATATTTAGTTTATGGCTTCGTGGATAAAAGAAGAAGCAACATTGCGGCTAATGTAGACAAGGGCAAGAGCAGAGTTGGTTCTAGAAGTTCCCAGAAGTGACTAATAAAATTTTCTCCCTCTCTCGCAGTGCCCCTTTTATTCTCTCTCTCTCTCTCTCTGTCTGTCTGTCTGTCTGTCTTGAAAGTCATCTTCTTGGCTTTGGATTTCGCAATTGCAATTGATTTTAGATTAATTTAAATTAGGTAGCGCCGTTTCAGTTACACCAAACTGATAAGGTCGCAGTCAGTCATTCGATTGTTGCCACCCTGTTGAGCTGCCTCTGCTTCCACCTCCCACCACACCGACACAACCCGCATTTAGTGCTCACTTGGCATACAAATTAATTTGTTGTCTTTTTTTCTTCTTTATATTCTTGTTTTTGTGTGTTTTCGTTTTCTTCGCTTTTGCTTTTGCCTCTTTACCCGGCACGTTCCACCCGAAGAGATCTCAACAAGTAGATTAAACTTGGCGCATTTTTTTTTTATTATTAATTGCCCCGGGTAATTGTTCAGATTCAATGGAGATTTATGTACACAGTCGAATCGGTCGTTGTTGCAACAAATATCAAAATCGGCTATGACAGAAAACCAAAAGAAAAAAGACACTTGGAAGGAAGTATTACCAATTAAAAGCGTATTAAGTGCAAATGGTTTGCGCTCTCATTCTCAGTCGATGACTCAAAAGATTTGCCGGATTTATGGCCAAACATTCTAATGCTCATTCATTATCCATACGAAGAGGGGACTAAGCATCGATTTTTCTTGATTTGATATAATTATCGATGCATTATGAAACTAATTAATGTGGGACAACGAACAAACAAAAAAAAAAACGGGTAAAAGAAAACAAATGTGGGAAAAACTTCATTGGCCATTGCAAAAAAAAAAAAAAAAAACAACAAACCGCTAACCCATATGAGACCACAATTATTAAAATCGGTTGAAATTCAATATTTTAATGGCATTTGAGGTCGACAATTCTCTTAGTTCATTTTTTGGTTATGTTTATTTTATTTTAATTGACTTCAATTGAATTTTAGAAGTTTATTTAATATTTCAAATACTTATTATCAAATTTCAGTGGTTTGTTTTAATATTTTAAAACAAATAAAATAAAAAACTTCAATTTGAGACCCATTTGGAACCATTGCTAAAAATGTTTCCAAACTAAAAGTTTGACCAATAAAGAAAGAACGATTAACCAGCTGAGTAAACAAAAAGATATATCTCTATATATATTATTCGTTACCTACAACACAAAAGATTTAAAGGCTTTTGGAATGGAAAATTTGATTAGAAATATGTACAAATTGATCAAGTTAATGGCCATTTCTCACCTTTTCCAATGGAAACTCTGTGGGAGGACCAACTACAAGAAACATTATGATCAATTTTCAGGGATCATTAACTTCAATTTAAATGGTTTGAAGAATAGCATAAATTTCCTTAATTACTGTAATTTGTTAATTTCAGACACTTGTTTTGTTTAGACCATTTTCCTACATTAGATCATTTCAGAGAGTAATCTACATTGAAGACTAATTGGTCTTCAGACAGGGGCGATGAATGTGAAAAATAAATATATAGAATTTCCTTTCTTAATGAAAATGGTTTCATTTAAATGCATTTCACTCTTTCTTTTTTTTTTTGGGAAAATTGGTTATATTCTTTTTCTGCTAATTAGAAAGGAAAATATTCTTTCATCTTTTTTTTCTCGCCTTCGAATTGTTTTCAATGATTATTAACACTACATTTAACGAAATGGCGCCCGGAGGCAAACCGCCAGTCAATTTTTATTATTATTTGCTTTTCATAATCATTGATCCCAAACACTTTCACTTAAAGAAAAACTCAACATCGTTCCCTTGTCTATCTTCCTCTTTCTCATAGCCCCCCTCCTCTCTCTCTCTCTCTCTCTCTCTCTGTGTGTGTGTGTGTGTTAAACTTTTGCAATCAGTCTATTAGCTGGCATTCGTTCTGCTTCACTGGTTTCATCTGCGCCTTCATTTCCATCTCCTCCAGCATCTCCTCCTGCTGCACTTCTCCTTTGGCACTTCAAACATATTCCTCCTCCCCGCCTTCACAAATTTGGCGCAAGTAAACATCACAGCTGCAGCAGCTTACACATAGACAAATTAAATGTTTACTTTTGTGAAATCGACTGTCAGATACCCTTTATTAAGTAGATCAAATTTTCTAAAACTTCAGTAAATTCAAACAATAAGTTTTCTGTTGGTTTATCTAGTGTTTGGAAGTCTTAACTGACAATTCTAAGTTTCGTAACGCATTAAAGAGAATTTTTTTTTAATATTGAAACTCTTTTATAACATTTTTATCCAGATTATTAACAAATTTCTTTTCGATTCCTTCTCAAAGGCAAAATATTTTCTTTAACATTTTTAAAAGAAAAACTTTCTCAAAAGAAAACTTTATTTTGTTATGGGATTTTGTCGAATAAATTTTTGAATATGAATTGGTTGACATCTTAATCCAACTGAATATAATGAAAAGAGCTACAGACTACTTTAATTTTAAAAAAATCAGTTTTTTATAAAACGATGTAACTTTTTGTTATTTCGATTAGGATTCATTTTAGAAAAACGAATTCTGTTATACCCATTTAACACTATTGCATTAGAGGGTATCAAAATAGTTGGAGGTGTTGGCGGTTGGTGGGATGGGTAGGAGATTCGGGTGCTGCACTCTATTGTAAAAGTTTTGCCTCTGCCTCTTGCACATTCAATTAATTCAAAGCATTAAAACAATTAAACAACTGTGGCTTCATTGACTTGGTAAACGCCTCTCGACACGCCACGCCCAATTCACAACTCCATCACGCTCCCTCCCATCAGCGACCAACCCACCCACTGGAAACCACTTGTGACCCAATTTTCTCCCATTGCACACAAACTACAAACACAAATTAGTGCAGCTAATTTTTAATGACGACGACGATGATGATGATGATGATGATGCTTCTTTTTTGTTCCTTCTTGGCATTTTTCATAATTTTCATTTCTATATTTTTACGCAATTTATGATGTTTCCGAACCCCCAACCGCCGCCCATGATGATCTTCCCCTCTCTCTCTCTGTCTCTCTCTGGTCCCAGCCGACAAATGCAATTGAAATAGACATGGAAGGCAAAACTCGGAAAAAATAAATTTATTTTTATTTTTTTTTTCTTTTAATTTCGGGCCAAACTACTTACTTGGAGAAGGCCCAAAGCCCCCAAGGGCCAGAGGATTTTCTGTGGTTCTACTCTTTCTCTTTTCTTTTATTTTTTTTCTTATTATTTTTTCAAGGGCCGCCTCCATGCGTTTTAACTCATTTGCACCTAATTGTCATGCACACGGGCCAGGAAAACGAGGGGAAGGCGAGCCAAGACAGAAGTGTGTAAAAAAAAAAAAAAAATAGAAAACAAAAAATGTGAAATAAAAAGAGACCTAGCCCCAGATGTTGAATTTTGGACATTGGGGGGGGGGGGGGGGGGGGTAAGATTTCCACACAGCTGGTTACACTTTTTACATTTTACTTTCGACTAATACCCCGTGTCTAAGCGTTGAAAGGGTCTAAACTAATGGCCAAGACCCAACTCCAAGCTCAAAAGAGTAAATTTAAGCTCAGAGAAATACGATTCACATACTTTTAGAAAGTTAGACAGCGGCAGGGTATTTTCAATTCGACCTCAGAGCAGGCTGTCAGAATTTTTGCATCTCTTCTCTCCTTCATCTTTGGCTCTATCTCTGCTGGCCAAGTCGTTGGACTTAATCTGCATTTTCTTTGCATAGTTCAAATCTGAAAATTGTATTTTTAGCATTTAACAAATATATTATTTTGAGAAAACTTACTCAAAAATGCACATAAAAACAATCATTCAATAAAAAATAAGAAATGAACTGATTCGATAGAAAAGTTGATTATTTTCAATAAATTAATAAGGGTAATTTCACTACAATTACTTTGGAATTACTAGAGTACTTAAATGGTCAAAACTTGCCTTGGCCTGAACTTGCTTAAATATATTTCTGTTTAAATTAAAGCTTAAAATATTCTAGTAAGAGTTTTTAAACAAATGTTGAGTATTAAAGGAAATAACTAGCCAAAAATTTGGCATCAAACATGTTTCTAGAACTACTTGCATTAGCTTAGTTTATTATAATTCGAATTGCTTAAGCTTTGTGGTTTCAAAATTTATACAAATAATGTTTAAAACAATGGATATTTCCCCTCGACTACCTGGTCCTCAATTACAAAAAGAATTATGTATTTACCAAAAAAATGCAGTAAATACTTAAACAATTATTATTGAAACACTCCTAAAATCAAAGAAGAGTCAATTTCAAACATTTATTAAAGAACAAACTGTTTCCCACGAACTTTAAATATGAGTAATATTTAGCTCAAAAATTTCTTATTGCATTTTGATGCATTTTTAAACAAAGTAGACAGAATTTAAAAACGAAAGCCAAGATAAATGGAACTCTCTTAGGGATACGACTTATCTCATTTTCCGTCTTACTTCCTGGACCAGGACCTGGGCTAATTTTTTGTCACCTTAAAGCACAAGCTTTGCTCGATTGTCTCTCTTTTAGTCTCTCTCTCTGTCTCCATGGGTTGTCTTATTGCTGCAGTTGCTTTTCGTTAGCTGGTTGTTGTTTTTCTCACATTTCTCCCGACATACATACGAACGAACACACCCATTTGCCACCCACTCAGCAACCAGCCGAGGGTCCTCTGTCCAGTTTAGGAATGAGTGTACAGGCAAAAAATACAAAAGCTTCGTGTTCTTTTATTTTGCCTGCCGACATTATTTTCTATGCGTTATATTTTGCACAGTTTTTCATTTCGGCCAACAACAACTAGCCAGCTAGCCAGCCTTTTTCCAATGCTCTTCCATCAACAGGTTCTATGCATTTTGTCTAGAGCTTTGCTAAAGTATAAATTGACTAATGTGGAGATTTTGTTACCAAGTTTCAGATAGTAAACTTTTACTTGGCTCTTTTGCGAACTCAAAAGACATTGCCCTTAGTTTACTTAAGTCTGAAAAAGAGAGTATTGAAACATTCCACAAGGTTTCGCTGTCATCTGCCACATTTCTCTGTTATAATTTCTGTTTTATATTTTCTTGTTTTTTTCCCTCCATTTTGTTTTTTATCTTCTTTCTCTCTCTCACTCTCTTTTTTGTCGTTTTTCCTTTTGCATTTCTCTTGTTTACTTTCCTTACTTTCGTTTTGTATGTTGGCATTTTAAATTGCATTTCACAGCTGCTATTTATTTCGCTAAATTTGGAATCATCATCATATTGTTTCTTTTTTTATTTCGAAATATTCTGTCATCATCAACATCGTCATAATCATCCTATCATGGCCGTCTCCTGTTTCCCCGAGTGTCCCTTAAGCGTTTTTTGTTTTTTTTTTTGTTTCCTGTTATTATCCACAAATTTGCGCATTTTCACTTTTAGTTTTAATTAACTGAAAACTGCTGTCGGACAGCAGCAAAACAAGACCACACCCACTTTAAGGATAGAGAAAAACGATTCCTTCACAATGGAAATGTGAGATGGAATTTTAAATGAAATTCAAGAAAATCTAATGGAAAATAAAACTTAACATAAATAAGGAACTTGTTATTTACTTTCCTTTTTGTGTAGTTATTTATTCTAATGGTATTTTGATATTTAAGTAGAGAATACTTGAAAAAATTAATTTTTTTAGAAAGAATTAGTAACATGAAATCTTTTGACATCCTCGGAGAGTCAAAAAAGAGCATAAAATTTTGAGTTCTTTTAATATTTTTTCATTTTATAAAAAACTAAAATTACTTTTTGAGTTCCTTAACTAATTTTAGCTGGCTTTGATTACTAATACAAATCTCTGACTTTGTTTCAGATATAATGCCAAATATCATTTCATTATAGCGCTAATTCTAGCGCTAATTTTGCAAAATGTATTACGTTGGCTAGTATTTTTAGTATTTTTGTGCATTTAATTTGTGTTTATGCCTTTGCCCTGAATTTGTGGTGGCTTATTTTAAAATTTGTTTGTATTTTTGTTTCTTAATCATTTGGTCTTTGCTGAAAAGTGGCCTCAAAAGAAGGCAGAGACAGAGAGATCTGGCCAAAAGTCTCATTGTTTATGGCTACCGGGCTACTACTGTGGGCTGTGTGGGCTGGCTTGAGGCTGAGCATGAAAAGGCAAAGCCAAAATGAAGGCCAAATTGTTTGCCCTGTGTTTTGTCTGAAGCTGGGCTAAAGTTCAAAGTTGAAAGAAGAGTGTGAGAGACAGAGACGAGAGGGTAATGGAAATGCAGACGCTGGGTAAAAGAACTGCTTTAGTTCTACTGTTCGTCAGCTGCTTTGTGGCTTTAATTAAACCGAAAAGAAGCCCAGAAACAACAAAAGGATGAGAGACGACACAAACCTCTCTCACTTGATTCTTTTTTGGCTTTTGTTCTGCAAACTAATTAAACATTGGAACTGTGTTCTCTACACCACCCCCCACCCCCAGAAAAACACACTCTCATTCCACCTGCTCTCCATTCTCTTGTAACTATTAATTTGTTTTAAATCGTTGCTTTCTCTCCTCTCTTCTCTCCCCTCTCTCGCTCTATGTATCTTTACTCCAATTACAAGTGGAACTTTGATTAATGGCCCACAATGGACGTAACTTCATTTTGATTGCCCTGTCGAATTTCGGCCTGGCACGAACACATCATTTGTTTTCGGCCCCAAAAATTGAGTATTTTGTTTTCATTTTATTTTCCTCTTATTTTGCCGGCTTGGCTATATCAACACAACAACAACAACAACAACAGCAACAAACTAAAGTACAAAATGCGTTTTTGGCTTTTCAATTTTCCTAGTCTCCAACTGACTCTTTCTCATTCATTCTTGATATTTTTTAACCATTAATCACCTGTTCAAGTGCTTGTTTTTTCCTTCATGTTCTTGAGTTTTTTGTGTTGTGTTGCATTGTGTGGTCTTGCCTCTTTTATGTTTGCTTTTTCAACCAAGTTGAATGAAATTTCCAAATTTTTCATTGATTGCTCAACATTTGGCTTAGTTGAATATTGTTTAAACAATTGAATATATTGAGGAAAAGTGTACTGAAAACATGTAACAGGACCAATCAAATTTGATAAATTTCGAAATTATGGATTGGCATCATCGCTTGGACAAACATGTTCACAACGTTTAGCTTCATTAACTTTGTTTCGTTACTTGGAGCCAACTTTTTGCTGCTCTCTTTTTTTTTGTTGTTTTTTTTTTTGCTTCTCTTGTTTTTTTGGGCATATTTAATGGCTGCCGGAAAAGTTTTTTAGGTTCTTGTGTTGACCTTTGGCTAAAAATGTTGTGAACAATTCAGGCAAATCGCACAAATCGGGCAAATCTTTTGACTGGCTCTTAACATTTCAATGGCGATTACCTACACTTGCCGCCGCCGCTTTTCGCTTTTCCTCTAGCTGCCTTTTGTAGCCTTTTGTTTATCCGTTTCCAGCTCACTCCCTCTGCTCTTAGCATTTTTTTTTTGTTTTTATTGTTTCTCTTGTTGTTGGTCGTTTCTCAGTGTGTTTATTACAAGTAAAAAGTGCCACTTGCACTGCACACAGTAAGTAGAACCAACAACAGCTGCCTTCCATCGATGAAATCAAAAGGGTGGGGGGGGGGGAGGAGAGGGGAAAGAAAAGCGAGCATGGCATTGATTCGAAAGGGCAGTGAACTTTCACTTCCTATAGAAGGGAAAAAGGTAAAATATGTAATTGAAAGTTCTATGTTCTATTTTTCAAGGTGCCATTTGAAGTCAATAATTTTATAAACCAAACAGAAAAACCGAAAACTAAAATTAACATTACAAAATTAGAGCAATGTTTACAATATTGCATTTCCAAATCAAATTTCATTATTTGCCACCGAAATTTAAGCAAATGAACTTCATAAAGACGCGAGAAAGTTAACATATCGTTTAGAGACAAAACTGTTGAATATATTGAGTCTTATTTTAATATTTCGTTAAGTATTACTTAAGCAATTAGTTTTGGCTTTATATATTTCAATAAGAAATTTAGTTTATATTATGAAGTTATATTATATATTATTTAGTTCATCATATGAATATGCAAACTAAGTTTGCATTTAGTTCAACTACCTTATTTAAAGGTTCAAATTACTTGAAAACAGAGTTTCCCTTATTCACAATTACTTTAGTAATTCATTTTTCTAAAGCTAAACACAAAAAAAAGGTATAATTTATTTCCTCAACCTCTTCTTGTTGGTAGTTCTAAAAATTTACTTTTTTTGATTCATTTTTTTTTTTTTTTAAATCATTTACGACTTGGACAGCAATTCAAGTATGTTCTATATGATTTTTATTTTTTTGGGTTTCGATTATGAAAATTGAAATTGTAATTATAATTACCGATTAATTTACTGTCAATCACCTAGAGACAAGCTGCAACTCACTTAACTTCTAGAGGCAATTATCAATTTTCCAGCACAATTTATTATCCAACTAAACTAGTTCCCCTACATTTTCACTTTAAAACTACTAAAAATTTATTTTGAATTTAAACCCAACCCACTAGACTACCCCAGCCCGCCTCAGTGACTGCTATTCCCTTCTCTCAACTGTTGGAAAGTTATCAAAAATTCTCAGAAATTTAATTGACTAACGAAAAATCTGAGAGAAAATGAGCATAGAGAAAAAATCTTTAAACTACTATAAACTGATTGAATATGCGGGCTGCCAATGAGGGTGGAGTAAAGAGGAAAATAGGGGAAGGGGTAGTAGGGATGGGCAGTCAGTCTCTAACGATTGCAGTATATACAAACACATTGAAAAAATCATCATCATCATCATAGTCTGTCTACGTAACATAGACAGAGCCCATAGACCAGTAGCCAATTGCCAAGTGCACGCATTGAGCCGTTCAGTCATCCATCCATCCATCCAACCAACCAACCATTCAGCCATTCAGTGAGTGAGTCATTCAGTCAGACAGTCAGCCAGTCAGTCAGTCAGCCAGGCATGCAGTCAATTATACAATGTTGCCACAGCAAAAGCTCAACCACGAACGTATGTATGTATGTCTGAGTGGTCATATCAAGATGATATCTATTAGATACTTTTTGTATGCATCACAGCTAACTGAATTTATGTCAGTATTTTTTTTTCCCCCCCTTGCCTGATGATGGCTCTCTGACATGTTGTTGATGAAGTTGCATGAACTTTGCTGCAACAGCAAGTTCATGCCGTGTCTTCATTTTAACCTTTTTTGCTCTCGTGTTTTTAATTTTCAGCTTAATTAAATCATTGCCCAAGTTAGCAAAACGAGGAGCAAAATGACCAACAATTTCTGCACTTTGCGTCTAATGAATTATGGCTAAAGTCACTCAGAAAAACACACACACACAATTCTGTTACATTTTTTTTTCTCCTTCTTCTTTTTTTTTGGTCATATTTTGACCAAAATTTATGACAGCTTCTAGCTGAAGATTCTGTTTTTTTTTTTTCTGTTTGGTTTTTTTTTTTCTTTCTGCTAAGTAAAGTTGGCCATAAATTAAAATTGACTTTAGACGAAAGAGAGAAAAGCTGAAAAGAATGAAACACAAAAATGTTTGCTCCTATTGAAAGAGAAGTTGAAAAAAAGTATTAATTGAAAATGGGATAAATGTGTGGCTAAGAAAGCTTTCAAATGAAGTCTATGGAGAGCAAATTTATAATATTTCATATGTAGTTGAATATTTCACTTAACTTAACCCAACTTTATGCATCTTTTATTATTTAATGACTAATCTAATTATAATTTATATATAGCAATAAAATGAGAACGTCGTAAAGTTCTTATAAACTTTACTTTGTTCCCCATTTGAAAATGGTTTCCTTAATCAAATAACATGAACTCTGACCTTTTGGCAACACCATCATCATACATGTCAAAATGTAACAAGCATAGAAAGAAGAAGAAGAAGATTCCATCAAAGTGTCTAACTAGATTCCTAACCGACTTCCCCTCCATCTACTTGGGGCTCAAGCACAACCCATTAAAAACACGCAAAAGCGTGGCACGAAACGAATCAAAAGACATCAGACGATGCAGAGGGAGCGGTGAGGGCAGAGAGGAGGAAGGAGCGCTCTCGGAGTCGCTGTCTTGTCTATAATTTGTGAAGAAATGTCCAAATGCGCCGTGTGACACACTTCAAACTGTCAGTTGGCCATTCCGCTTCTATCTGCTCCTCCGTCGTCTCCTGCTTGTTTTTCCTAACCAATTAAGCAATTTGTGTGTGGTTTGTGGACGGACACGCACATCGTCATTATCATCATCATCATCGCCATCATCATCATCTTTGGTCGGCATTGGCATTCAAAAGAAAACAAACTCTAATCTTGCCTAGGCATAAACGAAAAACCAAATGATATACACCGCGCGACACTTGAATAGAATAACTTTATATGATTTTTAGCTATTTAAACATACTTTTTTAAGTTTTTCACTTTTGCAATAATTGAAAATGGATTTTTAAATTAAAATTTATATTTTCAATACGAAATGAATCGCTCTTTAACGCTCAAATTTATTTTTCGATTAATCATTTTGTTGCAAATTAGTTCAACTGTAATTAAAAGAGTTTCTTAACCTTTGCTTTTAGTAGTTTTCAAAATTTTAAGAGTGTTTCTAGTTAAATGTCTCGCATTGTATATCGTGTGTGTGTGGCGCAGTTTGACGACATATTTCTGACAGCAGAGAGAAAAAGAAGAAGTAAAACGAAAAAAAATTATTATTATTATTTGCTTTTTACTATCAATAAAAACAATTTTCTTTCACTTTAGGTCAAACTGCAACCAAAACCCGGTTGACTTCTGTCCGCTTTGAACTGCTGTCATTACACAGAAAATTGAAGACTTTATGGTCTTTTCTGATAAGTTCAAATTTCAAATCAGATATCAGATATTTATTTGGGGGGAAAATCCCATCATTTTCCAAATTGGAAATGGGTAATTTGGTAAGCAAATGCGACATTTGATGGAGAGCTTAAGCGAAGCGGCTTAGCTATGATTAGGAAATCACAAATTAGTTTATCTTATCAATATTTATAACTTAAACTGGTTGGGAGGTGGGGCCGGGGGAGGAAACAAGAAGAATGGGGTTAGCTTAAAATTAAGCAGAGAATAAAAACTAGGTTTTTCTTTTACATAATAATTGTTTTACGTTTGCTGATTGTAAATTTCAGTTTTGATAGCTTTCACACCTTGTTCAGTTGTTAAAATGGGGCAACACATTAATTTGATTTCTCGATATTGGCTAAGAGTGCTATAAAAGAAAACACTTTTCGTTTTGGTTTGTGGTCACGAAAAGGTATAAATTCAAGGTTCCCTTTTGATGGCTTATCGAGATATTTCTTTCAATACAATTTCAATTTGCATAACACTTCAGTTTACATTATTTATGACTTGTCAAGTGCGTTTCCGTTACGCAAGCGCAGCCAATGGGCCGAGCCGCCCAGTGATCCGCTTTAGACAGTGAGCCTTGTCCGCAAAGGTTTTAATTGTAAGTGCATAACGAAGTCGAAAGGGGAAATCGAATCGAAATCAATTCAAAGTTATGAAAAGCGAAACGTTAAAGTGGGCGTTGCTAATTAGTAAGTATTTGTCCACTTTGACCTAAGGGGCAAAAGATTTATTGTCTACATATTTAACTATCTTTTATGTGGGTTTTCCCTTCGTTTTCTCTTTCTACTCTCGATTCCCTTTGTCTGTTAATCGATATTTAAATTGAGTTAAATTGATCAGATTTTTTTGTTTAGCTCTCTCTCTCTCTCTTTGTCTTTTTAAATGATTTTCCGCTCTTTGAATATGTTTTTTATACACCTCGTTGATAAGTTGAACCATTTGTATATAGCTGTAGATATTTTGCTGTATTGGCCATTTTTCATTGCCTGAGCTCATAGATCATTTTAATGGCAGTTTTGGTCTGGCCCAGGGCCATCAATGGCAGCCGCCGCCATGGCAAGTGCAAGGGTTTACGGTGGCGGGTGGGGGAGTGGTGGCGGTTCAAAAGTTCAATGGTTTCCGCAGAGTGCCGTGCCAGAGCACTTGAAGCAGTTCTCAGTTCTTGTTTTGTTGTTGTTGTTGTTGTCATTGCAGCACATTGGCAGCCCATGTTGCAGTTGCCGCACTTTGTTGTCAATGACAAGCGCGGAGGTTGAACAAGTTTTTTTCTCCCTCTATCTCAATCCCTCCCTCTCCCTCTCCTGGTCTCTCTCTCTCTCTGTCTCTCTTGTGTGCAGGTGAAACTTGACTTACTTGATGGCAAACACAACTGTACAAGCATCATTGTAAAGAATATTTGATGGAGTCAGTAAGTGGGAGGGGAAGATGAGAGAGAGCAAGAGATGGAGACTACAATAGGGCGCCACTAGGAATGATTGCCAGGCAACTAAATTATGCTAACAATGCTACAAAAGGTACAAAAGCAACTTATAGGATATTGCAAATAACCTGATTGAAGAAATGCATTTTTGTTTTATTCAATGTTAAAGTTTTTCGATCGCAGAGTAACTTAAAACTGAATCATCATCGATTTTGAATAAAACTTGCTATAACCAGAAAACAGAATAATAGAACCAATTTAGCCATAAAAACACAAAATTGAATTTCACAAAAACTTTAAAATGAGTTATCTATTTGACTAGAAATTGTCAAGTCAAAAGTTGATGAGGTTCATTATATTCTATTCCATTTTTAGTTATCTTTCGTTATAAGATTAAATTTACATTTGTTTGTTTTGACAAACATTCCAATCCTTTAATCTCCTGTAATTAAGTTTTAACGCCTAACGAAATTAGTGAATCTGATCATTATCTCTCTGATCCATTTGACAATTGATTGTAATTTTATAGCTATTGATCTAACACGCCTACTTGCATATCAATTGAAATCTAATTGCCTATATCATTTCCATGAAGCTTGCTTGGCTGTCAATGAGAGGTTTGGGTTGGGGTTGGGGTTGGGGTTGGGGTTGGGTTTGAGGTTTGGTTTGGTCTGGTCTGGGCTTTGCATTCATCGAAAACTGAGCTCAATGCTTGCTGGTTACGAGCTCGGTCTGAGGGCTGGCTGGCTGGCTGGCTGGCTTATCGCTCATCACTTGTAAAAATTGTCACGCTTCTCTGCCACAGATGACACTTTGACTGTGACGCCTTCAAAAAACACATAAATACACAAAATTATGACATAAAACACACACAGACACACACACACACACACACACACACAACAAGAGCAGAAAGCTACAGACAAAAAGAAAGGAAGGAACAACAACACAAAAAAAAAGTCATTATCAATTACGCCACTTAATTATTTTTATTGGAGCATAAAATGCTCCATTTCTTGGCACAGAGAATTTCTCCCTATTTCCCTCTCAGCCCTCCCCCCTCTTATGGTCGTTACCCATTTCCCTTGCCACTTGCACTCCCTCCCTTTCAAGTCTCTTCAGATTGTCGCCCATGCGTCGATGATGTGCTAATTGTCGCGTGCCCACTTTTTGAATGACACTTTTGGTTTTTCGGTTGGGGCGTTTTGTCGTTTCGTTCCCTCTATTTGGATGCTGCACTGGAGTCCTGGAGTTGGAGTGGCACCGCTAAGTGGCGGAGAAATTGACTTGGGTAGGGGAAGGGCACACTGCATAAAATTTTACATATTTTGTTGACAGTCTATTTGACTCAAGGGGCTTGGCTAGAGTTAAAGACTTGCACAAATTTTGGAGGCGTTTGCTTTTCTAGACATTTTCCAAATTGAATTTTTGCATGTGAGAGAGTAACCGTTTAATAGCGCCTGGGGAAGACTTGAAGATTTACAAATTTCCATTATGATGGCATTTAATATTACTCAAAAATCTAGATTCGGACGGAAGTTTGAATGTATAAAACATTGTCTAGAAGAATTTTACCAAAAATCTTAAGAGTTGAGACCTCCTTTTGGTAATTGATATTCATTGTTTTTGTTTTCTTTGTAATACATATTACGATTGTATCCCTAAAAAAGTTTTTTTGGAAGTTAACTTAGTTAATATCAATCATAAAGACTATCGCTGAAGTATTTTTTGTTGGTAATAATTAATCAATTGAGGGATTTGAAGCATTAAAGCTTCATTTAGTAACTCAATGCGCTTTACTGACTTAGTCTTTCAGACTCACAAGAAAACAAAAATTTGCCTGAAATCCTTTAGATATTTAATTGCCTTTCGCCAAAGTATAATACTTGTTTGTAATGTGTTTTGTTTTAGTTTGTTTTTTTCGCGATAAGCAATTAAAAAATGTTTTTAGCTCCCACACATTTTATTGGCTATTAATTGCCTTGGAGATTGCTTGATTAAAAACAATTTCAATTGTGGCCGCTTAGTTCATTTTTTCGATTGCTTTTTTTTTTTTTGCGATAATTAAATTAAAGCTAGACCACCCATCAAGAGACAGACACAAGAAAGAAACAGGGCAAACATGTTGCTGAATTTTCATTTTTCTCTCTCTCTCTCTTGCTTTTTAGCCAAAATAAAATGCAACAATTTGTTAAACAACTAGCAAAGTGAATTGTTGCTGTGAAAGTTATAAAAATTTATGCAATTCGTCTTTAATATTATACATTACATTAACTCTGACAGCCGAAGGAGAAGGAAAGAAAAAAAAAAAACAAAGTTTGAGGCTCAATTTCACTTGTCAACACGCGGGCAACATTCATCTCGCTATGTTGGCAACATGTTGCCAACAACAAGATGCCAACCAAACAGTTTCGATTGTATCTGGAGGTCTATTTAGTATTGATGATTGATGGCCTGGTCGAAACGAAACGAGCAGAAACGAAAAGAAAAACAAAGTTTTAAGCTGGTTGCTTGGTTCAGTGTTATGCCCATTGAATACTAAATTTCCGAATGACTCAACAAGTGGCAAGTTGCAACAACAACAAATTGAAAACGAGGCGCACCCACACACACACACACACACACACACACACACACACACACAGAGAGAGTGCAACAATGTGGGCACCTTTTTGCACCTGAGCTGATTATGATTATAACCAGAAAGCTTTCTACATTTGATTAGGATGCCATCGTAATGGTTGACTTTAGGGAGTAATAAGATTTTTTATAGTACTATTTAAACTTCATAGTAAAAGAAGGCGAAAAGAAAAAAAAACTTTTACATGTGAGCACATTAATGCAGAACTTCAGCTCCAACGCCAACTGAATCTCTGAAGAGAACAACCTCCACGAGACAATTGCAACATTGTGTGCGATTAAGCACACAAGAACTGCAACCCACGTGATAACTTCTTGTTGCCACTAGTAACTAGGCGCAACAGGAGCGGTTTAAGCTTTGTCAAGTTTCATTTATGGCTAAACTTTGTCTAGTCTTAAGACTTATAAGGTAAACCTATAACTAAGACGAATCTATTGCAGCTGTTAATCTGTTTTCATGATACTCGAAAACTATTTGAAAACACACTAAAACGACTTATTTCAATTTATTTAACTTCTCAACTCTTACTTCGACTAGTACATTAAAATTTTAGACTCATTTGAGGTTCTTTAATAACATTTTAAAGTCATAATAGAATATGTTAAGGACAAAAGCAGCTTAGATTTGTTGGAAATATTACGCCATTTTTTTTGAGATCTGCAAAGTCAGCTTATAGACTATCTTTGCCTTATAAAGTCCGCATAAAATAACTGAACTCTTCTTCTTTAAGTTTATACAAATATTTAGCAGTTTAGGACTTAAGCATAGGGCATCGTTTACAACTAGAATTAAGCAGAATACTTTCGTTTCAATTCAATCTTTCAAATGTTTAGAAAATTCAGGGTAAATGTCTTACTTTTACCTCTTCTTCCGAAGTCTGACAATAACCTTTCTTGCTCTTAGCCTTTTGCTTTTGCTCTATTGATACATATAAGAACAAAATGCATTGAACTTCTTTAGAGACGAGAAGGTTCTTAAGTTTAAAGCCAAAGCTGTCCCTGGCAGTAGACAGTGTAATAACAATTGTAATAATTTTTCTATTTCCCTGTGTTGTTTTTTTCATTGCAGGTAAGAGTCGCCGCCGCCGGTCCAAAGATATTAAAAGAAGACAACTCTAATGGTAGTCATGTAAGTGGAAGTGCTTACCACTTGGTGGCGAGTACTCAGAGTGGCATAAAAAAATACGTAACTAAGCAACCGGCAAACTAGTATAGACTAAGCCATGGCATCCACCCACATGTGGCCACACCCCGAAATATAAAAACAACTGACAATTGTCGGCACTTCCGTTGGCAAATGGCAAAATAAAACATTGAACTTGCTGGTTTTCCACACACACATTTATAAAAACGCCCCCATCATAAATGTTGCCCCCCCACCTACTAAAAAAAAAATATTTCCTTGGTCTCTCGCACTGTGGAGAGGTAAATGACCCAAAACTATTCACAGGCGTTTGCTTAACGATCGTGACCAATTTGCGTCTGGTCAAGTCAACAATCATCATCGATACACAGAGGGCAATGATGATGTTGATGATGCAGGAGGAGGAGAAGGAGATGGTGTAGAAGGAGGAAAACCGATTGCAAATATTTACATTATGAATAGAGAGCGATCCGTCTCGGTTTCTATTTTATCGGCTGTTTGTTTTCCCCTTCCCTCATCTCCATTCATCTCTACATTAACAGCGACATCGGCATCTGCATCGGCATCGGCATCGGTATCGGCACCGGCAATTGCAGTCTCCGGCTGCCATTCATTCACCCATCCCCGTTTGTTCTCCTCCAGAGTCTCCTCCGTTTCTCGCACAATGCCTGTCAATCAATGCGCGACTCATTGTGGCGTCTGTGTCTGATATATACGGAATATGTGCCTGGAATATTCAATTAAATGCCAGCCAACGTTGGCAAATGCAAAAACCCGAGAAGGGCAAGGGGAGACGGCTAGATATAAAAATGTGTAGTAAATTTTTAATACCCTAGACAAGCACGCAATGCGCCTATTAATAGAAATGAATTACAAAATAATCAAATCTTAAAAGATAAACAAAAATCTTTATTGTCATGAAACTTTCAAATTGGTTCATGGTTTAATCAAATGTGCATCTGAATCTAAAGATCGATTGATCGATCGATTGATTTTAGCCAAGAGATAAACTTTCTTTAACTAACTAATTTACTCTTAAGACCCTTTTTGGGTGACAATTTGTACCTTAAACAGGCAATTTCTTTCAGTTTTTCTCCCCGTTCTCATAAAATTTTAGTTCAGAACGCTTCTAAAAAAGTTTCACTTACAAAAAATGTAAAGTTCTTTCTTTGCTGCCTTAAAAACTCGAATATTTAAGAAGTATTTAAAAGTTTTATATCATATTTTTTACATCAATAAGCGTACAAAAAGTTTTAGATTGCAAAATATTGTCATTAATGGATCTCATGTTTCGAGGCGGAAAGTTTCTTTGGAGAAGACGACGAACTTTTTACGTATTATTATTAAAGTTAATCAAATAGACAACTAAAAAAACTTCCACTTCTAATCACTTTCGAATATTTTCCAACGTTTAAAATGTTTTTTTGAGTGACTCGCACATTACAAATTTTAAATAGAATCAGTTAAAATATAGAAAAAGTTTCCAAAAATCTATGTTCAGAAATAAATTAAGACTGGTCAATAGCAGAACTTAAGTTTAAATATTTTCACACTTTTCACAACTTATTTATTTTAGGTATCAAGTGCTTGGCTTACATTTTTTACAGCCGAAAGAAGACTTTTAAATCAAATCAAATAAACTGCCTTGGCCATTTTATTGTCTAGGAAATCAATGATTATTGAGTGTCTGTGAGCAGATGGATTTATGATTTAGCTCCATTCGATTTTTATTGATTCACCTGCCATAAAGGGTATTCACGTGCCTGCTTAATCAATTTCAATTGGATCTTGCCACATAAACAGTTCTTGACTCTTGGCTCTTTCGATTGGTGGCGCATGGTGCCATGTCTCCTACTCCTACTCCTGCATACTACACACAAACTTGCCAGACAGCTGAAAAGCAAAGAGGCAAACAAAAAACGTGACTTTGTGTGGCATTTCTGTCTGTTGACAGTCTGGCAAATTCATTTATTGTTGTTGTTTTTGTTGTTGTTGGGTTAGTTTAATTGAATTGTTTTGGGGGGCTTGGAGAACTTGACGCTGATTTGACTGGAAATGGAAAACATTATCTACATAACTTAGCTGCTTTTCTTGACTTGACTTTTGACCTATATCCAAAAGTGCCGAAAAGAAAAAAAGCACAGTGGACGAAAATTTATGAGTTTCATTTGTGAAAACAATAGGAAAATCTGGGTCAATGTTTGTGTTGTTGTTCTATTCGGTTCTGTTCTGTGGCATGTTTGTTGGGGGCAACAAGATTTCCGCATATTAAGACAGGCCCTCTAGCTTCCCTGGAGGAGCTAAGGAAACAAATAAGAGATGAGCTTCAATAGCCCATATAAAAACCAATGTTAAAGGCAATTTGTTTTGAAATGGCTTGTTAATAGTGTTGGAAAATGTAGAAATATTAAGGAACTCCCTTAAAAGTAATATCGATCCACAAAGAAGCTCACAATACATAAATAATCAAAGAAAACAATTTAAAAAAATGTTTACTTATCACTTTTTATAGAGAAAGACTTATTGTTAGTGTTGGAAAACACTTAAATGCTACAAAATTTCAAAATTCGAAGAATTATAAAAGCTTAAAGTGTTGTTAAAGCGAATTTGAATGACTTTTTTTACATCCAATGTTAGGTAACATTTAAAAAAAAAGTCTCTTATTTCTGAGTTCTAGTATACCTCGCATATCCTTTAGTTACAGGGTAAAAAAAAGGGCATAAAACTAGTAAAATGATTGTTTGTTCACGGGCGTCCGCCTCTATAAATAGTATGTATATGTATAGTATTCAAAATCGCCATTTTGTTTGCCAAAAACCGTTAATTGTCAACTGCAGATAGGAATGGGCCAACGCATTGCCAGAAAGCATAAAAGGGTCAGATGTCAGTGGGTAGTGGTTAGAAGGGGAGGTGGAAGGAAGGCAGGCCAAAAATTTGTGCATAACACGGACATAACACATAAAATGTTTAACATGGCAAAAAGACAAACGAACATTTGGGCAAATTCAATTTATTTTATCCGCAAAAACCTCATGTAACTTGGTTTTTGAATTGTTATGATTGCCAGATGAGGCGAAATTGTGGGCGAGGCCACATCACATCACATCAAATTAACAGAGCGCATATTTGGTCAAAATGATGAAGCATTCTCGTTAAATGATGACTTAAGCTTTATATTTTTGTTGACATTTGCCATTTTAATTTAATCCAAACATTTGTGCAATAACATTAATTATTAAAATGCGAGAGTGAAAATGACAGACAGACAAAGAGAGATTGAGAGGGAGAGGGGTAGACTGATAAAAAGAGAAAGATGCAGAATTTTTAATTACTTTTTTGTGTGTTTTGTGCATATCGTACAGCCCACGGGGCAAATCATCATTATCGGCTAAGTGAGCAGTTCATCTTTGTTTTCATTCAGGCATAATTCATATTAAAAATATAAATGTTTTAATTCTTTATTTTCCGTATCTGTCATCGTTAAATAATCTCTTTTGCGATGCAAATATTTCTAGATGGTCAACAAAGAGATTTACAATTTGCTATAAAGCAATAAAATGACCATATTTACTTTGAACAGCTTTAAAAAGATATCGACAGTTGTAAAGAACAGAACTTTTATATAAGGGACTCCATCGAAAAGACTATGATAATACAATTTATAGGATCTACAAACGCAATTGTCTAAAAGTTGAGGTAAAACTTAAAAGACCTTACAGGAATACTATCTTTTGGCCAAGAAAAATTTCATAAGACATTTTCTTTTAGTCTTTCTTGTGAAATTAAGTCAAAAAGCTTCTGTATTTCTTAAGATCTCGACGCGTATGCAAATAGACAGACATTTAAACAACTTAAATATCAGTGAAGACGACTTTATCAAGATATTAGTATTAAATATAAATCAGACTAAAGTTTCCTAAAGAAAATAGGCGAATTTCAAGCGAAACTTAAAAAAAATGGTCCAAGAGAAAATTAGATATTTTCATAAATTGAGTTCTATCGCCATATTTTTAGCATGAATTCATATAACAAAGTCTCAAACAGACCAATTTTCATCTAAATCCACCCAACCCACATGGCAATGAAATCTTTAACAATTTTGTTGGGAAAGGTCGATGTTAGAAAAATTCAATCAGAATTAGATTTTCAAATGGATTTTCATTGTAAGATTTAGTTAAGTTTCAAGTACGTTAAGCAATTGATATGTAGTCATAAAACCTAATTAAATGGATACAAAGAGTAAAGGAGAGGAGTGAAGCGGAGTGAAGGGGAGTTGAGAGGGAAGGGGCGAAGGCAAATCTACCTGCTTCTGTTCTCACAGTTCATTAGCCTCCATTAGGAAGGCGGCGGCAACAACAATCGACCAAAGGGAATCTGTGAAAATGAATAGAAGTAAAAGTTGAAGGCGGAGTAGAGCAAAAGGAAAAGCCCCCATCTTGTGCAAGATTTTCCCAAACAGAATTCCTCGAGTGCCAAGCTGAGATAATTGTAAGACCCTGCAACATTCAATTACTTGTGTATGCCGCTGAGCTAACACCCTGAAAAGCAAGAGTAAAGAAAAAAAAATAAAAGGGTAAGATAGGAGAGAAGGAGGGGGAACCTCAAATATAGCCATGGGTTAACAAAGACTGCACTTGTTCCTCTCATCTACTCCTCTCCCTCCTCTGATGCCAAGTTTAATGTACGATAAAGGAAAATGCACTTGAAATGCCAAATGATAAGAAGGAAAACCAAGTAAAAAACGTAGAAGCTGCTGACAATGTCATCTAGACGTAGGCAAAGAAAGGAAAAAACGAAGCCTACACTAATTAGGCATGGGAAAAAAGTCGATAATTTTAAGCTAATTATATTTTGAAGAGGGCCGCCGACAAGCCAAACCATAAGCCAATGAACTTGAAGTCAAAAAACATTTCAAAGCAAAGTCACTTTTAATCCTTTTGAAATCAAAGAACATCAACAACAATTATCATCATCAGTCATTCAGAAATCCAGCCAACCATAAATAAATCTTAAGCTCCGGCAGGGGGGATGGGGGTAAGCCTAAAGTGGAATGGACACTGGAGCCTAAGAAGAAATTATGAAAAATTAAATACAACACGAAATCAATAAATTGCCATATCATCCGAAAAGAAACGGCAACTTGAATAAGAACTTCAATAAATTCGCATAAAATATGCATGCGACTGGCTCAGTCAGACTTTGGTTCGGGGCGAATATATATACATATGTATATGTATATGTACATCAGCAAAAATATAAGAAATTATGTGCAACCAGTGAGATAGATAAAGAGAGAGAGATAGAGTGGGGACAAGATGGAGAGAGAGACAACGAGTTGCATAAATTATATTGCTGAAATAAAGTTGAAAATGTGCAGTAATGGATAATGGGTAAGAAAAGCTATTCGAGAAGGAGTATTCAAGAGACATATGCTTAGCGTGCGTTGAGAGTGGAGAGAGGAAACTACTACTATCTTATTAAATGAATTACATAAGTTCTCAAATGATAAATTCAAATTGATTAAAAGGATTTTAAAGCAAAAGAAGATGGAAGGCGACAAACCAAAAAGATGAAGCTGAGTAATATTTAATATAACTTAAGTCTTAGTTACAACATATTTAGGTTAATTAACTATTTTTTGTGGAGATCAAGCTTAAGAGAATAAATGAATGATAAGAAATATTTCTGCAGAAAGCTTTTGTTTTAGGAAGTTTTGTAAATACAAATTTAACTAAGTTAACAAATAGAAAAACAGCCAACAAATTACACAAAACCACATAAAAACTGGAAAAAGATCGACTAAAACTATTTTAAAATATACATAATTGAGAATAAAAAACGAAATCAAAGCTTATTCTAATCGTTCTTAGACCAAACCAAATCCTTCAAAAATGCATTAAAGGAAAGTTCTGACTGCACTTTAAGATATAGAAACAAACGTTTAAGTTCATATCTTAAGTCCTCTACCCATTTACGAATAAATACATATTTAATATAGGGCAATTATAATCGGTTCTCATTTCGGACAACGTTTTAAAAAAGAACCAATGTTGCATCGTTTTTAATAAAAATTTAAAAAAAGAAAAAATTTAAAATTGAGAGCAGTTTATAATCTTCTTTCGGTTTATCAATGAAAACACATTTTGAAACTCTAAAGTTTTGATTGAATTGTGGTGAAACATGCTAATAATGTTTTGTTAACTATCAAAACTTGTGTCATAATAATTTTAATGACTAAAATGACTTAAAAATCGTGAGAAATTCAATGTCATTGCCGTGAATACCCTTGGAGAAAGATTTGAAAGAAAACGTAACCAAACGAATATATTTATTTTCAATCAATGCCATAACTTCCCCTGACTCCATCTCTCTCTCTTTCTCTCTCTCTGCCACCAGTAACAGCAATACCCCCTTTACCGCTTAATACCCTCTCTACCGTCACATCGTCCCACAGCCACGATTTATCCAAGTTTGTCGCGCTCGTTTTGCCACTTTTGCCAAGCGGAGCGCGTGCCTCTTGGAATATTTATGAGCTGTGGCGATTCGACCAACTTGCGAGGCAATGGTTTCGTCTCGAACTGACGGAAATCAATGTTGACCCACTTGGCAGTGGGCAAGGAACAGGACAGGCAGCAGCTATATAGCTTTTCTGCTCCTGCTCCCACTTGAACTCCAACGCGGTCTCGGCCTCGGTCTCACTGGCTGAAAGCTTGCATTGTTGATGCGCCACGTAGACCGGACCAAGTGAAAGTCAAGTGAAGAAATTAATTTTCCCGGCAAGTCATTAATATTAAGTTATACATCAAGCAGCAAAAAGGCAACTCAGGAGCAGCAGCAGCAGCAGCTCTTAAACCCCAAACCAGAAAAAAGGCCATAATGAATGAGTCTGGCACCTTGGTAAAGAAATGTTGTTGTTGTTGTTGCTGCTGCTGCTGTCGCTTTAATTGCAACAAAATCCATTGCTGAGATTCCTTTTCGCATTGATTTCCTTTTCCGTTTTTATTTTTCCCAATTTATTTCGAACAAATCGAGAAAACCCTTTTTGGCCACACCCAAAATGTATGCCGCCCACCCAACATAAATGTGATTTATTGTACCGAATAACAGTAAAACGAAAAGTTGCAACCAACCAACAGCAACAACAACAAACAACAACAAAAATAACAACGATATCATCCTATGGGAAGAGCCAAAAGAAGACATAGGAAACTACTCAAATGCTCTTTTGTGGATTTAATCACGGACCAAGAGAAAAGTCAACAACTTCTTCACTGTGAGATAATAATGATTGGGGTTTTCATTTAGGCAGCAAGAAAAATTCAGTTCTGAAACTTTAATCTTAGCAGAAATGGAAATGTTTATTCGAGATGTCAGTTTATTTCTGATTCAATATTCTGAATAAAATTAATTAGTAAATTAA
Source organism: Drosophila nebulosa (assembly GCA_024703675.1). Taxonomy (NCBI): domain Eukaryota; kingdom Metazoa; phylum Arthropoda; class Insecta; order Diptera; family Drosophilidae; genus Drosophila; species Drosophila nebulosa. Next base: position 8,589,883 of record CM045724.1, on the reverse strand, counting down.
AAGAAAAACTATCAACTGTGGCATAGGAACTGGTTTTTGACTAAAACTTCCCTTTTAAAAATATCAATTAATATTTTTTTTTAATTTAGACTACAAATTTCTGTAAAAGTTTTGTTTTTAAATTTGCATCGAACAACTCAAAACTTCTAGAAAACTGCTTAATTCTCTAAAAAAAAATTCTTGGTATTTTCTTGCAGCCCCTTTACAATAAGTTTCATCGTGAAGCTTCCTAAACTCTTCCCTTCCTCTGAAGGATGTCGGTAGAAAACAAAAAAAAAAAAACTATTTTATCGCCTTTGGCATTTTGACCATGTTGTTGTTGCCGAGTGCAAGGTTTTTTTTTCTGACTTGTTCCCACGCTTACTTCTTTTATACGCGTTGGCGTCGGCAATCGATAGCAACGAAATTTATGGTCTGTGTTGCCCTTTTTTCGCTATAAATGAATTTATGGCAAGCGTTTAGCTGGCAACTAGTTTATGGCGGTTTTGGTCCAGTCGTCCTAAATAATATGCGTACATTTGCCCGCACACCAGACACCACTCCCTTCCTTCCGTGCGCCTCCTGTGGCCCTCTTTCTGGATTTTCTGTTCCTGCCTGCAGCAACAAGCCCACAAAAAGTTGGCTGAACACTGAAAATTCATTTTGGTTTTTTGGCTGCACATATTTTTTTTTTTTTTGCTGTTTTATTCACATTTTGATTTTTTTTTTTTTGGTTTTTTGTCGTCGAACAAACTTTTTGCGGTTAGTGTTTTTCGCCTAAAAGCAGGCTTTAAACTTTGCATAACCCGTAACCGTAATGCTATGGCCACCCATCCATTCCATTCTTACCTCTCTCTCTTTCTCTCTCTCTGATCCTTCTCTCTCTCTTTGCCTGTTTCGTTGGTTGCAGTTTTAAATTTCTGAGGCGTTCATAAATTTGACACTTTTTGGCAACGTTATTTTTTTTTTTTTTGGTTATGCTTTTTGTGTTTCTAAGGCTAGCTTGTGGAAGTTAGCCAAGTATTTCTGTGGTTTTATCTCTTCTATGAAAAGTAAACTAAACTTTTTGGCCAGCAACTGAAACTGAAGAATGATTTGACTTGACTTTGAGGAAGCTAAGGCAGACGCAGAGACATTAGACAGAAGGAGGCATCTCTTGTTGTGGCTAAAGAATCTGCAGGAATCTTGGCTAACCACCAGACATTTATATATAGCCATGTTGGCCAACAAAGTTTTGGCCGGCTTAGTTAGAACTAATTAATAGGAGTTTTAGTGCTTTCGACATAAGTAGGTTAGATTTTATGGTCATAATTTTGAATCAACTTAAATGTTGCATTTAAACAAACGAAAGTTTAAATTTAATGAGCTTAAAATATAATTAGAAAATTAAAGTCACTACTTTAACAGGTAAAATAGTTGCAAATGCTCTGGCATTTCCTTCTTCAACTATTTTCAATGGTTTTTGTCTCCCATGGCCTATGACCTCCAAGCTTGAGAAGTTTTACTTTCGCACTCTTGCACTTTTGCATCTCATTTGTTAAATTGCATTGAATGAAAATCATTTGGATTCTCAGATACTTCCGGTCGTCCTTGCTCTTCATCTCTTCAAAGATATGCCTCGCAATTAAATTTCAGTTCACTTCTGTTCCTTTTATCCATATATACATACATATACCATCTGTCTCTCGCTCTCTCTGTGTGTGTGTGGATGACACTTTAGTCTTGGGGGCTCTGTGACATTCAAGAATTTATCACCTTTAGTATGAAGAGGCTGCTGGGTGCCACGCCTCGTTTGTCAACTTTATTCAATTTTGAGCAAAACTGCAAGAGGAGAAGTCTGCTACTCCTGCTGACTGACTGCTGGTTGATGGTGTTGCTCTTTCAGCTTCAGCTTCAGCTTTGGCATCAGCTTTTGCTTTTTGCTTTCATTAAAGTTCTTGGCATTTGCTTATTAAAAAAACGCTACCACCCCCCCCTTGATTCTTCACTCTCTTGCTCTCTCTCTCTCTCGTCAACTGTCTCGCTGAAGCCAGGCACTTGGCTGTCGAGTTGAGTGCTGAGAAATATTGCCAGACCTAGGTCTCTGCGGCCTCCTGCCCCCCACTCGCTTGGCCGTCTGTGTGTACTGTAGTAGTAGCTTTGGTTTGCCGTTTGTCATATTTTTCCCGCCAAAGTGTCAAATAGCGTCAGTCAGTCTGTCACTCAGTCATTGTCATTTCATTTGAAATATTTGATTTTCGTTGCATACTTTGAGGCGCCGCTTAAATGGTAAATTAAGCATACGCCATGTATGATTTGCTTTCTAGAATTACCTCTCTCTCTGGCTTTTCTGTTTTTTAGTTATTTGATATATGAGCAAAATTTTGATAAAAGTTGAAAACTCTCTCCATCTATTTTCTTCCTTTTTCTGTTACCCACGGGTAAACTTTTTCTAGGAGAAAAGTTTGGCAAAAAAAAAAAAAAGTTATAGGAGGGCGAAGGCAAAAAACATTGGCCACAACAATTGGCAAAGAGCAAATGTTCTCTGGTAATTGTTGTTTACACACAGACTGACTTCCAACAACACTCCTCACTTCTCTCTAACCGTCTACTCCGCTTCTATTCCGCGCCGTCTTCTTGCTATTTACCTGGTTTTGTCTATGATGCATTTTGCCGGTTATTGTTATTGTGAATATAAATTTTATTTGTTGAACTTTATAAATGGTAAAGAAGTTGATATTTTTAGCTTCGTTCTTTTCTTTTTCTTGGTTTTTTTTTTTCATTTTTTCTGCATGCGCTTTTGTCTGAAAGTTTTTCGTACCCTATAAAGTTTTTTTAAAAAGGTATATTGACATCTTATTTGTTTAGTTTAAGGGATAAGTGGCGTTATTTATGTACATGTGCTTAAACCCTCATAAATCAACTTTAATCGAAAATGTGAAATATATCCATTGAAGCAATAATTTGATTCATTAACTAATTAAATTATGCTGAGATCAATGAGGATAACAATGAATAGTTGCTGATAGAAAGGTCCGCGGGCATCGCAATAAATTAATATTAAATGATTGTGCAGACTAATGAAAACATAAGTGATTGAGATTTTAGATGGTAGTCTTCTGGAGTTTCATGAGCACTTGGCTCACATTTTAACTCTTAGGTATAAAAGTCGCCTAAACGTTTAAATCTCTTCCGTTTTTTTATGTGTTTTGCTTTTCTTTGAAACCGGGAAGCATAAATTTAATATTATTTAGCGACTGCAGCAAGCATTTTAGTTTTTTTTTTTTTTGTTTTGTTCTCTTTAGTTTCTGGTTCAGTGGAGTGGTTCAATGTATATGCGGGTGTGTGAGTGTATGTGAGTTTCTGCTTATGTATGTATGTGTGCGGTTTATGTGGTTTTGGCAGCTTAGTTTAGTTTTTAGGAGGCAAAATATTTGTTGCGGCATTTGTTTGATTGTCGAATTTGTTAGAAAAGTTAGTTAGTTTAGGCCATCGGACGATGGCATCATCTGTTTTTGCTTTAAATGCCATAAAACACATTGCAATATGCAAATGAACAATAATAATTTATTTCCCTTTGCCCTAGACTTGTAATTAAATTATTAAATCCAAACAAACATATTTCTTCGTCATTTCACGTTGTTTTTCGCATTTATATTGCCTCTTGGCCTTGGGTTATTTATGAGTTTATCTCTGCAACATTTACACAAAATTTCCCAGGTGCCTTATTTTTCATTTACCATAACAGCAAATGAGGAAAAAGCCGCTTTAATGCCATCAAATGAATAATAAATGTTGAAACTCATTTCACTCGCCCACTGAATGACTCACTGGCCGACTGAGTGACTGACTCATTGCTGACTGCGCCTCATTGAAATTCGTGAAAGATCCTTTTTGGTTAATCGGAAAATGTGTGTGCGCGTGTGTGTGTGCGTGTGTGTGCGTATTTAAACGGTTTACAAAGCGCTTTATTTCTGACCGAAAGGAAAGGCCAAACGGAATAGGTAGAGAAAGCAACATCAGAGAGAACAGATAGGAGGAGTTGCCTGTGCTCTGTGGCTCCGGCCAGCCCTGTCATCTGCAGTTCTCCATGGTGAAAGGTTGGCCTGCATTACGCTGCATTCACCTGTATCCCTCGACCAATTTGCTGCCTCCTTCTCTTCACTTTTTCTCCTCTTCTATCACCTCTTGTTTTAAATTAAGTTGGCCGCACCTTCATTGTATGTGTGTGTGCTGGTTTTTGTGCGGGTGTTGCGGATATGCGGATGTTGCGGGTGTTGCGGGTGTGATATGATGACCTCACCTAACAATGACCAGCCCAATTTAATGTGCCCTTTTGTATGTAGTTTGGTCTAGTGCGGACAATTGTAGAGAATTTTGTTTAGAAACAAAGAGTTTGAAGCGTTCGCCCTATTCGACTGTCATTTTCACGGAATAGAAAAACTTTCAATAAACAAAACGTAGAAAAAAAGTAAAAATAGATGATAGAAAGAGAGGCAGAGAGGACACGTTGAAAGTGAAACTGATCTTTGGCAAACAAATTGAATAACTTATGAAAGAGAATTTTCTGTATTTCGTAATTTTAGCTTCATGCTACTTTGCTTATCCCTTGTTCTTTTATAGTTTTATAATTTCTTTCTAGATTGTTTCCATAATTTCTCGTTCGAAGGTTGATATATTCTATTATTTAAGGATTAATAAGCTAAACGAAAGTAAACCTTAAAGAGACAAAAAAAAATAATAAAAAATGTGTTCTGTATCCCCCCATACAAAGCATTTTATTTGAATAATTGCAGTTTCTTCGTTTGTGTCAAACTTAAAGAAAAGATATCTGAAGTCGAAAAAATTCCACTCAGAATTAACTACGTAAACAATTTTCAATACCAAATTAATTTAGAAAAATTAATAATTATGTAAAAACTGTTAAATAGTATTGTCAAATTGTAGAGATTTGTTGAAAACTATTGACCTTATGTGACGTAAGGAAAAATTGGAATCATTGGCATTATCAAGCAAAATGGACTTGACGGAGTCCAATAACTCAGCAGCTTTGCGTTGCTGTTGACGTAGACGAAGAATTAGAATCTCTTGCTGTCGGTAAGAATCTTCTTTATCAGGAAAAAGGACAAACTTTGACTTTTCTTTGAGATCTTTTCTATTAGTCGAGCAGGTTGTTCTTGGTTTTACTTTTCCAATGACTGAACTTTTGACACCCTCATTATCATCGGAATCGAATTCGGTGTCTGAAGGTAATTCGATATTCCTACTTTCATCACAATAATACACCTCTGGATGAGATCTTTTCCAGCGTGGAGTGACACGTTGGACACTGCCATTACGGCGAAGTTTCTGAGTTGGCTTAGCCTTCTTCATAAGAGGCAACGAATTGCGCTCAATAATTGATTGACTTCGTGTCAAATCCCAAGAGAATCTTATATCCTTGTGACCCAGTCCAATGAGGGAATTTTGTCGCATTTCGTTGGCATTATAAAGTTTACCATCATCATTGGCCAAACAAAATTGACGAAACCAATTGCAGAATCTATAATTTCCAGGACCTTGCATTAGCTGCTGCATGGGAACATCATGCTTAATCTGCAGTTTAGCGAACGCCAATGCCAAGAGCCGAAAATTTATCTCGAACTCAAATTCATATACGGTGAACAATCGAACTCTCTTCAACATTATGGCCTTTGGAAATAGTCTATGCAGTATTTGACAATAAATGGATCCAGTGCGCAAATCTTCCAGCGACTTGACGGCAGTCTTCAAAATATTCGATATCCATTCCATTAAACCGCGTTCCGATAATATATCCTTTTTGCTAGCAACTACATTTTTCACACGAATCGCGTCAAGCTTTTGTCCTTGATTGATTTGCTTTCCTTTAAGAGATTTCATAATGACTTCCGGTTTCCTCAGTAAGCAAAAGATGTATTCCCCAAGTATTTAGTTTGTTTCCAATGTAAAATAACGAACTTGATAACTATGGAATAGTCTACTTAATGAAGAGTAACTTTGATCCCACACAAATTCTAAATATGCTTGCTTAAAAATATACTTTAAATACTTATAAATGCCTACTTTAAATCTCTCTCTCTCTCTCTCTCTCTCTGTGTCTGTTCTTCTAAGCATTTAATCAAATTGAATGGTCATTTAATGCTTACTAAATGGTATACCTAAAGAATCTACCTATCTAGATACACAGATAAATACATACAATGGATATTTGTAGAGATAAAAAATATATGTAAAAGTCAAGCATTAACGCCAACATTCCGATGGAAAACAAACAATGCCTCCATTTGTATGCCGCTCCAAGCCTGGTCAAGGTTAAACCGCTAAAAATCATTGACTAAACATCAAACGAATGTCCAATTGTCCGATTGCCCGACTCTCTGTCCATCTGTCTGTCTGTCTGTCTGTCTTTCTGTCCGTCTTGGGCCATTGTTTATCCCACCAAAGACGAAATTGTGTTTAAGCCAAATGAAATGAAAACCAAAATGAAAATGAACTACACAATAAAATGCCAAAAGACGAAGATTTATGCCAATTGAAGCTTGGAGCACCTTAATGTTCTATGTACGAGTGTGTGTCTGTGTGAGTGTGCCAGTGTGCGTGAGCGAGTGCGAATGTATGTGGGTGTGTGTGTGACTAATGAACAGCCTGCCGACTTTTATTTAGCCATTGACCAACATAGGCATCTCTCAAGGCCCGCTTACCCCCCTCCCATCATTCGACACATTGAATTACAGTATTATTATTATTCTTTTTTTTTTTTTTTTGGCTTTCTTGCCGCACTTACCAACACTGGTCCGTGCTTCAGCCTTAGAGCCTCATTAATTTCGCTTAACTTCACAAATTGCCAATTGTGCGCATTGGTCAACATTTTTTTTTTCTTATTTTTTTGTGGTCTCCGACTGTGTGTATGCTTCAGTCCAGGTTCCATGTCCCCACAATCATGTCCATGGTCCACGGCGGTCCATGGCAGTCCAAATGTCCAGACATTTCTGCTCTATTGTATTGTATTTTCTCGGCTTGTATTTATTGCCTCGAATGTTCAATTTGTTTTGTGTGCTGGTCATTGTTATGATGCTGTCGTAGAAATAGGAAAAATGTTAGGGTATCATTAGAGATTCTTTGGTTAATCAATGTAACTAAACGAAGTATAACTAACCCTAGGATAAAAGCGTTAAATGAGGTTTAGAACTGAACTAAGTCAAGATCTTTGATTTAATATCTACTAATAGAAATTTACAGCCAGTAAGCAGTAAGCAAATCGAAAAGATTGAAATTAGTTTCAGCTTAGCTGTTCTTAACTCAACAAATATGACTTTTTAATAAGTTGATTAATTGATGCATACTTTAGGGGACTATAAAATCAAAGAATTGTTGGCAAAGCCTTTAGCCTTTTTGGCAGAAACGTTTAAAGACAACGAGTTGACTAAAAGTAATAAACTTGTTTATCTCTTTTAGAGAGTAACTACGCTTCGGTGTTTTACGTTTCGTGTATTTTCTTGTGCACATGAGAATTCTTAGTTTATGAACTTCAATTGCTGGCAACATTTGGCTGCTGCTGGCTCTCGATAACTATAATGTTTCTCTGGCACGTTAGCTATGAATCTGTCGTTTGTTTGTTTCTTTGCCTTCTCTCCTCAACCCGCCTCAACTGAAATGTCTGAAATGAACCTTACCTGTGCAATAAAAATTTGTGACAAATTGTTATGACACCACGGCACACAAATGTCGATTTTATGCCATTTGCTAGAATGTGGCACTGACTTTTATGTCTTTGCTGATGTGAATGAAAATTAACATTTATGTAAATAGAAAATTAATGAAAAGTTTTTGTCTACATTTTCTTTATGTGTTTTGCAGGATGCTGAAAACATTTATCCACGCAACGACAATCCGGGGACATTAACCAAAAAGAAAAACGAAGAGTTGGGAACACCTGAGGCCGTGATTAGAGCACAACGTCAACATGCCAGAAAACAGAAAATGGAAAACGGTAAGTTACAACTAACATGTGGTTCTCCTCACTTCACTTCACTTCACTTCACTTTACTTGACTTTATTGTGTTTCGACAGCTTTGGCCAGCAAGCATTTCGACCAAGTGATGAAGGAGGCCACTTGCCGGATACCCCAACGTCGCTGTAAGCGACTTGACCATGATTCATCGAAAAACTATTCACCACATTGCGCCATCTTGCACAGATGCAGCGAGGATAGCGGCTGCTGTCATTCACCTTCGCAAATCTGTGCCCCGAAATCTACACGAAATGTCGAATTATACTTTTATGTAAGTACCAGGCAATAAGATTTATACAAATTTCTACCAAACATTGGCACATTATCAGTTTCTAGCTAGGCTAAAGCTTTCAACTTTCACACACAGACTGATTCTTAATGATTTCTGTGTATAAAATGTCGAAACATTTTCGAACCAGCCAGACAGATAGTCAAAATGAATAGGCATCTATTCAGAATTTTTTTTTTGTTGTTTATTTAAAGAACTCATGCGACTTGCCATAAATTGTTTTTAGGCCCAATTCCTAGTAACGCCAAATTTTCTGACACAACTTCTCTGGCAATCAACGTGAGTTTGATAATAATTTCCAGCGATTTCGCATCCCAAATATGTCCACTTTTCACAAATATCACTAAATCGATCGTAGCTATATACAGTAGTTCCTTGTCCGCATTTAGTTTTCTTTGGCTTGGGATCTATTTGTAATTCACACAAAGCTATAAAGCGATTGGGCTCATTCCACTCCTCTTTGGCCACACACTTGTCTTCGCATTCCGATAAAGTGCGAAACGTATTTTTTGGTAATGTGTTGGCTTGAATGTGTCTCGGTTTGCATTTGTTATCCACAGAGTCATATATCCACATCCATATGTGACTAGTACATGCAGAATTGGGTCTAATGTCTGGTACTATACGAAGGCACTCCTCTGATTTAGAATATATTGTGTGAGGCATATTTAACATTCAGTATGAAATATTAAAAAAATTACCATTTTCCTTATACCAGTGCACTGAAGATCTAGCCTTCACACAATGATTTTGGCAATCTGCATATGAAACGTAAACGTTTCCTTCACGCATGCATCCGCTAAATGACCAACTAGTGCATTCATCAATTCTTGGGTCGTAGGTCCAAACCATTTTCGAGGGACAATCATCCATAAAAAATGATGGTGGTAAATTGTGCGGTAGAGCGCAGTAGTCTAGAATTGCAAAGGGTAAGAAGTTCAAGAGCCGCACAAGCATGAATATACAAATAAACAAGATTTTTAGGGATGCACAAGCAACTGAGGGATGCATTTCACCCGTAATCGAAAGCCAACCACTTACGTTGTGCACGAGAAGCAAAGCCAACTCCACTCGTAACACAGGCATCGTGGCATTCCTTCGCACTTGGGAAATTATTACTAATAATTTCTCTACACCCTCCGTAAAACCAATTGTGACAAGAGTCTCCCCCGCGGTAGCTCCATATTTCTTGTATTTCATGAGGACAAAAGATTTTTTTTGCTCCAAACTTAATTTCTCTATCGCACAAAGCTGTAGACAAACGCAAATGGTTAAATGAGTTGAAAATTATAGCCATACTTAAACTAACACTTTCTATTCACTGCCAAAACCAATTCTAAGAACCCCAAAGGGATTATAATCCAAACTACTTTCATTGTGATTTTCAACTGATATCGTTCATATGGATTCATGAATATTTATACATATTCACCTTAACAAATTAGAAATTCTTAAGTGAATTTCCAATTTTGCTGTGACCACAATTAAATTTAATAACATTTGTTTTGCTGCCGTGCATTAAAATTGTAGGAATTCAATTTGAATACCATAGCAAAAGGTTAAAGAGGCTTTTTCGAACTTATAAGGTGCGGGTAAATGTTCCAAAACAGGATCGGGGCAACATATCTATTACATCCTTTCGACCTTCCAGACGAGAATAGAGTTTTATATGTTAGTGTTGGTTTGCTCATGAGTAAGGGGTTATCTTTGTTTGCTTGTTCTTTTTTGCGAATTTTTCCACACTGTTTTTTGCTCAATTTCGCCAGATTTGAGTTTGATCAGTTGGACTCTTCAAAATGAAGAATGGGCTAATTGCAACTGAACAATTGATCAATTTAGTGAGCAGCTGAACAAAAAAAGCGAGTTTACTCACTTAAAAATTAGAAGGCCGTGCTAACTTTTGCCATCTCGAAGTTTTTATACCCTTGCAAGTTTTTTGTTACGAATAGGTGTGAAAGTAAAAAAACCTTGTTTTTTCGACCAAGATAGGATAGGACCTATACGATATAATCGCCTGATCTTGATCAAAATTGACACTGATATTAGTAAAGAAAATATATATTAGACTAACAAAAATATAATTTCTATACCTATCGCTTGGAAAAAAACAAAGAGAAAGTTATTGGTCTAAAACGGAATTTTCTACTGATCGGTTTTATGAGAGCTATATGATATAGCAGTTCGATCTTAATAAAATTTGAGAAGGACGTTTGGATATTAAGCAAAGTTCGATTTTTCCTTTTTTTTTTGTAATTAATCCAAAACATAATTTTTGGCCGATCGTTTCTATGGGAGTTATATGATATGGCAATTCAAAACCTCAAAATCCGAGATATACAATGCCTACAGTATATAAAAGACTCTTCTCATTGTGCTGACCAAAACTACATATACTTTATGTGGTTAGAGATGTTTCCTTCTATACGTTGCCCACATCCGACCAAAATATAATATTTTTGCAATGGCATAAAAATCTCGGAGAAGTTATACAGACAGACATATCGAAAATGAATAATAATGAATTCGCGAATGAAAAATATTTTTATTAAAATATCTATTTCATGTATATTTTGCGCAAAGAATTATTTTAATTATAATTTTTAGTTACGCCAAACTTTCTGATACAACCTTCCTGGCAATCGATGTGAGTTGGGTAATAATTTCCCACGATTTCACATCCCAAATATTTCCACTTTTCACAAGCATCATTTAAGCGATCGTAGCTATATACAGTAGTTCCTTGTGCGCATTTGGTTTTCTTCGGCACAGGATCTAAAGGCAATTCACACAATGCTATATAACGATTGGGCTCTTTCCACTCCTCTTTGGCCACGCACTTGTCTTCGCAATTTTTTATAGAGCGAAACGCATACTTAGGCAAGGTGCAAGACTTAAATTCTTTTGCTTTACACTTATTGTCCATTGAGTCATATATCCAAGCTTTATGAAGAGCACATTTAGGATCGGGTTTGACCTCTGGTACTACATGAAGGCACTCCTCTGATTAAAAAAATATTGTATGAGACACATTTAACATGATATAAGTAAATAAAATACTCAAACATTACCATTAGCCTTATACCAGTGAACTGTAGTTTTGGCCTTCATGCAATGATTTTGGCAATTTGCATATGAATCGTAAACATTAATTCCACGTACGCATCCGCTAAATGACCAACTAGTGCATTCATTAATTCTCGGGTCGTAGCTCCAAACCATTTTCGAAGGACAATCATCAACAAAATATTCACGTGGTAAAGTTTTTGGTATTACGCAGTTGTCTAAAAGTACATGAGTAACGTTTTTGAGAGATTAAGCAGCTTAAAAGCCGCGCAAGCATTTTCGAACGCGCAAGCAACTGAGTGATGAAGAAGATTTTAACAGATGCAGAAGCAACTGAATGACGCACAAGCAAGCTAAAAATCGTCCCCCTTCCGAAAACTCAATTCAATGTCCCTCTTTTCGAAAGTCAGGCACTTACGTGTTTCACTAGAAGCAAATTTAACTCCGGTCGTAACACAAGCATCGTGGCAGGCTTTTGCACTTGTAAAATTATTATTTATGATTCCTCTGCATCCATCGTAAAACCAATTGTGACATGTGTCACCTCCGCTGTAGCTCCATATTTCTTTAGTTTCATGAAGACAAACTTTTGTTTTTGGCCCAAATTTTATTTCTTTATCGCACAAAGCTGTAGACAAAGGCAAATAGTTAAACGGGTTGTGCATTAGAGCCATACTTAAATTCAAAGTCACTAACGCTTTTTGTTCACTGCCAAAACAAAATCTAAGAAGCCCAAAGGGATTATAGAAAATATGATCCAAACAACTTTCATTGTGATTTTAAACTAATGTCGCTTATTGCGATTTTATGGGTATTTATACATATTCACCTTAACAAATTAGAAATTAAGGTGTGAATTGATGATTTTGCTGTGACCAGAAACAAATTTAATAACTTGTAAGTTGTAGGAAATCTGCGAAGGGTTCAAAACGATTGGTAAAACGATTTCAACGCAGAGAGAAAGGCTTTTAGGATGTGGGTGTAAATGTTCAAAATTGGTTCACTATATTGTATTATATTCATGGCTTTCGTCGTAAGAATATTTTCAGATAAGAAACGGAAAGGGTAAACAAACTGTAATATGAGATTTTTCGAATCGTGGACATAAAAGATACTTATACAATTTGAACTAAACTAATGTAAAAGGTTATGGACATAATCGACATTGTATTTCCGGGAAAAGATGTTTTTCTAAACCGAAAATTTTTCAATGGAAGATTTCGAGTTGAATGAGTTGATTCTTTTGAGAGTTTTCTTTAAAATTAATCTAAGGGTCAAGTCCTTGCCCCGAAGTCTCTTCGTAATGTGGAATCAAACTCCCACGTAAGGACCAAGCGTTAAAAATTTTTACCCATACCAAATAAATTTAGGAAGTAAAGCCCAACCTTTGAGTTTCATTGAAACATTTCATATCATACTCATTTGGGAGTAATCCCAAATAAACAAGCATCCAATTACATAAAAAGTTGTTGATCGAAAACTTTAATTGGGCCTAAACATCAAGGTAAATATGTGTTTACGGTCTTATGATATGATTTTGCATGACTCTGAGATAGAGAATAACCCCAGTAGAAAATATCACTTGACCAAAAAAAATCTCGAAGGAGTTTCCCTCGATCAGACAGACAGACATAGCCGTCATAAATAATCGTGAATTCGGGAATAAAAAGTATTTTTATTTAAATATCTTTTTTTTAATGCACATTATGCGAACTATTTTAATCATAATTCCTTGTTACGCCATATTTTCTGACGCAACCTTTCAGGCATTCATTGTGGGTCGGATAATAATTTCCCACAATTTCACATCCCAAATATTTCCACTGTACACAATCATCATTTATATGATCGTAGCTATATAAAGTAGTTCCTTGTGCGCATTTGGTTTTTTTCGGCACAGGATCTAAAGGCAATTCGCACAATGCCATAAAACGAATGGGCGCCTGCCATTCTTCTGTGGCCACACACGTATCTTGACAACTTCTTATAGAGCGAAACGTATCTTTTGGTAATGTGCAAGATTGGAATTCTTTTGCATGACACTTATTCTCCACTGAGTCATATGTCCAAGCTCTATGAAGGGCACATTTAGGATCAGGTTTGACCGGTTGTACCACTCGAACGCACTCCTCTGATTTAAAATATTGTATGAGACATATTTATATTTTTTAAAAAAGTAACAAAAAATTACCTTTTTCCTTCAACCAATGAACTGTAGTTACGGCCTTAATGCAATGACTTTGGCAATCTCCATATGAATCGTAAATATTTCCGCCACGTACGCATCCGGTAAATATCCAACCGGTGCATTCTTTAATTTTCGAATCGTAACTCCAAACCGTTTTCGAAGGACAAGTATTTATAGAATTTGGTGGTGGAAAAATTTTTGGTGTTACGCAGTTGTCTAAAAGTGCAAAAGTTACGTTATTCAGAGGCAAAGCAGCTTAAGAGCCGCGCAAGCAACTGAGGCGCACAATCAAATGAAAAACGCACAAGCAAATGAAAGGCGCACAAGCAAATGAAATATGCACAAGCAAACGAATAATCGTTCCCCTTGTTCAATGACCCTTTTTCGAATAGGTGATCAAAAGTCAAGCACTTACGTGCTTCACGAGAAGCAAACTCCACTCCAGTCGCAACACAGGCATCGTGACAGGCCTTTGCACTTGTAAAATTATTATTTATAATTTTTTTGCATCCTGCATAATACCAATTGTGGCATAAGTCCCCTCCGCGGTAGCTCCATATTTCTTGATTTTTCTGCACACAACCAGAGCTTTCTGGTCCAAATTTAATTTCGGTTTGGCATTTAGCTGTAGACAAATTGCAAATATTTAAACGGGTTTTGGATTATAGCCATACTCAAACTTAAAGTCACTGACATTTTTTGTCAACTGCCAAAACAAATTGTATGAACCCCAATGGGATTATAGAAAATATGATCCAAGTAACTTTCATTGTGATTTGGAACTGATATCGTTAATTACAATTTCATTTATACATATTCAACCTAACAAATTAGAAATTAAGGTGTGAATATCTAATTTTGCTGTGACCAGAATCAAATTTAATGACAACTGTTTTGCACGTAAGTTGTGGGAACTCCATTTGAATACCCTTACAAAAGGTTCAAAACGATTGGTCAAGTGGTTTTACCCCATAAATGTTTCATATCGGGATCGAGGCAACATAGCCATGACTCCCATTTGATGTATCAGACGAGAATAGAGTTTTAGATGTTTGCCTAGCTGCCTTCGCAAATTTCATATTTGAATACAGCATCAAATAGACACCAACAAATAAGGATCAAATGCTTCTATTGTTAGCTCCAAAGAGAAGTACCAATTAACCAGTTATAGATATATTTATAAGAATTCGTCCAAACAATGGTCAAAATCGGCTCACTTTATTATATATTGATCGCTTTCGTAGTAAAAATCCTTTAAGAAAAGAAACTAAAAGGGTAAACAAACTTTGATATGAGATTTGTTCATTTGGTTTTTAAATTGAATGCATGAAATATACTTTAATTATTTAAATTGAACTAATCTAAAATGTTATGGGCATAATTGATATTTTATTTCCGGGAAATGATATTTCGAAAACATTCTAAGCCCAAAATTCCCAATGGAAAATTTTCAATTCATATACTTTAGAGTACTGAAAATGAATTGGAATTTTTGGCATTTACTTTAGAGTCAGTTCAAGGATCGAGTATATATGGAGAATATATTAAGAGAGAAAAAGCATTAGCAAAAGAGGATCTGATCTCTGATCTACCATAAGAGGAAGCTGATGAGAATTTTTTGCACACAGATGGGATCGATTGAAATATAACATACAATAAAATTCGCTTTGAATAGCACAAAAATATATTTGTCTTAAAGAATTTTTTTTTACTATTCCGCTTCTTTTATTCGAGATCCCAGCCCCAATCCAGAGTTACGCCAAGTTCTCGAGAACAGCCTCTTTTGCAATCGCGTTCAGTTTTATAATAGTTTCCCAAGATTTCGCAACCAAAGTATTTCCATTTAACACAAGCATCAAATGCCCTGACATAGCTCCACACCCAATGTCCATTTACACAAATCGTTTTTTTCGGTCTAGGTTGCATTGGCAATTTGCATGTGGCTTCCCAGTATTTTGGCAATAACCACTCTTCATGGGTATAACACTTATTATAGCATAACGCAAACATTATTGCGCGGTTATTGTGAATTGT
Organism: Drosophila nebulosa; assembly: GCA_024703675.1. Taxonomy (NCBI): domain Eukaryota; kingdom Metazoa; phylum Arthropoda; class Insecta; order Diptera; family Drosophilidae; genus Drosophila; species Drosophila nebulosa. Next base: position 8,574,319 of record CM045724.1, on the reverse strand, counting down.
ATGATTTTTGAGTTTACATGAACCCCAATAACGGGGTTTGCATATAGATACTAATTGTTGAAAACTGCCACGTGGATAACTTTGGCAATTTTCTCTGGCCAAGACTTCTATTACGCCAAGACAGTCATCTAATTTCAAAAATACAATGTCAAAAATACAAGGTAAATGTGGAATGCCCAAAAATTACCCTTTGCATCAAACCAACGAGGTCTGAAAAATGTATACTGAAGGCATTTATGTTGGCAATCTGCATACGTGTCAAAAATGTTTCCTCCCCGTGCGCATCCGTTAAAACTCCATTTAGTGCACTTATTCGCAGTTACGTTGTAACTCCAAACCGTTTTCGATGGACAAACTCTTTTAGGATCTTTCGGTTGCGGGTGAGTTGTTTGTAGGCAGTTATCTAAAAGTATATGAGGTAAGCAAGCCCCGAAAAACTTGGCTCAATGAGTTTCTCGAAATCTACGCCACTTACAGTGTTTCAGTTGAACATTATCAATTCCGGACTTAACACAACCATCATGACAGACCTTTTCACTTGAGTAACCATTTTCAAGAATTTCCTTACATCCTGCATAAACCCAATTGTAACATTTGTCAGTTTCGTTGTCATAACTCCAAATTTCCCGCTCTGTATGCTGACACCCACGGATACCTGGTCCAAATTTAATTTCACTAGGGCACTCGGCTATATACAAAAAAGCAAATAGTTAAATGGTTTTTCAATTATAATCATAATTAAATTCAAAGTGACTAACGCTTCTTGTGAGCTGCCAAAACCAATTCTGAGAATCCCAAAGAGATTATAGACAAAATGATCCAAGTAACTTTCATTCTGTTTTTGAACTGATGTCGTTTATTGTGATTTCATGGATATTTATACAAATTGACCTTGACAAATTAGAAAATCAGTTGTGAAATTTTAAAATTTAATCAATTCTAGTGTCATTAGTTTTGCTTTCCTGCGTCTCAGATCAATTGTAGATGGTGGGTCAATTTCAAAGAAGGGAGCTATTAGAAATCGAAATGACGATTAAGACTAAACTCTTGACAATTTGTTTAATTAGGTGAAAAGTAAGCGAATATATACTATACATTGAATGGCTTTTCATTATAATATATGTATAAGTTCTGCTTCGGTTAACTTACCAAGCGATTCCTATGCCACACCCTTTAGGGTGAGATGTATGGATGGTTGATGCCATAATTGAGTGACTCTTTAAAGGTTGACCCCGAATATCATACCTGAATTCCTACACAACTTTTGAATTGCGAGACGACGACTTCTAATTGTCTTTTATTTGTGTTGCATGTTGCCTGGTAATTGCTCTTGTTGTGTGCGTTTGTTGTCTCTGATTGTGGGCGTAGGTCATGCTCGAGGGCGCCATGTTGCAACATAATTATATTGTTTCACCTTTATTTTTATTTGGCGTTGTTTTTTCCACTCATTTTTTCTTTTTTTTTTTTTGGTTTTGTTTTGTTCCATTATATCTTTTACCCATTTTGTCGACTGTCCGTGTGCGCGCGCACCGAAAATGACTTTTTAATGACGCAATGATAATTCAATTTGTTTGGTGATTTATGCTTTATGATATTTCACTTTTTCTGTATGTGTTTTTGTTGCTGTTGTAACGAGTTTTCAATACAGAGCCCGAAACCCACACACACACACACACACACATATGTCCATAATACTGAGCACAATATGTTTGAAATTGAGAATGTAATTAGTGAGTGAAGCTTTTAAAAAAACCAAATAAAATTATCACCAACTTTGGCTTTAATTTTTAGTAACCGAAATTCCGCAATTTGTTTTCCTTTTGGCTGTTTCGTTTTACCTCGTCCATCTGCGTGTTTTTTACATTTCTTTGCATAGTTCTCTCTTTTGTGAAAAGACTTTTCCACTTTTTCCCATTTTAGTTTTTTCATTTCTCTATTTTTTGCATAAAATTTTTCCTCTTTCGCTTGCTAAGTGGGTGGCTTTTAATTTTTAAATATTTATGCTGCGCTTGCCGCAAGGCAGAGCATAAAAAAAAAGTTTCAACTTGCAAGATTTATGCACACACAAAGAGAGAGAGAGGGGTGAGGTGGGGTACGAGAGGGGGAGGAGCAAGAGGGAACTCACATGAAACAAACAAAGTTGGGCCAAAGATGTGCTTACAGCAGGAAAGCAAACATTGCCACATGAATAAAGCTGATCAAAGGATGGGGGAACAAAATAACTAAAAAATAAGTTGCACTAATTTTTGACTTAATTAATTTAATTACCCTTATAATGAGAAAAAATGCAACATTTGAAAACAAAAAGCTTACAAGCAAACAGAATTTTTTAAAGAATATGATTTATCATTTAGAAAATGTAAATAAGATTTCCAAGACTTATAATAAAATCGTAAGACTAAAAGTTAATGATCACAATTAATCGTTTTAGATTACTAACAACAATGATATTAGAATTATCGATATCGATATTCAAGTTGTCAAGGAGTTAATTTTCAATTCATTAAGAAATTTTACCTATCGGCTCAGACTATCGAGAAGTGTGGAATTACAAATTTTGTACTTTTATAATTTTATAAAGTGCAACTCACACTTTAGTATAGTGACAACGATATCGCAGTTATCGAGATAACATTGAGATAAATTTATTTAGTTTTGTAAAACATGTGTATTGCCTTGAGTGTTGCCTTGGAATAGTCCAATGAAAGTTATCGAAGTATCGAAGTTAGAAGATGTTGGAGATCTCCAAATAGATTTCCTGTCATGTTCTTATGGATTTTTTTGCATTTACAATTTGTATTTCTACAAATTTTTGCTGCCAAACTTAGTGAAGAATTGGTCTATAAGTTTATGCAAAGAATGGAAAAGATTTTCCTAGAAGCAAGCACTGAAAAAAGTTTGACTTGAAGTCATTCTTAATATTTAAGTCTAAAATATGTTACAGGAAATCCAAAATAAATGCATATTTTGACCAAATGTCTGAAAGCATCTCATCCGAAAGGAGCATGAAAGGCTGAAGCCACCAGTTAGGATGGAACTTGGCAGAGGGGAGGGCAAAGAAGAAGAGGGCAGGTCGTCAGGCAGGCAGGCAGGCAGCCAGAAGGCAACTCAGCGACTGTCACTGGAAGAGGTGTCAAGTGGCACAGCTTGGGAGAAGAGATCCAGCAGAAGACCAAACGACGACCCGACCCGATGCTGGGCACAAAAAAAAAAAAATATTCTTACAAAACATAATTTATGTTGCGCAAATTTTTAGTGGAGCTTCTCCTCCGTAACTCTGCCTCGTTATATCTCCTGCATCCTCCTCCGCATTGTTAACCAGAAAGGCAAGGGCAATGCACTGCTCCCCTTCCACACTCCTTCAGCCATCAGCCATCTCGTCCCTAACCGGCAACTCTCGACACATGTTGTAAGCATTTTTTGCTGTGAAATTTATGAGTTGAGTTTGAGGTTGGTGGTCGGTCTTGGTCTCGGTCTCGGTCTCAGTCTCTCCCGCTCGGTTCTGGGTTCAATGCACTTCTTTTGCTGCTACTTTCACCGAGGTCCACCACTACCATAAACAGAAGAAGAAGAAGAAGAAATTGCAGCTAGAAAGAAAAAAAAAACGTCTATACTAAGCCATGTAAACGTGAAAGCCAACGCCTCCACTTCAAAGTCTGGAAACGCCTTCAAGTCAGCCTTCTCTCCCTCTAACTCGGCCTGCCTCTCTGATAAAAAGTAAAAGTCAATTGGCTGACAGGCACAAAACTAACTCGTCCATGTCCAATCGTCCTCAGAGGAGACGAAGCGACAGGGAGAAAGGAAGCTCGAGCATTTAATTAATTTACCACAAAATGTGGTTTTAGGCTTAAGGCTTATGCATAATCAGTTGAATGAGAAGGAGTACTACAAGGCGATGGCCCAAGAGCGGATTTGGCCAGCTCGAGCAGGAAAGAGGCAAGGCCAGAAACAGACAAAGACAGGATAAGAAGGAAGGAAGGAAGGAATATGAGTTGAACGCGAAACTCGTGACACATCCGTTGCAATTGCTGATGGTGCTAGTGCTGCTGCTTCTACTGCGGCTGCTTAATGCAATTTCCCAAGCATAAATCCCCAGGCTGATGACAACATGTGTGTCTTCAAGTGTGTGTGTGTGTGTGTGTGTGTGTGTGTGTGTGTGTGTAGTTATGTAGGTGTGCGGTATCTGCGGTGTGTGTAAAAGCAAATGCAAATGCTGAACACGTAAACAGGTGAAAAGGGAGAGCACAACTCTGTCACATAAATGCTGGAAAATCTCCTTCTAATGCCCAACTGCTGACATAAGATGCCAGAGAGAGAGAGAGAGAGAGAGAGAAACTTTCAACTTTTCAACCATTTTTGATGACAGTTGCATATATACATATATGAATATTTCGGGTATAACTCCTGCGCAAGGATCCATGCAAAATTCTCAACTAATTTGCTGTGTAAACCCTGCAAGGAAGCAGAAGCAGAGCAGAGACGACATGATGCAATGATGATGAAGACAATGACTGTGTGTTAGTTGGCTACAAGTGAAAAGTTACAACTTTTCATAACCAAATTCATTAGGCACTTGACTTGTAGCCCAACAGGCCCAACAACCGCAACGTGTCAATGCAATTGGAAAACATTTGAAGCAAAAGGTTGGGTCACAAATTGACTTTCTTGTTAAATTCTATTCTCAAGTTTGAAGAGCAACGTAATTGAAGTCATTGAAACAGAATGGAAGATATTTTAGTAGCACAATGAAAGCTTGGTTTAGAATGTCTCCTGAATTTAAGCATTGAAGTAGTCACCGAAAATTGCTCAACATAAAAATATGTAAATGTTTATAATATAAAAAGAATGAACAAAAACATTTGCCTTGCAACGTGGTAAACTAACATTTATTTTTTGGCTTTTATCTCTTCGAAAATGAGCTTTTTATATCCTTTCAAACTGTAACTAACTTGTTGAAGTATAAGTAATAAAAGTCTAAAACTTAATAAATTTTAAATTTAATCATAACTTGGACATTTCGTATGAAGAGTTTTAAGCTTTTCTATTATTTGTCACTTCTTTTACCACTCTCAGCCACCGACTGAACTCATGCACTATACGACTGGCTTTGCTGTTGCAACAACTCATGCTTGTTTCCTGTGTTTTTTTTTTTTTTTTTGTGGTCCTTAAGTTTGTTCATTCATTCTTTCTCGGTTTTTTGTTTTTCTGGTACTTAAGTTTCAACTGGGAGCATATAATCGCACTGGTAGTTTACACACTCTTAGGCCATTTCACTCATCTCTTTCTCTTTCTTCCAAGCAATAACTGACTAATTGCTTGAGTCCAAAGTGTACACACACACACACACACACACAGAACACCCACTCTGGGAAAAGGTATTTGCATACCTAAAAACCTAACCTCAATTAAAATCTCTCCTCTTTGAAGAACTTAAACCACATGCCAAAATATGGTACTATAGTCATATATCATGCTATAGGCACATTTTTGCATCAACCGGATGTGAGAGGCAAATGTGGGCGTGGTGCGGGTATTCATCAACCACTTTTATGCAATTTTGGTACAATGGCAACTACGACAACAATAACAACAACAACAGCAACAGCTAGGAAAGAGTAACAGCAGCACTTTGCACTTCCGTTTCCGGCAATTATTGTACGAACATAGTTTTTAAGTTCCCCAAGGTCTCACTCTTTCATTCTCTCTCTCTCTCTCTCTCTCTGTCTCAGGTGGGGTTAAGTTCTGCCTGCTTAGCAATTTTCTTGAATATTATATGTTTTTTGACGAAACACAAAAACCCCAGGACAGCAAGCAACAAAGATTCCCAAAAACCAAAAACAGCACAACAAATTTTGTATACCCTACTAACAGAAAAATCTGAGAAATCTAAGATATTTATGGTGTAAAAGGTTTTTAATGGACATCGTTATTAAATATTTGGGCAAAAAAATTAAGGTATAAGGCAAAAATTACACTGCTGGCCATCAGTTTAGACCTGGAATAGCATCTTTTGAAGTTATTACAGATAAACTAAATCAAAAATTTTGTGTAAGACTTCAGCTTTTATAATATGTTATGTGTTATTTTAAAATAAGGATCAAAAACTAAAAATCAATAAAGGATTCAAAGGGATTCGAGACTACTAAAACATTGGACTCCTATAATTACATCATTGAAATGGTCCTAAAATTAATATAAATTTATCCACTGCCTTATTAGGCAGATTATGTCAATCGAAGAAAGATGACAATCAGTTTGAAATAGTTGATTTGCCCTTCATTTATCTACTCATTGTTGCAAAGATCTTATTCAATATTGTAATACCCTTAGAAAGTGAAGGGGAAAAAGGCAAAAATCAGCCACATACACCCTATACATATACATATACAAAACTCAGTGTTGTCGAGCATGAAAAACTTTTTCAATTCGTTGCATTTTAGAATTTGCATAAGCATTTTCACCCCACACCCCTTCTCTATCTCTCTCTCTCGTCCATTCTGTCTCCTCTCTAAAAACTCAATTTACACATTTCTCTAGTCCAAAAGTTTGTGAGCGAAAAAAAGGTTTTTCTCTACTATTTTTAATATGTATATATTTTTGGTCTTTCTTTTGTTGTTGTTGTTCTTGCTGTTGTTGTTACCACCTATTGAGTGCCAAAAAAAAAAAAAAGATGTTGTATGCTTTGATGCTTCCAATCAAAATTCAATGCTTCAAAGGATTTGTTTCCATTTATTGTCCAGCAAGCATAAGAACAAGATGCAGTAGGGCAGCAACTAAGGGAAGCAAAAATGTTGCTATTTTAGCATAATTTTCTTTGTTTGATTTGTGAGTGGGTGTGTGTGTGTGTGTGTGTGTGTGTGTGTGTGTGGGAGGAGTGTGCCTTTGATTAATAACCAACTTGTTATTTTAATTAAACGAATTCTCTCAACTTAATTTATGCAATTCATACGCAATTTCATCATTTTGCACTTGTCATGCAACACAAATTCAACAACCAGCTAGGGAGGGAGAAGAGAATAGATGGGGGAGACGAGGAGGAAAGGCGATGACAGAGACAAGGGAACAAGCTGGAAACACTTCGAGTAGCTTGTAAGCTTGGAGAAGTTTTGCGGTCTGTGTTAATGGTTAGTCCAAAAAAAACAGTGGCGGAGCAGCAGAAAGAGAAGTGCGCAAAGAGGAAACTGAAACTGGAGAACTAGAGAGCAATTAGAGTGAGGAAAAGTAAGACAGACAGCCTTAAGCTATGATTGTACTGTCTCTCTTTTTTTACTAAAATGTTAGACCAGTGTTGGATAATTATAAATTATGTAGGCTTAAAATGGTTCTGCTTGCTAAACTAATAAAATTTTCTACTCTTTGAGTAACTTGAGTTAGTCATTAAAAAACTAAGCTTAGTAAGTGAGCACTAAACGAATTGCCTAAGTATGTGAATAAAGAACATGTTACTCAACACTAGCAAAGAAAAGTTTGACCCATAAATGCATTTGGATGGTCAGCACTAAAACCAATTGATTTATTGTTAATGCATATTTTAATCTGTCAAATTTGCGATTTGTGTTTGAAATTATTTTAGGAAATTTCAACCTTAGTTCAGTGTTTAGTTCTCGTTATTTACAAAAGACAATTTATGGTTATAGATCTGCGTTCTAGATTGCTGTCTCTCCTTTAATTTACAGCTTAAATATGCTTCAAAAGTATTAATTAGTTAAAGAAATTGTAAATGAGCACTGCAAAAACCCAATTGTTATTGGTTTTTTTTTACTTTTTGCAGTGTTGGGTAATAATTTTTATAATAATTATTAAGTATTTCTCTTGAAGTGCTGTTAAATCTTGAATTCTATAAGTTGGCCCCTTCTCAATTTAAACCTAAGACTATGTTCTCTTAGCTTGACAACTGACAACTTATTTTGAATTACAACACAGCTAAAGCAATAAGACAGAGACACTGGGGGGGACAGAAAGACAGGCAACAACAATGATGACAAGTTTGATGAGCAGCTCCCAAGTCTGTTCATACCATAAGAAACTGTCATCAAGCGGTGGGTAACTCAACTTATAAACTCCATTAATTGAAAGACGTATGTATGTATATGTAGGTAGATAGATTCGATGTGAGGGAGGAAGACTTGTCAGTGGCATGCAAATCCATTGAGTATAATTAAGAGACAGTCAAACTAATCGAAAGCAAGCCACTCAAAAGTGAAGGAGAAGTAGAATGAGAGAGGGAAGGTGGAGGAGAAGCATAAACTAATGATATAAAGACTTCTCACTCACTCATTATATTTCCATCTCTTGCAGGTCAGCAGCAACAAGCAACCGAAAGCCGTTGTCGAGAAGCGAACATTTGCCAATCACACCGAATGCCATTGCATTGAACGTGCCCGATACGAGGAGAACGAACAGATGCTAACCAAGGAGCATGCCACCATTTTGAATTGCAATTGCCCAGCCCACTTCGAGAAGATCCTGCAAGACGATGGCCAATGTCGCTGTGATTGCAGTTCGGGCAATGCCGTTTGCAATTCATTTAAAGAAGGCATTGAACACTTTGCCATGAAGGATCGCAAGTGAGTTGCACAAAAATTATTAAAATCCAAACCCCTAACTCCACCACCACCCCTCCTACCCCTCTCTCTCTCTCTCTCTTCCTCTCGTTGCAGGTGCATAGTTTATGGATTATGTAAGCCGCCAACTTGTGCATTTGGCAACTACCTAATGAAGCATGGCCAATGCCCCAAGCAGCCCACTTACAGTGTCATGTCGTAAGGTGTGAAGACGTTCCACTCACAGACACGTACACACACACACACACACACATCTATAGAAACCGGATATAGTATTAGTCTCCTGATTATCCAACCAACCAAGGCAGACAAACAATTCGAACGATTTAAAATAAAAAGATGATGATGATGAAAAATGAATTTAGTTGCATATCTCCTATACAAAAAATACAAAAAAAAAAACAAAAAATTCAAATATATATGACTATATATGTATATGTATATGCTGATCAAAACTAATTAGCAAACACAACACACAGATTTTTGTCCTAAAAAAAAAAGAAAATGAAGAAAAAAATAGCTGTAAAAAAACACACATAAAAACAACAACAATTATAAGACTTTTTCGTGCATGTTTTAATCACAAAAAAAAAGAGAAAAAACAATGAAAAAAAAACATAAAATACAAACAAAATCTCTACACATGAAAAAAGATATATTACAATATCATAAAGGATAAATAATGCATCACTCCATCGATATATGAGGGATAATATCAATGATCCTAAAAGGAATCGACAATATTTGATGACTATCAACATAAATCGACAAATAGTATATCGACTAAGCCAATTGATATTTATTGTCAAAACGTCTATTAGCATAAACAATGATTGGATCATATTTCGATCGATATTTCGATCATTCGACAACCCTTTAAGCTTCGCTCTCTAACACTGTTCGATGAAATGGCATCGATAACCGAAGGATATTGCCCCATATATCGATAAATGATGCATTTGCAATCCCCAAAATATCAAAACCACAAAACGAAAGAAATTCCAAAAATAAATATATACATAAATTGACTGCGTTTTAGTTTTTAATTAACTAATATGTTACGTTATTTAATTATAAAATATAAACAAAAGAAATATCGATTTCAGAACGAAACACAAAAATTATCATAAATTTATCTTGTTAATTAAGCTAAGTTAATTACGAATGGAAACAAAATGCATTTTGCTATATTAAATTTGCATATTTAATTTTAATTAATTTCTAGTCAAATTTTATTTTCATTTAAAATATATACATATGTATGTAAGTATATTGGAAATGTTTGCAATTCTGATGTTAGATGCTTCTAAGCCAGTTTGCGACAGAGATTTTTCAATCTTATTAAACATTTTAAGTGGCAAACGGAAACATTTTATCGCTTTGCATCCCTGGTTTTAAGACAAAATGAAAATGAACACTTTTCGAACCGAAATTAGATGTCCAAAACCAATTTATTAATTATTAGCTTTATTTAACAAGTTTTTTTGTAAACGCCATTTCTAAAAACTTTTGCTATTTTACATTTAGTTTTATTTTCTATTACAAAATATGCAGTAATATAGAAAATATAAATGTATAAACCACATAAAATTACATATATATATATAAATATATCTATAAATGTGTATCCCTTTAGATCCCTACTTCGCTCCCTTTTCATAAATCTTACACTCTCTCTCGAATTAAAACAAACTTAATTAAACACAAACATGTTATTTTTAATTTTCATTCTAAATTTAAGGAAAAACTTTGCAAAATTAAAACAAAAGCTCAAAAACCTTTTTTAATTTGCTAGGTTTTGAATATGTTTTAGCACTGTATATAAAATAAATCTTATTATATTTGCATTTCAAGTGATAGATTTGCAAAAAAAAACTTTTTCGTTGGCAACAACTGGTGAACAAAATATTTGCAAAACAATTATTAATCTAAATGAATTCGGATAAACAAAGCTAAATACCCCTTCGGAGTTTTTAAAGTTGTTTAGACTCAATTTTTTTTGCTGAAATTCATGAGACTTACTACAAAAATTATCATTTGGTTGACAATTATTTTTATATATTAAATTTCGATCGATTGCTTCTGTAAAGAACTGCATATTCGACAGTTAGACAGAGTATACAATACCCTTTTATAGGGTATATGTTTCCATAATTGCTTAACAATTTGAATGACTTTCCAAATTACGACCTGTGGGCAATTGCAATCGACGAACCGCAAGAAAATTACAACAAAAAAAACAAACTTCATAAAAGTGCAAAATTAAACAGTTTCAAAATTGGCAAAAATTGCTAATGATTCGCAAAACGCATTTCCATTTTAATTTTTATTTATTGTTTTCCAGTTGAGTGTGCAAAATGAATGCAATGACCAGCTCGTTTAATTTTCATTTAGTTTCTACTCTTTTTTTCTCTATTTATTTTGTGTCTCTCGTTTGTCATTTCGCCATAATTTATGAGCCATTAATATGCTCAAAACTGTATACTTATATATTTTATACCTTTAATATATTGTATAATTATATTTGTTAATTTCATTATTTTGTGTCCAACAAAGCCGGCAAGAAATTACACTCTAATTCAGATAAATATTTAACAAAGTTTACGTTAATTGTTTATATAACACACAAACATCAACATTAACAAACACAAACAAATCTCAACTATATTATATGTACGAACAAATGGAAAAAAATAACAAAAAAAAACATTTCAAAATGATTTTATTTACAATTTTTAGCATAAATTTTAATGTACAATAAAAGATGAAAAACACGTTAAGCAAATAAAATATGAACAAAAACCCTAAAAAAAAAACTGAAAAACAACAAAACAATTTAATATAAAAATATTATTACTATGCAAAAATCCAAATAAATAAATAAATAAAATAAAAACAAAAAAAATAATGTTCATTCATCGCTTGTGGGAAAGTTCATTAACACTCAATCTGGTGCTAAGTCAAAGAGAGAAGGAATAAGAGAGAATGAACGGGCATAGAAAGTGAATGAAAAGGTGTTAACAAATTTCAATACCTGCTAAAGAGTGGGTAAGAAAGCAAATAGTATAGAAGGCCAAAAGGGAAATCAAAAACATTTCTATAAGTTTTTGTAGTTTTTTTTTTGCTTTTCAATGCTAAAACTCGGTCAGCTATTTTCACATATTTATAAAGAAAATACAGAAAACCATAGGATAAACGTTTGAATGTTAAAAATTCCAGATTATCTCCTTTAAATAACCACACTAACTCAAACCCCAAACCAAGGCCACTGAATTCATCTCTAAATTGCATAATTCGCGACCAAGGCGAAAAATCAGTGATAATTCTGGCCATACTTTAACCCCAAATAAACCACAAAATGTATAAGAAATTCTAGGAAACAGCTCTCGTGATAAATCTGCATTAGAAATATTCTCCTCAATAGTTTCTGCGTTAGCTTGTAGACTGAGGATCAATTTAAAATACTCAAACACTTTTTGTCTGAATGCGCTCATTAAAAATTACTAAATTTTCAAGTGGACTTGAACTTGAACTTCTTAATTTGTTAAATTACAACGGATCAAAGAAAAATATTTACATACATAAGCCACCTCGACTGTTGGTCTCGACTCGAGTCTCTTGCCTCATCTAAGCGTCATTTTGTTTTTACTGCATACTTTTAAGCGCAAACTACTTTTTTTATTTGAGGCATGTAAATTTAAAGCAACTTGTGGCATGATTCTAGTTCGAAGTCAAGACAAACAATTCAAGCAGACAGTCACTCAATTCCTCATTAAAAAAAGAAAAACCTTTATGGTTGGCAGTTATTTGCCTATTTCCAACTTTTATTAGCCACACGAAGTCAAAAGACTATGGCAAATTGACAGTACATAGTAAAATTCCATCATTTCGAAATGAAACCTGCTTCGGCTATGGTCGGTCTCTTCAGTAATTAAACAGGAATAGGAAGCTTCACCATCTAGGGTGCCTGTAGGTGGCTAATGACAATTTGGCAAAACATTTAATGAAAATGCATAGGAAAACTGTGTACTTCTGAGGGAGAGGAAAACTATGCAGAGGGAAACCGCACAATGTAATTTTCACACACAAACCCAAACAGAGAGACACTCACACTCACACACGCACACTTAGTAACACATATGACACACACATTCTCACACTGTGAGTGCGAACGAGAACCATTATGATCTAAAATTTATAGAATATATAAACAGAAATGCACCCAGAAGGGTTAACGATGACGACGATGATGTTGTTGTTGATGATGATGATGGAGATGACACCAAGGCGCCACCTAGTGGCCAACGAAGCAAACCAGACTAAAAGGCAAAGAGACGAGATTTTCACAGTGGGCGTGAGTAGATGTAGGCGTGGTGGTAAATTAATTCAATTAAACAAAAAGGCAAAAAGCAACCCGTTGACTTTGGCTTTAAAATTACATTCATCGATTTCCAGCCAAGTGAAATCACACGGAAATGAAAATGCAAACAAAGCAAAATGTTGCGCCCAAGGAGGGAGTTGATATTCGTGGTGGGGTGTGGGTGGTTGTTGCTGTGGAGGCGTGGCATTCATTTTGGACAAACTGCAACAGCAAACAGCGAAAAGGATCAGAACATAGTGAATGGTTGTTGTTGTTGTTGTGACCGGGTTACGGGCTGGAGATTCCAACTTGCAAATTAAAACCGCACACGACAAGCAGCAGTCGGAGGAGGACGACAAGAGGAGTCGCAAGGTGGTAGGATTGCCGTTTGGGTGGGGAATGGGCAAATGGATGGCAAAAGGATAAAACTGGGGCTGGGCCACGATGATGTTGCCATGATACGCCTGCATAATTAATTCCCACGCACACCCACTCAGATAAAGGATGAGGATGAGCATAAGAGGTGGAGCGCGCGCGAGGTGGAGCTGAAGCATCATTTCAGGTGGGTGACATTATGCTCCCACATTTTGTCTCTTTCTCTTGGTTGGCCACCCGCAGGAAATGCCGACAAACGGCAAATGCCGCAGCGCTTAAATTGAAACTCATCCTCGCACACACAAACACACACACACACACACGCAGAGCAGTGCGAAAGGGGAATTTGCATAAAGAGCCAAACCATATATACATATATTTATATATATATATGTATATATATATATCTGATTCCAAACTAAATGTGCTTAATTTCCCGTTGGTGACTGTTTTTATTTTTTTCTCCTTCAATACTCTCACAGAAACGAGTTACCCGTTTTAATTAGTCGCTTTGAAAACCTTTAAAATGCATCCTAAGAATTTTAGGAATTTGCTCCACAAAATGTTCTCTAAGAATCCGTGAAAGTTCTTTTCTATGTTTCTCTAGATAGTCTTTAAAAACGGGTGAACAAAATTACAGTTGTTCTTTAAATATAAGAGTTCGATTTGTAATCAGATCAAATGCCCTTTAAAATCTTAATCTTTTTGCTTTAGGATCACGTTCGAATAGCAAAATGAGTTGCCTGTCCATGACAAGCAATAAATAATTATAAAAGTATATCCCTTTCGAATGGTGTTCTTGAATTTTTCTGGTTTGTCAAGACTTTGATAGTTTTCCGTAGTAAAAAATTTGCCATTTTCTTGAAAGCGTAAAAGAACTCTTTTCCCGAATCCATTACTTGAAGTTTGGGAGCTATTGATACGGGTCACGTTTGAAGCAGGTAAGCAGACATTTTTATTAAAACGTTCAAGAGATTTCAGCTGATATAGAATACTAGACCAAAAATGTAAAATCTTCAATAAATACAATGGAAAATAACTATCATAACATTAGATATCAAATTTGTTTTCTTTTTATATCTTAAGAGTATTATATTAGTAGGTATAATATTAGTATTCTTATAGGGCAAACACTTCTAATTAAAATATATTCAACATACGAAATCGACACTACACATCCATATGTTTTTCCGCTTGATTTAGTTAAAATTCACAACTAGTTTTAGCGTTGAAGTAGTAGTTTCCTAGAGTCGTTAGTGAAGTTTATCGAACACACAACTTGGTGGATATTTCAATGGTTTTAGATAGATTAATATATATATATATATATATATGAAACGAAGAAAAATCTGCATATGCATCAAGCATTTTGCTGCGGCTTAAAGAGAATGGTTAGCTAACAAAACTCTTCTAGAGGTTGAAAGCTGATTAGCTTTGTGATACTAGTGCCACACACTCAATAATTCTAGCCATGCATGAGGGTATACTGAGATCGTTCTAATGTTTGCTATTCTCGTTCAGGCATAAAGCCTGGACATTCTGCTGTGTGGCAGCAGTTTTATGAGCCAATTTCATATACAAGGCAAATGAATGTGTGCACAATTTATATGAGCATGAATACATACAAATATACAGAAGAAAAATGTATATGGTGTGTAATTCTGTCTGTTTGTATTTACAGTATTAATGGTGCACACATATAGTATAGGCTTTTTGTTGTTGTTGTTGTTGTTGTAAGTGTCGGTATTGTTGTAGTTGGTTGTTACATGGTTATTTCTGTGTTTGCATTTTGCTAAAACATTTATAAAGTATAAAGCATTAACACAATTTGCAATTTGTGTATCAACAACAATTTTAATTGCATGGAAAAAAAATCTATGCAAACAAAAATGCAAATAACTTTTTGCCCATTTACGAAAAATTCTCTGTTGGTCTCTCCAAATGAGCAACAATTAAACATGAAAAATGTATAATGAGACGGGTTGATGAGACTTCTGAGAAATGTAATATATCTAAATTATAATAATTATTTCGTAGAAAAACTAAACACACATAAAATATTGGATTTCAATTTATATTAGAGATTTCGTTATGTATATGTATATTTTACAATGTTTTGGGACCTTCACACACAACACACGGAAGCCGCCATCGAAGCCAAGTCAAATAACGAGCATGTCTAGATTTGTACTTAGTTTGTTGGATCGTGCCGGGTTTTTTAGTTCAACGTTGACCTTTAAGCTCATAAATAACATCGACCCCAAATGCCCAGGCACGCACCGACCATGGAGCAGAGCAAGAAGATGCCACACGGTTTAAAACACTCCACTCGGCATGTTCTCACACATAAAAAGCCTTGCGATTATCCTGTGAACTTTTCCATGGCCTCGAAATGGTAACCAAAACGAGCAAAAAAAAAAAAGAAAACTTTCGTTTGGGTGGGGAGAAAGCTCATAAAAAATATTTACACATGCACAGCACAAGAACTGAATGAGTGGGTATTTGTATCTCTCAGTGTGTGTGTGTGTGTGTGAGATGGAGATACAAATGTATCTTGATATGAAACGATTCGCATGTGGTGCACACAGCAGCAACAACGATAACAACAACAACAATTGACGAACTGGCTTGAAGGACAGACATGAAAGGATAGCCAAAGTGTGGCAGGAGAAGAAGTGCCAGTGGCAGTGGCAATGTTTGTGGGCGTAAGAGTCGAAACAAGCGAGACGACGATAAAGGGGCACAACAGAAAGAAAAAAGTATTAAAGAAAGAAAGTCAGTTGGCACAAAATGGAACATTGAAAGCATTTCATTACATATATCGACAGATAGATACAGATACAGTTAATACAGCCAAAACAAAAATGTTCAACAATCGATGAATTCTGATAACTTCTTTTAAAGCGAAATGAGTTTTCAAGTTATTCATTATTTCTGCTGAGGCCAACTTGATTTCGGCCCCATTAAACAACAACATAAAGCTAAGAAGTTTAAAAATAATTTTTTTGGTAACCCCGACGTAAAGTGTTTAACTAACACAGTAAGATATTGATTAACTCGACGTAATTGAACAAAGAAATTTACGTCTTTAACGAAATATATCCAATTTGAACAAGTAAATGTTCTCCAAATTCGAAAATTACCACATTGGTGACCCCGACGTGTGATCCTAGCGCATCGATTTGAATTTAAGGAGTACTATTTGCGTAACCCCGACGAAAACATCCCAATTTAAGCAATATTGTTAACTAGGAAGCTATCAATTAAGACTCAAGAAACGATTATCCCAAGCCAGCAACTTTCTAAAGGTGGGAAAAGGTGGGAGGTGGCATCCTAAGCTTTTAAATTTCTGTCCATTAAAGCCAATTCTCAGAATAAACAAGTTTTTATATTGTATAATTATTTAATAAAATAATATACATTTATTATCTATGAACTGAACTCTAACAGATTCTCAAACGATAAACATAATAAATTTATGAGCCATTCGAATAACATTTTTACAATAAACTAAATTTTTTTCTTAACAAAATTAAATAGCTCTCCTTAGACAAGCATCAAACCATAAACAAGATTCTTTAGAGAATCTGTATAGAGTGAGTATATGTATGTGGCCAATAAGTGAATGAACAAGCTTATATATAAACGTATATTTTACTACCATAGTGAAGGAGGCATGGGGCGCATGTTCACATGTTCCCATTAACTTCAATCGAACAAACTTCTTTTCAGTAAATCATTTCTGGTGGTAACATGGATAACCCATCAGTCAGTTGATATCGATATCCCCCTAACCCATGACTCCATGGCCCCATGGGTGTGTGTGGGTGTGTGTGTGTGTGCGAAGTAGTACTAACATTTTGGCTGTTGGATACATAAAGTGTCAAACACACACACACCCATAAAGTGCCAAAACGCAAAAACGCAAACGAACCAAGACA
Source organism: Drosophila nebulosa (assembly GCA_024703675.1). NCBI lineage: Eukaryota > Metazoa > Arthropoda > Insecta > Diptera > Drosophilidae > Drosophila > Drosophila nebulosa. Next base: position 8,557,079 of record CM045724.1, on the reverse strand, counting down.
AATGCCAAGAAGAAACACTTCTGAACCGCAGCAACAAGAGCAACAACGAACAGCTGGGCCCAACATTGGGGGAAGTGGGATTGGGGCAGGGGCAAAAGAAGCGTGTGCTAATCTTATTTTTATGGTCTCAACGGACTTGGAATTGTGGCCTCATGACATGCGAGTGTGACTGCGTGTGTGTGTGTGTGCGTATCTCTGAGTGTGTGTGAGCCAAGTTAACTTATTGGCCATGTTGTTTGCATATTAGTCACACAGCAAGAGACGTTGTGTTCGAAGGAGAAAGGACGATCGGTCGGTCCCCCCTGATGCCAAGTGTAAAGACCAACACCATTTCTAAATTGAGTATTAAACGTAAGCAAATGATGTTCTCTCTCTTATTGCTGTTGCTACTGCTGCACATCGAAGCAGAAATTAGAATTAATCAAAGGGATTTTGGGTAGACTAAGAACAAAGTAACCAACGAAGAGTGAAATACTCTCGAGTGTCTAGCTCGCAGTTCTCGAAAGAGTCTCAAAGAAAAACCAGTCGAAATTTCTATCAAAACAATTCAATAATGAAAAATGGTTTGTTTTAGTGTGTGTGGTTTGTGGTTGCAGGGAGTATCAGAAAAGCTACGATACAGTTTGATTCAAGATCATTTGATAGCCTCTTATATTGAGCTTATACCTTCTGGGCTTAGGATTAAGATCCTTAATTATCTATTAAGAAAACAAAGTAAACTGATCGATCTAACGAAAGATCAAGTCTGGGACTAAATAGTTCAAGAACCCTTTGCAAGTGTAGATAGCAAACATTTAATGATTGCAAAAGAAGCCCAATAGAAAAATAAAAGCCATCCACTTAAATTTTCTTTCCTCTTTTGGCCACTACTTCGGTTTATGTGTGCCTATTTGGTCCATAAATTTCTGGCTTATTGATATTTATACTTGGGCTCCCGGAAATTGTACAATGTTGCCTCTCTCTGTCTCTCATATATTTAACAACTGACTAATATGCCATTTGGGAATGAAAAGTGTAAACGTTTGGCCTAATAGAGAGAGCAAGAGAGAATTGTAGTGTTTGGCTTTTGGCTTAATAATAATTGATTTTATTGATGGCCCGGCTTTGGGCCATGTTTGCGGCTAACGTTTTGTGGGTCAATTAGATTTAAGCCCCCCCTACGCGCGCTCTGGATCAAAACACACAATTTGCCATCCATTCAAATGGTAAATTATTTTTCAAATGTTTTCCATGCCTTTTGGCCAAGTAATTAGATTAAATATTGTTCAAATGAATTTAAAGTTAATAACAAAAAAAAAAAAGGGGGAATAATATGCAATTAAATGGAATGCAATTTATGCCAAAGCTTAAATTGTGTTTACAGCATTATTTCGTAAATTTTAGTCCTTATTAAATTAGGATTACATATTTCTCACTCACTTAATACATGAAACGAATTTACTCATTGCTTTCTCATTAAGAGCTAAGGAGAATTTCTATAGTTTTTAGTTTTTCTTAACACATTATTTTAGCTCCATAAAACCAAATGTCAGAACCAACCCACAATCCACACAGACACACACACACATGCTACACACACTTTCGTATGAAAATACTTCAACTTGGTTCAACTTGGTTTTCTTTTCATACAATATTTCAAGGCGAATTTTACAGTTGACATAACCCAAAAGAAAAGTCCACAAGAGGACTAAGAAAATGGAGTAGGAGGAGGGTGGGGACAAGAGAGAGAACGGTGATGCAGATGGAGGCGTATGCCATTGAGGCATTGCTTCAATTAACATAAAATATATATGTGCCTGTGTGTGTGTGACTGCTTGCAGTGTGTGTGTGTGTGTGTGTGTGTGTGTGTATTAGCGCTTTTCATTACCACCTCTTAAGTTTTTCCTCGCGCTTCCTTTATGAAAAGTATTTTCACAGTTTTTTCCTTCTCGTCGTCGGCGACGTTAGCGGCGGCGGCAACAACTTGAAAAGACTTCCCACGAACTTTCTAATGCACCTACCGCAACATGGCATGGCAAAGTCTTCCAAAGCCTTCTCTCTCTCTCTCTCTCGCTCTTTCCTAGGAGAGTTACCGCCTCTTAAGCATTTAACAACCTTTCGCCCCATTTTCATTTTTTTTTAACTCAACACCCACTCCTTGCGGATGACTTAAAGGCAGACAATTGACTGACTGACTGACTGCGTCGGTCATTGAACGAAACGATCTTGGTTGAATTTGATCTATAGACAGTTTTATGCATCAACTTCACTCAGTCAGTCACTCAGTTAGTCTCTCTATGGGCCAATTATTAAGATTTAACTATTGCCAAGCTCTAACCAATGCCCACGTTCGTAATTCGTCTGTTTTTCCATTGATTTTCATTTCATTTGAGGCCAAACTGGCAATAAAAGTTATTATTTTGCAATTTAATTGCCAATATCAGAGAGACAGAGCGAGAGGCAACGCCCCAAAGGCCAAGAGTCTCTTTTGCGATAAGTCAACTTCGATTTGGTCTTGAATATGTATGAATGTATTATAACTCTTTTCGTTCGTCTCTCTCCGTCTCTCTCTTTCTCTTTCTATCTCTCTCTTTACTCCTTCTTCAGTCATGATGCAATCTCATCCGTATGGAGTTGACAGCCAATTGGCCAGTTTATCGTATTTGAAATTGAAAGCTTGTAAATAAACACGTTGGGGGCAAAAAAAAAGCAACAAAAATAAGAAAAATTTGACACGAACTTTTATTACTCTTTTGAGGAATTTTTGGATAATATTTAGTATTTAAATAACGATTTTAAACAAATTCAAAATATCTCATGTAATCTAGTTTATTGTATTTATTGGCCCACACATTAGCAATGTTTAGTCATTCTACCAACTTCACATGGCTGACAAGTTTCTGACCATAGTCGATGTAACCTTTTCCTCATAAAAGTAGTTAAAAATGAAAAATTGCCAATTTTAATTGAATCTCTCATTCAATGCTGGCATTATTTTACCAAAAGGGTCAAAACCTTTTGGCCCACTTCAAGGAAACGTGTGTTGCCAGTATTGTATTTACGAGACACGCCCAGTTTTTTGCCATACTACCGATTGTCAGTGGATGAACGAAATTGAAAATGTCACATGCCGTTTAAGAGGCAATTACATTGAGTAATTTTTATGACAAGAAGGTATTAAGTTTCAACACACACACACACACACACACACACCACACAATCTGCCCAAAAACCACAATTATCGTAAAATTTTTAAAGTAAAACCACAATATTAGCAATCAGGTAGTTAGCCCTGAGTAGATCTTAAAACTTTATATTTTTTTTCCTCAAATTTCAAACTATGCCTCAACTTAAAACAAAGAAAATTTATTTTACCAAGAAAAGAACAACAATATTATGCCCAATTGAAGATAAATAAGAGCCATTTTTTATAATTCGTGGCTTCTAGGTGGATCAACTAGTTCATTTTGTATGGAAAATGGCTAAACAGATCTAAATTTAGATCAAGCGAAAATAAAAGAAGAAAGTCCGGTCAATATGCTGAGTAGTTATGATTAAATGGTCTACCTGGGCGTTGGTCAGTTGTGCATCTTTGAGTTACTTCTGCGTCCTCTTACCGTAAACATTTTAATCTTTGACCTCTAATAAAAAAAAAACGACACAGAAACGGAAACAGAAAGAGTTCGTCAAAACTAGATAGCTATTTTTATATTGAAAACCTTACACTTTACTGCCATCTTGCATATCCTTTAAAATAACCCTTTAATAAACTATTTTAAAGCTGTAGATGTTTCCCTCATCATTTGTCCATAATGTTAGTGGATTTCGTGAACCTTTCCACACAAAAAATAAGTCAAATGATAGTTGAATAAATGCATGTTGAAAGTTTACGTTACAAAAATGTAAGCTTATGTGACGTGTGGATACTTACACTTGATATAGGAGAGCACGAATTCCCATGAAGAAATGAGGCAACAAATGATAAATCGTCGTTTTAAAAATAAGTAGTTACTTGACTCCACTAGGCAATCCCGAGGCCCTTCAAAAAAACACACACACAGCCACACAAACTATTTGAACTTATGCAGACAGTCAGATTTATGTAGTCAAATGTCAGGGACTCGCTTCACACATTTCCTGACGGGCCAGGGGGAGCCTAATAAACCAAAACGAACCACCCAAACAACCACAGACAAAAGACAAATCACAGACACAAATTGGTTTACAATAACCAAACAGACAAAAAAAATACACACAAAAATCCTACAGAAGAAACAAAAATTGGCGTTGAAACAAGTGTCGGCAAGGGGGGGGAAGGGGCGGCTTAGGAAAAACCGCTGGCAGACACAAATATTGCAAATTTACAAAGGCAATTTGCATAAAACTCATATTTGGTGGCTCGTCTAGTGGTTTCTTTGGGCGACAACAAACATACACACACACACACACACAGCCGCATACATTTTGCACACACAAGTCGAAACAATTTATATGCAAAAAATGCAAAACAAAAACAAAAAAAATTGCGATTTCATAATCGAAATGCTGAGGTAACCCGTTGAGGTCAACCGGTAATAAACCCTCAATGGCCTTTGGCAATTAAGCGACAAATTTTCAATATACAAATACCCCAAAGGAAAAATCTTTTCCACCTTGATTTATTTTGGAATTCAGGTAACCCACAAAACAAGCCACACTAATTGGTACACAATTTTTGGGAAGGTGGTCCGGTCCCGGGGTAGAGGTGGGGACAAAGTGCACCAACTGTCATGTCTGTTTAATCAATCAACCAGCGGCTTCGTCTCGGTATGACGCTGTGACGGTCTGTTGGTTTGTAGGTCTCCTATCAATCTGGGATTTCGCTCTCTCTCTTTCTCTCTTCGTATCGCTCCCTCTTTGTGCGGTTTCCACATGTCTTTTTCAACGTGCCAAGCATCACGTTGGCAGCACTAGCTACCTGAGCAACTACACAACAGGAAAAAAAAATAAATAAATAAAACTGCCCACGTGCTTATCAACTGAATGGAGATGGAGATGATATAAATGGTGATGGGGATAATGATGATGCTGATGTGTGTGTGTACCCACATCTTCCAACAAACAAATAACCGAGCAAAGGAGCAGCCAGCAGCAGCAGCTACCTGAGACATCAAATAACTGACTGACAATCACAAACGTATCCCATTACAACATTTTGTTTGTTGGTCGGTTGGTTGGGTCAGCGAGCTGGGTTCATTGTTAAATACACGTGCAACAGCGTTACGGATTTTTAATTATAAACTAAACAATGTTCAACTACAACGCAACAACAATTCCCCATACAAATACCAAACAAATTTAAGGCAAAGCTGATTCTTTAAGAGAATGACATAGAGAAACAAATGTAAGTAAGCAAGTCGCAACACCCATTTTGGGATACACTTACAAGTGTATCACAAGCAAATTAATTGAGTTATTCATCGTGGGAATCCCCCTGATTGAAATTCTAGCAAAGTGGTAACCCCGACGTGATGCGTTTCCTTCTTACTGTCCAGCAAAGGCTCTTGTGAAGCTGTTATTTCAACAATCTAAAAAATGGTTCTTCACAATTGAATAAACTTAAAGTACTTATTTTAAACGAGATTGCATAAATTATAGAAAAGTGGTGACCCCGACGTGTTGTTAAAAACTAATGAAATAATCTCAGAAACCTTTAACATTAAGCAGATCATTGGCACTCTTTTTATCTCTGTACAAGGTAAGAACAAAGATTCTTTACTCAAAGAGTATAAATATAAACAAGCTGACATTGTAGTGGTGACCCCGTTTTATGAACCTAAGAAGTCTTTAACATTGATTAAGTCATTCACAACAAAGTACCATTCGAAATTTACCTATATCACCTGTAAAAAACAAAGTTTAGAAACGATAATGTTAAAAAAACTTTAGATCCATTCTTCAAAAACTCTGTTTAACTGACATTTTGTTCTACGGACTACAGATTAAAAGTCGTTAACATCAGGTCGAGTCTCTAATGAGCGATTTCTTTAGTTATAGACAAGCTGGTAGATTAGTGGTGACCCCGATGTGATGTAAGAACCGTTAAAACAACACTTCAAAGCGACAGCAAATGGAGCAAGTGTTGTTCGTTGATCACCTATTTCCACACTTAAAGATAGAGTGAAACTGACTAAGTTTCAGTCACAAAACGCAAGTTTTCCAACGTTTCATGGCACTCATTTCATGGTCATAATCAAAAGACCCAAAAAAGCGTTAAGGGTATTCGTTTTGAAAAACTCTCTAAAAATACCTCACGCAATTACCGCGCGTTGCTTGGTGAACTTGAACTCTGGCGGAGAGATTTTATATCTTTTGCCGCTGAAAAGCAAAGCATAACCTGAGGCGTATGAGAAATGTGGACCTAAAACCAGGCGAACGGCGGGGAACCTCTCTTTTTCTCTCCGCCTACCCATGCCAGTGCCTAGGCCTTTGCCTGTGCTGTTTAGCCCCTGGGCATGTTTAACAAACAATAACAAAAGTGCAAAACACACAAACAACAGAAACAACACCAAAAGCAACAGCCCCAGCAACAACAACAACAACAATAACAACAACCGGCTATCATTGTGCCAAGAATCGGAGTCAGAGAAGACGAGATAGAAAATGCAGTTGGTAGATGCAAAAGTCAAGATACAAGATGCAAGATACAAGAGTACGAACTACAAAACTACAAAAAGATCGCCTAAAGAGACAGACAGAGACGAGTCAGAGACAGAGAATGAGAGAGTGAGAAAGAGATGGAGGAGAGGAAGCAGGCGACGGGCGCGCCTTTTGATGGGATCGGCTAGCGGCCCTTTTGTCTGTATTTAGCTGTAGTTGCTGTTGTTCTTGTTGTTGTTGTTGGCATTTTGTCTATTTGTCTCCAATGGTGACGATGACAACGAAGCTGCCTCTTTGACTTTGGTATCCGGGTCGTTGAAGAACTTTGAACTTACCATAGAATGAAAGAGAGACCCAGAGTGAGCAAGAGATAGATGTATCTTTAGTTAACATATTTTCATTCCACGTTTTTTTTTTTTTTTTTATTGCTTAGGAAAATTTATGCTATAAATCATCAAACACTTGTTGCCCCGCAAGATTGTCGCCAAATTGGTCTGCCCCACTAGGAAATGTGCCATAAAAAAAAAATGCGAAAACTCAAACAAAATGCTTGACGCAAAATAAAACATTAGCATAGTTTTTTTTCTCTCTCTCTCTCTCTCTCTCTCTCTCTCTCTCTCTCTCTCTATTTTTTTATGTCTTATGCATATGTCACACACGCACACCAACGTCTGAATGAATTTGTTTGGCAATTTGGTTGAAAATCTGGTTTATGCGTTTGATTATTTTTGGCAAGAAACGATTGCGGGACCAAGTTATTTACATATGCATATAAACAGAATGACGACCAACAAAAACCATAGAGAAAGGATAAGGTTTCGATTGAAAAAAATAGATTGGATTTCAACCTTTTGATTAAGACATTTGTATTGCTTTAATTTGTTGCGGTTTGACTAAGGAAAAAAATCAATCCCAAACAACTTAACTTTTTTTCGATTTCAGCTTAAATATTATATTTTAAATTGTAACCAATTTTAACATTCTAAAAATGTGGGCCAAATCTCTAACGACTTTAACAGAAAATTTTTGTTAACATATAACAATGAGTGTTTAACAACAAATTTTATGGTGGAAACAAATTATATGTCTAAACTAACATAAATATGGTCATCAATTTGCAACATTTAAATATGTCCTTGATCTACAATCAGCTCTTGTATTTCTAAACTTCTTCATTTACTACTTTCACAAAACAAATTTTTAATAATTCCCAACAGGTTCAGGCGTGAACAATGGGTAATTTCCACTGCGTCTGTTAGTGATGAGAATAGGTCTGTAATATTGATCATAAGACAGCAGAAAGGGTTTGTGGTGACTATGATTGACTATCCACACACATATTAGCATCGTAATATAATTTTCCGATAATTGTGCTCAAAGAGATCGTCTTGGAGAGGAGTATAGTACGATGTGCGATACCTCAAAATGTTTAAGAGATAAACTAGAGGAAAGTGCCTATCAATAAGGCTGGGTAAATTCCACTATTGAGAGATCCATAAAACATTACCTTTTCTCCGAGGCATCTACCTTCTTTGATGAACATTTACTTCTTCATTCATAAGTATGTGAACATGTATATGCAAATGCCCTATACAAGTCAAAGGTTACTTTCCATTAACTCAACTCAATTCAACTCCCCAAAAAAAAAATTAGTTTGACAAGTTTTCCCTCCAAAAGAAAGCACACTCACAAGTCAGATGGCCAAAAGTATTCTCTACAATTTCACGCCAATTCCATTGATTGATTCTTTAAGTAATTTGAGAACTTCATTTCAGGGCGCTGTCATTAATGACTTGATAGATATTTAGATATATGGGGTAAACAAGCAAGTTACAAGGGCAGATCATTGATCGCTAGCCATTGCCCATCCCATATCCATGGATTGATCATTGAGTACAAAATTCAATTTGTGAACAATCTGTTACAATCTGTTCGGCTTTACCCATTAGAAATATTGTCAGACCAATAAAAATCCAACCAATTTGAACGATTTCAACGACTCCACTCCACACTCGACTCATGATGTGGCACGTTCACTTGGTGTCTCTGTCTGGTGTCAGTTGTTGTTGTTGTCTGCGGTTTTTGTGTTGTTTTTCCGATTCAGCTACAGAATTGACAATTAGTGAAAGTGGAAAAGTGTCTGGGGTAGATGGGTTGGTTGGCCTGCATTTATTTGTTGTTTGTTTCTACAATCTATATGTATGTATGTATATCTGTATCTGCGTTTACCTAAACCAAATTAGTTGAGAAATCTAGCAAACAAAGATCTTGGGACGTGTGAATATGTCTTAATCTCACAATGATTTGCAGTTTAATGGTATTTAGGCAAGACAAATTGCAACGATAAAAAATAGCAAAGGTGGAAGCACACCAGCTGGCTTTATACCTTACTATACTATACAGTTTCTATATACAAACTATATGTATATGTATCAACTGAAACTGTGCCAATTCAAATATGTTGGCATATAAATAGTTTTTTTTTTCTTTTTTTTCTTTTTTGCCAAAATAACACCAAACACAATGCGAAAATCGAGACAGAATGGCGACGGCGGCAAAACGGCGGCCACAAAATAGACAAAAACCTTATGATCATATACAAATATACTATATACATATATAAAGATATATACAAGTTGCATGCCAACCAAGAGGCCAAGAGAGACAGAGGGTTATAGGGGCCATGCGTAACAAGTTGCCAAGTTGTGCACTGAGGCATATGATAATGTCGAAGTAATAGTAGGAGGAGCGGCATGAAAAGGGGCGGCAGGAGGAGGAGGACCATTGAATTAGTCATTTTCTGTCTGGTTTCTTTTTTCTTTGCGGTTTCCTTTTGGGGTTTTCATTTAAACAAATGTGCTTCTATTTTTGGCAATAAGCGCAAGTGTTAATTTGCTTTATGGCTTGTGGAAACAAGCATTATCTCATTGTTGTGGGTGTTGTTCTTTTTGTCTTTTGGCTGCTTTTTTCGGGGTCATTAAGCCAATTGTTGGCATGTTTTGGCCAAATTTTACTAGGTTACAAACTTAAAGTTAAGCAAAAAAAGTTGCCCAGAAAAATACACATTCTTTAAGAATCTTTTTACTGAAATCAAATGCCCTAAATAAGTTACAAATCTATGATCTACTTTTTGACAAAAAAAAAAAAAACTTATAGACAAAAATTACTTTAATTTCATGGTAATTATCAACTTACAATAATTTTCTCACTACTTTCTATACTTTCTTTACTCCAAAATTGGTCAGATGTTTCAATTTTTAAATGATTTTTCTAAAAAAGCTTCTTTCTTACTTAAATACATCAATTAATAGAAAAATAAAAATTTTCTCCTCCTTCTTCTGAAGAAACAAAGGTCACAGAGAAATTGTTGCAAAGAATAAACTTCTTTGGGTTTTTACTTGATCTTAAAAAATTAAGTTTTACTTTTGACTTTAAAACCTATTCTTTTTTAGGTAGTATTTTTTACATCGAATATATATACATATATATTCAAAGCAATTCATTTGGTAGTTTTCGATTTGTAAATTAACTTATAGTACAGATTTGCCAAGTTTCTCGGTGGACACCAACTATGAGAACTTTCCTTGGCGAACTCTAAATCTATTGTCCCAAACTTCTACACTTTGATCATTCTTTTTCTACATCAAATGGCAATGCGAAAGAGTTTAATTAAATTGTTTTTTTTTCGTCTCACATAATTTGTGGTTTCATTTATATAAATAGCAATTACCAATTGTTGCTTGCTGACTAATAAGCAAATTTAATTTCCAGCGAAAACAACGAAATACATTATTATATGGAAAAAACCAGATACTGCCAAAAATATGGTCTAATCGCCGATTATTGACAATTAATAAGAATGCCAGACTCAATACCCAAACTCCTTCCGCTTCCCCAAAGCCTCTTGTGACTCGTCTGAATGTGACTCGCATTGAAAGAGACATAGAAAATATGTCAAAAATTGTCAACACAGTTGACAGATAGCAGCAGGCGGGTAGTCAGTGGGGGGCGGTCGGGAGAGTTGCGGTTCAACAATGCAAATCAGGCAACACATGCAAATTCATATGGAGTGGGTGTGGGCGTGGATCTGGGTAGTTACGGCAGGCAAGGTAAGGCGGTACTTGCGGTACTCTCGGCATACCATTATGTATTTGCTTGAAACCTGGATTCTCCGTAGACCTATTAAAGATTATTGGCCTGGTGCGAAGGCAACAACGCCCACGCTTACGCCTAGTTTTGCACTTCTTTTCCTCACGCCACCCCACACCCCATTCCAGAAAGAATTTCAATGTTGCGCAACAAAGTGTCAAGAGGTTGCCCGACCCCCAACAGGAAGAACTTCCAATGCTCTTTCCTTTTACATTTAGAAATTTGTCTAGTAAATAGGTTAAGATTTAATTTGGCATCTGTTTCGATACATAGTATAAGTAGTATTCATATATCAATGGTTTAAAAAGAAAAAAATATGCCCTCATATTTTGTCTGACTTTAAGAGACATTTGCCTAGTTTGCAAAGGGTTAGAAGTGAGTAAGTGTGAGTGTGAGCGTGTGTGTTGACTGACTGATTGACGGTAGCGTTGAGAGCCAGTGCCCATCAACACTCCAAGAACCGAGAAGCAAAAGCCTCTAGAAATGAAATGCAATGCATATGTAGATCTCTCCCTCTATTCACTATACTCTGGCTAGCTAGCTAGCTGGCTGGCTGGCTGGCTGGCTGGCTGGTTGGCTGGTTGTGACTCGTTTTTAGCTCACGGCCACTTGACAGAGATCATTAATAAGATTTATGCGCTATTAGCAAAACCAGCCAGCGGCCATAAATAAGACAAGAACGTCAAGAACTGCGACTTCTACTACTTCAACTCCAACTCAGACTCATCCGAAAAAATAAAAAAGAAAGAAAAACCCGTTGACAGAAACGCGCGCCCGCTAGTGACTTGCCCTGACACATCTGGAGTTATCGAAAGATGTATTAGATAGAGGCAGGAGAAGATGAGAGAGAGAGGGGTAAAGATGAACAAAAAGGGGACAGCCTGCTACATATTAAAGTCGATAGGCTTACGTGTAATTAGTTGAATGCAGATTGGGGAATTACACCCAATCATACACACCATCCCGTGACTCATTCATGGCTGACAATTGTAACATAAGTTAGCTTGATATTTATTTATAATTGTTTGGTTATATGCAAATATGATGTTTTCCATCGTTTGTTAAGTTTGGTGAATGACTCAAAGAGGGAAACACAATACGTAAAATTTGAATCATAAATGTATTCGAATTTTTGAACTTAAGAGAATATTCCCGTTAATCATCCTATTCAAAATGATTTTTCCGACTGTGGACCAAAAACCTAAAATAATTAGTAGGCGTAGTCTCGTTTCCACCATGAATTGCTGTAATTTCAAATTGTTTTGGAATATACATATATATAGGAGATTTTCTAAAGCAATTTGGCAAGTACTTTTCATTGCCCTCTCTTAAAAAGCAATTTAAAAACGAGAAATTTGGCTCAAATTCAAAAGCGAAAAGAAAAGAATTCAAACATATTTCTTTGGCAAAATGCTCTGTTTAAATTCTTTTTCTCAAGAAAAGGGTATTACTCATAAGCCTGGTAAAAAATAATGCCGTAAATATTAAACATTAATAAGATGAATTGAAGGTCCCATAATACAATTTATTTGCAATTGCCTACCACGACAAGTGATGAGCAAACGGAAGCCATAGAAGATAAGATAAGTTGTTAGTTAGAATAAGCGTTAATCGGGTCAAAACAAATTACGAAAACACTTTACAAAAACAACCGACAGCCTGTCTGCCTACTTTTATTTAAATATATTCATTAGTGGGAAATTCATTATTTGATTTTCTATACACAAGTGCGAAGATAAGTAGTCAAAGAGGAAGCAGTAAGTCGACCAATCAAATACATTTAAGTAGATTCTTTCTTAGTGATTCTTATAAAGAATTACATATAAATACAGAAATATACTATACTCTCGTTAGAGAAAGAACTATAAAAAACAGATTTATGCCTACATATACTACTCTTGATAGATCTAGTTGACAATATTGAATGATGTCATTGTCGCAGATTTTTTGGTTACGCCCTAAATATATGTACTATTAAATAAAAGTTCTTGTTCATTAGTTATCTACAACTGGTTAGTAATACTAATGATACCTGAAATATAATCATTTGGTCATTTGCTACATCTTCTTTTGCATGCAAACATTACTTTTTTTAATGCCAAGACTCACAGAGTCAGAGTCGGCGTTGGAGTCGTTGGTTTTGTTTTTGTTTTCTTCTTTTTGTATGTCCATGCTAATCAGATTGTTGCACAAATAATGTAACAGTAGTGTCTGAATCTGAGGAGTGACTGTCGCCAAGACTTTTCTATGGCGTTGCACATATTTGCATAGCAAATCGCTTTGCATTGCTGCCCCGTAGACTTTAATAAATCACTTTAATTGTCGCCTTTAGAGATACAAAAAAAACTACACGCAAACAGAGAGCATGAGAGAGAGAAGAAAACCAGAAAACAGGCCGCACACACGGTGCGTAAAGTTTTACTAGGTGAAATCAAACTGTGCCTGTTGTCTGATGTCTTTTCACGATGATGATGATGATGAGGCTGGGCCTCTTGCTGATGCTATCAGCTGACAAAAATTAAGAATTGGCCACATGAGTCATGGAGACAACTTCATACCCAAAGCTTCCTGTCCCTCAAAAATTTTGCTACTGTTTTAAATTCACATGATTCACGCACTGAAAAAGGAGAGCAAGAGCAAGCAGGAGACGAGCGAACGAAACAAAGAGAGACAGACAAAAAGCCCCCAAAGTATCTCGTGGATCGCGATCGTTCATTTGCTCTCTGAGAGCTTTTTTTTTTTCATTTTCTGCTCAGCTGTTTTAGCCGGGCGCCGGCTCTGCTGCTGTTGCAGTCGCCGCTGTCGCCGTCGCTGCTACTGCATAGTCGTCGTCGGCGGCGGCGGCAGCCGCAGCAGCAACAGCAGCGAGTCTTCCATATTTCAGAGACTCGACAACAAGCAAGGCGTAAGCATCGCAGCGCGTGTGCCCCCACAATCACATCTAAAATAACAAAAAAAATATCTAAAAAACAAAAAATTAAAAGAGAACCCAAAGAAGTCAAATAAATATTTAACAACTTTGTGAAAGTTTTATAAATTAAAAGAGGTTAATTATTTAATAATTTAAAAATCACTAATTAAATAAACATGTGCAACCAAATAAATTTGTATTTAATATGTACAAAATAATCTACAATCAAATAAATTTAAAAGTAGACACGTGAAAATATAGCAACTTTGTGAAATTTCAACAAATTGACATATGTATGTACATAGACAAGACCCTTTAGGGGGATTTCCAATTAAATAAAAATTAATCAACAATTAAATCGAACATGTGCAAATAAATATATGTATGTATATACAATGTATATAGAAAATAATCTATATAAAACAAAATAATCTATATACTTATTAACGCTTGTTTAAATGAAACACAAAAAGTTTACTGATAATAAAATTGCTAATTGAATTATTATTTGCCTACAAATATTTAATTGTTCAAATAATTTAAAATGTGCTTTAAATTAAAATGTGGAAAAGAAAACCAGAATAATAATAATATAAATTTGAATTCATTTTCTTACTAATAAAATTACTTTAATGTGAAATAAACTACAATAGTTTGCCAATATTCCAAAAATTTTCCGTGGTTTTGTCCTCGACTTTCTTATGTTTGCTTACATAAACAAGTTACCTGGTTTCCAGTTTCAGTTTTTCAACAATTTGCTCTATAAATTATTTTGTGCGACAGTGATTTGCCATCTTAATAAAAACCTAACAAAAATTGTGTTTCCAAGTGACACTCAAAAACTGGACACACGCCCGCATTATCTCATTTTATGGTTAGAGAGAATCGTTTTGTTTGGTAGGTTAGTGAAGGGAATAACAGTGACTCATAAAATTTGGCAAATTGAATAAACAATTTTGAGTGCTTAAATAACTTAAAAGCGCCTTAATGCTTTTGGGCTTCAACATATTTTTTACACTTTTTGTAAGGACCATAATTAAAAGACTATTAAAATTGATTTAAAATTAAGTTTCCCTTGCCTGGACTTTCTTTATTACAAATTGTTAATTGTATTTTGTAATCTAAAAACAAAAAAAGAACATAAAAACAATGTTAAAAATTAAATGAATATAAGAGTAATTAAAAAAAAATTACCATTAAATTAACATAAACGATCTCAAATACAGCGCACAAAAATTTGTATATATTTTATAGGTTTTTTTATAGATTTAGGCATTGAAGCTCTAAAAGCCATAAAAAAACATTGAACCCATTAGCATTTCGATTTTAATATTTTTTTTTTATTTTTGCATATATCTACAAATTAAACTAATCAACAATAAAATTGGCAAAGAAACGATTCCTTCGTGCTCCAATTTGCAAACGATCAGTTGAAAAAAAAAATGCGGAGAGGCAGACTACTTTACATACATATAAATTCCTGAACTTGATTATTGATCGACCAAAAAGGAGAAAGAAAGAAGAAAAAAACTGAAACATTTTGCTCATATATATATATATATATATACTTTATATGTATGTATGAAAAGTATATTTTTAGCATTCTCCGAATTGTTTGGGTAGGCCCAAAATCCGCACCCATTTAGATAACGAACGCGTGTACTCATCTTTGTATATATATAACTTGTATATATCTTTGCTATAAACATATTTCAAACGTTGGCAGCTGTGTGGCTTTTATTTTATATTTTATTTAATTTTTATTTTTTTTTTTTGAGAAGAGCCCCCCAAAGACAGCAAACAAAATTTAATGCCTGAGTGCTTCTGCGCTGATGTTGAATTGAACACATTTTGTGTATTTTTTGGTACATTTGCGGGTACATCAGTTTTTAGTCTTATTAACATTTAAAAAAAAATTGTCCTACCATTCTTAATACTCTACATTTTCATGACATTCCCTCAAACTAAAAAAAACTCGAAAATGTGTACCTAAACTCCTTGTTTTCTGTTCGAATAATATTCTAGGCAATTTACAAAACTATTTTCATTTTGTATGTTAAAGTTTGCAGAGCATAAACAATTCTCTTTGATTAATGTTAGACCAGCTGAGCTTTTAGTTTTCAATTAAATTTTTTTGTTTTACAATATTTGACAAATTTTTATTCGACTTGTAGATTGAGAAATGAAGCGTGTGTCAGCAGAGAGACAAAACAATTTAAAGAAATTGACAAATGTTTTCAAAAAATAAATGTGAAAAATGAATTACATTCTAAAAAATAAATTTTACAGATAAAATTTAAACATTGCCATTATTAGAGTTGTGAAAATGTTCAACCTTCAAAAATAAGCCATAAAGTAATAGTAAAAACTTAAAAAATAAGAAATTTTGTGAATTTCAAAAAAGCAATAAAAGCAAAAAAAAAATGATTGACACAAACTTAAATAAATTAATAATCTTAACGATTATATTGATGATAACAACGTCGGCTTTTAAAAGTATTTTGGCAAAAGATCAAAGGACATCCACAAAAGAGGAACCAATGACTATAAAGCTAATCAATCATACAGATCTGTCAGTAGATAATGTATCTACAGATCGTAGTACCCGGGATAATTTTAATCGCTTGGAAGAAACAGATGCCGATGATGATGAATACGACTATGAAGACGATGACATCGAAAACAATGAAGAGTATGAAAGTGATGACGGAACTCGATATAGAGACGAAATACTAGAAAGCACTCACCAGAGACGCGTCAGATCGTCGTATGCAAATAATCTTGATCGGGTGAATGGATATATAAGTTATAGAAATAGAATTGAGGTAAGTCCAAATTGAACCTATTTTCAGCTTTCTATCTAAGCGAGGGTCGAGATTTCGATTAAGTAGAAAAGTTTTTAATAACAAACGCACAAGAAATAATAAAAGGCCGCAAAAAGTTAACGCTCGTGGACTTGCTTGTGCGGCATTTAGTGTGTTGTTCGTCTCTTAACCTACAAACATGGTTTTTTCATGGATTACCCTAGTGTCACTTCAAAAAAGCTCTAAAATAAATAAGTTGAGATTTGAATTATTTGCAAATATTTCTTAACTCCTCAGTCAACTCTCGTCTTGTTTATGTCGTCGCGTTCTATATATTCATATGAATATATATATAAAAGTTGCGCATTAGAATCTGAATCTGATTGCGAGAAATGCCTCACCTTGAACTTTGAGACCACCTCCAAGAGATGTGAATGAAACGATTTCGTATGACTAACCCTGAGACGGTTAAAGCTGATCTGATTGTAGGGTGCCCAAGGAGAGGGGTAGTCAGAAGTCACTTATTACGAAACAGCAGCAGCAGAAGCAGCGGCAGCAGGCCAATTTGGTTAACAAGCAGCCAACAATTTGAGTTGGTTAAATTGTATATATACATACATATATGCATGCATGATCGGCAGACTTCAATTCAAAGGCCTAGCCGAAAGCGTCAGATCAGTTTCACTTTCGGCCTGTAATTGGGCCACCGCCGGCTAAAAAGCAGAGGAGCTAAAAATCAGAGATTGACGAGAGAAAGAGAACCTGAACCTGTCTTTGCTGTGGTCGCACAACAGCTGTGGTCAGCCTGTCACAACAGAAAGCAACGATCAAAGTCAACGATCATCATCATCAGCGATTGCCTCGATCTCAAAAACAGTAGCCACCCTATATAAAAGAGACACCACAACTAAACCAGAGAGAGGGGGCATAGTTGGGGGCAAGTAAACTTTCCGTTATGGTTCAACTTTTAATTGGCCTAATTGATTTGACAACTTGTACAAGTTGAAAAGAAGAAAGAGAGAAAGAGATGAGAGTTTAATATGCAAAACATAAATCCCTTTTTAATTGATTATTTCAATGCATTAATTAATTAACGAATTGAAGGCAGAGCATTAATAATAATAGGTATATTCACTTACCGCCATCCTCAAATTCGCAAACAGAGATACAATTTGCTTTCTTTAATTCACTATTCTCACCCTCATGCGGCTGACGTGTTCAGTTATAAATATATAAAAGTATATATGTATGTATATATATGTATAAGATATATGTTTTATGACACAGGCTAATGCAATAGAGAATATGCTAATTAATGGCGTTTAATTAAGCGCATAATGAATAAATCTTTGCATTTTATTTATAGGTTACTAACAAATTGTTTAATCTAAATAAAAATGCATTCGCCATTTTACACTGGCAAACAAATTTGCAACTGTTCGATGAAATGAGAGCTCTATTGATCGTTCTTTTTTAAAGTAAACTAAATGTTTACAAACTTGTTTCTATTTTAGATCAGACTTCCACGTCATTTAATTTGTTAAAAATTTAAAGTAATAGAACTCAACTGTGATTTTATGTATGAGTTGAGGCAGAGTAAAAAAAATCTTGATCTAGTAAGGGAAGTCTGAGAAAGGGTTATCAAATATAAATCTGAAGTCCAATGAAATAACAAGTTAATAAGAAACACGCCTAGGCAAAAGAATACTCAACAAATGGGGAATCCTTGCCTTGCTTGTGCGTCCTGCTTGTGCGTCTTTAAAGGGGATGGTGGTTCAAAACGCTCGTTACGTTTTGTGTATTTTAAAAAGGGAAACTTCTTTAGAATCATTTTGAATGAAAATTTGATGCTACGAAAGTTTTAAATGTAACAATGTAGAGGATATTGAAAGACTAAAGGGATTTTTCAGAACACGAATAAATCGTTCATTCAAAAGGCACTTTATACTCTCATACACATCTCAACTAGATAGTAAGAATTTTCATAATCAGATTATGTCAATTTCTATTTCTTATGCTTTAAAAGCTTCACGTGTAATGCTAATTAATGCTTTCGATTAGAAACGGCATTCTTTCTACCTCAATTAAACTAATTTTGCATTTGCAACTTTGTTTCAAAATCTATGTTGCTTGGTGCTTTCTGTGGAGTGAGCAGTTAAAATTAACATTTTATTGACCCATTGGCCAAGTAATACAATGTTCGATTGGAATGCTAATGAGTAATATATAGAATAGAAACTACATTAATAATGAGTGGCATGGCATAGCATGGCATTGGCATTGGAGGTAAACAAACTGAGTCGAATGAATATCAAAGCATTTTATTTTTCTGTTTTTTGACAATTCTTTATTTCTTTCTTTGACCGCAAACACAAAATATGAAATATGAAATATGTGAAAACGATTTTCATTTTGGTTATGCACATGGAATGTAAAAAATGTGCAAAATAAACAAGAAATAATCAACATGGATGAAAGAGAGGGCAAGGAATGAAGGGGATGGATGTCAGAAGTGCAGTGATTGAAAGCCAGTTGGCCTGAAGCGTACTGTTGGTACGGAGTCGTGCGGGAATGGAAGGGGAATGGAGATTCTGCGGATTGAAGGGAGCGCCGACAATATTAAATTCCTACCTCAAAAGGTCAGGCAGTCAAAAGGAATGAAGTGTGGAGGGGAACACCAGTAGAAGCAGCAGCAGCAGCAGCAACAGCAGAGAAGTCCTCAGGTAGGGAGTCCCTGACCAAAACCATAAGCTTTTTATGCCGCCTGAGTGCATCCTCTCACATACCTTTCAGCAGTCCTTTCCGCTTCCAGCACTCCACCATTGCCTTCTGTTGCCCCCCATAAAGCTTATTAAAGCTGCTTTCAGCCTGTATCAGAGTCTGTCTGTGTGCCTGTGTGTGCGTGTGTGTGTGTGTGTGAGTGTGAGTGTGCAATTCGAGTGATAAGCCAGCAAAGTGGAACTTATTGGATGCACAGAGTAGAGAATATGAACATTAATCAACCTGTACAGAATGTGGCAGCTATGTAGCTAATAATCTCGTTTCAGTTTCACATGATTGTGCATTTACTATATTCCTATTTATATGTAGAAATTGAAAGCTTCACCCGATAATAACGTTCAATTTGCATTAATGAAGTTGTCTCCCAACGAGTAAAAAATAGTTTTGAAACGTTTTCATTTTTTATAGGACATTTGGCAGCTTATTTTTTAGATTTCATAGTTGGCTATTGAGCAATGTGACCCGCCCTCTCCATCGGCATCTGCATCTGCATCTGCCCACACACTCTCTCTAATGATAAGCTTTTAAGCTGCTGCGGCACAAACAAACAAAAGAAAAAAAATTCCTTCCCATCGTTTACACCATATACTTATATTTTCATTATGTTTTTGGGGGATAGTGTAAATCATTTTAGAGATATTTGATTTATTGGCAATATTATATACATAGCATATTTTTGCCTCTTTTTTGCCTCTAATGACTGGCGAATCGGCTTATGACATAATGTTAAAAAATATGATTTATGGCCAAATAAAGAAATGTCTATGCGGAAGACTTGTAATAATTTTTATTTAGGTATATGGCAAATCTATAAAACTTTATTTCCATTTTTGATCTTTGTCTTAATGAATGCCGAACGAAGAAATTCAAAAACGGCAAAATTCATATTTTTATTAATTTAATTTTATTTATTTATTTTACCCAAAACGACTCATAAATCAAGTGCGAAAGCCTTTCAAATGTGTGGCTAGGCATTTCCGAAATATTTTTTCAGCCATAATTTTGTAGACCAAAATAAAATTTTCTTTCGGTTTTTTCAAAATGCTTCTTTTTTTTGTGATATTTCTTTTTTGGTTTTTTTTTTTGTTTTTTGATTGATCACTGGTCGGACTTGGCAATTAAATTAAACAGACCGCGCCAGCCCCCAAAAATCACGCAACTCAAAATTATAAGTGGAAAAATTTTGTATAAACGAACGAGAAATGCTCTATAAATTTTTAATATAATTTTGACAATATTTTGATTTTAAGAGAAGAAGTTTGAGGTGATAATATCGGTCGGACAAGATAGGCTATTCGAAATGGAAATGTCGTAAAGAGTTTGCAAATGTTTTTTTTTTTTATTTTTGCAGACAATTTTCAATATATTTTTAGTTTAACTAGTCTGTCTTCACAATAAGTTATTATATCGTTTATGGGTTCAATAGCTTTTATAAAGGGAAATAATAGAGCATTTGAACACAATTAGCTGCATTCAACCTATAACAAATGATTGAATTTTAATGATCAATTTCAAGAAGATGAACACGGAGCATTAAACGCTTCACAAATTCTCACGGATTGTAAAATTGGAACACATATGTTAACCCAAAAGTATTAATTTTACGCTAAGGAACATTAAGTTTTGATGCAAAGCCATTTTCTAATTATCTTTCATGCCATAGTTAAAATTCTCCACTCGAAATACACTATTTAATCTCAATTTTTTTAAACAAATTGGTAAAAGTCAATCTATGTAGACCGCTAGCCTCACAATCTCTGTACTCTCCTCTTATGCAATCTTTTTTCTCAATCTCTCAGTGCGTGTGGGCGTTGCAATTAGAAGAAAAACTGAGCAACTGAGCAACTGAAAAGAAGGCAACGCACACATCAAGTTCTTGAAGAACTTCCATTTGATGCGGGGACGAAGACGAAGACGAAGACGCAAAGGCAAACGCTGACAATCAGTCAATTTGATCGCCTTAAGTTGGAACTAGGAGTACATTTCCGGCATTTTCAAAATGTTGCTAAGCCAAAAATGTTGCAGCAACTTTTCAATTGAGACGCCCTGTCATTGACATTGG
The DNA here is from genome assembly GCA_024703675.1 of Drosophila nebulosa. Classification (NCBI taxonomy): domain Eukaryota; kingdom Metazoa; phylum Arthropoda; class Insecta; order Diptera; family Drosophilidae; genus Drosophila; species Drosophila nebulosa. The sequence continues at coordinate 8,535,754 of CM045724.1, read as the reverse complement.
CTGCTGAATGATGCAGCTCGGAGCTAGAGTAGTTGCCTTTTATGGCCCATAGGAGCCAGCTTTCTGCTTTCTTCTTGCAGAAGGAAAAGCAAAATAAGCAAATAAAATTTTTGTCATAATAAACAGAGCAAAAGGCTCTCTCTCTCTCTCTCCACGCATTTTCCATACACATTTTCCAGTATTTTCTCCCTCTGATCATCGCTCGTTAAAATTAACTTGAAAATTTTTTAAAAAGTTGCCTCGCCAACACTTAAAACAAACAAATGTATAAAAATTGTAGTTTCAATTAACTTATAAAAAAGTTGGAAAAAAAATATCCAAACGCCACAAAACGTTCGCAAAATGAAAAAGAAAAAAAAAGCGAAATATATCCACATAAATGCAAAAGCGTTGCCTATTTTTTAATTACTTAAATTTATGGCCAACAAGAGAGAGAGAAGGAAAAGGAATGAGAAAGAGATGGGCGGGTAGATGGGGGCAGCAAGAGAAAGAAAGAGCCTCGCCTAATTGGCACTTTTATGTCAAAAAGAAAAAAACCGAAATGTAAAAAGAAACTAAAACTCATCCACACATTAAGCATACGCCATATGGTCCAGTCAGCCTCTTTTACGTACTAACATAAGAGCGGGGCGGCCGAGAAAGTATTCAAAGAAATTTTAGAAATTCCACAACAAAATGTTGGTTTAATTTCTACACAATTTTCAGTGTGCTAGGGACAATTTAAGTAAATTTTTTGTTCGATTTTCATTATTTTTCTTAAAAGAACATTTTTTTTACTTAGCTCCTCAAGTGTTCTTAGCTAGATCGTTTAGTTTTTAATCACACCTCGCATGTCTGTCTGCGTGTGAGAGATTGCAGTATGTGCGTGTGTTTCTATGTGTTCTTGTCTGGGCCATGTTTACAATTTCTAAATGAAAATATTGAGGCGGAAAAAAAAGAAAGAAATGTTCCCAAAACACTGCTCTTTTCTATGCTCTTTTAGCTTTTAGCTAAATTGCGAATTGCCAAGCTGCAACATTTGCATTCCCATTTCGTGGCAAATTAGGAAAAACAAACACCGAAAACTGAAAACTGAAAACCGAAAAACAAAACTCAAAACAAAACCAAAAAAAAAAAAAAAAAAATCGGTATAAACGAACAACGAAAAGCGAAAGTTTATTCATTGCCATCAATAAGGCAGACATTTATATTTTCGCTCAAAAGGTAATTACAGAAAATTTTATTCTCATTATAAAAAAGTGTTGTAAAATTTCGATTTGTTTTTTTTATTAATACTTAACAACGTGTTTCGCTCATAATTAATTGAGTAATGAAAAAATTACTTCTTTATGTCTTACTGACCTATAGAAAATGGGCGGTCTAACCTACGTTTTCATACCCTTACATATTTTTTGCGTTAGTCTATCTTTACCCACAGATAGCAAGGGGAAAATCTGTTTTAAAAAAATCGAAGCTTCATTTAAGGGCAAATTTAAGCCGCATTATGGCCAATGGTTTTGAAGTAACTGAAATCAGCTTGATAAGTTTGTTTAATGAATCGCAATGGTCAATTTGAGGTGTGTTTGAGGCTTGAACTAGTTGAGAATTGCAACTAAATGAAGCTAAAAAGAGTAGGCAAAGCTAACAAAACAAGGCTAAACTTCCAATAATCCTTACAAGATTAAACAAAAGCCTGGTAATATCCATGGTGGCACTTATTGGGCAATAAAACAAAATGAAATTAAAAGATTATCTATTGAAAACCAAAATTCCTTTCTTTAATTCAAATTTATGGTAATTATCATGCACATTACGGACTAATCTTGAAAAAGAAAGTAAAAATTTTTAGCTAATGTCCAATTTGCAAACACAAGAGAGGTGACTGCTTCTCATACAGATCATTCCAAAGATCACTGTGAAATTCCAGATTTACTTCAAGTTAAAGAAATGAAAAGAAATTTCACCCAAAGGGTCATTGCCCTATGTGGGACTCATATGCCGATTTGTGTTATTCTAACCCAGTAGTTCTAGCGTGATTGGAGAGAGCACTTCACTGAAAGCGAAATTCCATTGAGAAAGTTCTATAAATTAATTTTTCCTCGGTTTTTTTTTTCATAATGCCAAATAAAAAGCACAATCTGAGATGGTTTCAGTTACACGACTCTAAGAGAGGGAATGCGGTCCAAATGTTAATGGAATGTTGCCCCTCTTTGTATTTGGCTTTAACAAATATGGCCATGGGCGTAGTATTGGCAGGAGGTATGTTTGCATTTTTGGATACCCTTTAACCATTCCCATGGAATGATCTCCAAGTTCCGGTCTCTCTCTCTCTCTTTTGTTGTTTGCATTTTGTGCTGTGTGTTTATTTACACAGTTGGCGGTGAATTTGCCACCGTTTCGGTTGCCGCCACTATTGATGCAATTTTTCTTCTACTTGATATTTTATTATTTAACTCACTCACTCATTCAGGCAATTTTACAATTGACCAGTAGCAGCAGAGAACTTTTTTTTTATTTTTTTTATTTTTTTTTTTTTGCGATCATAAAACACAGTTCTTTTGCTGTTGCTGTTGTGTATGTATTTGCATTTTGGCTCATAACTCTTTTGATTGCAAATAAACCCGGTGAAGGCAGGCAGCAGAGAGAAGGGTCTCTAGTTGTTGTTGTTGTTGTTACCTTTCGGCTCGTAAAATGCCAAAACACACAAGTCACACCCACCCACGCACCCACGCACACACAGGCACACACAGGCACACACACTAAGAACTAAAGTCCAGGGGCACATCCTTCAAATGCCCCTCAGGAGCTGCCCCAAAGACTCAAACAACAGGCATATGCAAATGAAGGTTTGTTTTTATTGTTTGCTAGAGTGTAAGGTGAGGGGAATTCGGGGCATCAGTAGGGGAGGTCAAGGGCGAGGAGTGGGTATTGCGACGAACTGTTTTCGAATACTGTCAACCACCACCATCAAGGCACAACAGACACTTAATGGGTTTTTTCATCTGCTTCTGCTGCTGCTGCTGCTGCTGCTGCTCCTAAGAAGGTGGAGCAGGATGCAGACGACGACGACGACGGTGACAACAAGAGAGGAAAGGAACGTAGGGGTCTCCTCCGTCATGGCTGAGCATGCGTAATGAAGCTTAAGTAGAACTGGTTATAACACAAACAAAAAACACAAGAAACAAAAAAATAACAAAACAAAAAAAAAGAAAAAGGTAAAAGAAAATAAAATCGTACCAAACTCAGACCGACTTACTTTAAAAGCAACCTGAAAAGGTGTTGCATTTGATGACTTGGTCTGAAGCGGCCGTCGTGTAAAGGTGTAAGCATTTCGCATTGAACTGCCAAACAAATAACAAACAACAACAACAGCAACAGCAACGAAAAAAAAAAAGGAGCAATCCTCTTTAAGAGAGGATTACCATAAAAACTTAAACTGAAGTGTATACACTTTAAAGAACATTCAGCAAGATTGTAATAGAATTTCTAGGAAAAGACTTAGAATAGTAGGCAAAGGCTAATACAAAAGGCGGAAAGTCAATGGGAATGTCTTACGGGAGGTCCCTGGAAGTGGGAGAGTCATATGTAAATAAGTTTATTATTAAAATACTCATAATTCAAGAAAAAAAATCTGTCATATTGTAGACTCGATTAAAAGGTGCTCTCTTTTATCACTTGACAATGAAATAAGTTTGCGAATTCTCAAATTAAAAAGGTTCCGAAAACCGAATTGTTAACGAATGAGATAATATTATAACTTCATCTTTATTCTTTCACTCAATAGTAACAATTATCTTTTGTTTATAAAAAATATATTTTTGTTCTAGTCGCACATGATTCACTTTACAATTTGCCACTCTTTCTTTTTTTATAACATTCTTTAAATATATTTAGTCCTAAGTTCTTTTTACTTATTTCTTTGTAATTCTCAACTAGTTTTGCATTTAAAGTGTGGCATTGCCGAAGACTTTAGCGGAGTCTGTAGCGATTGCATTTTAGAGGTGCATAAGATTTTTTGCTCGTAAGATTGACCTTCTTCAAAAATTGTGTTAATGATATCAAATTCTAAAGAAAAAGTTTTGTTCACATATGATTTCTCCCATGCCAAAATGTATCATAAAATTCACAAATATCGGCTTAGATTTAAGTTTGATCCGATTTTAAAGCAAGTGACCGTTAACAAAGTGCTTCTGTAAAATTTTAGTATTGTATATTTCTCTCAGTTTAACGTTTCAACATTTTAAATTTGGCTTTAGTTTGAATCTCAATTTAGCTTTGCTTGCAGTATTGCATTTTTTATCAGCTATTTGTTGGTTTTTGCATTGTTTTCTTTTCGGTAGAAAGCGAAAGGGTTCTTCGTGAAGCCAAATGGGAACAGATTTATTTATTTTAAAAGTTTTAAGACTAACACAAGAGTTCTTGGAATATATTATACAGAAGGGTTTTGATAATGCGTGATCAGCATACTGATGGCTTGATAGAATGCTCTGATGCATAACTACACAACAATTTGGTTAAGCCTGACTCCAATTGGGGGTCTTACCCTTAGGAAGAAATGAATCAATTTCGATGCGTTTCCCCTACTTCTTTTGCTTGATTGCTTTCTTCAATCACAAATATTACCAGGTGAAAATCCCTGACCCCATACTACACGTAAGCCTTGACAATTTTTTGTACTCTTTTCCTTGAATTTCACTGGCCATTTCACTTAACGGTTTCATTTCCTCCATAGCCATGGCCATATCCTTGTGTCCTAGTGTCCTTGCGCCCTGGCACCAGCAAATGGCGTCTGATGCCATTTTTCTTACATGCACACTTCATTTATTACCCTCCGAGAAGGCACAACCCACGAGCCACCAGGCAGTTCCTCTCTCCCTCCCCCCTTCACACAGTTGTCGCATTATGTATCACTTATATGCATGTCGTTAGTTTTCATGACATTCGAGAGTCCAGTGGTGCACGCACTGAGATGGCAGCGGCAGGAGCAGCCTGAACAGAGAATATCCTTTTGTTGAAAATCGATATGTGGCATGCAAATTGTAAAAGTTTTTTCTTTTTGCTGCCGCTGCTCTTTGAGCTGTAAGTGATAGCTTTTTCAGGTGCTCTCAGGTGTGGCGGCGGCAGCTGCTGCTGTGCTGTGGCTGGTCGTTCAATTTCCTATGTGGTTCTCTTTTTTTTTTTTTTTTTGTTAGGTGTGTGATAAAAATCTGTTAAATAAATCACAAATTTTGTTGCGTAAAACAATGCCAAATATAAATTTGAAATAAAGCCAAAAATACACTCAGCGAAAAAGTCCTTGTCCTTTGTTCCAATGAATTATTAGTTAAACGTTAAAAATTTATTGAACTTTTTTTTGCGGTGCAGTCAGCATAAATCAGAATGCATAAATTTAATTCAATTTTTCACACACACGAAGCCAAAGGGCGAGGGAGAGAGGAGTAGAAAGGGAATGAGGGTAAACGGAAGAAGCAAAATTCTGTATGTGGTTAAAAAGCGTTAAAAATCTTATTGCATACTGCAAGGCGCATAGGGCGGAAACTGTTTCTGTGCATGTTTGCTGTGAGTGTGTGTGTGTGTGTGTGTCGGTGTGCTTGTGTTTTGTGGCGGGTGATGATGCTACAAAAATTGCTTTAATATTTATGTAAGCAGCTTATTTCTTCAATTGTTTTAGCATAATCCTTGAGAGCAACAGCAAAGTAAAACACAAAGGCAAGCACTTAGTTTATGGTTGAGACATTTATGACAATGTGATATCTACATAAATCGGTTGAGATTGACACCTTCGAGGGCAGATCAATTCGTTCTTAACTATTTAAGAAATGTCCCAATACTTTGAGCTGATATTTTGAGCTTTTTAATTGAAATTCTCAACTAGTTTTAGCATTGAAAAGATAGGGAAGGTATAGCTCTAAGATTTAAAGGTTGACAAAGGATAATCTTCAAAATCAGGCAATACCAGACAATTAAGGAATAAGAAGAGCGAAATTTGTTATTAAAAGGTGCCTCATTCTTCGATTTTTGTTATGTGGATTAAGCTGAAAGAGAATATTTTTGATTGTCAAGCCTAAAAAGTGGTTTTATTTGATGTCAGCATTAAATTAAAAAACAAAGTTTTGTTTTTGAGTACCTTACGGAATAAAATAAATAAAAGAATGCTTGACTTGAGAAGTGAAAGGTGATATTTTATCAACAAATCATTGCTTTATAGACTTTTTGACCCACCCTCGCAACTTAATACCCGACTAAACCTACATTGCTCTGTGTATTCTGTCTTCCAGGTGAGAATCGATGGCTTCATTTAATTTTCGGCTTATCCGACAAACGGTAAATCTTAAGCAAACTACTTGGTCAACAAGTTGCAATGATGCTCTAAAAGCCTTCTTATTGCTGCCTGGCTGTGTCTTAAGTACGTCAGAGCATAGCTACTTATTTTATAGATTTCTTTTAAATTCAGTAATGCTTTTCCCAGAACCAACTGCTGATAATGAAATTAAACAGATATAAAAACAAACAAGCGGCCACTCAGGGACAGATCTTAGAACCCTTTTTTTCCCCTTAATATTTCTTTAGCGTAAATGCTGACTAAGAACCATTCTCGACATTTCCTTTAGTTGTATTTGAGTTCAACCCTTTATTTAAAGGTTTATTTATTTATTAAAATAAAAAAAAGACAAAGAAGTTATCAAGCATAAAAACCGTGTGGTTACGTTTTAAATTAGAGTTTTTGCATAATGTTAATAACCTTGTACAATTTTTCTAAAAAGTCATTTTGTACATAACTTTTTTACTCAATACAAATTACACAATCCACTTTACACCTTATGTAACATAAAACTACATTTTTTGATGAAAAAAAAGGGCGCAAACAAAATGATTTTTATTTTGTTTATATCACAAAGTGTGCAAAAAAGCCGGATAAAAGGAAATAGAGAGGAAGAGGAGCAGGGTAGAGAACATCAGAGAGTGCACCATATGGAAAATTTTTCGCCTTTTTTTCTCTTTATTTTCAATGTATACCACTTTTCATCTAACTAATTTGTTTGTTCGGTTGCAGGAGGACTATCAATCGGATCAGCCTATTGGCGCATTAACCAGTTTCAAGGATCAACATTTGGGCAGTCCAGCCAGTGTGCAAAATACCATTGAGTACTTGAGAGCACAAGACAAAGAGAAGAGAAGTAAGTACTGATGTAGAGGAGAGAAGATGAGTTCATTGGAATCGGTAGCCAAATCCATTAAAAGGGGTAAAAATTGCGATTGTGATTCCGAGTCCGTTTGCTCAGTTGTTTCTGTATTTGTGCTTCTGTTTTCTGGTAATTGTGCTGCAAATAGACCAGACAAGGCGCCTAACGATCATCACGTCTGGCCCATAAAAAATTGTTGGGGGGAGGGGAGGGGGAAGTCTTTACACCCAACAAACAAATGTGGGCGCAAAAACTTTTGCGAATGAAAGGGGAGAAAATGTCTCTCTTTCACTCTGTGTGTTTGTGTGTGTGTGTGTGTGTGTGTGTGTGTGTTGTTATTTATGGCCATGGAAATGAAAATGACTGCTTTATCCTTTAGCACGTGACTGACTTTGTGACTCTATGACTCCCTAACGGACTGACTGGCTGACTGACTGCTTGTGACTTGATGATGATGAAAATCATCAGCTAAACCTAAGAAAACGCCCAAATATATTTTTTTCCAAATTTCACAGCTTTTAAGAGAAAACTCCAACAAAAAAAAAAAGGAAAATTAACGACCTCAAAATAGCGGAGGTTGTTGGTTTTGCTACTTTCGTTTATTATCGTGGGGCAATTAAAAAGTTCAAGCTAAAATTGTCACCATTTTTTAAAGTGTCATTTTGCAAGTAACTTAAAAAGGTATTTACATTTTTCTATTGGCTTTAAATCTTTTTAAATAAATTTATGGAAAAAAAGTTATAAAACTTACTTACCCACAAAAACTTTACGTGAAACACGTGTGTCCTAAAAAGCCTTTTCTTGACCTACCTGCAATAAAAGAAATGCAACAAATTTAATATAAGTATTTGTCAATATTTTATGAATAAAAACAACGGATGTGAGTATAAATTAGACTAAACTGAATAACTTAAAAATTCGTTGATCTCAAGACTTTACTGACAGCTCCTTTCGATGAATTGGTAAACTTGGGCTTCAGTTATGAATTTCAATGCTAATTTGAGTAAAAATTTTAAACTATTTCGTATCGAGTTTTAATCACAATTTGGGTTAAATCTCTTTAAAGAGCATCTAAAGTTGAGTTTGTTAAATCCAATTGCAAATTGCCTCATCTGCTCACCAAAGGGGAATTTGCTTGCAGTATTCAAGTCTCGCCAACATCTTGGCCAATTACTTCATTACAAGTTAGCGCTGACAACAACAACAACGAAAACATTTCCCTAGGCATTGACAATGAAATGTGAGCTTAGCATGCCTATCCACAACTACCTCAACTCCAACTACATACATACTCTTCAGATACTTTTCTCTTTTGAGTGGAAAATTGCCATTTTAACAACCAAAAAAAAAAAAAAAAACAACCGTTAAGAGCGTGTGGACAATAAGATGGACGCAAATGAAAGTGTGTCACCAAATGCCATGGGAAATTGTCAATTGATAGCCTATTGGATGCCAGTTGTTGTTATTTTCAATGCGTAATGATGCAACAATTTTCTTATCACACATTTTTTTCTTTTTTCTCTCATTCTCTCTCTCTCTCTTTGTCTCTCTGTTTGGTTCTGAGACTGGACCTGAGACCAGGTCGAAGCAACTGCCGTTTTTTGTATTTTGTTCTGCCTGTTTGTTTATTACCCGTTATCGAATGTTTACGTTGCATTGCCTCTTGCTGCTGTTGATGTTGCTGCTTCTGCTGCTGCTGTCATTTGAGTCATGGGCAATGCACATGCAATTCTTTTCGATTGGCATGCCATGTAACCTGGTCAGAAGCCAAAAGCCATAAATAAATATGTGAGATTAACAATAAAGATGCCTAAAAGTGGCAACAGTTTAAAACTTTGCCAAAAAAAGAAACCAAATGTAACTTCAATTTTACATTCCTTTTTTTGTTGCAAAAGAATTTTATTGGATATTTAAAATATTTTAAATATTTATTTAAAGCCAATAGTTTGACAAAACTAATCTAATGACTTCAATTCAAGATATTTACATGCATGAAAAACAGACAACCTTTAAAATTGCAAACCATTAAGACAACTAATACAGTGAAAACTCGCTTTAGCTGACTTCTCTCTCTCCCAGTAACGCATTTTTTTTTTATTTTTTGCCATAATTGCAATAAGTTGGATGTTCCCTTGCAATTATCTTTTCCCTTCCTCAAGCAAATTGATTCTACACAAATTTGGGGACGGTTGCTGTTCGCTAAAGATAATTTTCGCGGAACTTCGATAAAGCAATTGCATATACAAATATTTTACTGTTGAGTAAAACAAATTAAGCTTTAGGACCTTATAAAAATTGTAAATAACAATAAAATATTAAAGGTAAATTTTTTATAATAAACATTTAAAATATTTTGTAAAATTAAGCTTTAAAACCAATTAAAATTTTTTTTTTATATTTTTAACCATTTTATAGCAGCTTCTTTAATCTTTATGAACTTGTTTTTACTTAAAAAAAAGTTAAAAATAAAAACACTTTTTTGTGGGGATATTCAGTTTATATATCTTTTTGTAAAGGAAAAGCCAATACCAACTAAAACCAAAAACGAGATCAAGTAAATGATTTAAGCTGTTTTATATTTAGCTCAATCAAATCATTCTTATTTTGTACTCAAAGAAAAAATTTGAAAACGATCTCTTAGTCTGTCTTCAAGAAGTTCACACAAAGGTTCTTTTTAGACTAGTAAAACTAATCAATCTATTTAATTGATTTGATTTACTTAATTTGCCTGCTGCCTTCTCTAAACTGCTAAATTTCACAGTTTAATTTGTTTACAGTAATTTACTGTATATATTTAAGTTGAACTGAAGTGAACTATTTTTCTTAGCGGTTTGCGATCTGCTTCCCTCGGATGAGGAGACTTGCAAACCTTGGATATACAATGGCTGTAATCTCGATGGCAATAAGTTCGATAATATAAACTGTTACGAAAGAGCGTGCAAAGATTGATTTGTATTGATTACAATTCATTTTCAAATATATTATTCTATCCCAAGTTGGATATGAAAACAGATAAATTGAGGATGTGTGCAGAATTTTTTTAGAGGTTCTCCACAGTTTATACAAAATGTATGCAAAGTTTATCCAAATTTGGTTAAGGGATTCTCCAGAGTTTATTATGAGATTATCTGAAATTATGTTCTGTAGTTTATCCAAAGTTAATCTTATACTTATCCAGGGTCTATACAGGTTTACACAAAGATTATCCGAAAGTTTATCGAACTTCTGTTCGATCCAACTCGCACACATGTCCCTCAGCTTACTTAAGGTTATGAAAATCGAAAGATCCTCTTTCGGAAAAATTTTTGATAAAAAATTTAAGGCATGTCGAACCTTAAATACTCTTGAAACAAATTAATATGGGAAAAACTCTATAAAAGAAACACTTACATTGCATTTTTTTAGATTTGAACTATAGTTTATGTAAAATTATCTGATTTTATTACTATAATGAAAGACAATTACAACTTTTCTCAAAATGAAATTTTTCTTCTTGCATAAACAGTGCTAATCTTATTCGATATGTTCCACGTCACACTCTAACTTCTTAATAACACACTTAAATTGTATAAAAAAATAACACCAAAAAGAAGGTATAAATATCCAAGTTATTAAATGCCTGACATTAGATTTTGTCAACCATGAAATACATTTGGATCAATCTAGTTGCAATTCTTTACACTTTCGTACAATGCCAGAGAGTGCCAGATACTTTTGTACCAGAGCGTAAGATATCTTAATTCAATATTTTTCAAATTCAATATTTTACACATATTTTGCTGTTAGCTCGCTGCTCCTTGTTGCCAACGGATCAGGAAACTGGAGTCACACTTTGTGAGGGAGGAACCATTATATATAGCTTCGATTCCGAATCCCAGATGTGCTCAAATTGGACATTTTATGGCTGCACTATTCCATTTGGCAATAAGTTTCACAGTTATGAAGCATGCCAAGCTGCTTGCAATCCTAGAGGCAGATTGCAAAGCGAATAAAATGATAAATTGATTGTAAAATAATAAACTGATTAGCATGTCAGTTCGACCACCTAAAGTTAGGCAGGTTTTACTTTAGCCATTTCGCGTGACAATTATTTAATTTAAGTGAGGAGAAATAAATAACCCAAGCAATATGGCTCATATTTCTTACACATTGCCAAAGCAAAAATGTAAAAATAAAAAAAAAAAACGCAGTTGCCAAATTAAATTCGTTCTCTTGCAAATGCAAAACTAATCTCATTCGATTTAAGACCTTGTCGCATTTTAATTTTATGCAAATCAACAAGTTAAAGATATAAATGTTAAAGATATAAAATGCCAATTCTGTTTTAAAACAAACGACAACCATGATGTATATCTGGATCAACCTTATAGTAATCCTTTACACTTTCGTACAATGTCGAAGAGACCCAAATTTTAGACCAGATCGTAAGACATTCAAGCATTTTTATTATTAAAATAAAATTCTATGTGTATTTGGCCTTTAGCACGCTGCTTTTTGTTGCCAACGTATCAGGAGCCCAACGCTCAAATATGTCAGGAGGGAACCTTTCTATATAGCTACTATGAGCAAACGCAAAGTTGCGAAAATTGGACTTATTATGGCTGCACTATTCCATATGGTAACAAATTTCACAGTTACGAAGCGTGCAGAGCTTTGTGCAACCCAAGGGGCAGACCACAGGACAAGTAAAATAAAATAAATCTAATAAAAATATAGCAATCAAATAAAGTGATTAGCATGCCACTTCAAGTTATACTAAATCATTAACTAAAGTTGGATTCGGTTTGGTCACAGTTCATTTCACACATTCTTTAGTCTAAAGAAAGCAGTTGGTAGAAAACTATCATTATAACAATGTTTTATTTATCCCCCAAATGACTTTGAAAGAAAAACTATGGAGATTGACTTGTGTGCACTTTGGCAATTTGAATGGGTAAAATTTGTTCCTATTTTCACAAACTATTCTTATCTACATTTTGCAAGAGTTTTTCTCTATCTTTCTCTTTCCCTTTTCGGATTCAATGTGGCATCAAATTACCTTAAACATTTCTGGTCACAGGCTGTGTCTAATGACTTTATTGGCTAGTTGGGCGTCCAAATACAAGTGGCTGCCACCCCAAATTCATGGCCATGGTTAAATGCTGCAATTTGCGAGACCCTCTACCCCTGCACCCGCCGCTCACTATTTTCCCCTTTTGGCCTGGCAATATGGAAGTTCAAAGGCAGCCAGCCACAATGTCTGAACAGCTTCTTGTAGACGGGGAGTTGCTCCCTTCCATGTTACCCCACTGAATAATTCATGTGGTTGCTGCTGGTGCATGCACAGAGAAAATAAAAAGAGAGAGAGAGAGAGAGGCGAAGTCCTGGTCTTTTCATTTGGGTTAAGTTGATGATTCAATCATTAAACGTTTTATGAAAATTACATATGAAAAATGCCTTTCAAAGTTGCAGCAAACTCTCTGGGTGGCCTGCTAAGTTTATGACTCTAAATAAAGGCGGCTCACTGACTGGGTTTATCTTAGAAAGAATCATAGCAAACAGAATCGCATCCAAAGACGCGTTTTTTTTTTTATCGCTCAACTATTGCAACGGTAAACGCAAACAAGGCAAAGGCCATGAAGTTGCAATCTGCCGTCAATCAGTGAGAGAAAAAAAAAGGGGAAAAAGGAGGAAAACGCAAATGATTTTAAGCTGACGCGATAACATCGCCAGTGGGCGACAAAAAACGCAAGCAAAACGCCAACAAAATGCATTGGGCGAAAAAAAACTGAAGGTGAGGGGGATTGAGTATGACTACGCATACACAGGTACCGACAGGTACACTCATACACACACACACACACACACATGTGCGAAGAGGCATTGAAAGTGCCATAACGATAATTAAGTTTACTGAACCTGAACTTGGTCAGCGAAAAAACAACCATAAAAGCAACAACAAAAGGGCAATGAATCAACGACAACAAAAAGACGCCAAGTTGAATCTTAAATTTGTATTCTATGAATAAAGGTTTTGTATTGCATCTTTAATGGCAATTCTTAACAGAATAAAAGTTAGTTGCGAAAACTAAATAAACTTATTCATGGGTTTGACTAAAAATTTAAATCGGGGTCACCAAAAGTACAGTATTTTCAGTTGGCAAGAATAATTCTAACTAGAGGGTTTATGTAGATGAATTTCAAATATCAAATTCAAAAGTGGTTCCCAAGAAATACATTTCGCAATGTGAAAATGTGAGTTTTAAAATTGCTGAAAGTTTTTTTATTGACAAAGATTCGTCGGGGTCACCAAAAAAATAGTAATTTAGTTGGCACTTCTTTACTTCTTCAAGACAATTAAAAGTTATAGGCTTCTAATTGCCAAAGACATGTCTGCGTTGGCATGCATAACTGCAACGGGGTCACCAAAAGTACAGTTTTTGCTTTGACAAAGATTCGTTGGGGTCACCACATATTAACATATATCTTTAGTGTCACAAGATTGAAACTTAAATGTCTCTTATTATTTTAAAAGATAAACAAAGTTTTTATTTATATTCTTTTTGTTGTGTTTTTGCAGTGTTAAAAGACAGAGCGAATAAATACCGAAACGATGTCTATGAGACAGCTAGTTGCAAAGTACCAAAAATGCTTTTGATCTATCCCAAAGACATAACGAAAAATTATGAACCACGGGCTGCCATGGTCCATCGCTGCGATGACTCAACAGGATGTTGTAGTGATCCTAGCAAGACATGTCAGCCGAAGACATGGGAAAATGTCGAATTACCATTCTGGGAGAGCAGATCAAACTTGGCCAAGCCACGGGCCACAATGCTACAATTTGTCAATCACACCGAATGCCACTGTGTGAGTTCTCCAATGCAGCGGCGCAAACGCAATAGTTCGCCATGTCAATGTCCTGAATATTTTACTAATTTCGGAACGCAGCGCAATTATCACGAAGAACGTTTTGAGTCATGTCGCTGCGATTGTCATTTAAGCAATTCGATATGTCAGCGTTTGAAAAATGGTGAAGAAGGTTTCTCCATGTCGGAACGCAAGTAAGTATACATCCAGTTTGAGTATAAATAGAAATTAGTTTCATGAATTTTCAATTTTTCACAGATGCATTTTAAGCAATAGATGCAGTCAACCGATTTGCAACTATGGTCTGTATAATATACAAAAAGGACGCTGCCCTAGCCCCGATTCAATGCGACAGCAACGCAGTCACCGAGGTCCTGGCTAAGATACTTCCTGCCGCTGTGTAGGTCTCATTTGCGAGAAATATTTCGCTGTAGTGCCTACCCAAGTGTGCTGCCATATAACCATATAGCAATCCAGAACTGTGAATACATTTAACTGCGAGGGATGTTTCAAAAAAAATCGGCTTAACTGAAGCAATTAAAAGTTATCATTGAAAATAAGTTCACACACCGCACAGTAGCTAGTTTGACGAAAGTTAGTATATTATTTGTGTCTTTCTATCGGTTTTTAATGGTAACAAAACAAGCAAAAAAAAATACTGGTCGTATGCGTAATGCACTTTCAGATTGGAAGGCCTTGTTAACAACGTTTTTGTATTCAACTTTTGTTATTAACTTTAGTCAAGCGAGCCGCTGCCCAGTGATTTTGTAAAATCATCTGAAAAGTATTATTTTAGTAATGATTTTCATATGCAGAGCACAAAATAAAATCAATATTTTGGGCTCTTCGTCTCTTGATTATTGAAATCCTTGCAAGCTTTGCCGATTACTTTGAAGTCTTTCCTCATATTGCCTATTAAACATTAAACTATTGTAAAATTATTATAAACTAAGCAAACTGATCTATGACAATTCTAAACTCAACATCACGGAAACTTATAGATCAGTTACAGTTACTATATATAAATAGAATACGATTAACTCACTTGTGGCATTTCAAATTACATACATAAACACCAGCATACACATACACACGCACACATACACATAATTTCGAATCGATTATTCGAATTTAAAGTTCCGAAGTATTGTACTACTAACATTCAATTTGTACTTAAGTTTCAGATTTATGATTAAAATTAAATACAACTAGTCAACAAAATTTGTCTTAATTAATTACTTGATCTAAACGTATTAAGGCGATGGTTAATAGAAATAAACAGCCATAGATATTTATGTATACATCAAGTAGGTAATATTGCCAAAAATTTAATTCTCTAGAGGGACTATATAGATGTTTGGCACCATTATTCCTAATAACATACTCCAACCAATAGCTTACTACTTTGGTGGCATTAAGAGGACGATCTTTATATAATCGGGATGCCTTTTCTATGGTTCTAGCATAAATTGGTTTTTCAAGAAGCTCGAGTATTACCTCAGTGAGGTCAAAGGAAGTACAGTTGTGTATATTTAGACTTAGACCCCAAATCCTTTTAACCACTTTCTCCACATTCACTCGCTGATCACCTATAAGAGCTAGGCCCAAAATGGGTTTACCATAATACAGAGATTCTGTTATACTACCCTTTCCCCCGTGCGTGATAAAGACTTGAGTCTGATTGCTGGCTAACAGCTCTCGTTGAGGCCACCATTTAGCTAATTTTAAATGCGGATGATTTTGGGTCAAGTTAAACGAATCGGAGCCATCATAAGTCCAATAGATATCAAAGTCGGTGAAATGTTCAAAAGTCCCGACAAACTTCTCAACGAGATGATGTGGAACTGTGCGCCAAGTGAAACGTGTCCCTAGACTAAACATTATACGCGGACGTTTTGTAGAAATTTCTAATATTGTCTTATGTTTCGATGTTTGTTCAATTAAAATGCCACCAATATCCAGCATGGTGGGTAGCATAGGTGCAATGGGTCCCTCGCTGATCATGTGATGATTATTTAAAGATAAAACCACTGAGCGACGCATCGTCTCAAAGGTGGGATATTGGGGTGAGGGAAAGTTTTCGCTAAAAGGACAATAAATGTGAATTAATCCTCTTTATCTATGAATATTCCGCTCACCTGTATATTCTAGACAAAATGCGGCGAGATAATAGCTCAATGGCCTTCTCCCACCAACCAAACATCCAGGCTTTCAGTCCACTTCTCTGGCGACTGTCGTAGGGTTGAGGAACATACCAACGCTCTTCGGGATTACCCATAAGACTATGGACATGGCCAATGGGTTGCTGTGTCGTTATAATTACCACAGGGCAATTGAAATGAGCTGCCACGCCAAGTAAGTGATCATTGAAATGATAACCCAATAATAATAAATCGAATTTTGATCGCGGTGTCTTTGCCATAAAACTTTTCCATTTTGAATGCTTAAGCAAATTGCCAGATAACTCCAAACGTCTAAACATATGCTCCATACGACTAAAAAAATCTCTCGAAAATTGGTCTTCCTCTATTGAAGGTTGCCAATCCACCAAAATGTGTTCCACATTCTCTTTGAAATCGTCAACCAAGCCATCCAAAGGCAGAGTGGTAACCAAAGTCACTTTATGACCACGTTGAAGCAGAACTCGTACCACTGCCAAATGAACCAATAGCTGAGAACGATGTACATTGACAAAGAGTCCAAGAATATGATGGGATTGGACGACACTACTCGCAAGCCAACAGGCAAGCAACTGAAGTAAAATGTTCAATGACAAATTCATGACTGACTTGAGACAGACTGCCCTCCCAATCGCCCACCAAAAAACCAAAACAACTCATTAGCACCACACCGGACCATGCAATAATCCATCAATTTGATAAGAATTCATTTCCCGGCAATTTGGTTACCCAACAAGATATAAAAAGGGAACCTTTTGACCCCACCCCCCAATTAGACGAGATTTTGTTATACTTATTTCCAGAAATAGGGAAGCTACATTAAAATAGTTTTTCTAATTTTCTCTAAATTGGTTTATGTTTTTTAAAATTAGCTTAAGGTTTTCGAGGGTGAAAGATTGAGTTAACTTCGTAACGTTACTACAGTAGAACCTCGTTTATTCGAGATAATGTGGGAGAGTGGTTCCTTCAATAAGCTTAGACTAGATAACATGTACTATATGTACATGCAACTTTGAATTTTGTTTTTATGCTAATTCCGCTTTATCCAAAGTCCATTTGGTCTGGGGCTCAAATTTCTTAAAATATATTTTATTGACTCATTTTAATTACTAAATATATTAGTTAATTTTTCAACAAAGGGATTTATACTATTTATATGTATATAAAATTTACCTACCACTTTTATTAATCATACGATGTTTTGTTTTCACGCGCACACAAAATTACACATTTCACAACACTTTAACTGGATCGTTTTTTGCACATTCCCATACACACGCACACACACACACTTATATAATTACTCAATCTCTTTGTGGCTTGCGAATTTCTTTTTTGGCCTACATTAACTTTATAAGCACAATTCTATTTTTACCATTTTCAATGCAAATTACTGTACTTTAAAACTAATTTGTCTGCAATGCTTGGATAACGTTGACTTATTGTAAAACAGGACAGCTCTTATGACAGTCAAAAGCGGCGAGAAGCAAAATCGAACTAAGTTGTTAGAGATGAGCACGTGCCGCACATCTTAAGCTTAGAAACCGATTAAGGTATTTTTCCGCCAGATCAGTCAAAAGTCCATCTCTAAGGCAAATTTAAAATTTTAATTTAACCGAAAGAAGTATTTTTTACAAAAAAATAACAATATAATTATGTAGTTTACTGTAGTTACTGAAATCTTTTTTGAATTAAATGCTACACTTTGGTCCCTTTTCTATCCGTTAAGACTGATGCGACATCGTTCTTTATTACCTCCATGAGCTTATTTTCTCTACATGTCATTATTAATAGGGGGTTTTTGATATTTTTAAAATTAATCATTTAATTGTTTTTCGCCTGTTGCATACATTGTTTTTCTGGTTAAAAATTGTCAGCCATGATGGCCACAGAGCTGATGACCACAAGAACAATTAATATCTTTTGCATATTGCGATTAATTAGAATTAACCACATATTGATGGCAGGATATTGGTTATTTTATTTTTTGGGCAGTTTTGCATAATAGTCTTCTAGAAAGTCTTTAAGAATCAGTTTAAATTTATCCATTTGTTTGGTTAATTCCAATACAAATTGATTGCTTTCCATATCCAGCATGCCATCGGCCTCTATTAAAGTCTGAAGATAGTGCAACCAAGTGGATTCCAAGCCGGAGACCTGTTTATGTGTTTTCTCTGATAACTGCACTTGATATTTGTGAAGGAGGACAAATAGATCAAGCAATGGGGTAAACGAGGCCTGTTTTATGGGCACATCCTTGACGAGACGCTCGTAAAAGGCCTTTGCCTGAATGGTTTCACGCTGAGTGCGTGGCACTTTCATCACTTGCCTCTCATTTCGTCGCATATAACGATAGATGGCTGGATAATAGAATATTATATATGTATATATATACAGCTATAGATCATAATATTAAGTCGACTCACCTCTCATCCAGTTAGAACTATGTTCCAATAATATTTTTATATTCAATGCCTGCCATTTTTCAATCCAATCCAATATGGAGCTTTTCAAGGCGTTCTGATTAATCAGAACAAAATTTACATTTGTGATGGCATCCACAAAGGATATATCATCGGCCCAAGCACTATAATGCTCAATTTTACCCTCAAATATTTTAGCAGTCTTTGGACTCGCCTTGAGGCCCTCAATAAACATAACTGTCGATGTTTTCCATAGCTCGCAATGTTGATTCCATTTTGCGACATATTTATCAATTTCATTCGATTGTTGTTTGATCGCTCCTTCAATGCCCAGAACTAAGCTCCTACATTCCTGATCTTCACGAAATACTTTGGCGAAACCCTGACGCTGCTGTTCTATGGGCAATTTCAATTTACATCCGAGCCTTGGAAATTGATCGACTATATTTTGTATGCGATCTATAATGCCATTAAAAAGATTTCCAATATCTGCCATGGTGGGATTGAATACTATATCACACTCCTTTATATCCGATTCCATGACCAAAACCGATGCTGGGGCCATATTTGGATCACAGTGCAGAAGATCGAAGATCCTGGCGAGCGAACTACGCGTACTGGTCATAAAGGCAGTGGCAAGCATGTCATCGAGATTATTAATATAATTAAACCATTCCAGGGACATCTGTAAGGAAGGGATAAATCAGTTAGACAATTCGCTTGATGGCAATTTTACTTACCTCCTCTCGCATGCCCTGAAATTGCCTGCTGACAGCAAACAACAGTTCCACAATGTGATTGTAATATTCCGTTAGGAAATTACTAGCTTGATTAAGTCCACTGACTAAGTGCTCCTCAAATACTGCAATGTCCACAGCTCCCATGAAGTTAATTTGCAGCATGGACAGATCGCATACTTGCTCGCAAAGTTTTTGAATCTCTCGATTGGCTCGCTTATAGATATAGCAAACATCACGTAGATTATCTATATACTCCAAGCTGTCCTGAAAGAAATCGTCCGATAATTCGGAATTATAGGTAAGCTTAAATTGGCAGGGGGCCAACTGACGATCGCATTCTTGAATCATAGGACGAAACAATTTGCGTTCTCTTTCGGTGAGTAGGAGAACAATATGATTATAATTCAGACACAAGGTGAGTAGGCTATTATATAACCATCTCAGGTAGTCGGCTCTCTCATGAAGCTTCTTCATTTGTGCTGGAATGGCGAAACCGAATCTTTCAAAATGTTGAGCCTGATCACACAACTCCAAGAGAATCGAATCGATATTGCATTGAAACAAGCCCTTGCCCCTGCCAGTTGTCGGCTTGCTCAGTAGGTAACGTTCCAAACTCAGTGACAGATCGGATATATGTGTGGCTGCACTTTTCTGCCAATCTTCATAAGATTGACGCACAGCTCGATTAAATTCCTTTTTCAGTAAATCAAATTTATTAATTGTAGGTATCGCTTCCTTGACCACGGGCAACCAATCTGCGTTCTTAAGGCGATCTTTTAGCCAACAGAGACGCTCGAGATTGAGACGATAGTTCAATGCTCTCGACACATATTTTGATCGGAGCCAGGACTCCTCATGTTGACTCTGCTCGAGAAGATGGCGCACTGTGAAATCCATTTCATCGGCAAACATTTGCCACACCAAACTAACTTGACGTAAATAGGTTTTCCGCAAAGTTCCCCGATGACGATACGAATAGAAGATCATTGTTTGCAGGGCCTCCAGTGCCTCTTCCACGTTGCAAACCTGTTGGAAAACATTGTAAATCAATCTCTGTATGGTCTCCTCCAAATGCTGAATACTCCTCCTATAGTCGGCCACTCGATCGTACCAATCTTCACAATGAACATTCAATATAATCGATGGAGCGCTGCTAGAGCCCTCTAAATGCTGCAACTGTTTGAGTATAAGAAGAAATTTCTGCTCAACTGCATCGGCTGTTTGTGCCAACTCCTCGCCACGACTACCACCAAATTGAGGCTTGGGTATAACATCGAACTCATCGAGACGTCCGAACACTATCATTGACTCACATATGTCACAAACATCATTCAAACGTTCCACAAAAGCATCGATGTGATTGAATATAATGCCCATATCCAAGTGCCACTTGACATCTTTGGACATTTCTTCAAGGATTCGCTTATAGATCAAACAGCAATCAATGCTAATATGGCAAATTTTCAAACCAAATCTCGGCTGACCCATTAGGATATCTTCAATTTTGGTCTTATCTGTGCAGTAGCTGATTATCTGATTGCTTAAATTGCGAAAGAGGCCAGTTATCAGTTCATCCGAATTGTAGTACTCGGAATTTAGCCAAATGAAGCGTATCAGATGTATAATTCGAGGCAATAGTTTAGGTAACTCATTGGGACTGGGGGCCACATCAATTTTCTCGCAGGCTCCAATCAGTAAATGAAGATATTTAATATTAGACAGAGATTGTAACAGCTCACGATTTGCCGTTTCAATTAGTTCCTCAATTTGTGGCATATGCACAGAATGCGATTGTCGTAAAACCTTAAAAATTCTCTTGACATCCGGATGGGATAGTTGCGTATTGATGCCCTGCAGGACCTCATCTGAAATGAAAATTGAATAGCTATAAAATCAATTTGAATGCATTTTCTCTCTACTCACATCGATATTGCCAAAAATCGAATTCATCCTGCACAGTTGTCAAATCATGAGGCACTGTCAGCGAACGATCGCCCAGTAAAGTGCGAATCTGAGTGGTCCAATAGACGGCAATGGCTTCGAGGCTCTTAACCAGCTGCCTATCCGGTCTAACAAGCTCCTGGCTAGGATCCTCACCACCAGTCAATTGCTTCATCACATAGGGCACGTAAAGAACAGTCATTCCACCAATTTTGTAATGTACTCCAGTAAGAAAGGCCAGAAATCTATCCAAACTAGAACAGAAACGTGAACGTACAGTGGAATTCCATTCGTAAAAGTTGCGAAAAAAAGGTATATAGATATTTTCCAAAACGTTTGCAAGACAACCATCTACATCGCTATGAATGGTGCCAAAATTGATCTCATCGTGAAATGCCTCAACTCTGAATATCATATTCGGTTCATCGCGACGAAAGTACGATAGATCCAACACATGACTGGACGGCAGGCCAAGGCAGGCAGTCAAGAGCTTATCCGGTCCATAGGAAATAGTTAGCAAAGGCTCATTGACCTCAAGTAGCCATCGGCGTATGATATCCAAGGCCTTCTCATGCCAATCTCTTTGATTGAAAGCATATAGAGAGGTCATGCGTTGTATATACTCCACCAGTTGATGCAGTTGCTCATCACTGTAGACTGGACGTGGTGTTACAGCTCGAAGTTCTTCCGGCTGCTCAACAGCCCGTTCTACAAAATTACAGAGTTTTCAATGAGGTTTTTATTGATCAAAATCCTAAAGCTGCTTACCCTCATCACTGAGATCCGAACTGAGATCAGTTAGACGTTCATCTTCTACCGCACTAGAGGATGCCATTTTTCGAATTTTTTCTTAACTTTCTCACTATAAACACCGCCATGGCAACAGAACTTTTTGAATTTTTTCCACCCGCTTTGCAACACTACAAATAGTTTCACAAGAGGTGACAATTATCGAGTATTCACAGTGACTGTGATTGCAAAATATATTAATTTACGTTTATTTCACAAAAGCAACATTGCCTTTCGTTCTGCTGCAAATTTTTTTTTTTAGTATTTCTCGTTAGCTCTCTTCTCTTCTTATAGACAAGTCAACTACATTCTGCGACTGGAAAAACACAGGTTTCTCTTACCGGAGTTGCCAGAAAGTATGGTATACAATATATGGCAACTTCAGCATTTTTAAGCGGCGTCTCTTTCAAAACAAATACAATTAATTTAATTTAGCAACAAAATATAATAATGGAAACAGATAAAGTCCTTCATTCGGGTATGTCCCTATTTCCCGATCTCAATATACGGGCGAGTGACCTGCAGCATCCTACGGAATCGTTTCTGACCAAACTTTTCGTGCACTACTTAAAGGCATTTGGCTTCCGCATCGAACCGCCTTTCAATGTGGATTCTGCGAGCAATGATCAGTCTAAAATGAAAAGAATATTTCTGGCCAAACTGTGCCGCCAAGTTGAGGAGATACTACAGTTTTCCAGCTTATATGGCAGGCCCTACACCTATGCGGATATTGTGGCCCCAAGTAAGTCTCAACAGGAATGGATGAAAACGGAATTTGGCTTAATTTCCCCTCTTTCTATTTTCTTTCTGTAGGTGCCAAAAAGACTAAAACTGCTTTAGAATTTTTATTCAATTACATGGCATACTACAAGTTGTACAAAAAAGACGTATTGGCTCCTGTAGAAGAAAAGATCAAGCAGCGGGAATCTCTGATGGCTGAAATTGAAGAGAAACGTTCAATCTTAGAGCAACGCAAAGATAATGCAACCTCTCTGGTAACTGATATTGAGCAGGCCCAGCAGAATATACAAAAGCTGCGCAATGAATTACCCAAATCTGAGGAAGAGTTCCAACGCCAGAAGAAACTATGCAAGGAGCAGAAGGAGTATCTGTATCTTCAGGAGAAGCGTCATGAAGATCTGATGGCCAAAGTTAAAGACTGGGAACAGAAAGTGGTAAAGGATTCGCAAGTGGAAGAGATTCAAAGGTTAGAAAACAAGAACTACATTTCTGAGCATGTTCGTAATCAGCCGCTTACTTTGCAGGGAAATTGAGACAACCGAAAGGAGCATCGAGTTCTACAAGAAGGAGATTGCCATGAAAAGCCAAGAATATCAAACCCAGAGCGAGGAAATGGCGCTTAATGAGCAAATGGTAAAGGAGTTGAATGAACTGATGGAAATCCTGCCGCCTGCAGTTTTGAACGAGTACAATGAGCATGTTAAGCAGAAGGAACGCCTTAAAAAGGAGTTGTTGGTGCTTGAGAACCAGAACAACAAATCACATGGCAACTTTTCAGACGCTCAACAGCAATGGCAGGAATTACAAAATGAACACAAGAGACGCAGAAATCTTCACGAAAATCAGCAAAAGCAGGGACTGCATCAAATAGACGTTGCCAAATCCGAGAATGATGATCTGAAGGCGTTGGTCCAGCAAATGGAAGAGCAGCTGGGTAACATACAAGTGAAAATTGATGAGGAGGAAGACACAGGCAATCTCATACAGGACAATGTGAAACGTGTTCTCGGTCAATATTGGCAATCCAAGTGAATCCTTGAATGCAAATAAAAGTATTTTAAATTTTTATTAAAACTAATTTTTTGTTGAAACAAAACACTTTTTTGTTGGTTAGGTTTCCATTTTCTTGCTCTCCAAATGTGCCTTTAGCTGTTGACTGAAGTCATCCTCGACATTATCATCATCCCAGTTATCCTCCCACACATTTAATTCCTCCTCATCATCGCCCACGCGAAAATCTATAGCAAAAATGATAAATCAGTAAAATTTTTAGATTGAAATGGAATCACTAGCACTTGCCTTCAGCGGGAAACTCTTCGAATTCATCGTCTTCCTCAAGTAAACCCAAATCTTCACCCTTGTTGTTGGTCTCCTCCTTCTCTTTCTCCTTTTCTTTGTCGGGCGCTGACATGTTTCTTTTTACTTATTTCTATTTTATTTTTGATAAAAATTTTATTTTGTTTCGATGCCTGCCGAAAAATGATGCCGAGTCATTTGATGTTGGAGATGAGCAACTGCCGATGTTGCCATATGGTTGAAGTTACTTTCCCGCTAAAAAATTAACAGCATCATTTGCGAGCTCCGCTAACATTAACAATAACATTGGCGCCAGTTTTTTGGAAATTCAAAAAAATAACATTTCTGCGGAAGATACCGGCAGGCTATGAGTAAACTTTATTTAAAAAAAAAAAATTTAATAAACTCTCTTTTTACTCGATTTCTTTTTTTATTTCATTTTTGAATCAATTTAATAACAGTTTGACATTTAATGGCTATGTGACATTCAAGCTAAATTTTTAGTTTATTGAGCATTTCTGTTTTTTTTTTTTTATTTTGGGAGAGGGCGGGAAATTCTCGGGAATGTTTACTACTTTACTAAAACCAAAATCAAAAAATAATTAGAGCATCAAAAATTGTACTTTTTAACATTCATAAATATTTATTCATATTGTATGTTTTGTGTGTGTTTTGATTTATTGCTTGCTTGCAAGTTGATCAATTTTGCTTATTGTTTTGCCAAAATGTAAACCCAAAAAAACATTGTTCATTTTTCCTTCATCGTTCCGAACTTTTCACATTATCATTTTTGTAAAAATTTTGTATGCCAAAATATATATATATATTTTTTTATATATATGTATATGTCTGTATATAGATATACCATTATTTTTGTTCTGCTTTTGTTTTACAATTCAATAACTGTAGTTCAACATTTAACATTTAGTTGCAGCTACCACATAATTTTTTTTTTTTTGATTTTTAGTTTTTTATATAATTTTTAGTTTTAATATATGTATATATATATGTATTTATTTATGAGGAATAAAACACCATACATTTCGATTAGTTTTAAACTTGTTTTTTTTTTTTTGTTTTTTGTGTGTTTCTTTCTTCTTCTTTTACCTCCCCCCAAAGAATATGACAGAACCAAATAAGTTTGTATTGAGCTTGAATTTAAAATAAAAGAAAAAGTAAAAAAAAAAATAAATACTTTTTTGAGTGGCAAAATTGTCATTTTCTTTGGGGCTTCATTATTGTTTGTGTGTATTGGTTTGTGTCTCTGTTTGTTTGTTGTGTGTTGGGCTTGTTTCTATATTATATATATATCGTATATAACTCTCTGATTTCTACATTATTCATCACAGATGCACTAAGCATAAATCAAATCAAAAAAAAAAAAAATCTTGATGAAATAAACTAAATATTAATGAAACAAATTGATTTCCCTTTTTTTGCCATCAGATTTTTGTTTGCCCGAATTTATCTCGATATATATATTATGATACTGATTTGTTTGTTTGTTCTGTATGCCGAGAGTTGGCCTTGTTTTAGCTATAACATTTATGTATATAGGTATATGCCAGTTAATAAGTTGTATTAAATAGTTAAATATGGTTGAAAGCTTTTTCTAGAAAAAGAGTTTTTTTTGTTTCTTTTGTTTTGTTTTTTGTATCACAATATAGAGGAAGTGTTCTTTTTTTATGTTTTTTTTTTTTTGCTGTTTGTGCAGTTTTTGTTTTTTCTGAAACAATTAAAAATTGGGGTTAAAAAAAAGTTTGTGTATATATATGTATATACAAGTAAAAGGGGAAAATAAAAGTTTTGCTTAAATATATATAAAAGATTTACATAATATATATTAGCTTAGCCTCAATAAAATGCAATATAATTATTTTTTCATTTTGTTTAAAACATTTGCTTTTCGTTTCTCGATTTCAAAGTAGAGCACCAATAAAGTTAACCTTAAGCAAATGAAAAGAAACATATTTATATATAGATAGGTAGGTTTAGTGTAAATAATGAAGGATTTTAACAGAAGAATGGGTTTTGTGCCATAGTGAGATTGTGAGATTTCTGAAAAACATAACTTGAAATGAATTCAAATACATTCTTTGTTCAATTACTTGTAAAAATATTGCCTTTAAGATTCAAAATTTAATGCTTTCTTGAATAAATACTAAAGTTATTAGGATTTTAGTGCAAGGGAATAATAAGTGGACTGCAGTAATACGCAGTGTAATTGTAATTACTAAAGTCGTTGAATATTCTGTATTTAATTACATCACTTTTGCAAGTAATTAAACTTGTGGACTGCAGTTATGACAATAAATTGAAGCTTTTTAGGCACAATTACTGTGTAATAGTAATTACTAAAGTATTTGAATGTTTTTTGCACATAATTACATAAATTGCTTCTTTGATTTTGCCAGTGATTACAATCGGACTGCATTTATTACAACAAATTGAAGTTTTTTAGACACAATTACAAAAGTAATGAAAAGTACAGTCCCGTTTTGTTTGTTTCGTTTAAAGGCTCCATTCTCATTAATAGCAAAAGGATAAAAAAAAATAAACACAATAAATATTTAAAAGTATTCGTAGGAGAACAAAAATGAAACAAGATGTAACAGCTAAATATACAATTTTATAAATACTCAGTATATAGCTAAATGGATTGATTTTCCACATGCTGTGTGTTTGTTTTTGTGTTGTTGTTGTTGTGTTTAAGTGTGTGTGCTTGTTGTTCATGTCAAATATTGTTTTTGTTTTTGTTTTCTTCTTTTTAAAACGCTAAGCGTTCTCTAACGGATTAAATTTTCACGCTCTCGTCTTACAAACTACATAAATACACATTGAACATTGACAAAAATATGAATGCATACAATATATATATATATATATATACATATGTATATATATAATAAAAAGGATTGAATATATGTATATATATATGTTGTATTCTTCTCGCTACTCGTTCGCTCTCGTTTACTCGCGTCGCGTTCTTTTTGGTCGCGAGGCTGCTATTGAATCGCCACCTGCTGCAGTTCCTCCCCCTCCAGATGCTGAGGACATGGAACTTGCTGCTCCGCTCATGCCAGTTGCTGTTGCCTGTAGGCCGCCAGTCGAACCGCCACCACTCTCTGTGGCGTTAGTTATGGCCGTTATTGTGGCTGAAATAGTGGCTGCCGTCTGCTGTTTCTCGGCCACTCCTCGCACCTTGCGCGAGGCCACCGATTGAGCGGTCACCTGCAAGGATATTGCATGGGTATTGAGCTTCTCGGCCAGCAATAAATCTTTGAGTCCCTTCATCTTTTGACTATACAATGTGATAACTGGACGTTTGAGCATAATTTGTACATATTCCTCATAGTCATCGGTTGGAGTTGGAGTCGCTTTTACTTCTATCTGCTGCTTCTCCTCCAGCTTAGCTTCTTTAGGTTCCTGTGGAGTCTCAATTGTTGCATTTGGATTGCCGCTGCTGCTGCCTCCATTGCTTGTTGTACTTGTTGTTGTTGTCATAGTTGTTGTTGTTGTTGCTGTGCTGCTGGTCTTAGCCTCCTTTTCGCTATTATTGTGATTGGTATTGTTGTTATTAGCTTCGGTTGGCTCACTTTTAGCACTGTTATTTTGTTGCTTCTGCTCGGCAAATGGTTGATTTCCGCCTTGAAGTAGAAAATCCGGATTCAAAATCTTTTCACCACAAGCAGCAGTTAGATCAGCCAATGTTGTGGGCAATTGCTCTGAAGCTTTCGATTTCTAATTGAAAAAAAAGAAAATTAAGTTGGAAAAGAGTTTGCTTGTCTCTTTGAATATCTCAAATAAATTAGATTAAAATGATTATAATTTAGTTTATAATTCTGGGTCGACAAACAGAAAAACAACAGTTAACAATAAAAAAAAATTTACCTCATCCTTTTTAACCATCGAATTAACGTTAATATTATTATTGCCCTCCAATTGCAGAAGAGCAGCCTCCCTTTTGGCCTCCTCTTGTTTGGCCGCCTCCTCCTGTTTGGCCGCTGCTGCAGCCGCGGCTGCTGCTTGTTGCTGCTCGGCTTCCAAATCTTCGGGTAGTTTTATCATCACTTGCGACCTGACATCATAATCAAATTTGGTAATATTATTGACCAATGGCTTAGCCCAGCCAATGTGCAGAATGGGAGTCAAACTGTCCTCCTCCCATTGACAGATGCCATCATAGAAACGCAGAAGATTTGCAAAGACTTCGGCATCTCTTAGAATACTGCGTGCCGAATGGCCAGAGCTCTCGGATTTCATAACAAATGGTATAAGCTCATTGGCAATATCGAGAAGCTCCTTGTAAATCTCTTCGTCATCGCGACACTGATAGGTATAGAGACGGATGACATCAGCTGCATTGGCCCAGGCAGCGAACGCATCGCGATATTTGAGCAAACGATTGTAATAATTGCCCTGATACGTATATGGATAGACGTGATGATTGCGATAATACAGACGCGACGATTCAATGGCTTCACGATATAATTGCTCACAGGTGATCGTGCGATGCGTTGGATTAATTTCCTCCAATTCCCCAAGAGTACCCAGGGCCATGGGATAACGCTTCAAGTGTCCCAGATCATAGAGCATCCAGAGCAATTGTTGCTGCAATTCAGCGACCTCAACACAATCGCTATTCGCGGTCAATGATATATTGAGAGCAGCACAAATTGCAGCCACCTCCATGCCCCTTTCGCATATGACGGCCAGACCACCAAGATATAACCAGGAGCCCGACTCAATTCCCGCATTTATATCCTGACCTCGCTTATCCTCGCTGCCCTTGCCATGCCAAGTCACTTCGATGGTCTCCAAACGTTGCTTCTGACCAAACACCACCCAAGCATGATCCTCCGATATGGCCAAACGGACGTCCTTATAGCCCAGAAGCTGACAACCAGCCACCACTGCCAGGGCAACGCCGAAACAATCCAATTTATTGCCAGACAGATAACTATAGAGATTTTGCAAATGGGCCCGATCCTTGTAACTGCTGCGTATCAACGAATTCCATATGACATCCGAGACTTTCTTAATGATCTCCCGTGAAGCCATGCGATGCGGCTTGGGTTTGTCCACCACCGAAAGTATGGTCTGGAATTTTTTGTAGAGACCAGCGATCAGTTCGTGAGTGACCACAGGAAATGGCACACTATTCCCCATAATAACATCGTGATTGGAGGAGCCTGTCAATAAGAAAAAACAAGACGTGAGTTTCAAAAAATATGTGTTGAGTGAACAATCAATAATGGAACCAGACTAGATTCTAATTAACCGGCAAAGATGTTATAACAAATTCGAATTACAATTTATAATTCAATTAAACCGTAATTAACACTAGGCTTGATTCTAATTATCCGGATCGAGTCAACTTCCAATTGTTTCGGATAATGGTTAATGTTACTTTGCAGCAAAACCTTGTTGATCCCAAATGATCTGGGCAAAAGGTAACACGGATAAGCCAAATGTCGGATGACATGGACACTTTGATGCGGCGGATAAGTTTGATTCGACGGATAACACAGAGACTTAAAAAAGGAGTTTCGACTGTATAGATGTTATTTAATCGTCAATGCATTTAATTTTCGTTTTAGCGGGTTTTCACTGTAATGGATATAAAATAAAAGGCTCGCGCACAACCCCTAAAAATTACCGAAAAAGCGATCAAAACATAACGGTGCTTAAATGGTAACGGAAACTACGCACCTGTCGCTCCAGTCGCGAGACAGGGGTCAGCTGCTGCCGATGCCGCTGCTGCTGCCTGTGCCGCCGCCGCTTGGGCTGCCTGCGCTGCCGCCTCTCCCGTGGTCAAGGATAACTCAATGTAACCGACAATAATGGATAGTAGCGTTAAATCAGGCTCAATGCCCGAATTGGAAGTTTCGGTTAACGAACGTCGAAAGAGATTGACAACATCCGAAGTGGATTTCAATGGGAACAAACTGGCGTCTATTAGGCCACAATTCAAAACCATGGGACTGGCACTGGCACTGCGAGTGACGGTGGATGACATGATGATGAGATGATGCTGCTGCTGTCCACCCGATGTGGCTAACGCTCTTCTTTTTTTTTGTGGGTGGAGTGGGGTGGTGCGTTTGACTTAGAGATTCCTTAATTCCTGTTGCAGCAGCTTATTGTTGTACTCCTCTAGCCGCGGGCGTTGCTGCATTTAAACTGAATTTTTTGTGACTTTGCGAGGGAATCGTCGGGATGTGCTTGCTGCTGCTGCTGCTGCGACGACTGCTGCTCTTGCTGCAATGTTCTTGCCATTCCAACAAGTTGACAAACCACTTTTTTTCCACCTTGTGTGCACTTTATCTTCTTTTTTTTCGCTTTTTGGGAGAAGGATTTTTTTCTTCTTCTTCGTATAACTCTTTATGCGTGTGTTTGTGTGTGTATGCGTTTTAAGTTGTCGTTCAATTGCACTTCGTTAATTTTTTTCGTGCAGTTGTCGTTGTTGTTGTTTCTGCTGCTGGTTATCCTTTAACTGTCCTTCGTTTTGCGACCTGCCAACGTCATCAGCTGCAGGTGAACTTCCCAATTTTTGTTGTTGTGCTTTTCGTTCCACCCGCCACCCTCTCTTTCACAATTTATTCAACTGTTGAATTTTTATTAATGTGTTTTTCTTCGAACAGCAATTCGCTGTTAAATTTTTATTATTTCACCATTCAACACAATTATGTTTTATTTCAGCTTTTCTTAGCCCGTTGTTTTTTGGGGGAGATTATTTGAAGCGCAAATTCAGAGAAAATTGCGTCGTGTTTACATTTTTTTTTTTGGGGAAAAGTTCCGATAGTCAATATATCGGTAGAGGAAAATAAGGGAACTGGCTCTTGTTAGGCGGTAAATTTTGTAGTTTGGCACAATTTAAAATTATGAGCAAAACTTAGTAAAACACTGTAAACGTACTTGTTAAAAAAAAAAATTTGAACAATTAAACAAATTATTTATTCAATCCAGTTTATTGTTAGTTCCAAATTACTGTTAATGCAGCTTATTGTAGAGTTAATTATGAATAACAAATAGATTTGTAATGCAAGTCAAAAGAGAACTAGTTGCGCTACGGTCACATTTTACCAGATGTTCGACAAGTCTCCCATCTCTATTTTAATAAACAAATGGAAGTTAATTTTGTTTGGCTTTTCAAATGCCGACATTTACAGAATTTCAATGCCAGACTACTATAGACTGCAAACAGGGAGCTGTGCGGGCAGTTCGCTATAATATAGATGGATCCTACGTGCTGAGCTGCGGCTCTGACAAGAAGATCAAGCTATGGAATCCTAAGACTGGCTTGTTGCTGAAAACCTACGGAGGACATGCCGATGAAGTGACGGACGCGTCAGGCAACTGTGATAGTAGCTATATACTCTCAGCCAGTCTGGACAAGAGTATTATCTACTGGGATGTATCCACAGGTGATTAGATCTTTATATCAATGCAAATCCAATACAATTTTTTTGAACATTCTTTTTCCTGCCGCACTTTAGGCACTCCTGTGCGTCGGTTGCGCTCCCATGCCGGTGGCGTGCGTTGCGTTTGCTTCAATGAGGACTCTTCCATAGCCATTTCCGGTGGCCGTGATAATGCAGTCATGTGCTGGGACATACGCACCCGCCGCTTAGATCCGGTTCAGATTATGAAAGAAGCCAAAGATTGCATTACCACAGTTCTAACCAACCAGGACAAGATCTATGCCGCTTCCTTAGACGGCTGTGTTAGGTCATATGACATACGTATGGGTGAATTAACTTGCGATAAACTGGGCGAACCCATCACTTACCTAGCCCAGACTAAAGACGAGCAATGCTTGGTAGCTGGTTGTCAGGATAGCGTTGTTCGACTTCTGGATTGTGAGACTGGCGGACTTCTCTCAGAGTACAAAGGCCACAAAGCGGATGACTATCATATTGAATGCGGCATTTTGGCCAATGATGCGCACATTGTCGCTGGTTCTAGTGAGGGATTGGTATTCATCTGGGATCTGCTTGAGGCTAGCATACTGCAGCGCCTACGCATAAGTAAACATTTTCTATATTTCGCTTTAAATTTCATAATAATTTATATTCTCCTCTTTTGTAAGGTGACAATGGTGGCGTCGTCCACTCTCTGGCCACACATCCGAAGCGTCAAGAACTTTTGTTTGCCCGTCGTAGAGATATATATGTGTATACCACAGATATACAAATTGAGGAGGAGCAATTATAAAGCAATTTACTTAAAGTGACCAAATTAGCTAGTGTAATTATTGGATATCAAATAAATAATAAGTTTTTATAAATCTGGACAGTCCGATCCATATAATATTAAACCTCTTCCGAACAAAGTTCCTAACAAAATTAGTATCTCTTTTAGCTGCTATTTATATTTCAGATGCAGGTACTTAAAAAATCTAAATATTTCAAAATCATTTATCAATTGATCCAATTCCTTTTTATAGAGTTAATTTAAAGTCATATTTATAGCAAGATGATTGCAAAATAATATTTCATTCAATGTCGGTTCATATTTCTGTCTTTATAATATTTCGACGATTCAAAAAATCCATAGATCCAAAGATAACCCAAAGAACCAAAAATAAGCTTAAAACGATTGTAAAATGTGTTCGTTGAGGGAAAAAGGAAAAACCATTTATTTGACATAATTTTGTTTTCGTAATTTTTTGTTTTTTTTTGTTGTTTTGTTTTTTTATCTTTTTGTAATAGAGCATGAATGTATGTAGTAGTAATTTGTTGTTCTTGTATGTATGTTGTATGTATGTATATTGGATGAATCTGGCTTATATATGTGGTTTGTTATTTTAACTATAAACGGCCTGCATTAATATTATTACATTACTTAAATGTAGAAATATTTTCTTGTTTGTTTTAATTAATATATTTTGTTTCTTTTTTTGTTAAACAAAATACATTCCAGTACTCGTACACACACATACACAGTCACACGCACACACACACACACATACACACACACACACTCACACTCATTTAGGATTAGAACTTGGCTTTCTCGATTTCGATCCTCGTCTCTGCGGTTTTTGTTTTATCATCATTCTCATAGTCTCTCTCCTGAATGGATGGGGGAATATAGCAGTAATCAGATCAGGCCCAAAGCCCGATCGAAGGATGCGCCAAATGCCACAAAGTTGCAGGATCGAATCCTTAGCCACACCAAAAAAACACTTGGTGTCTCTTTTTTTTTGGCGGCCCTTAAATTCGTTTGCACAAAGTGGGCGAGGCGCAGCCTGCAAGCGGCTTAAGTGGCCCAACGCAACAGAAAGGATCGAGATCAAGAAAGATAAGTTCTTCTTCTACTTCTAGTTCTCCTATAGTGAGATGTTAGGCTTGTGGTTAATAATATTCCACTACATTTACGTATGGATGTGTGTGTGTGTGGATGAGGATATATGTGTGTGGGTGTGTGTAAACTTAAAAACTAAAGCATATTACATATGTATATGTGTGTCTGTCTGTGTGTTGGGAGGGTGTTCCTCTATGTGTATGTGCTAGGGGTAGGGGGATGGGATGGGGTATGCCAAGTATTTATTATATAAGTAGTTTATATATAATATTTATATTTTTTTTTTATTAATTTTTATTATTTTACTTTTTGTTTTTTTTTTTTGTTGATGGTTTGCTTTTTTTCTTCTTTTTAGTAGTAAGTAATAATTTTATGTAATGTTGCGTTGCTTAATGTCGTATATATATATGTAAGTTTTTTTCATAATTTTATATATAATTTATATATATATTTATATTATAGTTTATATAATAAACGATTTTCATTTTTCTTATTTCTTTTTTGTTTTCTTTTTTTTTTTTGTATTTTTCTTGGTTTTTTTTTACACAAATATATCAACAACTAAACTCGAAAAGTTTTTTTATTTGCAAAAATGTAAGGTTTATATATGTTTAATATATATATATATATAAATTTATGTTTATATATATATATATTTATTTATATGTATGTATGTATATATAAATAATTTATATTTAAAAAATGAATAAAAATTAATGCGATGGTTTTTATAGAGTTCAAGGAATCAATAAAAAAAAAAAAGTACAAAAATAACTTGCAAAAAAGAAGAGAGAACAAATCTAATGCAGAAAAGGAGAAGGAAATTCTTTTTTCGGTATTTTGTCTATTTTACTGTTTGTTTTCATTTAGTTTCTTTTGTTTTTGTTGGTTTTTTTTTATTTTTTTTGTACTGTGTGTTTTTTTTTTTTTTTTTTTGTAACAAAAGCATAAAACATATATAAAAAATGTCCATTTGATTTAAATTTCTCTTTCTCCAGCTGGAGAACAGCTCTTCTTCTTAATCTGTTTAGCAGTTGCTTTCTCCTTTTCTTTGTTTTTTGTTGTTTGCTTGACTAATTTACAGTTTTTTGCCTAGTTAACAGTAGAGGTCTAACATTTCTGCTATTTAGACGTTGCACACTGTTAAACGGTTGCTGCTGTCGGGCAAATTGTTGCTTAGTTAAATTAGTTTTATCCATAGTTGTTGCGGTTGCTGTTGCCAATGAGCCTTTAATACTCGACTTTTTCTGGATGTGGTGCTGGTGATGTTGCTGCTGGGGCAATGGCAATCAGGATGAATTCAATTGCTTGGCCACTATGACACCCGGACGACATTGCTTCAGAGCTGTGGTAATTGTCAATTGTTGAGCCTGCTGTTGCTGCTGATTGCTACTGCTGCTCGAAGATGATGAGGATGTTGCGACTGCCGCCGCTGCTGCTGGTGCCGTTTGAACTTTGAATATGGCAGTCGGTGTCACTGCCCCACCAACTGCTATACCATCGGATTTGGCAGATTTTGCTGTTATTATGACTTGCTTGTTGCCCTTAAGTTGTAGGAAAGGACGCAGTTCAGCCAAGGCGGCATGATGTTGCTGCTTAACAACAGTTCCACCAACATTGACACTGGCAATGTTGATGCCACCTGATGTTGTGGTGGTGGTGCTGCTGGTGGTTAAAGCTAGGGGAGCATCTTGGGCCAAACGATGGCGTGCTGCCAGATGATGACTGGTGGTCACGACATGATGTTGCTGCTGGAGATGATGCTGTTGCTGCTGTTGTTGTTGCTGCTGCTGCTGCTGCTGTGGCTGGTGGTGCCCTTGATACTGCTTCTCTCCGCCAGCGCCGCCATCGGAAAATAGATGATCACCCTCCAAATGGCGTATGGCCTCAACTATAGTCTCAAGATTTTGACGGGAACGTGTAAAACCGACTACTGCCGGCTGA
Source organism: Drosophila nebulosa (assembly GCA_024703675.1). Lineage (NCBI taxonomy): Eukaryota > Metazoa > Arthropoda > Insecta > Diptera > Drosophilidae > Drosophila > Drosophila nebulosa. The sequence goes on along the minus strand of CM045724.1, from coordinate 8,500,382 downwards.
TGATCCAATTTCTCCGTCTTCACTTTAACCAATTTCTCATTGATGCGCTCCACCTCCACTTTGGGTGTTGCCTTGATGGCTGCCTGTAGAATCGGTTGCAACATAGCCACATTGGGTGTGCTACCCTCGGCATAGGCTTTGGCAATGGCATTCACATTAACCTCATTTTCCGATTCTGTTGAACTATTCGATGATAAAATAACCTCCTCATGCACTTGATGCTGATGATGATGATGATGCGAAAGATGTGAATGGTGTTCTTCGGTAATGATTTCGGTTGTGGCGTCCTCTGCCTCCAGTTCCTCAATACTGGAACAGACAACCACCTGCTGCTGTCCAGTCATCTCATCGATTTCCACATAGGATACGGTGCCGGGCCCGGCCAATTCTTCCAGTTCTTCGCTGCGTACAAAATTATCGGTGTGCTCGATAACTTCACGGGGAATGTGGTGATGACTGGTCGAACCACCGGCTACAGCCACTGTGCCAGCGGTGCCCGGTGGAGCTGTGGCCACACTATACAGTTGCCTTTTGATCATTTGCAATTCATCCTCGAGCAGGCGGCGTAAACTACGCTCTTTCTCCAGCTGTTTCTTCATCTCTAGCAATTCTTTGGCCGCTATTATGCTAGCATTATTCAATTTGGTAGCCGCCGCTGCAGCAGCTGCTGTTTGACCACTGAGAAGGGTCATGGGTTCGGGTGACATGGAGCCCAAACCCTCGTCGGAACTATCGCTGATCGTTTGTATGTTGATCACATTGTCGGTGAGTTTGCGCTTCTTAATGGCCACCACTGAGCTGGTGCCGCCATTTGCCGCTGCCCCCTCATTGTTGTAGTTAGGATCTGAGGAGTTGTTGCCGTTGCCACCTCCAGCTTCATGTTCGCCCACCTGACGTTTTAGTTCGCTATTCTGTGTGAGTAGTTGCGTCTTTTGATTTTCCAATTCGACAATATATTGAAAGGTCTGTTGCAAGATGGCAGCCTGAAAAGAAATTAGGAAAAATACAAGCGGTTAAAAAATGTTCTTATATAAATGTAAAATATTTAAGTGGCTACATTTAAAAAAGAAAAAGTATCCTCCTCTTCGAGTGATTTGAGTCACTCATATACTTTAATAACATTACTCAGTTCCTACATTCCTTAATAACACTGAATAATTGGATTTATCCCTGCATCCAATGGGCATTCCAAGTAAATATGTATCTTAGTCCCAAGAATACTAAAAACAAAAAAATAAACGCAGACCAAGACAGAAAAAACAATGGCAATCCATTCACAAGAAGCAACCAAGAACATGTCAATCCAGTCCACTAACCATAATACTATATGGACCATGATGATTCCCCTTCTCCCTGCCTTCCTTTATTATTCTCCCTCCCCTTTTCCCAGTGTCTGTTTTGCAGAACATAATTACTTTGCGAGCATAAGACGAGACGACTTTGCCCTCATGTTTGCTTTGAATTTTGCATTCGTTGTGGCTGTTGTTGTTGTTGTTGTTGATGCAGTTGTTGTGTATAGTAAATAGTGTAGTAGTAAAAAGGTGAAGGAACTTGTGTCCTTCAAAATGCGCGCGCTGCTTCGTTGGTTCGTTGCTGCCGCTCTTCTGCTTAGTGCGAGTGAATCTTAGTGAATTTGCTTGCTTTCAAATACATGCACACACATGAAATGAAACGCAACGCAACGAAACTAGCGCGTGGGTGGTCGTCGCTTATAACGGTGAAAGGTCCAAAATGATAGCGCAAGAAGGAATGTTGTTGCTGGTTGCTGTTGTAGTTGTTATTATGGTAAAAATACATAAATTCTTTAATGCCTTTTGATTATTAAAAAACAATAAATCTTATTTCTGCAGTCATAAAACTTGTTTGGCTCCATCTCTTTCACACGTTTGGCTTTTGGCGTTGTGTTGTCGGAGGTCACAACTACGTCGTACTCAAAACGTCAGACGCCGGCAAAAAGCACAGCTGCTGGCTCTCTCTCTCTCTCTCTCTCTCGCTCTCAATGGGCACAGCTGTCTGGGGGCTGCTATTGCTGCTCGATGGGTTGGTTGGTTGGTTGGTTTGGGGTGCGGTAAGGAGGAGGTGGGTCGGAGTGTGGTGCGCGGTTTGTGTACAGTTTTCTCAGGTTTTTCAGTGATAAAAATCAAAGACAAAGACAATAACAACAAAAACACTTTTTCGTCGAGTACTTATTTTATTGCATTTAATTTAATAGAAAACAAAAAATAATAGCACTTATAGTGTTTTTGTTTTTTTTTTTCTGCATCTATTAAAGGTCGTTCATTGACTTTTTGTAGTGTAATTCTATTGGGGCGGCGTCTGGTCGACATTGGAAACAAGTGTTGTGTGTGTATTGGAAAGCGATTTGGAGTAGGAGTGCCCGCCGCCCCAAGCGCTAAGAATTTGCTTAATTTCTTGATAATTTAATTGATTCGACCAATTTTTGTGCAGAAACGTCGGAAAACAGCCATTTTAATAGCCAAAACTCTATGTTGCATCAAATTGTTTCTCTTTCAAGTAGCAGCACTTGAAATTGACGTCAAAAATTGACTTATTAGACACTCTGAAAACATTGTTCCAACAAAAATCATATGGGGAAATCTATGTATAGAACACGAGCACCTAATCATATGCTACCCACCCCCGTCGATTCCATCCAACCGGCGAGAAGGAGTTGGAGGCCTTGGGCTGAGTTTATCTAATAAGAAAATGTCGACTGTCTGACGACGAAGTGGTGCAAAACCAGCAGATTACATGTTGGGGGAAAAATGCCGGCAAACACAGAAAAAAAAACACTGCTGCGCCATCAGACCAAATAAGAAAAAAACGAAAAAAATAAAAGAAGTGGAATGTTGCATTGGTGTGAGTGTAAACAAAGGCAAAATCAAAAGCATAAACAAGAAAACGTAAGAAAAATAAAAGGCGATCAAACGAAAACACATTGGGTTCGAGTTCCAACAAGAAAACCGATTCCGAATCCCACCACAAAAACACAAAGCAGAGCCAACGCGTTCGAGAGGCAGCCAAAAGCAAAGCAAACGCAAAGCAAAAGGCAAAGGCAGCAGCAGCAACTGCCCCGCGCCTTGTCGTTTTGTGGTGACTGTACTTTTTTCCAACACCACCGTTGCTGTTGCCGCTGCTGAAAACACCACCAAACCAACAACAAGCAGAGACCGACCTCAGAGCCAGCAACAGTTCCAATACGAAAAGTTTTTCAATATTCGCCGGCGAGTCTCAGCCGCAGCGTCACAAATGTTGCTAGAGAGAGCGTGAGAGTCGGCGGCAAACGGCTCTCTCATTCTCCCACACACATACATGTACACAAGTCTTCAGTTTGTTTCGTTTCTCAGTTCGTTCCGTATGTGCCTCGTTGTGTGAAACGAGACGGAACGGAAACGATGGCCAGTAGCGGCAAGCGAAAAACATGTGGGCAAAGCAAGCTTTTTGGCTCAGCTTTTTCTCTCTCACTCTGGCCAACATGTGTTCTCCTTAAGCTTTCCAGTTGGAATTTTTGCTTTCTCCCTTCCGCTCGCAGCTGACTTCTATAAATGGCGCGTCAGACGACGACGACAGTGAAGCCGCCTTGCCTTCTTCATCACACCTACACCTCCTAACTACACTAAAACGTTTCTTCTTTTTCTGTTCCTTCCTTTTTTTTTGGTATTTTTTTTCTTCGTTTGATTGAATAAAAATGCATAAAAATAGCAATGAGAGCAATGAGGGCGGGCGGCTGATGATGCCTGCTACGGGTGATGATTCGTCATCAGCTGAGCTGGCAGCTCGTTTTTCGTCGTTTCGTTTCTGTCTAGTGTAAGTGGGCGCGTCTACGTTTGGCCTGGGGGTCGTTGGGGTGGGCCACCCAAATTTACAGAAACAACACAATAACAGCAACCACCAAAGATGCATAAAACTGGCTCTGCCGTTGCCGCTGCCGCTGCCCTCTGAGGGCCTACGTGCGTGCACGCATGTTTCTCCTCTTCTATGCGTAGTAAAAATGAAAACGAAAAAACAAAAAATCAATTTATTTTTACAACTTTGTAGTTTTTAGTTATTACAACATTGGTGGAAAATGTGGAAGAAGACAAGAAACTTCCTTCCGATTTCAATCTATTTTGAGCAGCTCTCTCTCTCTCACTGCGACCTCTCTAAAACTCTCTGGCCTATTTAAGTAAAAAATAAACGTTGATCGATTTGGTGGTTTCAATACAAAGGCAGGAACTCCCTGGGAAATATAATATTTCTAACATTTTGTAATCTTTAACATTAGTAATATTTTGATTATTTTATAGTGTTTTTAATGTTAGTTGAGGTCCTTCTCAATAGATGGGACTGCGAATGTTAATGACATTCCTTGACAATCTAAAAAAAAACATCTGGAAGAGTTTAAAATTTTCTACAGGTCCACGAAAATCTTCATTAAAATGTAGCTAGGTACATACGTTTTTTTCTGCTTTTATTGCGTCGCACATTTCAATCTTTTTGGGTTTTTTGTGTTTTTTTTTTTTTTTTTTTTTTAAATTTTTTGGCAAACAATTAAGGCAAATTCGTTTCGTTGCTTATCTCTATTCGGACAGGTAGATGAGAAGGACAACAAACGGCAATGACGACAGGTGGGAAGTTTGTTCTTCTTGAGAAACAGAAGATAGCACCTAAATAAAGAAAACGAAAACTCAGCTGACGTTAATTTTGAACGCCAAGTTACTCATTAGCAATTCTCAATAATAGCGGCACGAGGCACATTTAAAATTAGCTAAGAAAAAATTAATGGAATTCGAGTGGCAAAAATTATTGCAGCAGTCGCATCAAAGTAGAAAGAGGAGTGAGTTGAGTAAGCAACAACAGTACAAAAGACAAAAAAACAACAGCTGCCGGCATTGGCTCACACCCACACCCACATTCCACATGCCAATATCTTGCTCTCTCTCTCTTGTTCCCTTTTTCTCTTATCTCTGACATACGTAATGGGTGTGTGTGTGTGTGTGTATATACGTTTAGTTCGCTCGAACTCGCTCTTTCGCACTCAGCTGGCTTCTGCGGGCGCCAAACATGTGTTTTTTCCCCAACAACAACAACAACACACACACACACAAAGTGAAGAAGAGAGCTTACTCGCCTGGGTAGAAGAACTCATAGATAATCTCACACTCCCTCACTCTCTTTTTTCCTCTAGCCACGACCTGGGTGACAACATCCATGGCGTGTATTTCTCAAACTACATTTATAAATTTAGCAAATCTAATGCACTAGAATAAACACTCACATGCACATGCATACACACAACATAACATTTCTTAGCTATTTTTAATCATTGTAAAAAAAATGCCGTCATCATGGGGCGGCATGAGACGAAAAAAACAGCTGTAAAACTTTTGCTTTATACTTAGAGATACACAACTGACATTTTTATACATAAATTTCTATGATATTTTCGTGAAAGCTTAACCCAATTATTAAATTCACAACACACGTGTTTATCACCCACTTCTTCTCTTTAGAAGAATTTGATTAAAATAGTGTTGGGTAGCACTTGCATTTTCATTTCACAAAAAAACCATGTAAAAGGTCAATAAAACCTTTTTTGAATGGCTCAAAGCCACGCCATATGCCGGCTGACTACATACATATAAAGAAAGCAAAAAAAAAAGCGAGCTTCATGGTCAATGAAAGCATTTAATTAACATACATACAAAGCGAAGTCGTCTCTTCGTCAGCTGCAGCACTGCCGCACGCAAAGACCTATTTGAATTTGAATAGAAGCTGACCCTCAAAGCTCACACATACAGCACAACAGAGATAGGAGAGAGTGAGTGTGAGAGAAAGAGAGGGCGCGTAAGTGTGTGTGTTTGTGTGTGTGTGGGGGGGAGGGGGGGGGAGAGAAGCCGCTAGACCTCAGTCAACATGTGAGATCAGCTGATCGAATTTCAGTCTATAAAAATAAACGAGGCGAACGCAAGGCAACGCAACGCAACGGTATCGAATTTATTTTTATACATATCAATTTGTCTCGAGTAAACAACACACACAGCTGTTTTAATTAACCCAGATGGCAATAGCAACAACAACACCGGGGACAAGAGCAATTACAATGACTGTCAAACTTTAAGCTTAGCTTACAACAACGCAATTAAAGAAAGCTTTTGTTTGTGTATTATGCCAGGGTTTAACCTTGTTTTCGGCTTGACCAGCTGAGCGAGAGTACAAGAATCTGCTGTGTGTGTGTGTAATTGCGCAGCAGCCAATATCTACGTACTTAAAGTCGTAAAAATCTGAATTTTTATTATCCTTCTTTTAAGATGTGGGAGGATCAGTTGTTAGCGTAACTTCTAACATGCTTTCTCTCTTTGAGACGTTCTTTAGAATAACTTTTATGTGGTATACAAACGACTGTTTAAGCTCCAGCATAGGGGCGAGGATCAACCATGAACCCGTCAACAGCGAAATAGCTAACATACTTTCACTCTAAAGAATCATTGTTCAGTAATTAATTTTTACAGGGTATTTATAATGACAGTTTCATCTCGAACAAACAAGAAATCTTCCTTCTAAAATGACAAAGCAATACTTTTTTTTTTTTGCATGATTTATGGTCTTGAAACGGAACTAACACACACACACACACAAGTTTTCTTGTCATAGATCATGTTTGCTAGTAGTTAACTTTGCTTTTTGCTTCTCTTTTTTCACCGTTACAATGCAACACACAAACAACAGAGAGTCATTAAATCCGGCGAGACGGCATTCCATGTAATCAACAAGCTGGGCTTGAGACTGACTTGAAGCTCTGTGCCACCGCCGCCGCGCCGCCAGACAGTGCCAACGACCGACCGACATTTTTCGCAAATAGAGACAGAGAGAGTAAGAGAGAAAGAGAGAGAGAGAAATGGGGCTATCTCTGTCTAATTGATCCATTGCACTTATGTATGCTTTGGCTGCCTGTGACTCTTGTAGTCGTCTGGCCTTGCACATTTTGCTTAACTTTGGCTTTCTCTTTAGGCACACACACACACACAAACCGTCGTCGCCACATTCTTGTTTTGCAAAGTTATCGATCTATTTAGCAGGAAAAAATATCGAATGTCTATCGAAATTACACAATATTGCTAAAAAAGGTACCATCCCGATTTATGTATCTTCATATATTTTTCTATTGATTTCAATGTTTACTTTGTCTGCTCAATTCTTCTTGTTTTTCTTGGCTCTTAGCGCAAGTGCAATTGAAAGTACAGTCTTCCCCTATGTCCTGTGTATTATATAATTTTCTATGTACTTTCCCCGAAACTTGGGTGTTGGCAGGCAAGCAGGCAAGGCAGCACGCACAACCTATGCATCCCGGACCAGCTGCTACTGTCTCTATATAAGGCTGCAATCCTGTTGTCGTTCAAATGCCAATGGCCTAGTGCACTGGCGGCCCCCGCGTGCCACGCCCCATCTTCATTGCGCGTAATCGAGCAAAAAAAAAAAATCTGTATTTCGCCGGGCTAAACACTTTTGTATCGGTGTTGTCGATGGGGTCGGTCCTTTGCCGCAGTGCGCAGCTGCCAAGCTGAATGCCCAATTTCTTGAGTTTGAGTTTTTGTGGGGGGGTCGGGTCGGTGGTCGTCATCGTCGTCGTCGTCGTCTGGTTTCCAATAGTGAAACAGCTGCGCCTACTACTACCAGGCGCCAGACAGACGCCCAAGCTCACTACAAAATGGCAATGAAACACACACACGCGAAACCCACTCCAAAAACACAGCTGTGCCAAGGAGCGGAGCAGACCGAGTGGGTGGCTTTGTTGGTGGTCGGTCGGTTGGTCGGGTGTTTTGGTTTGGCGCCATTGTTGGTTGGTTATTGTCCTCCTCTTTCTTCTTGCATCCTGGCCCATACTTTCTATCTCTCTTTTGGCGCGCTGGAAGTCAACCGTTAGCTGGTGCTGTATGTGTTGTAGCAACAACACATCCTCTCGTCATCATCATCACCATCCATCCAATCGATATTATTTGTGTATAGAAATTTTTCCAGTTTCCATCATTCCATCAGTACAACCATTCCCATTTTCTCTTTTTCTTTGCCTTGGCTTTCTTTCTCGTCACTGCTAATACTTTAATGTAGGTTAGTTCAAATGACGACGACGACAAAAGGCGCGCCCGCTGCCTTCGTCTCGAAAAAAGCTGTCCAACTGTACACAAATTGCACATTTTTTGCAGCGCACTTTAGCGCCATCTAGCGCAAGTTCAATGACCCCTGCGCACTGCCTCAATGACGAGTAAATCACAACATAGTGGCGGGAGGGGATGGGAATGAGGAGCAGGAGTGGGGAGGCTGGGCGTGGGCGTTAGCATGCAACGGTTATGTGTGCGTAACTGTGAATGGCGTGGCTTGGTACGTTACATAGAGAAACGACGTATGTGCATTTAGGTACTGCTGAGCGACCTGATTCCATACACTCACTCTCTGTCTCTTTTTCTCTCTCTCTCTTTCTCTGAATCGCTTCTTACTACAATGTTTACTATATGTGTTGGGGGCAGCAACGCGTTTTAGAACGTAGGAAAAAAAAACCATAAACTATCCTCAACACACACACGCCCATTATGTCATTCATCAGATGATGACGTTTTTTTCCTTCTACCCTGGTCCTGTCATAACTTATTTAGGTGTTTTTTCTTCCTTTTTAAACAGTGTTGCAAAATTATTTAAAAATTATGATTCCTAGTCAGAGAAGAGCAGCGGCAGACACATAAATCAGTAGTACAAAAACAGAGCACAATGAATCTTCTAGTTAATATGACATCTACGTTGATTTACACCGTCTGGGTGGATCCGTCTCCCCGAACTTGTCGACCAGACACCTTTTAACAAGGACAGCTTCTGGTGGCGTCGGCGTCGTTGTCGTCGTCGTCACAACAAATCGATGCTGTTGTCTCAAGGTAGAAAAAACCATAAATATGTTTACATGTGGCTCATGAGCATATATCATACATGTGTGCACAAAGGCCTTTAACGACACGTAACGAATTATGGAAGACCTTTACTTGGTGTTTTCGCCATTTAAGGGGAGGCACACAAAAATAGTGTAACTAAGGAATCACATGCAAATAGGCATAACCTTAGCCAAGTTTGTAAACAGAATGAATATTGAATAAATTTGACTCATTGCTTACGTCGTTGTGTTTCTCTCAGTTGAATTCATTTAGACAATCTACCTATAGTTTTTCTAAAACATTATTAAGAGCAGGAATTGGAATCCGTCAAGTCACCAAAAGGACTATTAGTGCTATCTTTTTCGGGTCTCCTAAGACTAACCTCTTCCTTGAGAGGTTAGTGTCACAAAACGTCATAAGTATTGAAAGGGCTAGGTTTGAAAAGAAGTGTTGGTAAATTAACTAACTAAAAACCTTTTTTAATACTAGAAATACATAGACTATCCCTTGCCCATCATTTATAAGACTTTCAGTTTGAAATAGAATGGTTATTATTAAGATTCTTCGGGGTATCGTTCAACAGAATTTAAGTTAATGGGCTGCAAGTTTACTAATTTAGGGACGTCAGAATTTTATGAATTTTCGCACGGACTTTTATCAATTGGTAAGGTCAAGTGGTTTTTGCGGGTTAGATTAAAAGATTTTATATTTGTTTGTATAACTTACCTTGCTCAATTTTTCGCCTTCGTGACGGGGCAGAAGGGAACGTAAACTTTGGAAACCAGCATTAATGCTCTGCATGCGTCGTCTTTCATTGCTGTTAGCTATCTCACGTCGCATACGTTTCTCGCTGTCGGCCAGTGGTTTACCATCACCATCACTGACTGCACCACTGCCGCTGCCGCCGCCACCACCACCACCTCCGCCGCCAGCTCCTCCGCCTTTGGTGGTATTTGATGTACCATTGCCACTCATATTCGATTGTCGACGCTGTGAATTGGTTGTAACCTGATGATGGTGCGCCGGATCGGTGGTATACTCAATATGATACGTATTTTCGCCTCCTGAATCTTCTAATTGTAATCTGCAAGTAAAACACGAACGAAGGAGATTGAGTGTATGAGTAATTTGTAGTTTTTTAGTTGGTTAGTTGAGTCATGTATTGAATATTTATTGCGGCCGCCCCCATATATAAAACCAATTAACTTTTACATTTATACAACTCGCTTCTACACACACACACACACAGAGGAAGGAGAGCCGCTGAAAAATTCATTCATTCATAAATTTACAATTCCATTCAATTCAATTTTTAGTTTAGCCGTCGATGCCGCCGCCGCTGCTACCACACAACAATAAGCCAAACACACACACACACACATATATATATATATATACACACACTCACATAAAGCCATACACTCTTACAAATACTTGCACAAGACACGAAGAGTTGTCGTCGTCGTCGTCGCTGTTGTTGTTGTTGCGTGTTGGCTTTGCAGTCAACTGCGCTGCCCACTGGCCCCCAAAACAACGCCAGCATCAATGAAGAGAATTCTTCTACAGTGTATACGACACTTGTAATACCCTATATAGAACTGCTTCGCATAGTAAATACCCGTTAAAACATTCCAATAACATAGGACTCTAATTTCAGGTGGTAAACTAGAGCTGTGCATTTGTTAGAGGACTTGATAAGATAAAAGCGGTGAGGCACACACAGAAGGAATCAAGATATTGAGTTCGAAAGAGTGACGCACGTGCAACTGGTAGGCGAGCAAGCAATGGTAAACAGCCAAGAAAAGTTGATGAAGTGATGGAGAGAAGTACAAGCAATAGATTGACCCAGGTCGATGAAATTTGATGTGGAGAATTTCTCTTTTCTTCCCTCTTGTTTAAGTCGCTAACCCGACCCATAATCCAATTTATAACAACTACTTCTCTCTGGCATTTGTAATATTAATTAGCAGTGAAAACGAAATGAAACTTGTACTCAAATGCCCAGAGCACTTCGCAAAGTCTATCAAGCTTTCTATTTCTTTACTTTTAAGCAGGGTATCAGAAAACTATTTACAACAATGCTGCAACAACATGTCAGCAACAAGAGCCAGAGAAAGAGAGAGAGAGAGAGAGAGAAAGAGAGATGTAGTGCGAGGGGAATAGGCAGAGAGCACACACAGCACAGCTGTCAATTTGTTTTTGTTATGCTGAGATTATTGTTGTTGACTGGTCTTCGTCGTCGTTGTGGTCGTCGGGAAGTCTATTTTATGTTGCCCATATCATAGTTGGCCCGGCTTGAAGCGAGCAGCAGGCAGCAACAGAGAGCGTCTTAAGAATTTCAAACCGGTTTACAAACACGTTTTTTCTTTTTCATTTTTCAAAAAAGATTTTTCAGAGGTTTTTCACAAAGTTATGTGAGAGAGTGAGTGGTACGACAAAGACGAGACCCAGGAGCTAGCGTTAGCTCTCTGTAAAAAGTTGCAACACGGCATTCCAGGCCAATCACAACAACAACAACAACAAAGAACATTTTCAAGACGCTGGCTGCTAGAAAATATTAGACCAACGAGACTTGGCTCGACTCGACTGGGAGTTATTTTTAGCAAAAACGCAGCAGCAGCAAGCAACATAATCCAAAGGTCGTTTCTCTTCTTTGGCAACATTTTTGCTGCTGCTTCTGCATGTTTGGATTTTGTCCATTGTTAAGGCGGATATGCCAAGGAATGTTGCTGTTGGCCTTCTGATGCTTCTTTTTCTTCTATTCCTGTGGCATTTTTATTTGTTTTTAAACGTAAATGAAAACTATGCGCGGAATGTGTGCAGTAAAAATAAAAGTTAGTTTTCTCTACGTGAAGCCTGCCTGCTTGCTTTATAGGCCACCCACCCACCAACTCATTTCTTTTTACCGCCAACTAATTTCTAGCCGGATAAACCCCGGCTTCAACCTAAATACCGTATCGTTTGGGTCGTCTCTAGGAAAGAGTCTGATCTAGTCAAAACATAAAACTGTTTCCGAACAGGTATAGTAAAACTAATTTTATCTATGCCTCATATGATTTATGAGATTATAGAATAATAATAATATCCATAATTCATAGCAAACTAGAACTTTCTTGATTCTTCTCTTAAAGGATTATTAATTTGTTCCAAATTATTCTTAAAATTTTTGAAATTCGACTATATGATATATGTAGATACTTAGTTAATAATATAGTATAGTAATACGATCTCCTTTCATGATCAATCTAAGAACCCTTTTTAAATCTGTCTATCAGGCATATACAATTTTAAAAGATTTAAGGTTGTTTCGAGAAACCATTCGACAGTTTCATGTCATATGTATACATAGAGTACAGTAGGACAATTTGATAAATGAACCCGATGTATTTGGCCACCTTTTTAGGGGTAATGTCTCTCAAAGTGGGAATAAGATCAATGTCTGTTTAATTTTAAGACTTTCATAACTGTGTTTTTGTTCTACACCTGCTGAAACGAATTTTCCAATATTCCTTCGGATTTCTTTTGTGATAAGGGCAAAACGTGGAGGAGAATAAGATTAGGCGGTTGCCTGTCTCTTTGTGTTTACCTTTGTTAGTGTGTTATATAATTTATGTTTATCTTTATGAATTGAGAGTATAGCCGACCCAGCGACACGCTGCTCGTTGCTCGCTTTCCCACCTGCAACACGTCGTATGTATGGATTCCAGTGAAAATGATGACGTAAGCAGTGACCCAATAAAACGTATGTACAACAACATTTTTGTATGTGCAGTGCAGCAGCAAAGTGCAGCTAAAGCGACAGAGAGAGAAAAAGAAGAGAGAGAGGCCAAGAGAGGTCGGTCTCGACATTTGCTCGTGACTTCGGTCTTTGTCTCTTTGCCGCCCGACCATACCTCCTTCCCCTCTCCTCTTCACCGCCCTTCCTCCACCTCCCAGAGTGTCTGTATATTTGCGTATATGTGTGTTTTGTGTGTATTGTTGGCAAAAAGTGGCCAATGAACTACATTGAACTCTGGGCAAAACAGCAGCAGCAGCAGCCGCCGCAGCCAAGCAGCTGTCACTGTCGTATGTCATATGTTGTTGTTTCTCTCGTGTTTGTTGTTGTTGTTGTTGGTGAAAATGCAGAGAAAAATGCGTGGCGCATCTTAATTGCAATTGGGAAAATATGCAAAATACATACATATGGACGACCAACAAACCATTCTGCCAACCATATGGGACAACCAGGCAAAATGTAATAAAAGTCTTCACAAGAAAAAAGGTTTCCACACACAACAATAACGAATGACTTCAATCAAGAATTTTTCCAGAAGTTTTCCACCCACAAGGAGAAAAACTATGTCGACCTACTTTTTTGTATACCCTTACAAAGGGAGGGTTCTCTGATGTTTGTTAGAAGCTTTGCAACTTTAAGGAAATATCATGGATTTTAGTCTTTATCGCTTTAACCAAACGATTTCCCTTGCTGTCCCCAGCCATCAAGGACTGGGTCTACGAATGGATATTATTAAGCTTCAATTTAATTTATATTTATCTAAGCAAGTTTTCAAAAGCGTTTAAACTGAAAAAAAATTTAAAGAATTTTTTTATATGCCTGGTCCAATCAATCAAAAATCAGAAGACCATTAGTTAAATAAAATACTAAGGAATACAATATACAAATAGTTAATATAGCTTGATTATTATACAGTAGTATATATAATATATAAAATAATTATTATACAACAGTAATCATTTCAATTTATGAAATGACATTGACTTATGGAGTAACCAAATTGTATTTTTTTTCATTATACAAAAGCAGTGGAGTTTTATCGATATAAAACTGAAGTGATATCGATAATAAGTCACGAAACAACAACTCGGATGATGTTAACCATCCTGTTGCAAATACCAGATGTATCACATGCAACCCTGACAATTGGAGAGGTTATAGTTTATAGCTTGCAAAAATGCCTTTTGTAACACTTCCTTGGCAGGATGACAGGTGTAGATTAAAGAGGGGGGCACAGATCTGTCATCAAATGTCGTGAAGTGTAATGTTCAGTCATTCGAGTCGGCGCAGTCTGTGAAAGTGATTATAGCCGTAAAGTTTTGTTTTTGCAAAATAGAATTAGTTGGAATCTCATAACAACAATAATCTTAAAAGATTATTTTTAAAATTGTGATTGTTAAAAATTTAAATTGGTTTAAATAGAAGACCGACTGAAGATGTTTTAAAATGAAGAATCGGTACGATTTTTGTTCGTCATAGCCAGTGCTGACTGTAAAAATAGTGAATTCTAGTTGTAACACTTTCCGTTCATCCTTCTATTCTCGTCTCACTAACAAAAACTAAAGCGTAGTAAAAACTGCTTAAAAAGGTAATATAAATGGGAACACAGAGCGACACAGACCGGCAGACAGAAAGAGAGAAAAAAAAGAGAGAGAAGCGAAAAATGAATTGCAACGCAATAAACTTTTGCCACTTGCGTAATTTGTTTTTTTTATGCACATTTTTCTTTTTGTGCAACAAAGTAAATGCAATAATGTTTAGAATTGGCGCCACACACACTCAAACACACACACACGATAAGGGCCATAAAAGTTGTTATATACAGTCTCAAGACGTGGGAGGGAGAAAGGGTATTTGCTAACTAAATTAAAAAAAAAAAAGTTCGTAGAAAACTGACGCTTCTTTCTTTCTTCTCATGCAGATTGAAAAAATGTTGTACACAAAAATCATGTGTTTTTCATAAACAGACGCCGCTGTCGCTCTCTTCCTCCCTCTTAATCTCGCACTCAGTCTCTCTAGTCTTATAGTGCTCTCTCGCTTATACATACACTCGCAGGTTGCCAATAAAATGCCGCTTGCAAAATAAAAATGAAACGAAATAGTCAAAAAATGAAACGAAATGAAATCGAAACACGACACGGGCAACCATCGCCCAAAAATTTTGCGCAGCAGCTTTTTATCTTTGCAAAAATGAATTGTGTTGTAGTTGTTGTTGTTTCTTTTTCAATGAAACGTGTGTAGTAGTAGCGGCATCTGTACTTTTTTCCCTCTTTTATTTATTTTTTGCAAAAAAAACATTCCCCCTCCTCCTCCAGCTATCCCTTTATCTTACTCTCTGTCATTCTCAAACACATACACATACACTCAAATATAAACACACAGAGTAAGCGCAACAAGCTTTTGAGTGAATTTTTGCTTCCAATGAGAGTTCTTCGAGTGTGTGTGCGTGTGTGTGTGTGTGTGTGGTGGGGTAAAATCGGAAATGACGCCACATGGCCGAAGATGTGTTGTAGTATTTGCAATTTGTGTGGATGCAACGTTTTGCTGTGGAGACTTTTAGCCAAGGCGCAACAAAAACGAGACGGGACACACTAACACTAAAAATATTAGTACCACCTTCTAAACAGAGGAAGAGTAGAAGCCAGACATCGCCGTCTTTATATTGTATTATGGAAGTCAAATTTGGCTACTTTGAGTTAAACTTTTGCATTAGTTAATTTTGTGGTTAAATACTTAAAAATATTAAGCCATTTTTATAAAAATTGTTTGCTAAAAGACGACGATCGCAGATCATACGAAAATTAGTTGCTAAAAAGCTGTCAGCTGTTATGTTTTACCGTTCATAACAGGGTAAAACCATATGGCGCAAAAGCAATGACAAAAGTCAGCTGAGAACAGTTTATAGATAAGGCGCGGTGGCGGTAGCTAACATATGATACTGATAAGCCGGCGAAAAAAAAAACAACAAACTAATAAAATTAATAGATTGATGAAAATAGAAATAAAACTTTCGCTGAGAAATAAAACATACCAAAAAAGAAAAGCAACTACAACAAACAACGAATAAGAAAGAAACAAAAATTTCAAACTGTACATTTTCATTTACAGCTGCTCGCGGGCATTTTACTGTTTGTTCTCTTCTCACCCTCTCTTCTCATACTCTCTCACTCACACTACTGCTCAGAGAGACATCGCCATATGATTAAATAAAAAAAATTATACCGGTACAGCTGATTTCATTTCGACTATTGATTAGATAAAACAAAAAAAAACGAGGGAGAGCCAAGGTGATCGTATGATAAGGGAAGCGAAGGGAAAAGCGATCACTTCGCATAGAGTAAGCATATTGAAATTCCTTTTGCGTTCACAATATTTTAGCCAACAGTGTTGGTAGGCGAACAACAGCCGTTTTTACAAACATGGACGACAGAAGAGGGAAAGGGAAAAAAGTAGCGTCACATTTTAATTCCAGGAGAAAGAGAGACACAAAGAGAGGGAGAGATATTGGAAAGTCCATATATGTGTGTGTGTTTGTGTGAGAGAGAAAGAGTGTGAAGAGATATAGAATGAAACAGATAGAGCGAGAGAATGACTAGTAGTAGTAAACGAAAAAATCAATAATTTGCGTGATAAAAATGCAGTTGTTTGTTTTCATTTTATTTTTTTTTAAATTTTTTTAATTTTGTGCACTTACTGTAACTCTTCATCCAATTCCTCTGCGCTGTTGTATTCGGCATTTTCCAATATTACTTCCTCCGTTTTGATAGCCAACGGTACACCCGACATTTTGTTTAATTTTGTATTTGTTTATGTTAAATTAGCGTGTTAATATATTGAAAATATATATTGTGCAGTTTTGCTGTCTGCCTGTGCTTCTTGTTTCTTTTCCACTTGTTTTGCTTTGGCCTTTTGCTTGTCAGCTGGTTTCGTCTCTAGCGGCAAAACACACGCTGTCTCACTCCCACATTTACCCACAACACACACTAATCAGCAGCAGCGAATCTCAGGTAGAAAAACTATCTGCAAATAGTACCTCTTCGGTTTTTTTTGTTTGGTTTTATGTTGCTTATATTTTTGCCAAATATATATCTCCTTTTAATATATTCCGTTTCAATAATGTAACGATCTTGCAGCTGTTTAGCCTTATGCACTTTCACACACACACACACTCACTCCAATCGCCTATATGTATATGCGCATATTATATATGTAGAGCAAAAAACCGCGTTTCGTCCGCACAGAAACAACACGTCCGCTCTCGCCGAAAACAAAATCAACACTGAAAAAAATCGTAGCGCGACTTTTTAAAATTGCTCGAAACTGCGCGCGATTTACTCAATTTCCCGATATTCAAGCACTTCGTGTCGCTCCCCTTTTTCCCTCATTTATGTTTGAGTTCCCCTCAATTCGCCTCAGCTATGTTCGAGTTGCGCTCAGTTGGATGGAAAAAGCGGGGCGCAATTTTTGAAATACGCTCGAACCCGCGTTGCTCAGTCAGTTTACCCCACATTCCAACATTTAAGGCCGTTCCCAGTATTTAAAAAAATCTACGCAATCTTCTGAAAGTCTTAAAAGAAACCAAACAAATTAATTTATTATATTATTATTACAAATTATATTGAATATAGAATTATGTTTATTAATCTTGTGAGCATGGTAAATCATATTTTGGTGATTTAGCCACTTATTCGTTTTAAACATAAGCTGCCATGTTTGAGTTGCACTCAAACCACATGCAAGTTTGAATTGTGGTTATGCTCGATCGAACATGTTGCATTAAGCAACTGTAGCGGCTTAAAACTGCTACTGTTGAAAACCAGTGATTCTCCAACTAACAGTTGGTTTTCAATAGCTCCCAAACTTCAACATTCTGTGGCTGCCCAACCCCTGGTTGGAACGCTGGTTCAAAAAGCCCGCCAATTCGCGACTAGTTATCGATATTTTCTCACAGTCGCAATATCGATGTCATAATTGATTGATGGAAAAACACCCATACTATCGATGGCGCCGTCGATGGATTTCCCAGCTCTAGTCTGAAAACAAAAAAAATACAAATTTTAAACAATTATACGAATAGTGTTTAAATTTCTATTTAGATACACAACTGCTCTCTCCATAGTTTATATTCGGCTTCAGTTCTCCAAATTTCCGAAGATCATTTAAATGGTTAGTAGAGTAATATAACGAAACATAAAACATGACTAATAGTCTTGATGGAGGGAGTAGTGGATTACTAATTAATTACTTTTTGTTGTTGTTGTTGTTGTTACACAGGGCGATAACAGAATTTGCGATATTAGCAATGAAGTTTTGGAGGAACTGAAGAAATTTCGTTTTCGCAAGAGTGTAACGAATTCCGCGCTGATCCGTAAGATTACTAAACTTTATACATACATGTTCAATTTTTATATTATATATACATACATATATATTAATTTATAGTGAAAGTGGATCGGGAAAAGCAATGCGTAATTTTAGATGAATTCATTGATGATATTTCTGTAGACGAGCTGCAGGACACTCTACCAGGACATCAGCCTAGATATATAATTTATACGTACAAAATGATCCATGACGATCAGAGAATATCGTATCCCATGTGCTTTATATTCTATACACCAAGGGATAGTCAGGTATGTACATATATATCTATTGATCAAAATAAAAAATTTGACATAAAATGAGTATATACATAAATTTGATCATTTTTTTAGATTGAACTCCAGATGATGTATGCCTGCACCAAGAGTGCTCTTCAGCGCGAGGTGGATCTCACTCGGGTCTATGAAATCCGTGAATTGGATGAACTAACCGAAGATTGGCTCAGATCTAAGCTCAAGTAAATGCCGAATTACAGCAAATGAAATGACAATTTTTGAAGCAATATTTTAGAAACAATATTATTATATTCCTGGATACCAACGATACATACCAATAGCATATATATATAAATATATATATGTATATATTTACTATATAACATACCAAAATCATGACAGAATGCCGATAAACTGTATATATTTGTAAGCTGAATTTTTTTAGTTTTTTTCCCCTTTTTCTGTGTTGTAAGATTTTTTTAGTTTTTTTTGTAATCTGTTTTGCATTTAAATAATTGATAGCAAAGAAGCTGGACTTGCCAAATTATATAAAGAATAAATATATACAATAGATCCAAGGCGATATATTTAATGAAAATGTAACTTAATTGTAAAGATTAGAACCAATCGATAACATGACAAAAACACAAATATTCCATTTTTTACACAAAAACAATACAAAAAAAGTATTTATCAACAAATAATAAATAAATGAAACAACGTGTTCAATATTATCTACAAAAGAAGTGAATATATGTATATCAGTTTTACTTGAACTTTTTTTATCGACCCTTTTTACAAAGGGTAGCAGCAAAAGCTAGGTTCTCGAAAATCTTTATGATTTTAAATTAGATTAATTATTTAATGCTACTTTAATCTTATACTAATAATGTAATCTTTGAGCAGGTGTTGGATGATGGAGCATGGTATACCTGCCCTCAGTGGATGCAGGCGGCGGTGGTGGCGGTGGGAGCATATGCATCATACCCATTTGCGAATAATGATGATGTGACATGGGCGGCGCGGGTGGCGGAGGTGGTGGTGCTGCATGCGGATGACCGAGTGGTAAGTTAAGTAGATTATTATTCATGGAATGCGAACGGAAATGCAAACTTAGACTATCAGCGGACATGTAGGCCTTATCACAATCCGGACATTTGAAATGGGCAACAGTGGGCGGCACCACCGCAGCGACAACCTGGTGATCCGCATGATCCAGGCCCACTGGATCTGTGTCAATGGCCTCGTCCTCGTCATCATCGTCATTGATTTGATGATTCGCAGAGGATTCCAGCGGATGGAGCTTCAATTTGTGCGTTCGCATATCACGACGACGACTGAATGCCTTACCACAGACATCACAATGATGATTCTTTATGCCCGTGTGGGTAATCATATGCTTGGACAGATCACCCGCCGTATAGAAGGCCTTCTGACAAAGCGAACAGATTTGATCTCGCACCCCTAAATGGATTTTCTGATGTGCTTGAAAATTACCCAAAGCTGAGAATTGTTTTGAACAGATTTCACATTGAAATGGTTTATCGCCCGTATGCACACGTTCGTGCACTTTGAGATTATAGCGTTGGGCAAATCTCTGCCTGCAATATTGACACTCAAAAGGCTTTTCTCCGGTGTGCGTTCGAATGTGCTGGGTCAGCTGGGCTAGGCATTTGAAATGTTTGTGGCATTCGTAGCAGGTATGAGGCAACTTGGGCACTGGTTTGGGTCCCCTTTTCTTATGCTGATCCCGAGGTTTTCTCTGATAACGCGAACGCTTGGTCAATGGTTTCGGATCTCTTCCCACACCATCTTCATCGTCGTCATCGTCATCGCTATTGAGCAGGGGAGGTAAAGATTTTTCCATAAATTCGGTATTGGTGGCTGCATCTTGTCGCCAGCTCTCATGTATACCCAAATATTGACGTAGTCTTATATCATTGTTTTCGCATTCCTGTTTAAAATGAAATGCCACGCCTAAACGATAAATGCAGTTATTGCATATCACCGAAGGTAGGCCATCAGTTTTGTATATCTGTGAAGAGAAATATACACTTGTTTCAATCTGATCCTTTCAAGAAATTCAATTTTGCCTTACGCGAATCTTGGCACACTGCATCAACATCACCGAGGGCATCATAGCAAAGTCTGTGCTGTATATGGAAGTCAGGGGTCCTGGGGCAGCCTCCTCCAGGCAAACGCGACATATTTTGTGTATGTTGTAGTCCATTTTTAAATTGTTTGTCGATTTCCAATTTGTTTGTTTACTTTTCTATCAGCTGTTATTTATTAGTTACCTAACACTAAAGCACAACTGTGCTGGTTAGTGGGTGGTAGTTTAAAATCGTATAATCGATACAAATGGGGACAGTCGACTGGACCGAATGGAATTCACAAAAAAATTTGAATTTATATGTAAAAAGCAATTTGTAAAACTAAATGAAGTAAAATTTTAATTTCAATGTAACATTCGGAAGACCTAATATAGCTGTCAATTAGTAAGATTCTATATTAAGACAACTTTGATAAGAAGGTAGAAGATTTTTAAGTTCGTGTTTAGGAATTATGTGAAGTCTATTCCATGTTTTCAAATCGATCCTAATTCTAATCAATTTGGAAAATAATTTTAAAAATATTTTTTTTTTTACTTGGATACCCATAACGATGTGCTAGCTTCTGGCATCACTGGTGGGAAATTTAGTAATGCCAGCACGAATATATCGAAGGCGAAAGAGACACGAAACAAGTGAAATTCAATCAATTGAAGATTTAAGATGTCCAACTAGGAATCTTTCTGGATAAGTTTACAGAAAACTCCAGCTAAACTAGAGCTGGTCAAGGAGTTAGGACAGGGTTTGCCACACCGAGACAGAGATTGCTAAAGAGAGAAAGTGCAAGTGAGAGTGAGAGCGGCAACTAGACAAGAAATTTTTGGAGCCTGCTGCTGGGTGAAATTTTTGTCTATCGCCCACCCCTCCCCCGCCCTGCCGCCACAGCCACCCAACCGAGCTCCCACCAAAAAGCCCGCACTCAAGATGCTGTATATTAGCAATTATTGAAGGCACACAACCGGCAAAATTTATGTTTTTGTAAACAAAAAAAAACAACAACAATAACAAAAACACGACGGTGGAAACTATTGACGCCCGAAACAAGGTCAAATTTTTTATACAGCGCAAAAATTCTAAACAACAAATTTTATTTAACACACCGTGCGGCTACAACTAGTTTGACTTTGGTGCTTGCAATGGAAACAAGTCGATCCCCAGCGAGCGAAAATTCACTGCAGCAAAAGCTGGATCACCAGCAGGAGCAGGAGCATCAGCAGGAGGAGGATCATCTTATAAAGGCAAATGGCAAAGTTATAGCAAATGGCAAAATGGAAACGGATACAAGTGCTACGAGATCGGGGAAATCTCTGCCACCAGCGACCTTCATGAAACTGAAAACCTATTTACTTGCTCTTAGACCCTGGTCACTATCGGCCAGTTTAGTGCCCACTTTGCTTGGTTCCGCCTTGGCCTATCGTTCGCAATGGTCAGCTGAATTCTCACTAGTCACCTTCTTCCTCACCGCCTTCACAGTGGTCACCGTTCATTGCGCCGGCAATGTGGTTAATACATATTTCGACTTCATCAAAGGCATTGATAAACAAAAGGCTGATGATCGCACACTCGTCGATCACATACTCACCAAGGATGAGGTAAGAAAGAAAGAGAGAGAGAGAGAGATTCAGAGATATCTGTTTAGTTGGCATGACCAAACATTTTTTCCGCACCTTCGTTATTGAGAATTTCCACCAGTTTCGTAAATGTTTGATCGGATCACCACTTACCATTACCAATTCAAAGTAGGGTCAGAACTTTTGGTTACAAGTTAAAATGTCTACTGATAGATAAACTTAAGAATGCAATTTCGTATGAGGCAAAGTTCATATTTTGTCTCCCCGAGAGAATATTAGATAATTTGTCCTTTCAATAAGACCAATCGGATCCTTAAGGCAAGCCTTGCGGAGTTCTAATGCATCTCAGCTATATGTTCGCAAAGATCGACTGCATCAGCTGTTTTGTTTTCGGTCATTGATTCTAGGGTCGACAGAGTTGACAAGTAATTCGTTACAATATTAACCTGAACTTTTCACACAAAAAATAATCTCGTAAATTGAGTTCCACACCGAAGTTAATGACGCAAGCATAATATGAAGTAGAAAAATGTTTGTATTTGAGAAACCATTAATTATTAATAACACCTTAGACACGTTTAATCAGAGAGTGAAGATATTGTCAACCAATTTTTCAAATGTTGCAAAATCTTTAAGAAGAAAAATAGAAAGACAAAGTCCTTAATACGCGGATTTGATTAAATCTGTTGTTTTTTGTTTCACTGTTCTGTTACAGACGAACTTTCCTATAAAGAAAAAGTTCGTTGCTCAAAAACTTAACTGATCAAGCCTATAATTAAACGTTTATTATTATTCACAAAGAAGACGTAAAGTTAATAATCTTTTGGAAATAACAACACTTTTAATAATTATTTTCAGGTCGTTTCCCTTGGCGCCATTCTATATATGGCTGGTTGTGGAGGATTCGTTTTGCTGGCTGTCCTTAGTCCAGCTAAAATGGAACATTTGGCTTTAATTTACTTTGGTGGACTGTCATCGAGTTTTCTATATACTGGTGGGATTGGTTTTAAATACATTGCCCTCGGAGATTTGGTGATCTTGATACTTTTCGGACCCATCTCGGTGCTGTTTGCGTTTATGTCACAAACAGGACATGTGGATTGGACAACAATGGGCTATGCTATACCATTGGCTCTCAATACGGAGGCAATATTGCATAGCAATAATACCAGGGATGCGGAAAATGATCAGAGAGCTGGCATTGTAACATTGGCCATACTGATCGGACGCACTGCCTCGCATGTGCTCTATGCCATGCTACTGTTCACGCCGTACTCAATTTTCTTTATATTCGGTTTTAAGTACTCACTATGGTTCCTGTTGCCATTGATAACCTTGCCGCAGGCATTTCAAATCGAGAAACGTTTTCGCAACGATTGTACAATGCATTTGGTGCCGCGACAGACGGCCAAATTGAATTTCTTCTTTGGCATACTCTATATTATAGCCTGCTGTTGTGCCCAGCAGTTGCCCAAATTTGTGTGGCGCAAGCTTTAGAGAAATTGATGAGTAAACATTTGGAAAACAAATAACAAACAAAAAAACATTGACCCATGTATGTGTAGAAAAGTTTGCAACATTTTTAGGGAATTTCATATATATACAGATACATATATATATATATATAAATTGATGTATACATTTTGTATGTAAATTAGTTATTAATCGGATAAATTGTGTGTGCGAAATGCTGTCTGTGTTTTGTGTGTGCGTTTCTTGTATGCTTCTCCTTTTCGCCTAGTCTCAAACAAAAAAGAAAGAAAAACCAACAAAAATCTAACTGAACTGAACGATAAACATATCCTACTCAATTCTCAGTTTAACTTAATTCTACATTAACTACTCACATTATTTATTTCACCCCTAAACTTTAAATCACTTGTTGTAATAAGTATATTGAATTGTTGATATATTTCCTCTACATATATATGGAAATGCCAACTGGGAATTTATAACAAAACTTATTTGATTTCAAGGTTTTTCTACATCTTTTTTATGGAAACAAACTAATGTTTTAATCGTTTTGATTTCAGTTTTATTCAATTTATTGCTTAATTTTGCAAGTTTGACATTTATCTCTTGAAATAATTTACAAAATTTGTTTCAATTAATATTTTTCTTATATACATACATATATCAACAATTCAAAGAATCTGCAAAACTCTTCCTCTCGCGCTTTGGAATAATGGACCAAGATCGTGTGCAACAATAATGAAATATATACATACATATATCATATAATGGCTTAGGTATACCATATAACTCATACATATAACACATACATACAAACATGAAACGTATATATATATACAATATTTAGCTGAAGTTAATGTTATCTAAAGTTTAAACAAGTTACTTAAGTTTTGGTCAATCAAACAAATGCAAAAATTACTTTATAGAAAAGCTTAAGATAATGAAATGAAATGGAAATGAAAACTGTGTGTCAAGAACTGGCTTTGCTTATTTGTTTAATAATTGTTAGTGTTTTTTACATATTCACACATACACACAAGCATATACACACACACATATATATATATATATATATATATACACATTTACATTTAGGGCTCAAGAGTGAGAATAACATAAAAAAACACAAACATGAAAAAAATTGCAAATTTTTTTAAACAAGAAACGATCAGAATATATATATATAAAAATATATCAACTGTTTTCCAAGACAACAAAAAGAATTACTTATGCATATAAACAACAGAATAGCTTTAAAAAAAAAAAAAACAAAACAAAACAAGAAACAAAAATGCGCGCATTCATTCAACAATTCAACAATTGTGTTAGTTATTATTATAAATATTTTTAAGCTTCATTTGTCATTGTAATTTTTGTTGGGGTACACAATGTATTTGTATTTTATTGTGTAGAGAGAAAACAAAAACAAATCAAATGCTTTTTGTTATTTGCTGAACTGAATGAAAAGAAAAAAGAAAAACATTAACTAAATGAAAACTTTGTAGACTAAAAAAAAAAGCAAAAAAAAAAGGGAAATCAAACGACAACAACAACAAAACCAACCAACCAGAACAATAATAATTATAAATTAATATATTATAAATACAAACTAAATAATAATTGAATTATTTCATATTAGAATGCAAAATGTGGCGAAATGTGTGTAATTTGTAATCATTAACAAATTTTGTGTAATATATTTTTAATTAAATCAAAAGCGGAATTCAATCTTCTCATTTACAATTTAGTGGAAAAATATTTTTTGATATTTTTTGGCTTGGTTTTTGATAGAAAAATTGTAATAATGTTTTTTTTTTATTTTATTTTAATTTTATTTAGGAATTCTAGCATTTCCCATATTAGACTTTGACTCCTTCTCTAGGCACCAGCATGACATCGTATGGCTTCACTGCTGCCGTGGCTCCCTCCAATGGCACATCCTCTGGCATCTGATCTGGCAGGGCGATCAATTTAAAATTCTGCAAAACGGTTGTCGTGAACATGAATAGATTCTGCCTGCCCAGAAGATCGCCCATGCAACGATGGCGTCCGAAACCGAAAGGATTAAAGGCCTCGGGCAGTTTCAACTGTCCATCGATTAAATAGCGTGTGGGATCAAAGGTCAGAGGTTCGGGAAAATCAATCGGATTGATAAGCATGCCACGGAAACAGGCTATAACCATGGTATCCTTTGGAATCTCATAGCCAGAGAGACGCGTGTTGCAGACAGCTCGATGGGGAATGCCAAATGTGTGGAGCATAAAGAAGCGCACCGCTTCCATGGTGATGGCCTCACAGTAGGGCAATTTCAGACGATCCGACCACTCGGGAATGCGTTCCAGGCCCACCTGCTCTTTGATTTCCTCGAAAGCCTTCTCTTGGATCTCCGGTTGTCGCACCAAATGCATGAAACAGAAACCCAAACTTTTGTTTGTCGTCTCCGAACCAGCCAGAAACATATCCAGACAAATGGCCAAGAGGCTCTCGTCGCTAAACATGCCCTTGGGATCATTACCCTCATCCTGAGCCCTTAAATAGCTGTCCATCAGATCTCTGGGCTCATCGTAATTCCTGAAAGTCTGACGATGCAATTCAATCTCCTTTGACATGAAGTGATACAGAGCCCGATGGCTATCGACGAAACCCGTATAACCGGAAAAATCCGGAGCAATGAAGCGTAGCAAGGGAAAGTGACTGAAAAGGGCTCCAACCATATCAATATTTTTGAATAACTCGAAAAATGTCTCCAGCAGTTCGGTTATCTCAGGTGAGCCGGGCTCATAGCGACGTCCACTGAGCATACACCACAAGGTATTTAGGACATAGACACTGGTCAGGTCGTGCATTTCCAGTCTGGCCTTGACGCCGCCACCCTCCTCTCGCACTTTCCTCTTCAGGTCCTCCAGCAGGCAGTTGGCCTCATTGTGAACTATGCCCATCATGCCACTGCGAGCGAAACCAAAATTCTTTAAATGCCTCAAAATGAATCTTCTCTGCTCGATCCACATATCGCCATCGGTAAGAAGGACACCCAGGCGCGAATTGAAGGTCCTTAGGCGATAGAATATGCCATCCGGACGTCCATCGATATCCTCATTGGTCATCATTTCATTGATGGCATCGTTCGTGTACGCTATCACCACTTTATCCTTGCCAATCTTCAGTCCATAGTAACCATAGGGGTTCACATATTTCTTGGCCAACAGATCTATAACCTTACAAAACATGCCCAAGCGTTGACGCCACAACTGAATCTGCAGGGCACTGCCCACTATGGGATACCAGCGGGGTCCTGGTGGAAATTTCGGTGGCTTACGACCCAATCGACTGCTTCCGAGGATGAAGATTAGCAGCAAAGTGCTAAAGAAGATCACCGCATAAAACATTTCCGGACTTTCACTTTAACTCTCCCCGTCTTATGTAATCCTCCGATCCACTACTACTCCACATTCGCAGCCGCACCGAAAAGTGGTTAGGCCACTTGCGAAAATTCAATTTGTTTTTCCTTTTCCCCCCACCCGACGAAGAGTGAAAGACTTTGCCCGTCTTTTAGTTTGCCAGCGACTGAAGTCTTGGCTTAAGTTGAGGCTGCTTTT
Source organism: Drosophila nebulosa (assembly GCA_024703675.1). Lineage (NCBI taxonomy): Eukaryota > Metazoa > Arthropoda > Insecta > Diptera > Drosophilidae > Drosophila > Drosophila nebulosa. Next base: position 8,473,362 of record CM045724.1, on the reverse strand, counting down.
ATAGATGACGCCAAAAGCTTTTCCCCGAAAAAGTTTTCCTTTTGTGGAAATTGCAACAACACATTAGATAACTGCAAATTAAGACCAACTCAAAACAAGTGTCTCTTGTAATTGATCTTGTCAGGTGTTTAAAACTAAAATAAGATTTCAAATATTAACGCAAAGCATCTTTATCTTTATAGGTTTTTCAAACAGTTTGGTAGATTTTTTCTTATGCACTTTAATAAAATTATTCTTTAGGCTTTTCGACTAAACGAGAAATCGTCTAATAGATACTTCTCTTAGAAAACTTTATTGACTTAAAGTTTATGAAAACAATATTTACGGTTGAATAAATAAATGATAGACACCCGATTATTAAAGTTGTAACCCAATTAATATTTGACATAATTTTTAAAAAATTATTGCAAATTGCAATTTAGAATTGAAAAAAAAGAAACGGGCAACGATACAATTTTCCTATTATTGAAACATTATGCCTCTTAACTGCAATGTGTCGATGCTTAAAACCTGTTCGTCAGTCATTAACTTCATTGATTGTCTAGATAATAAAGTGATAATTTTAATAACGTTTTTATTTTGTGTAAAACCTTTTTAAAATAGTTTTTGAATGGTATAAATGTATTTATACCCATAAAGAATAAAATTCCATCAACCTAAGATGGTCCTATTTTATGAATTTTTTTTTAACAAATTATTTTCAAAATATTTTAGATTTAATTTAAATATTTTCTAGTCAAAGTTTATAAAATTTTATGTCATAAAAGTTGTTAAAAATTATACCTACAATTAAATTAAATCATATTTACACCTGGGGCAAGTTCTTTAGGTGATACATTTTTAAGAATTGAAATTTCTAAATCTTTTATTAACCATATTGAGAAATATCTAACTGGTTTTTAAGCTGCTTTACTTTTTGGTACGTCTAAAATTTTTTAAAACTAAACCAAATGAATTGTATTAAGTTGTGCTGATAATTTATGTGCATTTTACTTATACAAACAAATTTCTTTAATTATAATGAATATTTGAATAGAAATTTTTAACTATACAATTGGGTAATAAGGCTTGTAAGTCGAAAAAAATAGTTCCTATGATTGATCAAAAAGTATGGTTTATATATCAATCTACTACTATTAAATTGATAAAAAGTTCCAAAAATCGAATAACATAGTATGTAATTTCTCTACCCAAAGCATTTGAAGACTTAAAAATATAGTCGCAATTAAATGAAATGAATTGAACTATACAAATTGATTAAGTCTTGAGGATATTATAAAATTGGAGATCTTTACATCTTCATTACCTTTTGGCGATATAACCAAAGCAATAGTTTAATTTGCCTAGAGAGTAACATGGAACCATTAATTGGAAAGGCTTAAAATGAAACTTTTGAAAGGAGCCCGAACTGGTCAGGCAAGAAAAACCTGACCCACTGCCGCGTCCAAAGTTCAATTTCAATTGCATCATTTTCATTTTTGGCTAATCTAAGCGACCGCAACTTTGGCCATCATCCATTTATGCATCCTACTCCTACAAAAACAGGAAAAAAAATAAGCAAAGAAAACGAAAAACTTGGCTATTAAGCCACCAAAGTCATGGAAAACTTGCTGGCTGCTGGTGCTTGGCCAAGGAAAACGAGAGGAAAACACGTTTTCTAGGTGAAATGGATGCGAATTGCGGGTTTCGGTGGTTTGGATGTGGTGGATTGGCGGCTATTATGTCATCGACTATCGCGGAAAGTGGCAAAATATTCGCTGATAAGTTTAGAGGTTCCGGTTTTGTTTTGGAGTAGCTTGTTAGTCCATATGAACTGGAGCTGGGGACTGGGATTGAGGCTTGGTCTGGCCATTGGTGGCTTAATCATTTCAACATTGTCCACGACGCTCAACGGACGTGACGGGCTCTTCGCTGCTCGACGAGAAAATGGGTTTCAGGTAGGTATTCCATCGATCCTAATAAAAACTAAACCTCATCCTTGCGACATCCTTACAGATTGGTACTTGTGGCTGCCATGGGTTTGGGTGCCATGTATATGATGCATCTACTTGCCCAAGATTGGAATAAAATACGTCCTATTCAAGGACTAACTAATCTAGCTGGACAGGCTTTTGCCCCGTATCAGGGTATCATCACCCAAGCTGGTTCCGGTTTACAGAGCATCGCCAGCTTGGCGGGACGTGCCAGCGCCAGTGCCTTTAATCGTGGCAAACGCAGTGCCAGACAGGAACTTTATATGCGTGGAGGTCGTCCACATCCCACTGTCGACTGGAAGCGCATATTATCACGCGATCCTTTCGAGTGTCTGCAATCTTTGATCTGCCAATTGATGTCGGGGGCTGAACAAAGTTCACCCGAAGCTGAATTATTAATGAATTTTCTCGAGTCTTCAGTGGAAATGGCTCCGGTGAAAATCGGTCGCGCCTTCAGTCGTGGCTTAGCCCTGCGTGGCTCCACCGAAAGCTGCTATAACGAGTATCCATTCTGTTTGTACTCGGCCAAGACAATGTTGCGCATTCTACGTTGGTTCAGTGAAAGTGAAATTAAAGTCCTGCCCGAGGACGAGGAGTAGCTTTATGAATTAAATATTAATAAAAACAAAAACAAACAAGTGAATAAGTAGTAATATTTAAAACCAAATGAAAAATTAGTTTAACACTTTTCAATTTTTATAACTCGGCTATTTTCATGCCGATTTTCATGAAATTTTGATGGACTTGAATATATTGATTACCCATAGATTTCTATTTTTTGGAGACTCTCTCTCTCTGTCTCTATGGGTGCAGGGAATAGAAACAAAAATTCTTTATGCAACATTCCACAGAGACAAAAATTTTATCTGTTAATCTATTTATCCACTTTTCTTCCACATTAAACAATCCTCTTAAGTTAAGAGTGACATTTAGTTAATGGAATATTTTTCTCAACCAAGATTTAATGCGTTCCCAATAGCACATCAGGCAAACAAGCGTTCCTGTCAGCATTGCTGATAGAAACATGTATAGATACAATTCAGTTTGGGAAGAAGAACCGCCGTGATATGTCTTATCAACCAACAGATTGGAATTATCGGTTATGATCACCAACACATGTGACAGGAAGTCTGTCACATTTTTGTCCAGGGTCGTCAATTTGTTTCTTGCAATGTGAAGCTCAACAAGTTTACGAGGCAATTGATCCAAAGTTAAAGTTGTTAGAGAGTTTCCATTCACAAAATGCTTTCGTATGTTGTCGTAGCCCTCATGCGAGATATTAGGTAATTTTGATAAGTGATTATTACTAAGGTCCAAAGAGGTTTCACCTATGATTGCTATGGGCAATTTTGGAACTTCTGAGAGTATTTTATTCGAACAGTTTATGAGTAAATTTTCATTAAATTCACAACTGCAATTCATTGGACAAGGTTTTTGATTTAAGCCCATGTTAAAGTAGCAGTCCAGTTTCTTCGATTCCCAATTTTTGCAGAAAATGGCAGTTATGTTGGTGCTATTAATTTCTGGTTAATATTCCTGCGATTTAGTTATATTAATATATTGAAGTTTTTTATATTTTTTCAAATGCCAAATGTCAATTTTAGAATTGTTTTTAAATTCAATCATTTCTAAGTTATTTTGAAACGCGGTGGACCTGAATTATAATATATGTATTTAAGCAATCAAATATGTACTTATGTGATATAATACGAACTTGAAAAAATTGTTGTTTTCCCATGTATAGTTATGAAATTTTAACTCCTTTATGTTTGTCAAAGGACTTTGGAGTGAGAGTGATCCGGTTCGCATCATAAACGTGAACACTCTCCAACTGAATATTGTTCCCAAAAGCAATGTCGGAAAACCTCTTCTTCTTCCTTAGCTGAATTATTAATTGAGTTAAGTTTTTCATAGGGAGCGATAAGTAATTATTGAAAGTGCCTGCAATATTTGCGTCAAATGAATATAATTTTGCTTTTGTCAGTCCACTGCTGACACCAACGTCCCACTCATAAATTTTGAAAATATAACGTTTTTCATGTAACATTAAATATGTGTCTAATTTTTTTAAATTATAGGCTTTCATATAATGAATTGATCGAATTAATTCCGGTTGGTCGATTGCTTTAAAAAATTCGACTTTTAATTCGGCAGTTTTCCAATTTTTCGAAGCTTTATTTAATATTTTGATATATTTTACATTCGGTTGATCCGTAATCCAAGTTAAAATAATTTGTTTCTATGAGAATTGGATATGGTATTTGTCAGTATATATATTATTTCCATTTTGATTGCATGTTGTATTGTGATTACTGCCAGGAGACTCCTTATCAGCCAAATAATCCGTGCAGTAATCGTCCCTGATATCCATTATAGGAGTATATTTTTCACTATCCGTTTTACATAGTGCGAAAGCTAAAAAGAGGCAAAATAGCCGAAATATTTCTAACACCAATTCAATACTTTCAGCTTACCAGTCAAAACTCTACTGAAATATTTCAAGAAATTAGAGAAAATATAAAGCCTTGGTCGGGTTGCGGTGCTAATCAAGTTTGGGTTCGTATATATATACATTTATAAGATTTTTGTTTCGTTGAATAATATAATAATCTTCTTCCAACTCCCTTAAAATGGATCTAAGCAAGAGAAATATTTCTTGAATTGTTCAAAGTGTTCACTTATAGAAAATGATTTATTATTCAACAATGTTGTTTTTCATTTCACTTTGTGGTAGTATGCAAAAATATTCAATATATAGATTTGTATATATAATTACAATCTTGAAAATAGTTTACAAATTATAAGAAAATAATATATATATTCGAGTTAATTATGGAATGCTTAAATATTGCATGTATGTATGTAGATGTGATCAATGTGCGGCCAATGAGACCTTCATATTTCAATCATATCTACAAGGTAAGAACATAAGTATAAATAAGGGTTAACACATATAGAGAGATATTTGTATATATAAATAAGGTAAAAAGATATTTTTGTATATAGCATCTGTGGTTAAAAAATCGTGTGCAGTAGCTTTACATAACAAATGAGAGTTAATAGCGTTTAGTTCCAAAATTCAATACGTCACTTCATTAGAATTTTTATTTCTAGAGACTTTAATGACTCAACGCAATAAAATCGGTTATAGAACCTCGATACAGAGAGAGAGAGAGAGAGCAATAGAGAGCATTTGTGTAAACATTTGTGTATTGGCTTTGAAAGCCTTAACTTCAGCATAAATAAATAAATGTAATACATATGTATAATATTAAATAATATTTTGTTTTTAAAGTAGAATAGATTTTAGTTTAAACTGTTTCTGTATTTTGCAGAGAGCTTTTTTGTGCACTTTTTTAGGAGATTCATTAGGTCGAGACTAAGTTTTTGAGCGCCACTAAAAGAAGAAAACGAAATAGTAAAAGCAAAGCGTTAATTGTTCATAGCTAAACCATGGCCTTGGAGCCCTTTAGGGTAACATTTGTCACATCCTTAACAATCATTTCGGCCACTTGCCAGGCAATTTCCTCTTGAACTTTCTCCTCCGGCAAATTGACCAATTTTCTGACGGCGCTCTTTAACTGTGACCAAGGTTGCTGAGATTTGAGATTGGACATGGTAGAATCCACAGCTTCAAAGTCTCGCTCGTAACGTCCCAGAGAGTTAACATGACCAAATTTCAAGGCTCCGCGTGGACGTTGCCACAACAATTGAGGATTGGTCAATTGCCGCGAATCGATATTTATTTGGGAAACATGATTTTTTGTATTATCCATGGAGGCCAATAAAGTGTTATGCTGTGAAATATGGGTACAATCCGACATAGAGAGTGTCTTCCGATGACGTTGCTGGCCATTTATTTTGGGATTGCGACGCAAACTTAATTTATGCTGAAGATTTGTAGAAGATAACGAGGAGGCGGAGCCGGATGAGTCGCTGTCGCTTAGTTTTACCACACTTTTGGCTCTCAATTCGTTGAGATAGTTATCAAATATATTGGATTTGAGAAAATCTTGAAAGTATTTTTGTTCCAAATATTTTGCTATGACCCGCAAAGGTAAATCAAAAGCCTGAGACAAATGGAGCTCCGAACAGATGGCCTCTTCGACATGAGAGCGTAATCTCTTGGAGCACCACAACTGACTTGGCGATTGCAAGGAGAAATATTTCTCATATATAATCATGACATCTGCTTTAGCTTCATTTACATTGTTATCCTCGTCATTATCATTGTAACTCTTGCGAAAGTTAATGGCCATTATCCAAAATTCGAGACCCTCACGTTCCTGATGTTGTTCCAGGAATTCGGTAAAATAGAATAGCGCCAACTCACTATATAGCACATCGTAGATATTTATGGTCAAACTCTCGCCCTCTCGCTTCTCATCATCCAACAATTCCAGGCAGTATTTGCTGTAGTAGCTACTTTGTAGAAAACCCCTAAGATGATCTCTTTCCAGCTGTCGCAACACATAATCCCGAGCCTCATCGAAGCATGTGGACAAAATGGGTTTTACACCGGATTGCGACGAATTGCTAGACTTATCTTTGCCGCAGAGTAGCAAGGATATGTGGGCCAATATTACAATGGGCAATTCCACCAAATGATTTATCAAATACTTTTGATATATAGCCAAAGCATCATTGATGCTTGCAAGCGAAAGCTTTTGCTTTTTGTTCAACTGTTTGTTTGTCTCCGCATAGATGAGACTCTTCTCATCGTCTGTGAGAGGTTTCCGCATGGATAGATCACACAGTGTCTTAAGTTCAGGTACATTATCATCCACATCTAGGTCTAGATCCAGATCTCCATCATTTTGTTCCTCCTTTAGTTCGGGTAGCTTCTCCTCCAACTCCACTTCTTCGCCGCCTTCCTTCTCCTCTCGTTTATCTGTTTGAATCAGAGCTGCCCGCTTGAAATTTTCTATATCCAGATAGAATTTAATCAAAGGCAGTGCCTGATGCGTTTCCAAGTATTGTATGAAATAGCTCAAACAATTGGGCTCACTCACTATGGCCGAGAGAGTCATGGATAGACGTGAATTATATTTAAAAGTGTCTGCAAAATTATGTGAAATTTTTCATTTAAACATCGCAAAAAAGAAAATTTACAATAATACCTTCATCCGCTCCCTCCACAGTCAGCAAACTTAGGCCATCCCCCTCGCCTTCTTGCTGCTGCTGTTGCAGGTGCTCTTCTTCCATCAATATCTCATCACAGAAACTTGTTGTGGAGCGCAACGAATGACGTTTCTGCTGCTGACCCACATCTCCTCCTCCACCCCCACCAGCTGTATCTACAACGTCAGCGTCCACATCGTGAGAGCTGCTGCTGCTGAGACGTCGGCCTAATAAAAAAACAAAGACGTACACAATTACATCCATAAGAATCCAAACCACATATTTTATTGCTTTTTGAACGTACTTGTCTGCCGTTTTATGTATTTCAACATTTTCACATTCTATTGAATCTGTTAATTGTTTATTTTTTGTCGAATTTCCAAAATATTTATTTTCGTCGTGTACCGTGTAGCTAGAGATGAGTAGTTAAGATAGCCATAGTGATGGAAATGTGGCAGGTCTAGCTGAAAATCGTGAGTTCGTACAGGGTGACGCAAAATGTTCTGTTCAATTCAGTTTGATAAAAAACCTAATAGTGACAAACAGATGAAGAATATATATTGAGAGGCTGATTTTGTTTAATAATAAATGAAAATGGTCAATTCAATTATTATCAAGCTACAAAGCGCCATCACTAAGGTCAAAAATGTTTTGCCAACCGATTAATCATCTCTAGTGTGTAGTGTTGAAAAAGATTTAATTACTCCCGGCATTTTTGCAGTAGTCGAAGCGTGGTTAAAATTAAAATTGCATTTATTTATTGTATTTGTTGTTGTCCATCGACGTTCCTGCCGAGTCAAAATGACGGACAGACGAAGCTTACTAATTAGATCCACCTTGAATAACTCACAGTTATCTGGAATCAATCAGAGCCACAATCTACCTCTGCTCGAGTCGAGCAATCTTAGTCTCAATCTCACATCGAATCCGGATGACGATGACATAGATCGCGGTAAAGGACGCACAGATGCACTCTTTGCCCAATTCTTCGAGGTACTGCAAACGCATGGTAGTGATACGGAATCATTCGATATTATCCAAGGCCTGACCCAAGCATGTCGCGGAGTGGTGGAGCAATTAGAGTTGGAAATCGAGCATGGCATGGGCGGAGATGAGGGCGCCAAGCAGCGCGAGTTGAGTATCAAGGCACTGAAGCAGGAGATAAACACTTGGCGTCTACTTCACGCTTTGTACTACGATCGGGTGCTTCTGCAGACGGATCAACATGTCGAGGATGACCTAATGCAAGATGGTCCCATGCTGGGAGGCAGTGAAAAGGAGGTGATCAGCCAGTTATATGCAGTAAATGCCACCTTAAGGGAATATCAACTGGTGGTCGACTGGCTGGAGGCTTGCTATGAGTCGCGTGAGGCGGAGAATACTTTGCACCGTCACGATAGGATGATGGGTTGGGAGAATTCCCTCTATCAACTGGAGAATCTGCAAGGAGCCGCCTTCGGTCTGGGCGGTCAGGAGATGGTCAAGAGTCTAGATCCGGATGCTCCTGTACGAGAGAAGAGGCATCTCCATCAACTCGACGAGGAGGATAATCAACGCTTATCCAAGGCAATTTTCAATGCCATACGAAGTGGACGCATCGACGAGGGTCTCAAGCTAAGCAAGCATTATGGTCAAATCTGGCGAGCAGCTATTCTAGAGGGCTGGCGTCTACACGAGGATCCCAACTATGAGGAGGATTCAACGGGTCTGGTGGGAGGCAAGTTCAACAATCTCGTGCATGAGAAAATTGCCATCGAGGGTAATCCCAGACGAGATATCTGGAAGAAATGTGCTTGGCTCTTGGCCGATTCCTCCGCCAAGGGTTACGATGACTACACCCGAGCCACTGTGGGCGTATTCTGTGGTCATTTGGGCTCCTTGAAAACCCTTCTCCAAAACAATTGGCACGATCTACTCTGGGCTTACCTAAAAGTTCAGATCGACATACGCGTCGAGTCCGAGATCAGAGGCTGTTGCCTCAAGCGTTACTCGGCCATGCCCGAGGAGTATTGGGCGAATAAAATGACTCTGGAGCAAATCTTTCAAGAACTCGAAGTGGCCAAGGATCTGTCGGTGCGAGATTATGCGCAGAGTCAGTTGGGTCATATACAAAAACATTTAATCCTGGACACATGTCACGAGCTGATACAATTTGTGGGGCGTTGGTTGACTCCTTCGCCCCATCAGCTGCGTTTTGCGGCCCACTTGATCATTTTCCTGCGTCAAATAAATCGTCTCGATCGGAAGCAGGATCAATCTCTGGCCGAGCAGATAATATCCAATTACATAGAACAGGCTCTAATCCCGCGACGTGAGCCACAGATTATTGCCTACTATGTGTCCGCGGTGAGTCCCTCACGGCAGGTTCAACTCTATTCCAAGTTCCTGGAAAATGTGGAGAACAAACGTCTGAGGACATCATGTCTTGAGGCTGCTTTGGCGGTTGGCCTTGATGTCATGGAAATCACGAAATTCACAGTGGAGAATATATTCCAGCAGCAGCAATCCTCTTTGGATGGCGATTTAAGGGAACCACCATCTGGGGAGATTTCTCCGGCCGATCAACGTTGCATTTATGCCTTGGAATGGTTGATCCATCTGCAGGAACAACGTGCCGAATTGCTTTGGCAAGCTAATGCCATGATGCGACAATATTTGGCCTCATCGAAAACGGAATGTGTTAGGGAAATCTTTCGACTGATTCCCTCTGATGTGGTCACACATTTGGTTAGCACTTACGGATCCATGGACAATTTACCCGCTCGCGAGGAATGTAGCCTCAAGGAATATCTATGCTTTAAGGTTTATTTAACTGGCATTGATAGTTTCAATGAATGGACACGTCTGCATCAGAATCCGCCACAGAAACCGGGAGCCATAGCTGGTCAGGATAATTTCACCGAGCGCATGGTCAGCGAGCACAAAGAACAAACCTATCGTAATGAGTTGGCCAGGTGGCGAATCAAATTACAAGAGCAAAGCAAACGTAAGTTCGCAGATCCTTTCTCAGAACCAATTTAATAAATTTTCTTTTCCCTTTTAGAAACTTTGGAGTCTTTGTATAATGTTCTATTATTCCCCGAAAAGGGTTGGCTGGTGGATCCATTTATACCCAAAGAGCCGGAGGATGTTGCCATATTGAATTGGCAACATCGACAGATTCAGATGGAGAAACTCCGTTCGGTTTGTTTGCCCGAAATTGCTCTGCTCCTGCTGGAGGTAATGAGCAAAACCAATGACTTTGCCGGCTGTGTCCGTCTGGCCGATGAGATAGCCAGCGAACAGAGACAACTGTATAAAGTCTACACCAAACATCGTATGGCCGAATTACTCTCCCGCATTGCCACTGCCTCACAGGAGTTGCTTAATGAGAAATTAGACCCTTGGGGTTATCCCTTTACCGCTTAGAATTAAGTTAATGCAAGAAAAATGGTTGAAAATATAAATTATAATTTTTTAATGTTTATTTTATATCGAGTTTTGAATGTTAAAAACATCAAGAAATGCTGTCGATATCAATATGATAAAAGTTTGCTTAAGATTGCCAAATTGTAGCATATTTCTCTTGATTATTGTCTGATTGATCTAATTGATTTTTAATTTATTCACACAAAAAAAAATTCTATGTGAAGAGAGCACAAAGCCCTAGATTGAGAAGGCATTCTTAGCAACGGAGTAGGAGCTTTGCTCGTTAGACCTGGTTCTTGATACCCTATCTCGCATCAACTCGATAAACTCATGTACTTATTACCTGGCTTTCGAAACCGAATATTTAAAGCTTCTCAAACTTAGTTATTATCATTCCTTTTGGCAGTTCTAATAAAGATATTTGTAATTTTTTCAAATGGGTATTCCAAACATAAAGGGCGAATATATTTTAAAAGGAAAGTGTAAGTTTAGTTAGGTCAACCAATGAGGATTCTTCTGAATTCAGTCACTTTAACTTGGTACTCGAAATTAACAACAAATTAAAAAATTCTTAAGCAATCGGATAGAGTTCTAACTTGCATTTCCTCCTTTCTGCAGTGCCAAGGATAGTCTTTATTATCGTTTTTACTACAATTTAAGATCACTAAGACAATGAGCACAAAATCTCATAATAACTTTAAATATAGTTTAAAATGCAGTCCACACTCAATCTAAATTGATCTCATGCATGAGATAGGCTTGAATGAAGCAGAAAAACCCACTCCATTGAATTTTTAAATAAATATAACATTTTTGGTATTTACAGTACAAAAACAAAAAAAGGTTTAATTCTTTAATACTTATGCGTAAAAACAAAAAACAACTATTTCAAATGATTGGAAACGGTGCACTGTCTTGAATAGTTTTGGAATTGTGGACAACTGAAACACACAAACGGTCATTATAATTTAAATCACGTAGTAACTGCAAAGAAAAAATATAAAAAATTCAATTAATTAAAGTTAAAAACATGACAAGGAACTTTCTCGATATATCAGGAGAAAACTCTAAAATAAATACAAAATTCCTTTTTTTTAAGTAATTCAAAATGCGATTTTTTAAATTTTTTTAAATTTCTTAGAAGATTTCGTACCTTGGGGGTAACAAATATATATTGAGATGAGCCTTCTTTAGTAGCTTCTTTTAAAAGTAGATCGAAAATACGACGTTCATTGGTAGAGTCCATGCCTTGATTTATTTCATCGACACATCTAAAAAATATGAATGCATATTGAATTAAATATGATATGCAAGAGATTTTTGGACTATTACCTGAATGGCACTTGTGTGATATGTTGCAAAGACAATGAGTAAATTGCAATTGCCACAGCGCGTTCGCCGCCAGATTGAACATATTTATCCAGCATTTGCAATTGGGCATCCTTTCTATACTGAACCATAATTTGTATGCCATACGAGCCAAAATCATACTAAATAATTAAAAGATTAAAGATTTAGGCGGAAATCTAGATATATTGTTCGGATATGTAGCTCGCTCTTTTGATATCTTGCTTACCTTATCTGTTTTAGTTAGGACAACTTCTCCAACATAGTCAATGGATTCCATAAAATCACTAAATTTTGAGCTTATGCCATCGATAAGACTTAATAGTTTGGGTTCCCATTGGTCATAGATAACATTCATTTGGCCTTCAATTGTTTGTTGCTGACTTGCAGATGCATCAATTTGTTGTTTTAGCTGCTCCACCTCGGCTTGGAGCTGCTCGAATTGCGTTAATGTCTATAGAAAAGAAATTAAATTGATTATTAAGTTCATTCAGTGATTGATTGCCCACTCACCTCAGCATTAATATTTTTCATACACTCCAATCTTGCCTCGAAATCGTGCATGGCTTCATTAACTTGTTCCAAATCCAAATTTTCCATTTCGGTAAATTGCATTTTAAAGGGGAAATCATTGTTAGTTGGTATCTTGCCGTCACACAAATTGCGTATGTCGTTTAATTTCCTCTCAATTTCCTGCTTTTGGTTATCCAAGGAATTCATAAGCCTATCGACTGCATTTCTAGCTTTACGTAGACAATCTTCACTCTCCTTCAGAGCGTCTCCTTGATTTTCATGCTGCACTTTATGAACGGTTTCAATGGCCTGCAGCATTTTCTTTTCGATCTGCAGGCTTTTTGTAGTTTTCAATTTGTTTACCAATTTCGACTCAATGTCTAACATCTTTTTGGTGTCGGTTATTAAAGATTTTCGAAATTGGCTTTTTAGCATATCCTTCGCTGAAAGTTAATGCTATAATTAGTTTATTAAATATGTATGTCTTAAGCTCTACTTACAGTTTGTTGTTTTCTCCAATTCATTGACTTTCTTTTTCAGGCCTTCTATTTCGTTCTCAAGATTCTTAAAATGCAATATCTTTTGTTCGATTTTCTTTTTGGCCTCGCCCTCCTCTCGTAATATCAGTTGCAAACGCTCGAACTCACGATCAGCTGTACCCAATTTATTTTTAATCAAATCTTGCTCATGGATGACTTCTTTGTATCTCTTCTGAAGGGCCACCAACTGTTTGGAATCCACGGACATGAAAAAGTTTCTACCATGTATCAAAATTTCGGTGATTATTGAATTTCCAGTATACTTCGAAGATGATACGCTAAATCTTTTAGAGCCTCCGAAATATACACGTATCGATTTGGGTACCAGTGACGTAAACCTGCCAACTTCTTCACTTCCAATGGGTATATTATGTATTTGATATGCTGAGCAGAGTTTGTTCATTATAGATGGCGGACCTGAAACCAAATCCACGAGATACGCATGAAAGCCAAACTGACGCAGTTTATCCAAGGGCACGTTGGGCTTGTAGGAGCATCTTTCCGCTGGCTCGCAGTAGATAATATTAACCGATAATTTCTGCTTAACGCACAATTCGTTTATCAATTCGGACATAACACTTTTATCCTCACAACTAAAAGCATGCAAATCCCGAATTTTGACCACATTCTCCAAATACTTTGCATGATCGTCATTCTGCATGGTTAGTTCAAAAATCATTGGATCATAAATATTACAATTGTATCGCTGCCTATTTTGAGATAGCCAATGCATCGCCTTAACCAAATTTGGATTTTTACGACCAATCTCTTCTTGCTTTTGAATTTTCACATTCTGCAAACGTTCGATTTTATTCCGTATAGCAGATATTTCGGGTATCTTTTCCTCATTTAGAGTTGCTTCCTGTTTTTTGCGCACATTATAATGCCCCATAGCCACCTGACGGGTGCTTATTATTTTCTCTTTGCGATTTTCCAATTCGCCTATCAAATCGTCTCTACTTTCATTGAACTGTTCCAATTCGAATTCCTTTGTGGTTATTAGATTTGTAATTTTCTTAACTTCTTCGACACTTTTAGCTGCTACTCGTATATTTCTCTCCATATCCATCAGCTTTTCTTTAATACCCTGCTTAACATTTGCTAGCTGTGCCTCCAATTCGGTTTTACTTGCCGTCGACTGGACCAACTGTGTTGTCTGTGAAAATTTATATGTACATAGTTTAGAATGGATACAATATGGGGTCCTATTTTGTTTACTTACCATCTCCAAACACTTTTCTCTGAGCATTGCTGCCTTTTTTATAATTTCATCACATGCTCGTACTTGCGTTTTATAGCTCTTTTCTGATTTATCATAATGCGTTTTCAATGTTTTCATTTCATTTTTATATTGATTGAATTTATCTTCTCCGTTTTTAACCAATATCCAAAGTTTTTTTGCATTATAAACATTGCATTTTTGTAGTAACTCTTCTCTATCACGATATTGGCTGACAGACATTTGCAATCTAAGAAACGTAAGAATATTATAATGCAGAAATTAATATATAATTAACTGGCAAAAGTAAACTAAAAAAAAATGTAGCAATTTCTCTCACTGTTCCAAACGTTTCTCCTTTTTCTGCAGATTATCCTTTTCCTTGTCGCAGTTAGCATGGGCACTGAGCTGTTGTGTTCTCATTTCTTTTAATTGATGGAAGCCTGTGGTTAGGTCATTATCACACACTGATGACATGGTATTGACCAGCAACTCCTGAGGATTCATTTTGGAAAAGTCCTATAAGGAAGGGCATTTAACAGGTACTTATTAAGCAATTTAAGGTGGTTTTGCGTATGCAAATTTACCTGTACACGATCCTGTGGTAAAAACTGACATAAATTGCCAACTTGTATATTATAAGTGGCAACGGTAGCCAGGAAAGTCTTTTTGGGGACCTCGTTGTCGTTGATAGCGAATTTGGAAGTGCCATTGTTGTTGATGATACGACGAAAGGTCTCCAATTTATCTCTCTCATGTCCATATATTTCAATAATAATTGTTGCCTGCGTTTTGTTACTTTGTATGTAGTCGGCAATGCTTGAAGATCGGTTAAGTAGTTGAGGATCGCCACCAAAGCCCAGAATGATGGCAGAAACAATTGTTGATTTTCCAGTTCCATTGGGACCAGTCAAAACGTTTAGGTACTTTTTGGGGCAATACGCTATTTCATTGTAAGATCTGTAAAATAAGAATAGGCTTATTAATTAGGCATCACACAATACCATCTCCCGCCAATTCTCACATACACAAAGTCTTTGCAATATACAGTTTTAATTCTTCCAACCATTCCAATTCCATTATCTGCCATCTTTACGAATGTTCCTTTATAAGCCTCAATGTGGATGCTATCACTTAAATAGCTTGAAATGCCATTAAATGTCTAAAATTCGTGGGGCATTTAAATTAGTCTTTAAAAATGCGACTTTCCTCATAGTACTAGTGGTGGCAAAATGGTTTATAATTACCGACAGTGAATTAGAGATGACAGCTTTAACCTTAACGAGAACTCTTAAATAATGCTGTTAAATTTAACAGTAAACGAATAGGCTGTTACTATACCCTTACATAAAAATGTATGCAGTTTGTCAAGGCTTCGTAACGCTTCCCCGAAAATAAATATAGCAATTTGCATATGTAAATTAAATCTCTGTCAAGAAAAAAAGCTATGAAGTCTAAATTCAATAAAATCAAAGATTTAGCTTTACCTTGAAGATTAAGTAACAATAAAAATTGTAAGGGTATGCAAATTAAAGCATGGCCAAACTAATACCTTTGTTTTGGTTCAATTTCACTACTAAATTAGACCGATAGATTACTGGGTTTCGAAAGGGGGCTTGATACCAACGCCAGCTCTAAACATTATAACGAATGGTTAAGATATCCTGCCTACAACAATAAAGCAATTTTCTGTGAAAATATGATTAAATTAGTTTTGGCGGTATTTTTGCTACATGGCTAATGGGCCAATGATGGCTAAATTTTTAGAGAGGCTAACATTGCTTGGGTTTTGCTGGAGGTTAAAAGGAAATCCATCGAATTGCTCCCCTGCATTTTCGCCACTTAAGAGGAGTTGTTCCATGAGTAACAAAATCGTTGGGGCTCTGCCTTTACTGCTTGGAATTAACTTAAGAGAATTTAAAACATGAATCTAAATGATAATGTAAACTTTATTTTAAGAGTCTTTTTGAACTTAACGTGGGTATGAATCTAGGGAGCTAAGAGCTAGTTTCAGTGGTCGCTGCTGCTGCTGTTGTGGTTGTTGTTGCAGCTGTTGTTGTCGTTGTGGCGGAAGATGCTGCTGTTGTCGTAGATGATGTTGATGCCGCTGACCCTGAATCCTCGCAGCCATTATGTTTCAGCAAATAGGAAGCCAGAAATTTGATGGGATCAGCCGGTCGCTCTCGTGCCAAAGCCTGCATTCCGTGCAGCAGCACCGGAGCAACAGTCTGATCCAAATACTGACGAGTGGGCAATGAGCTGGTCTCTCCGGTACTCTTCTTGGCCACAGCTTCTCCTCCAGCTGCGGTTCCATTGGAATCTCCGCCTGCTGCTGCTGCAGCAGTTCCTACATTCGTAGCATTTGAATTAGATGTAGGAGCTGGTGATATGGGGTCATCTGATTTGGCGTCCATGTCTTTAGCAAGATATATTGATTTGTTGACTTTTTTTAGTTTTAGGCGCAGTTATCGGAAACAACAGATTCGCTAAACAATTGCGAATTTCGCCGCAATAGTGTGGAGAAACGGTTAAGTCCTATGCTTTTCTAACACTGAACTGCAGATGCTAGCCTCCAACTTACGTTTTCGTATTGGGATCTGTTGTAAGGTGTTGGTCAATCAAAAAAATTATCGATAACTTCGTGGGTAAAAGTTTCTAAAGGCACTGTGCCGCCACCTGGACGTTTAATAATCGTTACATTTTGAATTTAATTAAAGCCTGCGCTTTGGCTTTCTAAATTCTCAACGGTTGCCATGGAAATTTTCTTATAAAACCAAAACAAAATTGTCAAAATTAATTATATTTTTGTTTCCATTTTAAAAATCAAAATGCAACAAGAAGATGTTGGACAGCAATTGCAAAATTTCCAATCGGATGATCTATTGGAAAAATTAAAATTACTTAATTATGAGAAACATTTGTTGAAAGAATTCAAATTAAAGCCCTTGTCAAGATTCTACTTTGTCAAAGCTACCAATCCGGGTGAACAATTTTATATGTTCACTTTGATATGTTGGTGGCTCTGCAAAAAATTAGGCAAGGATATGGAAAGGCCCCAGGAATCGGATGATCCGAATACAGTGATTGCGAAAATTATGCAAATTCTTGAAGAAATTGTAAGTTCAATGAAATAATAAAAATCCAAACTTATTTATATTTCTAAAATTCTTAGGATGTGAATGTAGATTTTCCACCGAATAAATTAATACGCGGTGGAGGCTCTGTGTGTCTCATGGTTTTAGATAGCTTAGCCACACAGGCCATTAAAGTTGCCAAATTATCCTATCAACGTCTACATATAACACAAGAGGAAGAGTTCCTTGGTGACTATCTGGAGGACAATGCAGAAATTATATTGGAGAAACTAGAGGATGAACAAAATGCTGCCACCCAGAGCGATGACAGTGATCTCGAATTGGAGGCTCACAATTTTAAGCAACTTAATTGGCTCAACCGTCCACAGAAGCGATCCATTGGTGAACTGGAGCCCAACCAAGAGATCGCGACCCGCTTAAGCGATCATCAGCAATGGCGCTTGGAGCTCGAGCGCGTTCTACAGCATCTGAAGGTCTTTGTTAAGGCCGATGCTCGAGATTGGCGTTCGCATATCAGTCAAATGGATACTCTTAAATCAAATATTGCCGAAATATCGGAACCCACCCAGAATCAACTCAAGAAATTGCATAGCGAATTTACATTTAGCTTGGAGAAAATCGAAAGTCGTGAGAAACACTTAAATAATGAACTTCAACCGCTGATCCAGCAATACAAGGAACTATCAATCGAATTGAGTAGCATACAATATGCCCAAAATCAGGTTCAGGCTGATATGGAGAAACAAATGGCCCAGCTCAATGAGATTATGATGGAGCAGGAGCTCAAAAAAGAGGAAATGGAGCGACGTGGACAAGTGATGTCCGATGGCAGTGAGTAGGAAAAATGGCCTTTGCCTCCCTTTGACACATATCTATTGCTATCCTTTTGTTATTTCGTTTCAGGTTCTGTGCAACAAATCAAAAAATCGATTGTTAAACTTAAAGAGGACATTGCTCATTTAAATCTCGAAGTGGCTCTACTTATGCATGCCCACGATCAGGATATAGTGCGTCAAACACAATCAGGCCTACTCGATCGGGTCATGTAAATAAATGATAAAAATGATCCTAAAATATATACATACCTATATATACATACATATATATATATATATAAGCATGATTTGTATTTAGCACATCCTTTATATTTTTCACACCTCCGAATGGGTGATCTCGTTTTCCTTAACAAGATGTTCCTTTTCGTTCGTGGCGGAGCGACCACCAACGTTGTTCAACTGGAACTTGTTTGATTTGATAAGATTCGTAATTGGTTGCTAAGCCAATAGGGCGGTCAATTATCACCTCATTGTTATCAGCTGCTGCTATCCCTGCATCAGATAAGAGAAGACACGAATAGCTCACGTATAACATGACAAGAGCCGCCGACTACTACCAAAAAAACAAGAAGAAAACAAAATACTCATATGACCTAACCAAACCTAACCCAAACCCAAAAGGTTTGCCTAAAGGTGTTGCCTGCCACGCACGCGCACATCAAATCATCATTATCTTCATCATCATCATCATCATCATCATCATGATCATGATGATCAACATCATCCCTTTGTTTGCCCACTCTGAGGACTCTGCGGACTGATAAGCCTGTTCGCCCGACCCGCAACTTGTTGTGATTTTTTCCTTCTTGCGGCCTGCCAAACGTGCTAAAAGGTTTTTCCCCAGCAAAACTGAAAGAAAACAACAACTTTGGGAAAAATGTGAAAAACTCTTAATATTGCGCGCGTGGTGCAACAGGATTCTTTTTTTTTTCTTTTTCTTTTTTTTTATTTCTTTTGTTTTTGAAGAGGAGGAACCGCAAAATATTTGTAAGGATCAACAAACGGCTACGTGTTCAGCGAACGTTTCAATTGCCATCGAAAGAAATATTCCTGCGAGTTCAACAAGGTTCATATGCAGATATGGACATCTTTTTGTTTATTTGGCCCATAATTTTAGACAGTTTAATTTTGAAAGAAGAGGCAAAGTTCTCCTTCATCGATCCTAACCAAATTTCTACATATTTCTTTTGCTATTCTATAAGTCTTCGTGGAGAATGGAGATGGAGAACAATTCATTTGAATTACTATTAAAAAAGGATAAAAATGTGTCAGAACGTGGAAAATATGTATAAGGGAGAATTCCTTTCGTTCAGTCCATTGGAAAATGGGGTAAAAGAAAAGTAAAGTAAAAGTTTAAAATGAAATGTCTTAAGCTGTAGTCCATGAACAGTGAATTGTCTGTCACTACCAAAAGGACAATCAATTAGCTAACAACACATTTTAGAGACAACAAAAAAGAAACATTGAAAATTTGATAGCCATTGAAATTATGGGAGGTAAGTTCATTAAATATGTTTCAGATTCTTTTTAAAAAAAATATAAAGGTTAAGGATGCGAGGCTTCAAATAACAAGGTAATAGGAATTGTCCCGATCTGCTTTTTGGGACTCACATTAAGTTAATATCATGGGTAAATAGCAACGATTGGGTCCATCCATCCAACTATCATGAAGAAATCCAAAAAAACTTTTTGGGTAGGACTTTAAAGATGAAGACTTCAATGGCCTTTCATATGTTTAAAAATATATTTGAGAAATTAACTAAGAAGTCGTCTTTGATTACCAGATTCAAAAGTCTCACTAAAATCATTATTATATCAAATATTCTTTTAATAAGTTTAATATATTCCACATGCAATTACATACACATATTTGATTTAAATTAATAAAACAAGCTAAATTTACTACTTAAAAAATTTAATTTGGCTCCAATTGGGACACACAAAAACTTGAAAATATCAAGGCTGTTTATGTTAAATGATAAATTAAAATAGTTTTTGTTTTGAATAATTGCTAGAACTACTACATTTTAAAAAAAGGAGTCTGAATTTTTCTCTATGGTGAAATGGGACTATCTGGTATATATGTATATGATGTACCCACACCCCTCCATTTTTGTTTTTTTTTTTTTTTTGGCATAAATTGCATTATTATTAGGCTTATTTGATATGCGCCGACGACGACGATGGCGAAGTTCGAAATGCAGCAATTTCACTGCAAAAGCTTAGCCAGGCCAAAAACAACAACAACAACAACAGCAAAAGCAACGTGAAGGGGGGGCAGCAACAACAACAACAACCAGAAGGAACCAAAGTGAAGTGAAGCAAGAGTAAACTTGTTGCTGTTGTTGGGTTGCATATACAAAAGGCAGCAAAGAGGCAGCAACTGAACTACTGTTCATTTCCCACGGTAGGATTCGGATGCCATTCCACTGAGAGACCGAGAGACTGACTCGGACTCGGAATCGGAATCGGAGACTGAGCTTGAGACCTGAGATTGAGTGACTGGCAGCAGCGGCAGCAGCAGCAGCAGGGTAAAAGCAATAACAACAACAACAACAACAACTATATACAAAACGACAACGAAGTTCGATTCGAAGTGGAAGTTGGAGGCCTGCGAGTGGTTTTTGAGCTTCGGTCTCGGAGCGAGTATGCCACAGATGAGTTTCATTTTCTCATTGTTTAAGCGCAAACCTGTTGCCCGTTGTTTGAATGAACAGAGAAATACTGATTGTATATATAAGTAAATGCAGATATATATATGTATATACGAGGGAAGTTTGTTATATCGATGATTTCAATTGTTGATATGGTTTTGTATAATTATTTTTATAAACTATTGATTTTTGGATCTTAAGTCAATCGATTAAATGTATTAACCTTATTTATATATGAAAAGTCAAAAATTATACTCAAGAGGCAAGACTCCAAAAGGAAACTTTTTAATGCTTTTGAAGTTATGAAAAATTTGGGTACTGCCTTTAAAAAAGCTTCTATTTAAACTGATTTCTTAATGGGAACTAAACAAACTCCTCTCGTATGTACACGTATACATATAATCATCTACATATATAACGATATATACGTTTTGCCTCTAGGCTAAAAAAATCAAATCGTGAGGGGGATTTCTCTCTCTCTCTCTCTCTCTCTGTCTCCTGCTCTCTCTCTATCTTTCTCTCTTTGTGTGTGGGAGCTTAGAGGCGCCACCTAACTTCTCCGCCAAAATGAAGAAAAAGAAACCTTCCACATATATATTTCTAGGTGGTTCTCAGCGGGGTGGCTACTGAATAGACAGGAGGTCGGGGCGACAAAAGAAAAAAAGTATCATATAGTTTATTTGTTTTGTCATATGCAAAAGTCGTACGTACCCCATCTATAATAATTTATGATCTAATACCAGATGAAAACTTTTGGTAGAGAGAAGCTCTATCCATTCATTCTTCCACAAAAAAACAAAAACAAAAATTCATTCATACACAAAAAAATCGAAAAGAAAAGAGAAGAAGTTGAAGAAAAAGAAAAGATAAGAAAAGAAAAGAGACACAGAAACCAAAAAAGAAAAAAAAAAAAAGAATTGGTTTTTTGGGTTCGTTTTGTTTGACCGACCGCTCGCTGTGCCTTGAATGTGAGTGACGCCGCCGCCAACATCGATTTAAATGCAAATCAATGTAATAAAACATTTTTTTTTATTTTATTTTGTGATGTGATACTCTTCTCTCTTTGCTATTAATTTTAAATTGAATTTGTTTCTGTTTTTGTCTTGAAAAAGGCGACACCTACGCCCAAACATGGAGAAAGAAAGAGAGAAAGGAGGGAGGGAGTCCCTGACACCTTTCCTTTGAAGCGGAAGTTCATGTGGCGCTTAAAAATGGAGGAAAATGGACAAAAATAATGAAATTATATACGGATTTATAAGTTGTACGCTATAAAATAGATGTAAAGTGTGAAAATTATGTTTTAAATATTAATCCAGACTGGATCGCATTTGTAGAAGCTGAGTTACATTGGTTTGGATTTTGGTAGGGATAAGTTTATTGTGCTTAATATGAGCTTTTTAGCTATTAAAACATATTAGATGAACTCTTAAGCTGCTTAATCGTCAAACAACTACTAAAAGATGATCAAACTGTTTGATTATAATGATATAATACTCTAAATAATCTTATATTCATTTAGTTTAATGTGTTGGAAGCTGAATTTTTAAGGTGTCTGCTATAAAATATCAATACCAAATGTGTTTAATAGTTGCGATAACACAAATAAAATTATGTATTTGCCTTAAGCTTTGTTTTTCAAAAATTAAATATGTAATTCATATAAAGCTGAAGTTAGGATCGAACCATCACAGATATGAGATCTTTAAGATGTCTTAAAATGTTAAAAAATTACATATTATAACTACATTTCAGTGCAGTAAATATTTTCCATTAAGCTTTCTATAATACTCAAGTTCAGTGTATGGACAAAACTTTCTCAATATAAACAAAAGTCGTTCTTCGTATAAACAAATGAAAAAAAAAAAAAACCATTCACTGCGCAAAAAAGTATTAAATTTCATTAATTGCCAAGGCGAACATTTTGGTTGAAACAAAATTAAAAATTCATACGGCAGTCAAAGATGCGTTCACATAAATTTTTGGCGACGACGAAGAGGAATAAAAGAATACAGAATTTAATACATTTGTTAAAGATGTGGGCGTCGTTTGTTCTATACGCTATAAAATGAAGGGTATTTAAGAATTTGGTTCATTTATGTAACAATCGGATGAAAGTTAGCTAAAGTAAAGTATTTACTATAGAGGTAAGTTCCTATTGAAAGGATGTTGTAAGTAGAGAAAGACTGACAGAGGGATGGAGAAAAAGGAGAGACAGATCTGCTTACTAATTATTTTTTATGTATTAATTAAGTTGCAGTTTCTTTCTTTTTATTTTGTGACATTTTATAAAAATATAATATAAAAATTTTAAATATTTAATTTGGTTAATTTTATAAGTGCCGCTGGGAAGATTTGCCGATGGATTTTGATTCCATTCCAGATTTTTGTCCTAAAAGAAAAATTGAACTCATAAGAAGCACTAAAAGCCGCTTTTGTCTATGTCAAAATAAAATATTTAATAGATATTAATAGAACAGTTGTTGCCTTTAGGGTAATTGTAAGTCGGCTTGGTTAAGTTACAGATTATTCCCTTATTATTGAAACTGGACCGCAGCCACCGCAAAAGCAGCAGCCAAAGCACCCAGCAAGGCGTTGTCAACGGCTGCAAAAAGTATCCAGTTGAATATGATGACGATCTCATGTGATCATGACGAACGTTTCATATCTTCATTTTTGTGTTCATTCAAGGTAAATTTTGAATTTTTCGTAAGCTTTGTATAAATTTTTTGGAGCTAATGTTTCTATTTTTTTCACCGTTAGAGCGGGAGAAAGACAGACAGACAGACAAATCGAAAAACCCAAAAACTCAATAATCTATCAATGAATTCCCGTATACGTATTTTTTTTTTTTTTTTTTGTTTTTACTATTTTGAGATCGCTTCTCATTTTATATGCATTTCAGTTTATATGCTAATTTTGAGTTTGATTTTTTGGTTTGGTTTTTAGTTTCAGTCAGAGTCTCATCTCTATTGTGTCTATTGGACATCTGTCTTTATTTAATTTTAATTTTTATTTCGTAAATTTTAAATTTGTTGTCACTTCTGTAGGAGCGTTTAGGAATTGGGCTTTTCCATTTGTTTGAATTAAATTTGTATTTTTTTGTCTTTTATGATAATTGGGGTGCGGTGCAAAAATCGAATGAAACTTCTGAATCTGAAACCGAATCGGTATCTGAAACTGAATTTTTGCCTATTGTAGGTCTCCACCACACACACACACACACACACACACACACACACTCCTCTTAGTCATCGTTCAGCTATTGAAATTAATAAAATTTATGGTTTATTTGGAATTCGGTTGGTTTTGTTTTCTTGCCTCTTTTGGCCTCCTCTTCTTCCACCAATCTTTTTGTGGGCTTTTGGTTATTAATTTGCCATAAACCAGTAGACAAAGTGTCCATGAGTGTGTATATATTTGTGTGCTTTATGTGTGTGTGTGCGAGATAGGAGATGATCAATTTGGAAATTGAACAACTTAAAACTGAGATATTATACTTCTGCTTTTTGTTTAAATAAATTTGCTTGTAAAACGATTTCTTTATATCGATTTTAAAATGCTTTCTGAGTTTCGCATTTAACAAAGTTTAAGTATTTAGAGACACTCTAGATAGTTGATTAATGTTTGGAAGTTCATCTGACTTTCTTAGGCTTTCTATCAGCAGGCTTTGTTAAAACCAGTTGGGAATTACAACTACATAAAGCAAACAGCAGCTGTTATCTGTTGAGGAATAGCTTGAATATTCATTTCATTAGCTTTTTATAAGAATAACATGCGATTTATTAAACAGGCGACAATAGATTAAATGATCTTAAAAGTTTTGGTAACTTACAAGTAGCTTGAATCTAATCCATACTACATTTGATATTACATAACATCCACATATGGCAGATCTACGGGAGTAAAATAAGGCCAAATTTTGAAACCGATTTTCTCTTTTCACTCCTATTTTATCACCTGAAATGTATTACTCGATTTGCCACTTAAAATTTGATTAATTCTCTTTTTCCAATTTTTGTATCTTTCACTGAATTCTAATCCTATGCATTGATCTGACCTAATTCTTGTTGAAATTAATGAGTGAAAACGACTTTAAAGTAGTCAATTTGCATTTGCCTTATTTTGTTAATTTTACATGATTATTTTGTAAAGTGAAAATCATCTTTATTTGGTTTCCTTGTGTGTTCCTTAATTAGGTATCTCCTTCAGCACTTCATCTCCTTTTTTGATTGCTCATTTAAAATATGCAAATTTGTTAAGCAACGACAACAAACGAAAAACAAAAAAATGAAGCCATCATCAGCAGTTTGCACTTAAACTTTATTGATGCTTGATGTCGAAAATCGACAACACCGAAGACAAAAACTTAATTAAAAAATCCTTTTTTGGGCAACGCAAAAACAAACAACAAAAAACGGAACAAATAAAGTCAAAATTAAAAAAAAAAAAAATGAAATACACATGTGAATGAAGCGTTTTGTTTCTGTTTCATTGAGAAATGGCCAACGGATGAGATAAACAGACAATCAAAATGGTTATGAATGTATGTTTCCCTCGGTTCACAAAAACAAAAAAACTATATGGAAAAAAAAGGCCAACCACAAAAAAAAAAAAAAAAAAAAAAGAAGGGCCTCACACAACGTTCAACAAAATGGAGCTGAACTGTGGCGTAAGACTAGTGGCTCTGCTCTGGCTCTGCCACTGGTTTTGTTCGCTCTCTCTCAACCGCACACACGGGCACACACGGGCACACACACACACACACGCAAACAGAAACACTATTGCACTCACACAGAGAGAGATGAAAACGGGTTAAGCAAAAGGGCGCCGCCCAAAGCGCCAGCCTCAAATTTAAAGACCACGCCTACTTGGTCTGCTTTCTGGTTGAACTAAAATAACGAAAAACTAACCAAACTGCGGTCTGGGGTTTTAAAAGACCTCTAACCGAAACGTCAAACGGTTACTTAACAGTGGGGGAGATATACATATTTTCAAAAAAGGTTTTCATTACCATTACAGGGAAATGTCTCCTTGCTGCGTATTTCAAGGATAAAAATTTCCCCTGAGCAATGAGTCTTCATTAGTGATAGTTCGGTAAAACGGTTAACTATTTAACGGTTGATTTTGTGTGAGTGAAAGAAAGTTAAGTGCTCTTTTACAACGGCGGAGAAAGGGCTACAGTGAGAAAGAGACAAATGTCATTGTTTTTTTAGTATCAATTTAGTGTTGGCTTTCTCCATTATTATTTCGTTTAATCGTAGTAATTAATTTGTTTATTTTGTAAGCTTTAATTTAAACGTCAATATTAAACGTAACGCCCCAATAAATTTCTCACTCATTTTAACTCCCTCTCACTGTCTCTTTCATGCTCTCTGTCTACTTCTCTGTTTCTATCTCTTGTCCTCTTTAACTGCACTTTGACTCAAACTAAAGCCAACCAATGGCAGCCCGTTACTCCCACTCAATGTGCCTCTCTTGAGTGAGTGTGAGTTGAAAAAAAAATCAGAAGCCGTTTCGAATACAGGCAGCTGCCTGCTGATACAAAAAAAAAAAAAAAAAGAAAGAAAAAGAAGGAAAAAAACCGAGAAAAAATATATACATAACTGAAACGTAACGTTAAGCTGAAGTTTCGATCGTAACTTTTGCAGTTGACTGTCGCGCACAGAAGCGTTCGGAAGTGAAATATATTTTATTAATAATATTAAAGGTCGTCGTCGTCGTCATCGTATTGTGCAAAAAATAAAAAAAAAAAAATAAAATAAAAAAAATAATTATTAGTAAAGGAATTTATTAAAGTGACTCTTTAATTGCTTTTCTATGTTAGCGCTAAAGGGTAAGCTCTCCGCCATTTTGTGGCTACTGTGTTAAGTGTAGAGTGAGATGGCTAGCTAGTTGGGCTACTTGTGTTGTTTAAGCATGCGCAACGCAGTAGAAGAACTTGCTTCGGCTACTGGTCTTGCCGATCGCAAAGCAACGCCAACTCCTTCGGCTGTTTGAGCTTCGGCTTTTGCATTTCGGTTGACCAGTTAGAAGAAAGAAAGGCTAGTGGTAGAGAGATGACTCACATTATAACAGAGCCACTGTATTGAGCCGTACTCAACACACATACACATACACATACACACACACACATACACAGAGAAGAGACGCGCTCAGAGGTACTCTATGTGTGTGTGTGTGTGTGTGTGTCGTTGGTTGCTTCCTCAACTTCGTGGCAGCGCTGCTGACTTCGACAGCGCACCATCAGCAGCAGCGTCAGTCGGCAGGCAGTTGACTACCTATTTCTTTCAGTTATTAGTAGCATTCATTCATTCAACTTTGTGCCGCGCAAGCGTGCGTAGTTCCCTCAGTTCCTTTCGCGTGTACCTTAACAAGAAAAAAGTAATAAGAAAATAATAATAAAAAAAAAATAAGAAAACATACCGAAAAGAAAAGAGGACTAAATATACATACATAATCCGAACGCAAAAAAGAGATCATCATCATAATCTATCTACCATTTTGACCATCATTAACTTGAAGTCCACAAGATCCGTCTATCGCGTAATTCCAGTGTTTTCGAAGCCCATTGGTAGGTAAGTTTCGTTTCGTTTCGTTACGTTTCGTGGCACACAGTAGCCGAAGTAAGTTGAGAATGGCGCTCGTCGTGTTCTTTCTTGTTTGTGCTTGGGCTACCAGTTTTACGCTCTTTCATTGGCCCACACAAACACACACACTTACTCACAGACAACATGCATCTATGTGCGTGCCTTTCTGTTTCTGTGTATGTATGAGAGAGATTGTGTGCTTTGTTTGTGTGTATCTGCATGTGTGTGTGTGTGTGCGTGTGCGGGAAATGGAAGCTTTTTTCGGTGTAAGAATTTGTGTCGCCATTTGCAAAATGGCGTTTGACATTTCTAATCATACGACCCATTGGACTCTATTTTATAGCCAAACAAAAAGTTGACTTTACTTTTATGTTGCAACGGCAAATTTTTAATCAACTTTCTTTATTCATATATAGAATAGGTTATCCTGATAGTTGTCTAAGGAGTTTTGGAATTTTGCAAGGATTTCAGTATAAAAACCTCAGAACAAAGTACTTTACTTTTTTCTATAACATTTTCTGTTCATTAACAAACTTCTAGAAAAAATTTCCATTGTATACTTTTCATCTTTAGCATCAGATCTTTTCAGAAAGTTCTTTAATTGAACACAACTTAGTTAAAAATTATTTCAGTTCGAGGTTGTTAAACTTTCTTAAAATGTCTTATTCGATTTCTCTAAATCCTTTACAAGAATCTCTTTAAATATCTTTCGTAATACTATTTTTTAAATGAGAGACCTAACTTATTTTTTAAAAGTAAAAGATTTACTTAGTCACTGTATAACATCAAGTTTAGCGTGAAATATAACCTCTTGCTTTCGAAGCTTCAAATACAACTCAAGCCCCCATTTTTTCTTTCTTCTCTAATTGCGAAAATTCTAAATTGCTCTTACATTTCTTGGAAAACTGTTTTCGTTTTGAAAAAAACTTTTAATTCATGGAAACGAATTGCCGTCGGCTTTTGGCTTTCCCCACAGCTGAGCTTAAACTTTTTAAAGTTTCGGTTTGTTAAAGCTTCATGAGTCAGCGATTTGGTAAAAAAAAATTAATTCTTCGTAAAAACCAAGGTCTAGCTAGTGAGCAAAAAAAAATCGCAAGAAAAATGAAACAATACTAAACAATGATCAACGATTTAAGCAGGTTTTTTTTCCAAGTCTTAGGCAAATGAGTCATTTAACAATTTAGTAACAAGAAAATTCCAAGAATTTTCTGCAAATTCCGACGACCACACGCAGACCCATTCATCCACATCAATTTCATCAATTAGACATGCATTAGTTGAGCGATTAAAATATGGCCAAAAGTGCTGCCTGTAACACCTTGAGATGAGATGAGATGGGAAGAACGTACCAACTGTCAATTTTTATAGATCTTGGCCACAGTTTTCCCACATCAAACCAGAGAGAGGGAGAGTGGGAAGAGTCCCTTTGAGCCTTCTGTTGTTGTGGTATACCTTTTGTTCTACTTGAAGTGCTGCGACTTATATAAATTTTTCTTAAGAATTTTGTGCCATTAGCACAATTAGATTCGTATCAAAAAGAAAAAAAAAATCGGTTTCGGTTCCTCTTTTTGCCTTTTGTCCTTTTTGTCATTTATTTAAGGTTTTTTTTTTCACTTTTCGGCTTGTAATTTTTAATGGCACCTTGCCAACTCACTGTCCGCCTCCAAAAAAAAAGAGAGAGAGAGAGAGAGAAAACGAAACGAGGGAGAGAAGTGTGTGGTAATCGCTTTTGACCATGTTCCGTGTCCACACACACACACACATCATCCACATCGTGTGTGTCACTTTTTAGCCTTATCGGCCATACCGCTATACACATTATCTCTTTCACAGGGTGTTAAACTGTAACTCTCTTTCTGGTTTTCCAGGGAACTGTGTGTGTGTGCGTGTGAAGAAGTGAGGGAGGGAGTGGAAGGAGTAGGTGATAGAGGTCCAGGCGTAGGCGCTGTGTCGCACTTACTTTGCACTTCTTTTGATTTTTATTCGCTCACTTGGGTTTTTGGCTTGCTGCAAATCTAATTTCACGCAGCATTAACGCCTTTCGCATGGCCCTTCAGGTCAAAAAAAAAAAAAAAAAAAAAAAACAAAATAAATAAATAAGAAGAAAAAAGGAGATCATGCTGGGACGAAGATCTCTCGATCTCCCTCTGTCTCCCTTTCTCTCTCTCTCTGTGTGTGTGAGAGTGTGTACAAAACAACTAATTATTTTCACTGCCAGGATTAATGGGATTATCCAGCCATGTTGTACAATATTTGGCCAGTATTTTGGGTGTTACAATCTCAGACAGAAGGTTAAGCGGATTTGCGCAAAAAGCGTAAAAGTTAACGCCTAGTGGAATTTTTTTCTTAATATTTCAAAGATTAGAGACACGATAGGGTTCTACGAAATATGGAAATAAATGCATTACGGCTATATATTTTCTCTAGATAATACTTAACTAACTTGATCCTTGATAAAAAACAAAATAAGGGACTATTTTAAAGTTAAATTTCTTCTTCAGCAAATTTCGCAAGTAGAATTTAGTAACTTAAAATTATTTTAAGAATTTATAGAATCGTAAGAAATATTCTATATTTTCCTGATAACTTTTAGACATGCATTAACCCTGAAACATTTAAATAAGGTCGCTTGAGTAGTCCTGTCAAAGCTTTTGCAAGATGATTTATATCCCTTTGAAATGGTTTTATTTTACTTCTACTTAGTTTCAGCTTAACTTATGCTTTCTTCAATTAAACTTATTTGTACTAAGTAGATTTATAAATGATATAGTTAAGAAAGAAGTTCAGTTCAAATTTGGATTTCATTTCTTCCTTATACCATTAGATTACATCTTTATCACTCTATCTCACTTCTTGGTCTACTATAAAACGATCAAATAGAGTGCTTAAACCCTCATTCAGAATGTAAAGTGTTGTGGTTGCTGTTGCTCCATTTAAGCCCACTCAAACACAAATTCAAATTCCAGAAACCTCAAAAATCCAATAACCCGAAACTAAACTGAGAATCCATAACGAAATGGATGGCCTTATGCAGGCGCCCTGTGTCGCATGATTAACGGCGTTAAAATGCCGATGTGACGCCACATTGTGTACACAAATTAACATTGGAAGAGCCCAGGCCAGGCCACAGCAGACCAGACCAGTCCGGACCTCGCCAGACCAGAGCAGCCCAGGCAAAGCAAGGCCAGATAGGTCCCAAAACCGCTTAGACAGAGCGAGAGAGGTTGACACTGAGAGGACACAGAGAGGCACCCAAATATCTCTCAGTGTTATAATTTGAATATGTTTAGTGGGCATTAATGTTATAATGACAATAACTACGTAACGTCGGCTGGTTGGCTGGTCAGCCTGGTCTGAGTTTGAGTTTTTTAAATCCGAGTCCGAGTCTCAGTCCGGCCAGTGCATCACCCGCTGTGATGACGTTTTTGAGGCTTTTGTTGTCAACGTTTCCCCTACATATATATCCAAAAAGTGTTCCAGCTGCGAGCTAAAAAGCACATATAAATAAATATCGAAATCAGTATACCGAATACCCAAAGACACACAGTCCAAAAGAGAATGGCGGGAGGGATGAAGGGAGTGTATAGCTTGTCGCTACCAGTCAGCACAGCCTTTTGTTTGTGCAGATATCCCCATCTCGTATCCAAAAAAAAAAAAAAAAAACAAAAAAAAATGAACAAAAAAACAGAAAATGACTAAAATATATGCCATCCAGCGGCGCCGAAATGACAAAAATAAAATTACATAAAAAATAACAGTTGTTAACTACTGCAAGAGAGGGTCGCTTCGACGCCTCACATAAATTCTCATTCGAATTTCGCAGAGCTTGGCAAGGCGCCAATTAAAAATCCAAAAAAAAAAAAAAAACAAAAAAAATCAACTTGTTACCAACTTCTGTCAATTTCAGTCAGACTTAATGAAGAGCGAAAAATTATTATTATTATTATACAAACTTTGAATATGGCAATCGTGAGAGTTGCCAACGATCTCAAAAGAAAGTCTGAGGAAAAAGGTTTGCTGTGAAGCTTCTGGTAAAACTTTACAACTGAAAGTGGGTGCTTTTGAAACACGGTTAAACTTTGTCAAAATAAACTTTCCATTTTCGAGGTTTAATAGTCTAAAAATCCTAGAGATTTTTTGTCTTATTTGGTGTTTTAATGAGGCTAACCACTAAAGATTTTATCCATAAAACTAAAACTTTTTCTATTTGAACCATCTTAGAACCATTTCTAATGTCTTTGCATCATCGATTGATGCTGTCATTAATTAAAGTTCTTTTCCAGGTCCTTGAAAATACTTAATTTTGGTAGATTAGCTAGAAAATTGTTGAAAATATGCAACAAAAAGTATATTCGAGAGTTTTCTACATTATTTCCATCTAACTGAGTTATTCGTAGTCCTACCTAAAACAACTTGCAAACTTTGAAAAGCCTATAAGGAAGATATTTCGATAACTTAAAACGAAGAAAAGCTAAAGTTCCAATGTTGGGGAGATGTTTAAAAAGAAATCTTCTATAATAATTATTTAGATTATCACGAGTTTAAAAAAAACTAAAAGCTTATTTTTCCCAAAGTTTGTTACGCAAGTACAGTAAATAACAAAAAGCGTATTTGGTCCTCTTTCCCTGCCTTTCGCTACGTCTTTTTATGTGTGTTTGTTGTAGTTGTCGTTGTCGTTGTCGTTGTCGTTTCGCTTTGACACTGAAACACTGGATAATAATAATATGCCTAAATGAACTAAAGACGAAGGTTAAGCCCAACTGACTGAAAAGTGTTGGGTGATTTGTAAATGTCAACACCAAGAGAGAGAATCCACCGACACCAGCACCAACAACAACCATGGATGCCAACTGACACCACCGACACCACCAACTAAGTATCTCTGTGGCCGTTTTTAATGAGTCATTTTCAATTTCATGTTGCGTGATTTAAGTTGACAACTTGTTGTTGGTTGGATGGTCGCTCGGTCTGGCGGTCAGTCGGTTGGTTGGTTGGTTGGTTGGTTGGTTGGTTGGTTGCTTGGTATTTTTAATGAAATTTATTGGCACATAAAAGTCGTCTCAGGCGTTGCTAACTTTATTTAACATTTTTGTGTTTGTTTTTAGGTGTTTTGCAGCAACAGCAACAGCAGCAGCAGCAGTAGAAACCAGAGGCGGCCCACCCAAAAGAACGCCCACATTTATTTCAATAGAAGTGGAGAAATCTCTCGTGCAACGTTGTCACATTTCATTGCTCCAACGCACCTACTCAACCTATCTGGCTGACAATTTGAAGATAGTGGGAGAGAGTACCGTTAAAGTTAAATACTTGCGCTCTCAGTGCAACAAGAAAGCTCCCATCTCAACACACACACACACACGCACACGCACACTCAATTAGAGATATCGAGTGAGAGAGAGAGATAGAGACAAAGAGCAAGAACATAAGAGAGAGAGAGAGCGAGAGAGAGAGAGAGGTGAGACCTAATTCCACTCAGCTAGCTGTTAGCGTATGAGTTAGTGAGCAAGAGCGAGAGAGTGAGAGCAACACTCTCTGCGAGCACCCACTTGGAGTACACTTTATATGTGTGTGTGTGTGTGCCCCTGCTGCTGATATACCTGTGCCGTACTTGTGACTGTGCCCGTGTTGCGCGCTGATATCTCCCACTGTGGTATTGTTAACTAGTAAGAAGAAGCAGAACGTAATACATATATCGTCTGTCAAAATGTTTGCTGTAATGCGAATCGACAACGATGACTGCCGGTCGGATTTCCGTCGCAAGATGCGTCCGAAGTGTGAATTCATTTGCAAGTATTGCCAGCGGCGTTTCACCAAGCCATACAATCTAATGATCCACGAGCGTACACACAAATCGCCAGAGATAACATATTCCTGTGAGGTCTGTGGCAAATATTTCAAGCAACGTGATAATCTGCGTCAGCACAGGTGAGTTATATCCACAAAAAAAAAAATAAAAATAAAAATAAAATCCACAAAAAAACCAAACCCCGAACAAGAAACTTTGAAAAATAGAAAGAACAAAACAAAAAAAAAAAAAAAAACCCAACAACTTGTTTGTACATATCAAATAGGTTAAAGTGCATGAAGAATGTTTTCCAAAAAAACATGTTTCCTTTTATTTTTCTTCCTTTTGTGGTGTTGGTCAAAGGCAAATACACATGTACATTCCTTCTACACATATCCAAAAACCAAATACATTTCGTCACATAGTGTAAATCCCAGTTTTATGTCGTTAGTTAGTTAGAGAAAAGTTCCCCGCGATTTCATTTGGATTTCTAGTTAAACCACAATCCGATCGAATGCAAGTGTCAAAGTCAATATGAATAAAAAACTATTTTTATTCTACAATAGAATTTAATTAGTTTCATTTGTTCTCAGAACAAATCAACCTGCAATAACTGAAACTATTTGTTAAAAAATAAAACTTCGTTGAGTTTGCCTTAACTTAACATTGTGGAGTAAAAATGATCTATTAGTCGAGAGATTTAGCTGTGGAAATTGTTTGTTCTAAAGTCTTTTAGTTTTTAAACCCTCGAAAACTATCCACAGTGTTAAATTTGTTCTTTAGATAGTTAGATTTGGTTGATAAAGTATTCGAAATATAATTTAAATTAGAGAAAAGACACCAAACAAATACTTTACTCTGTTTGTAAAAGCGAGAGTAGTATTTAAAGAAGACGATAAACTTAAAAAAAATATTGAAAGGATTTATTTTGAATTTTTTCAGTATAGACTTTGCAGTTAAATGATATTCAGTAATGTTTAGCAACGTTTTTGCAAAGATTTAAAACGCCAAAGTTTTTGGTTTAAACTTTAAAGAGTCAATTGATAGTTTGTAGCCCTAAGTCTGTCCATTAGACAGACGGAAGTTCAAATTGATCACCGTGATTCGCGTTTCTAAGGCATTAATATCTAATTCTGAAAAACAGAAACAGTTTCCTAAAGGTTTGGAAAATTCCAATAGTAAACTAATCTCCAAATGATATGTTATTTGATTCTATGGATATCTGTTAGCATATACGATGTACATGTATATAGAAATTCTGATAAAACAAATAAAAGCTCCAAAAGCTTCTGCACATATCGCTCTACACATATCATTCTTTACACACAAACACACACACACACACGCCACACCTGGCCTAACCAAATCATAAAAAAAAGCAACCATATGGAATATAGTTTTTTGTTCAACCCGAAAAAAAAAACCAAAACCTACCTACATACATACTACATCACCTTCAATATATATATATATTTCTCTCTTTCTTCTCTTCTATTTGTAGATGTAGTCAGTGTGTTTGGCGATAAGCTAAATTACCAATCAA
This sequence comes from Drosophila nebulosa, assembly GCA_024703675.1. Classification (NCBI taxonomy): domain Eukaryota; kingdom Metazoa; phylum Arthropoda; class Insecta; order Diptera; family Drosophilidae; genus Drosophila; species Drosophila nebulosa. Next base: position 8,438,742 of record CM045724.1, on the reverse strand, counting down.
TATATACACACACAGCAATATATATACATATATAAAAAAAAAACAAAAACAAAACGCACCGCAGCACCAACAGCACGCAATATCACAACTATATACAATATCTTTTTTTAAATATTAAACATGAATAAAACAAGTAAAAACCTATAATCAATAATTAAATATATATAAAATCAGAAAGAAAAAGAACTGGGAAAAAAACAACAACAACAAAAACAACACCAACAACAAGTCACCAGCACTCTACCAGAATACAGCCAGAATACACCACGCCCATACGCCTACCGCCTACCGCCTAAAAAAAACAAAAACAAAATAAAAACTGCTTACTACTACTAGATGCAATCTACAAAGACGCCGGAATATGCCTTATCGCGGGTGGTTGGTAAATGATAAACAAAACAAAACACAACACAAAAATAAATGAAAACATCAAGAAAAGCGAAAATGATTTCGTTAATATAGAATTTGGTTATTTGGTTATTTAAAGCACTTTGCTACGCCCCCTCCTTTACGCACACATACACACCCACACATGTACACACACACACACACACACAGATACTTAAATACACAAGAAGACAACTAAATTTGTATACTATGTTGCGCAGGCGCAGCACTAAAGCAACGCACAACAATAAACAAAAAAGGAAACAAATAATATTTGCAGAAATTTACATCAGAACACTTGTGGGCGTGGCGTCTATACAAAGTGAAAATGATCAACATTAGCCACAACAGCAGCAACAATGCTTAGCAACAAACTACAACCAATCATTTAACAACAACAAATTTCAATTACACTGGCAACAGGATCGAGCAGCAACATTCTTCAACCTTATCAACAAATCAGCAACATTTAACCATAACTGCAATAATGTTTAGCAACAATGTTTGCTGTTAATGTCAATGGAAAGCTTCAATCTAAGCTTAAGCTTCTTGCGCTTTCTTCAATGGACAACAACAGCAACACCAATTCCAACAGCTGCAACTCTCCCGCCCCCAACTCCACTTCCCCTCCTTCTTTGACCTTCGTCCCCCCATCTATGTATTAATCTTAAAGGAAAAATCGAATTAAGTATTTGTATTTTTTAAAATTCACGTTGAAAATGTATTACATAAAATTTTTTAATCATAAATATAAATAAAAATATAATTAATAATAATAATAAACAACAACAAAAAAACAAAAAAAAAACAACGCAAAAATCACTTAAAGATATGGCAATTGTTTTGTTTAAGTTTAAATTAAAATAAAAAAAAACCAACCACAACAAAAAGAAAAAAAAATATGAAAAAATAACTTTATTCTTTTGGTAAATTGGCGCGGAAAAAAAAATGTCTCTTGTTGGTCCAGTGCCTAATGCCCTGCAATCTAAAAACCCAATACGCCCTCCCCCAATTACCCCCCTCAGCACAATAAGATTGTACATTTATTTTTTAAAATTTTTTATAATTTGACAACGTGCAGTGCCACGCCCTCTTGCCAGCCTGTTTAATAAAATTCTGATAAAAATGTGAGAAAATTTTCAAATGGAAAAATTCCATTTTATATTTTTTGTGACACAATTTAGAAATTTTTTTGTAATTAAAGTGTTAATAAATGATAAACAGAACGCAAGTAAGAGAATGAGAGAGTGAAGCGAATCATTAAGTAATTAAATAAAATATATTTATACAATTTACAAAAACAAAAATATTCAAAATTATATTTGGTTTTTCTTTGGGAATTTTGGTTGTTTGGTGAAAAGTCTACAAATTTTCTAAGGCATGCGACTGGCTTTCAACTATTGATGAAGAATATATAGTATATACATAATGTATACATAATGGTATATATGTATGTATGTAAGTTGGTTTGGTAGCCCTAGAATTGATAATTAGTGTGGCAATTGCATAATTAAAAGTCAGAGATGGTCGTTGAGAGAGTCGTAAACGGTCGTCAAGTACGAAAAGTTGTAAACCTAATCTTAAAACTTATTTCTATAAACCATAAACATCTATTTCAAAATGCAATAAACTCATTTTATATATATGTATAGACATGTTTACATCTTATATTGCTTCAGTAGTAGATATCTAAGATCAAATTGCAAGGGGCAGTTCCAGTATTACGTAAAGCAATACTTTTCACCCCCCGTAACGCCCATCTATACATATAATTTCATTTTCTTATTTGTTGTGTAAAGAAATTTCACTTCAAAAATTAAGGCTACGAAATTCATTGAACCGTTTAACAGGAGACCCCTTCACCCCTCCACTCAAACAGCCACCCACTTTAGAAGGAACACTCTGCAAAATTGTTTTCATGCATCTTAATTACCAATTTGATGAAATTTGTTTGTTTAATACTTTTAAAGTAATTGATTAGTTTGTTATAAAATGCATCTACTTTTTTATAACTTCATTACTCTAGCTTTTAATTCTCTAAGATTTCGAAATTGATATAGAAACACAGATACATACTCAAGAATATGTATTTTTCTCTCTTCATTAAAGAACTCAATTTTTGAGTTGTTTATAGTAAAAATGTATACAAAATTTAAATTAGTGAGCTGTGGTTTACTTGTTAATATGGGCCAATCTTTTTAACGGCCCTCTGGGTGGGACAGGACAAAGTTGTCTTTAATAAGAACAATTTCTTGCAGTTTTAGGTATGCATATGTAGTGAGTATGTCAATATCTTAGGAAGCTTAAAAGTTTTAATTCCCGTCACCACGTTTCAGTAAACAATCCAAGGAAATGCAGCTATTTGAAGGCATAATATTAATTAAGAATATTAATGGCCCACATACTTTGAATATTAATATAATTTGCTAGTTAGGTCCTGTAATTAGTTGATTAAACGTTTAAATTTTAATTGCACTTTTTAATGTTTACCATCATTTAGATAACGTCTTAGCCTCAATTAGGTGAAGGCTATTAGAAGCAGCTGTTCAAAAAACAATTGTCGGCTAAAGGAAAAGGGGGAAATCAAACTAAATTCGATTGGTCAAACATAAATCATGAACAGATTTGCCCTGCTGGGTTGGTGTTAATTAAATATTGACTATGTTTTGATATAAATATGTATATATGTATATTTATATGTGTATGTGGCTCGTAGTTTTCCAGACAATTTAAATGTTTGCCAGCAAACTGCTCGGCAGGATGCAGCAGAGGGCAGATGATAATGAAAGCGTTTCCAAATGCGAAACGAATGCCAGACTGGCTACTGGTAACAAGGATGTGGATATGGATATGGATTCTTGTGGATTGGCGTATATGGGATATGGGATAAGACTGCATGTGGTCGGTGTGAGGCACGTGTGGTTTTCCAGTTAACCGCGTTGCCACGTTTCGTTTGCTCTGCCTGCCTTATGGCATTAAACTAAACTGTTTCCACCTACCCAAAAAAAAAAAAAAAGAACGGAGACGTAGCCAACTTAAAGGACACAGTATGACTTCCCTAGCCCGCTGTGTAGAGTCCAAACGCCACCCGCTGGCTTTGTGTTGGCCTCTCATCCTCTGCTTTAACTCGATGGAGGAGTCTCAATCGGTATTGGCATCGCTATCTCAGACTGCCGCCGACTCTCTCTTTCACTAACTCAGACCAGAGGGCGTTGCCCACCCACTCTTTGGTATGTGCTTCCTCTATTCCTCGTCCACCTTGTTTTTCTTTCCTGTCTTAATCGCTCTCTCTCTCTCTCTCTCTCTCTCGTTCGCCTCTTTTATCTGTGAGTCAGTAGCTTGATCAACATTTCCGTTTCTTCAACTTGCCGATTTCTTTGGAATGGAGTTTCCCCATCATCATTGTAGTCATCATCACTTGCATCTGACTCACATCCATGGAAGAGTTTCCTCATCTTAGAGCGACATTTTTCCTTATTTTGACTCATTCACTAAAACCATTTCTAATTCAAAATCTCTTACACACATAATATTTGGCAACAGGTTTCCTCAACTTGGAGGTGCGACGATACGATGTTAGCTCATTAGATGTCTCATTGCTGATAAGAGAACTTAGACCATGGAGTACTCTAACAAATAACTTTATTAAATTATCGGGCATGGTGACTACTGGATTGAGGCTGATAGAAATGATCTTAAAAAAAAAAAGACTAATGATAATTTGTTATAAATTAACTAAAAGTCAAGCAAACAGTTGGCTTAGAATGATATTTAGTAAGAAATTTAGATTATTATATTTTTAATTAATTTGCTGATAAATAGTGAAACAATTTAGATGAAGTTTTTGAAATGAGAGATCCCATAGAGCCATAGACCTATTTGACTTCGTATTGCTTAGGATAGGCCGAACTTTAATATGTTTTCTTGAAACCAGCTCAGAAGATAGGCAGTGCCCGAGCCCATTTTGCTTAAGGCAACAGCTTTATAAGAACGAAATTTAAAGAGACTACAGATCATTGCCAAAAAACTATACAGACAGATAAGCAAATAAAATATTATTTAAAAGAGCATCTCAATTTCGGTTTGATGGAAATGTCATTTCTTACTTAACTCACTTAGTTAATTTATATGTATATGCATAATATAATCTGTACAGGGGCAATGATATGATCATCATCATGATCATCAGACTTTGAGACATGGGACGTATTGGAATGTTTTGTGGTCTTTGCTGATTGCTGGTGGTTCTTCTGGTGCTGCTGCTTGTCATCACGTAGGATCGCATAATTTTACTTTTTACTGTTAAGAGGCGGCGGCCGCTCCTGTTAGGCGGCTGCCGCTGGTGCAATTAACCAACAAAAATCTCAACTACCAACCAACTGAGGGGAGGGGGAGGATGGGGGAATGAGGTAAAAGGAAAATTTATATCTATATAGAAATGAATTCAAACAGATGCTCGGAATTCAAAGGCAAACAAAGCGGCACGTACAACGTGCGGCTATTTGTCTGATTTTGCTTGATTTTTATTTTTTTTATTTTATTTCTTGTTGGTAGGTTTTTGTATTTATTTTTGTTTTCTTTCGGTTTTTTGTTATTTTTTTGTGTCTTTTGGCATTGTGCGCCAAAGAGATTTGTGGGCCAGGCCCGAAAAGCAACGGCAACACACAGGCTAACACTGAGACTGAGACTGAGACGACAGTCGCAGTGCGAAGAGCGCTAAAATGTCTGGTCTGGTCTGCTCTTGTCCGATCTCTGGCTTTTGAGTCTGAATCTGAATCTGCGGCTGCGACTGAGTCTGGTCTCTGCCTTTTGGCCAGGTCTCTGTTTGCCAGAGGCCTGTCGCTTTTAATCTAGCAAAGCAATCGTTGAATGCCACTAAACTTTTCACCACACAACTTATATCAATTGTCGTCCCAATGTACAACGTCAACGCGCCCCTGATATATTGGATCTAAATGTGATCGTAATCGCAAAGCGGAGCAGCAGCGGCAGCAGCCCAGCTCCTCCAACCTCCATCTCGAAATGGAGCTGAATCCAAAAGCCACCGATGGGAGCCATAGGAGAGAGGGACACGTGTGTAGTGTGTGTGTGTGTGTGTGTGTGTGTGTGTCTGCTCAATGCAATGCAAACACAGTTAAAGGAACCAATTTGTCCTCCAAGCGGCTATCAACACAAATTTTCCAACATGATCTCTCTGAAGTGGGGACACAGAAGGAGAAGCATTCTGGAATGTTTGGCGGTGGCGGTGAAAAAAAAATACAGAAGTATAACAGTATAACAGAATTTAATTTTAATAGTTTATAATAAAACTTAACATTTTATTTAAGAAAGATTTTGGAAATCCAAAAGATATCAGATCTGAGCATAAACATAAAAATTAAAAATTCAACAATCTCTGAAAAACTTACGAAAATCCCAAGAGAAGTTATTAGAAGGTCTGGAAAATCTAAAGACTCATTTGAAAAGACTTCAAAATCCTTGCTAAGATTACTTTGACCTTACTTTGACCTATGACTTTAAGTGGTTGCTGAAAAGGTAAACAAATATTGTAAAGCAAATGGAAATTGCTTCGTTTTTAAAGTTGACAAAATGAAATAATTATAATCATAACAATAAATAATTAATTGAAATCGATTTAAGAAATGCAAAACTAGTTATCCGAGATGCAACAATTCTTTTGTTCTTCTTTAGGTTCCATAAACGATTAAAAAAAAAAGAAGAAACTTGTTTATCCTGATCTTGAACATAATACGATCAGTTTGTCTTAAGCCTAGGCCTAGACAACAACAACAACAGATGTCTGTGTTTACCTTCTTAGGTAGTCCCAGTCCCCCAGTCCCCACCACTTTCCACTGTCACCGTTTTCCTCGCCGCGTCTGGTTTATTTTTGCATTAATTTATGAAGTGATGATGACAAGTGGGGATAACGGGGTCATTTCGCGCTTAATGTCGCCAACACGTAAAATGATTTGCATCCAAGAGGAGGCGAACTCAATCCGTGCGTAACTTTAGAGCCTGTGGCAAGGCTGCCAACTTTAACTTTAAGTTTTAGCATCAACTCCATTATCATTGCCGCCCGATCATAACAACACAACACATTTTAAAGGGCTTAAGTCAAAGAGGAATCAGAGTCAGCCGGAGATGGAGTCGAATTTGGATTCGAAGGAGCTGCTGGAGTCGGTTGCAGATGAATCTGACATAAGCGGACCGCAAACGTGACAGCTCACTTCAAGCCCAATGACAGTTTTGGGGAGTCCAAGAGAGCAATTGGCTTTCAATATTATTTCCTAATTTGGCACTTAAGTTCAACGGGATGCGCGAGGGGGAAGGGGGCGAAATCTTTGCCGGGGTTTTTTTTTTTTTTCTGTTCGGTTTTTTTTTCGGTTTACCGAAGTTTGTTTCTTGGTTTTGGTGCGTTGACATAAATCAAGCGACTTCCAACTTTTATCACGATCTCCTAAATAAGGCGATGCGGTACGAAATCCGCTTCATACATTACTCCACACCGTTGGCAACGTCGCTAAGTAAGCTATCATCAGATGTGCACCAAGAGCAACAACACCAACACCAACACCAGCCAACAGATGCAGATGCCGATGCCGATGCCAATGCCAGGAGAAGATCCAACCGAATGACTCTGTCTTCGGTTGGCTTAGGTTCAGTCTCTCGCTCTCTCTCTCTCTCTCTCTCTCTCTGGTCGTTCTGGTTGCTGGGGGATCTCTCTCCTCTACTGACTTGTCGTAAAATGCGTGTGCGAGCCGCGTGATTGCATCTTTGCCAACTTTTTTTTTTCTTCTTCTTTATTCTTTAATGACAGTTTCTAGATGGCTCTTCTGCAAAAGTATTTCAACTATGAGCTTGGGTTGGGCCACTACTTCACATGTAATTAGAGTCAAAATTCTTCTATAAGTTCTCATAAGCAAGCAACTAAAAGTCCGTAGGCACTTCGATATATAACTATAATCTAGATAAAGTAAAATTTAGGTTTTTTTTTTTTGGGGTTCTTAACTTATATTTTTATACAACTATTTAGAATTAAAATTCACTTTTTGATTATAGAACGTGTTTTTGTGTTTAAAAATTTTACAATATTTGTAGAGACATTTTAAGAACGCTTAAAAGCTAAATTATTTAGTGTTATTTTTAATCTCCATTATTCACTTTAAAGAACAAACGATTTTTTAAACTATAGGATTCGAAAGAAACAATACATTATTCGTTATTTTATTTCCGATTTTTTAATCTATTTTGTCTTGAGTGATCTATCTCAGTTAAAACTTTAAATATCTTTTAAAAAACTTATCTTTGTACTTTTTACTCAATCATATTTGTTTTTATTGTTTATTGTATTTAATTGACTGTTTAAGGGTTTTTTTTTTTTGTTTTAATAAAAAGAGCGTTTTAATGGGAGCATAACAAATAAAACATTTTATCGTAATATTAGCTATTTAATAATATTAAAATCATACACAAAAACCGTTTAAAATTTCTTCTAATTCAATTTATTATTAAAAATAAAATTTACCATGACAATTTTTGAGAAGCTTTCAGAGTATAAAAATATTCTACTATATGCAACTAGATTTTGTCTGCTCTCTCTGCCTCTAGCCCTCTGCTTCGTTGTGTCGCAGTGTGTGCTGTCTCTTTGGGGCGAATTGTTCAGTGAGTTTTTAGCAAATGCGATTAAAATGTCAGAGAGACTTTGGCCAAAAGACGGCGGCGTGTGAAGCAAATGTGGCACAAATGTTGTTGGCCGTCTGTCAACAGAACTCCAAGCTAGAACTGACTTCTTTGAACCTACCCAAGCCTCCTCCTTCTCCTCCTCCTTCTTCTCTCTCTCTAGCTATGGGTCTCTGCCACTGCTGTAAATTGTAAATTGCAGCGGCATGTCCCTCTACTTTGTCTCTGGTTAGTTCTTGGCGAACGTTGTGGAACTGTCTTGCTCCTTGGTCTTCAGTTTTTCTCTGTGTTTGCTCTTTTCGCATAATGATGACATTCCCCCGCGTATTTGATTAAGAATTTTGACAGGCGACATAGTGTCGCTTTGATGGCCACCCAGACCCAGACCCAGACCCAGGACCCAGACCTCGGAATGGGGCTCAAGGCATATCCAATGTCAGCTGGTCTCTCTTTCTCTCTGTCTGTTTTAATCATTGCCGCTGATCAATAACAATCAACATGTTTGCCCGATAATTTCGCCAGACTCGCTTTGGATTTTTGTTTTTGGGTTATTTTGTTTTTTTTTTTTTTAAGTTTCTTGTAGGTGGCTCTTTCCCTTATTTTATATTTTTTTTGGCTCTTTGACTCATTTTCGCGGTGCATTCTTTTTAATGATTTGATTGATGGCTCTGCCTTGAATTTGTCAGCAAATTTGTCAGCGCCATAAAGTTTTTTTTTCTTTCATACACAGCAGGAACTGGTTTTCTTTTTTGCATTTTATGGTTAACTGAATCATTAGTCAATGGCATTTCAAAGGTACGCAACGTGTGCAAGCCGAAAGCCGAAAGCCGAGTTCGCGGAAAAAGCGCGCGCGGGGGAAAGTGAATTCAAGTTTAAGGTAATTCGGCGAAAGTAAAGTAGTTTACCACGATTACCACAATGGGAAGATGAGATGGAGGTCTCCATGGCTATATTATGTGTCACGGGGCAATCCACTTGTGCCCATGAAATTGTTGCATTATTTTCAAAAGGCATTATGGGCTAGTGGAGTATACCATTAATCTTGAAAATAATTACCATTGCAAATTTAAGTGTGCTCTCTTTAAGACGTTGCATTTAAATTTTAAAAAACGTCTTTAAAATGTCAATCTCTAACTAGGTGACTTATATATTATATTTTAAATACAAATTCATTACTTAAAGGAGTACTTACATTTTTGAGTTCAAGTAAACATTCAATTATTTTATTAAATACTTTACCTTTATCTACATAATCTATGTATGTAATTTCTTCTTCTTAATACGCAAGTAATTGGTCTGATAACTCTTAATTTAGCGGTAAATGTTCACTAAATCTTGAAAATGTAATGTACTTTGAAATACCAATTAATTAAAAGCTTTTAAGTGCAAATATTTTACTATTCATAAAGAGTAAATCTTTGAAACTTAACTTGTTAAGTGAATTTTTTGATATTAACTATTAGTTTAAGTAACCAATACAAGTTGTGTAATCAGTTAAATATTAATATTAATTAATCTTACATAGAGCTTTGTTAAGTAACTAACTATCAAAAAAGATTTAAGTATTAATTCTCGAATCTAGAATGAACTTAATAAAAGTATGCATACATATTGAAAACATTTTTTTGAATTGTTTTATGTGTTCGAAATATTTAGGTAATTCAAATAAGTTAAGGTAATCTCTAGGTACTTTTAGATCAGAGTAGTTACCATGAAGTTGAAAGTAATTAAGAAGTCATTTCAAGATTTATTATGAAGCCACCCTCAGGATGATGGGTTTTTTTTTCAACTCATTCAAGGTATCCATCATTTGCCTTCAGACTCAAAATGACACTTTAACCTTCTGCTAATTAATAATAGAGCAGAACCGAAATGAATCGAAATCCAACACTTGCCACCGCGCATAGTTTTGGGTTTTTGTGGGCTCAGAGATCTGAAGGCAATCAGACAAACGCAAGATACAGATACACACAGTCAAAGCCACAGACACATTTAATCTTAATCATAAGTTAACTTTGTTGTGAATTCTGTGTGTGTGTGTGTGTGTGTCCAAAATTCCCAGAAATCAATCAGACACAACTGACGGTAGCTTGGCCCCAGTCCCGTCCAGCAGTCATAAGTTGTCTGTTTTTCGGTTTGTTTTTTTTTAGTTTTCGGGGTTTTTAGTTTTTTGTTTTTTTTTGGGGGGAGCTGCCCTCAAAAATAAAAGCAACAAATTGTAACATTGGCTGTAATAAATGCCGCGATACGCCCACCATTTGCTCCCTCATCGGGAGCCAGTCAGCCAGTCAGAGCCACAACAGACGTCGCTAATCGAGGGAGAGACCTTTTCTGGAATTTCGACAGTTTCGTTTGGTTCGGTTCTTCTTTTTCTTTTTGTTTTTGGCCCCCGAAGCCTTTGAAAATTCACACGGAGCCCAAGCGCAAAATAAACAACCAGAAAAATGCCACAAAGGATCGAGCCAACTAGCCAGCCAGATCTGTGGTCTAAAACCGAATCCCGAGACCCATATTGTCTTAATGCTCCGTGCCCTGGTTACCGCCTCCTCCGCGCTATACATTGTCCCGCTGCCATATTGCGTTGCCCCAATTAGCCCGATCTGCTTCTGATATGCGCGCCCATGCTTTGACCCTGGTCGAAAAGGGTTCGAAGACGAATATTTTTTCGACCTTTTGACAATTTAATAATAGGTTTTTGCTTTCGAAGACCAAACGAGAGTAACAGAGATAGAAGCAAAACATGAGAGAGAGAGCGATAGCTGAGTTAAAGGGAGAACTGACCACTAAATGATGAACAACAGTCGCAAAGGCGTAGTTAATAATTTGGTGAAGGGGCATTCTTTTGGAAACAATCTAAAACTGTTGAAATTTTTATAAGCAGAAGCTAAGCTTTTAGAGTTATTTGTAGATTAAGTAACCCCAGCTTAGAATTGACCTCTTTTTGCAGCAAGCAAATCTTTACCCTATCCACAGCTAAGAACTCACTCTAAGTCTCAATCTTTTCGATACTCATTTCTTAGTACTACCAAATAGAGGCAGGACCTCCTCCAAAAGGTTCTTAGGCATGCTTTTGAGCCATTTAAGCTCGATAGATACTTTTTGATTAACGAACCCCCAAGAAAATAGAACGTAATGGGTCCCCCTTTTTACTTTCTACGCCCCTTACTAAAGTGTAGTTCAGCGCCCACCACATTTCGTAGAACTGCCGGCTCATCTCATCCATCCCCTCCTGCAACTGCTGCCTGCTGCCCAGCCTCAGTTGATTTTCGATGGGCGTTAAAATTGGGCTGATCACGTTCCATGCCATGTTGATGTTCACTTAGGTAGCCGTTTTATCTCCGTGTAATCCGAGTTCCATAATCCCACAGTTATTTCTTCTTCTTTCAAGCGTCGGCGTTACGAGAGATTCGAGACAGAGACTGAAACTGAAACTCAGACAGAAACTGACTGATTTCCGTCTATGGCATTTGATTTTGATAAACGCTGCTAAATTGTGGCAAATTAAATTATTAAATCGCATTCACTGTCTCTGTCTATCGTCCGTTCTCAGTTTGTTTGTTACCGTTTTTGGCGACTTTGGTAAAAATTGTAGCAAATTATTTTTGGCCTTGTCTAAGTTTGGATTTTGGGTTTTAGTTTTTTTTATGGTAGTGGGCGATGTCGATCGATTTTGCGGCCTGCCTATAATTTCAGTTAAGTGTGGGGCATCGAAAAGGAAGCTGTAAAAGGTGTCATTAGCCAAATGATTAAGTGCAGCTGCCAGCAGGATAGTTGAAGAGTGTGTGTGTGTGTGTGTGTTCGTGTGTGGGCAAGGGGCAGAAGAAGTGTTTAACAAAACTTCAAACTATTGTTTTTAGGATTGTGCTTGAACTAGACTTGTTTTAGTGTAAAGCTTGGAAGCTAAATAACATCAATGATAACATTGATTTGCTTAATAAGGTAATAACTGTTAGAAAATTATAAAAATATCGTAATGACGTCAAAACTAGAGACATACAAGCTAAAAGCCGAAGCAAAACTAGACAATTTCCATCTAATGCCAAGGCCTTGCCCACTAATATTTAAGTTTTTGGTGACGTTGTCATATAAGAATTCCTGCTTATGATCAATAAAGAATAAAAGGAAAGTTAAAAATATATGATGATCTTACTTTTAAAACACTTCTCTTAGTAGGCTATAAGAAGAAGACCTGCTTATCTAATTAACTTTAACAATTAACTAATTATTTTATTGAAAATGTTTACAAATATAAAAAAGAGTTTAAAAACGAAATATATAATGATCTTAATTTTAAAACACTTCTCTTAGTTGGCTTTAAGAAGAAGACCTGCTAATCTAATTAACTAATTATACTAATTATACTATTGAAAATATTTACAAATATAAAAAAGAGTTTACAAATTTTGTTTTTAAATTCTGAAATGATTCAGACTTAACTCAAATTCTCCTTTTTATAGGGGATCATTTTTCTTATCATAAAAAACCGGCAGCTAATTTGACCCATTTAGGCCTATTAGTCATGCTGCTTTATGAAATTATAAAAAAAAAAAACAAAAAACAAGACAAGAGAAACAAGACAAGATATGAAAATTACCATATTTAAATCAAGATGCTAACAAATCAATGGTTAATTAAGGCTCCAAGTACCTAAGCATACAAGACAGAAGCCACAAACTGAAAGGGTTCTTCTAATGAGGCCAATTAAAATGCGATCAGCAGGCGACTAACTAATGATTAGGTTAAAATATAAAAAAAAAAAAAACAGAGAATTAGCATACAAGAAAAACTTAACAAATGGTCAAGCAGCGAATTGACATACATTTCAGGAGGCAGGAGAGAGAGAGAGAGAGACAGGGGGAGGGAGAATCGAGCTAATCGATTACTATATGTTTAGTATATATATTAAGTGAGTGTGCGATTAAAATAAATTACAATCGTCAGCAGAAGCAGCTGAAGCAGCAGCTAAGCTTAAATTTCATAATTAATTCAACACGGGCAACCGCATTAACCACACTAAAATATTGAACCACTAAAGTGATTCACTAACCGGAACGGGAACCCACTTTCAGCATGTCAACTCTCCCTGGCTCATTTCATAAACTCTTGTCCTCGTCGTCGTCGGCGTCGTCGGCGTCGTCGTCGTCTCTGTCGACGTTGTTGTAGTCGTCGTCGTAAAATCGCCCAGCCCAACACCTAGTAGAGAGCTTGGAATGGGTCTGCGAGGTGTCAGGAAACAACTTGTCGGAATGCATCTAACAAGGAATTCGATTTTGCCAACCAACCAGCCAACCAGCCAGCCAGTCAGCCCGCCATCCAGCCATCCAGTCAAAGTTCCCTCCTCTATTCCTTGCCCGCCCTCAACTGATTCCAGGCTAATGGCACATTGCATGTTTTACCACACGCTTGATGACATGAATGGGCGCGGGCTGAGCAGACCAGCGCAGCAGACACAGTCCACAAAACAGACAAAATCCAGCAAGACAGGGCCAGCTTGGTCTTGGTCAATCTTCCCTCTCTTCCTGCTTCTCGTCTCACATACGTTTTGCCAGATATTATCACCAAGGATCGGTTGCTTTTGGGTTCGGCCTTTAAGTTAATAACTGTGAGCTGTAAAGTAAAGTTAAGTAAGTAAAGAAGAACTCAAATAAATTATCGTTATATAACGGTTAACAGTA